>JAPYXD010000555.1:22400000-23600000 GCA_030998225.1 Diplolepis rosae | reverse complement strand
AGTTTCATATCATTATTATAAAATTTAGTATTTTTACTAACAAAAATTCTCAAAGTGATAAGTTTTTCCCTAAATTGAAAAATACTATAGTAAAAATTGATATAAAAAGTTTCTCCGTGTGTCTAAAAGTACCAAACTATTTTTTCTAATAATTTAACATTTCTTAGGATTTCTATTATAAAATACGCTATATTACCAATAAAAATTCCCATTTAGATTGTAAAATAAAATTAATTATTAGAATAAAATACGTATCTTCAGAATTTATCACGAGTTTCCAAATAGTTTGGTAACTTTTGACAAATATATTTCTCCGTGTAGCTCTTAGTTTTAAAATTAGGAATGGTATATCTTTAATAAATGAATATTATTATGATCTTTTAGCTTCTACTTTGATATGTGGTGATTATCCAAATTTCGGAAATGCCTCTATTGAGCAGTTTTACTAGTTTTTGGACAGTTATTAATTTTTTATATCAGATTTATTTTATATTATATTTGCTGTGGAATTCTTATATTTTAATTTTTTACAATTTATCTCTCCTTTTTCTAAAGTTTTAACTGCGTTATAAATAATAACTTTTTTTTAACTTAAAAGATGTAATTATGCTTCTACAGTCTAGGTGAAAACTATACTGAATATAAAGTGATGGGTGGCACCGTAGCTCAGATGGTAACGTGATTACGATTTATTCTTATTGAATTGCCGAAATCTTTTGAACTTAGGTTCATTCGACGTTGAATTTTAATTCGTTTTCGCTCATTTAAAATGAAAAATTGTTTTGATCTTTTGGTCACTAAGGAGGCGGCGGTCTCATGATTTTTAGCGTTAGTATGCTAATTTGTTCTATTATAGTATTGGTAAATAATTAATGAGTATTTTGTTTATTATATTTATTCAGTAAATTAAAGCACAAGCTGCACACTCTTGAAAGAAATTATTAATTTTTTCTGCAATTTTTACGAGAACGCTGAGAAATATGTTGATCGATCACACATGCGATCATTGTTAATCAATGATAAAGCAAAATCCTGAATAATCAACTCCCTTCGACTTCCGCAAGTCAGACTGAACGCAAGGCGAGGTATAAACATATTAGAAAGCTCTAATTAATTCGAGACCTCGATAATCCTGCTATTCGGTCATATTTCTCGCTTTTAATCGATAGGAGCGCGCGCAATATTTTTGATGCGCAAAGAAGCGTGATGCGTCCCTGTGTGACTCGTGTAATTGGCTCCCAACTGGACTTCAAAAGACGCCGCTCTCCTTCATCCGCGCCGCTATATGACCGAGAGAGAAAGAGATGCTAGAACGGATCGAATCGCGCGATCCGCGAGAGAGAGCGAGAACGCTATATGAAAATTATACAAGGCATACGCGGTTAGCTGGAGGGGGAAAGAGAAAGATAGAAAATAAAGGAATTGAAGAGTCAGAAATGAAGAGAGATAGAGAAATTGAGAGAGAATGAGCACAAAAGAGAAATAAGCGAACACGAACAAGATGGACAAGATCGGTTACCGGTGTTTCAACATCACCAGATAGCGTTCGATACGATGGACCCCTGTCTTGTTTAGTCGATCTGCTGATTTGTCATTAAGCTTGTAGTTAAATCCTTATTAGGTGGGATATTAGACATACAAACGACAGCTTATTAGACTTGATTCTAAGCCAATTTTTAGATTTTTTTGAACACGTAAATATTGTAAGATACGTTCCATTTTTCAATTTAAAAAGAAATACGTTTATTTATTCTCTAAAATTGCATTTTGAAATTAAATAATGCAACTGACAATTTTAAATGATTTTTTTTTTTATTTATTTAATCTTAGAAAGCTAGGATTTGATTTATTCAATAACGTATTGAATAAATAAAGTGTTAGAAAACTAATTGATACACTGTAAATTTCTTTAAATGTTTTAAATACTTTCCAATATCCATGTTTATAAGATGATCAACCTATATATTTAAACGGAAACCGGGATCGTGTCATAACATTTTTTATAGCATCTTATTAGGGAAAAAAGATGAAAGCGAATGATTAATCCGTGTGTTCATCATTGATGTCAATGCCTACACAGTAAAGAGAATTTATGCTCAGATTTAACATAATCAAGGTGATTGCTAACAAATCACTTCAACATTGATGATACTAGTTTTCGATGTACAATTTGTTATTGATTGAAAATCTTATATACTGAAAATAAAGTTCATTCAGTCAAGTAAACGAATTCACTTGGAAGATTGTGGTTAAAAGAAGCTAATATTTTCGAAACATAAAACACCACTTTTTTTATATCGATAATATAATTACAATTACAAGAACATATTTATTTAAGAAGCAAAAACATTAGGCTATTAATCGAATCAAGATCTTGTTACAATCATTTATCACCAAGTAAATATTTTTTGAATCAATACCATAATTGGCTTTCCGTATTCAATCCCATGATTCACTTCATTCAAGTGAAATTTACTTGATCCAAGCAATTTTTGTTCAGTGTACGAATTCACAATTGTTTTCAAAATTATCATACAGTATACAATATTTAGTTATAATGAAACTTCTTGAGTAAAATGATTCTGGGGAATTAATGAAGTCATATATTTAAGATAAAACGTATATTTTTTTGATGTGGATGGATCCTTTCGCGGGAATTCGCAATTTCCGTTTGAAGATATGCTCCCAAACGCGGTACTAACACCAACGACCCGAGGACACAGGTCGTTTAGACGGCTCCTTTCTTCGATCATTAATTACTGCCGACGTGTGAGGGCCTTGGATCTTCCATAGATTTCAGGCTCATCCTACTAAAAGGCTTTTCAACTTTTACCTTACACACATGTTGTCTCGCAAATTTTTGCACATTATGATTAGCCTACCTAATATGGGCTGGAAAGCCTTACAGTAAAATACATTGATTTACCTGTCACGGAAATTGATTTTATAATCGTAAACACAAGAACAAGAAGTACCACTTTTGTAAATTCTACGCCATGGAAAAAAATTCACAAATAAATAAAATTAATGTTAGTAAACCTTTGGTTGAAGTATCATACATTAATTAGATTAGTTGTTAATGAGATGTTACTTTTTCTTTCTATTGATATAATTTATTCTTCAACACTTAATATTTATTAAGAATGCTTTAGAATTGCTTGAATCGATTGTAATACAAACCGAATTGAAGTTTAGAACTTTCTTTTCGTAAAGGTGCAACCGCCTACAAGTCAAAGATCGACTGATTTATTGTTCCAATAACCTTTGTAGAAAGATTTTTTTGAGAAATGGACACGCAATTCAATCAATATGATATAATATCTACGCGTTTTCTATTAATTTATGGGTTGTTAGTCATTGATATGAAATACCGAGGTTTTATATTTTTTAGTTATATATCTACTTAAGGACTGACATCGACATTTAAAAAATATAAATGATGAAAGGAATACTGATTTTTTTTCATTTAGCTAATTATATTAGAATTTGTCGGGAAATCATTTTTGAAAGCAGGTAGAGATGAACATTTTTAAATGTTTGAAGGGATAAGTTGAAGTGTTGGGCGTGACGTAAACATAATTTGAGTAGTTGGATAGGGTTCGAAGTATCAGTAGAAACCCTTCACGTGTCTTTTGTTACGCGTACTGTTTCGGTTGAGTATATATTTTGACATACACGAGAGGGTCGTTTGCCGATTGGATGAGGAGGGCTGCGCGAGTGTTGTCGTCGTCTGTCGGCGTCGATACGCGCTGTCGAGCGTCGCGAAACGACGACGCTCTGGCTCAAAGGAGACCGTCCGTCCGCTCATAACTGCAACACTATTAATTGGGCAACAGGCTTGCCTTGCGAACCTTGGCCCTTAGTATCTGGTCCAAAGCGATATTTCATCAATCATTTTAAAATCCGCCCGTCAGAACTATCCCTCGAATTTCAACGTTCAACGGAATTTGCAGTAAAAATAAACTTGTTGCTACATTCAAACTAGTTCCAGAAAAACAGATCATCGCTTTTAAGCGATGATGTATCATTAACACTTTCATATATTACCCGCTGGACGTCAGACTGTTGTTTTTACGCTTTTGCGCATGCGCGCCTTTGCTACCTCAAATTTATTGCAAATGAACTTTGCCTGACCCGAACTTTTAAGAAAAATGTTCCTTGAGGAGGCACAGAAATTATTTCCAGTTATTAGAAATTGCCGTTTTCCAGTTTAAAGCGCATGATATTGATCCAAAAATTGAAATTTTAGCAGCTTTTTTTCAAAATTTAAAAATCAAGTTTATTAGGAGGCGAGATTTAGAAAATGAATTACTGAATTTATTAATTCTTATCTTATTATGAATTTAATTTTTCTTCTTTATAAGGAAATTAAGGAATTTATAAATATGTACAAAAATTATTTTCTTTTTGAGGATCATTTTCGCAATCCCTCTGCCTACAATATCGTGTTAGACTCGTGTTCACCTCGCTATAAAATTTCATAGAAATGCACAAAAACATGATTAAATTCGATAAAATTTTCAACAAAGCTTGTTGCGGTTTTTTACACAAAGTAAAATATTTGTCTAAAATTACCAAACTATTTGGAAACGCATGATAAAATTCTAAAAATTCTCAGTAGGTAAGGACATCGAGCTAATCATGAAAATCACAGAATAAGGCGAGAAGTCCATTTTTTTTGTCATTTTAAGGATAATGTGGATAGAGCCTAATTGGTAAATGTGAAAAATACGTCGGTTTTTGTTTGGGCAATGGGATTAATAAACATTAAACCAATTATTTATTTCATTAACGATCTCCAAAATATGGAATGTTATACGTATAGGCGGTGCTTTTCTTATAAATTATGATAAAAGGCTTTGTAAACAGAATTAATTAATGGAGAGAGATTTGTAAAGGGTCAATATGGAGTTGAAGATTGTTTCCCACCCTTGTATTGAATGCACTTGACTTGAGTGTGAGTCAGTACATTTATCTCAATCAGCTCGAAATCCGAGAAGGAATCGATAGATCAAGGTAACACCTTTCTTGGCCCTCGATCGTTCCACCGGTTTCGTCTTCTGGCGGTCCTCTTCTTCCTCATTCAAGTATCATCACTTCTCTCTTGCACATATTAGACGGTGCCCAAGAGGTTTAAACGATGAAGAAACAGTCGCAGGGTGAAAGGATAAAAGAAAGAGTAAAGCAATGAATGGAGGAAAGAGATAGAACTATAAAAGAAAGAGAACCCATAATCGAGAGGCAAGGAGGGATGCGAAGGATGTTACCTTTGATGGAGAGAACTAAGAACCTCTATTAGGCTTCAAAACACTACTGCCACTCTAAGTCCAGGGACGCAATCATAGAAACGCTTACGAAAATTACCGATTACTCTCTACGTGTGAATTAACTGTGGGATTCTTAATCCAAGATTTCTGATGAAATTGTATATAAAATTGCAAATGAAATTGCATCGTGTTCCGGAAACATTTTCACTTAGATTTATTCGCTTCTTCAATTCTAAATTTATCAGCATGTTCTGCCTAATTAACCAATTGCAATCAAAGGTCTTCAAAAGTCTTTAACAGAAGTCAAACTCCCGACATATTTATGATACCGATTAGACATTATGTTTTTCTGATGCCTTCGAACATTGACTAATCAGTTTACCTTAGATTGTACCGGAACTTCAAAACATTAAAATTTTACGATACATTCCATAACTAAGATGACTTATATAAATTTTCATTTAATTAAGCAGCACGGAGAAATTCTTCATTGTAAAATCTAGTATTATTATATTTATTTTTACTAAAAGTCAATAGGAAGCAAGGATATAGTAACAAAACTAGTTTTATTTATAGTAGCGATAGGAGGTAATATTTTTTTTGAACCAATTGTAAATATAGTGCAACTTTATAAATTACCATTGAGAGTTGCAAAGATTAATATCTTTGATGGCAAAATGAAACTAGAAATAAGTGATACCTATATAAATAAAAAGTAAAATTATCAATGCAAGAATTGGTCTCTTGAATAATATAAATTGCAAAATAGTTTGACAAATTATCATTGTCAATAGTAATGAACAATGAAGAGAGAAAGACTTGAATATTTTGCAATCGAATACTTCATACATTGGAATAGTACGTTGCCAAAATTCCCATTGGGAATAGTAAATGTACTGCCAAGTGACGTCAGATACGCCCAACGTTTTCGATATTACCTAAGAATCGATCCATGTGCTCATTATGATTATTTGTCGGTACCCGATATAGTAATATATTTTTTTACATTTAAATGTGGCGGCTTTCTAACTTGAGATTTTTGTTATTAGAGGGACTACCGAGCTTCTTCCCACAAATCGCAAAAGTTTCCATAGTTGAGTATATAATGAAATTGCTACATTATAAGTGTCATATCACTGCGATGCGTTTATGAATGTGTGCGTTGTGCGGTTAGGTTGAAGTTTGCGTTAAATAAGTATTTGAGCATGCATTGGTATGTTTAATATTTATATTGATACGTTTATACGTGTATGTGTATGTAAGTATGTAGCTGTGTTAATAAATACTTTCTCTATTTAGCTCACAAAATCTAATAAGAACTATGGTAAAATTTACGAATGACTGTGTTTTTTTTTTATTATGGAGGTGCAATCATTCCCTATTTTCGATAGGAAAAGTTATAAATATTGGATCCATAACTTAATTCGTGCGGTTTGGTAAGAGATGGCGTAACATGATTATTATTCCATCTTTCCAATATTCCGAACATGCGATGGAAAGCTACTGTCATTGTGCGTCTTTTTCAGTATATATCATTCATTTGAAGCGTAAACAATAATAATTTTTGTTCACTCAAATATGTCGAACTTTGTGCCTGAAAAAGTGTTTTTGCGGGGAATTCTTTTTCATTACTTTAATATGAAGAAAATTGCTGCCGAAAGTCATCGTATTTTGGTGGAAGTTTATGGTGGACATGCTCTAGCTGAGCGAACGTGCCAAAAGTGGTTTGCACGATTTAAAAGTGGCGATTTTGACTTGGAAGACGAAGAACGTCTTGGGCAGCCAAAAAAGTTTGAAGATGAAGAACTGGAAGCACTACTCGATGAAGATTGTTGCCAAACACAAGAAGATCTCGTAGAAACTTTTGGAGTCACTCAAGCAGCCATTTCAAAACGTTTATAAACAGCCGGATACATTCAAAAGTAAGGAAATTGGGTTCCACATGAACTCAAGCCGAGAAACGTTGAAAGGCGGTTTTGCATGTCCGAAATGCTGCTGGAACGCCACAAAAAGAAGTTATTTTTGCATCGGATTTTTACTGGTGATGAAAAATGGATCCATTACGACAACCACAAGCGCAAAAAATGATATGTGAAACCCGGCCAACCAGCCAAATCAACGTCAAAGCCGAATATCCATGGCGCGGAGGTAATGCTCTGTATTTGGTGGGATCAGAAGGGTGTGCTGTATTATGAGCTGCTAAAACCAGGTAAAAACATTAATGGAGAACGCTACCGAAGACAATTAATCCGTTTGAAGAGAGCAATAGCCGAAAAACGCCCGGAATATGCGACCAGACACGAGGCAATAATTTTCCATCATGGCAACGCTCGGCCCCATGTTGCTATTCCGGTTAAGAACTATTTGGAAAACAGTGGATGGAAAGTTTTACCCCACCCGCCTTATAACCCAGACCTTGCCCCTTCTGACTACTATTAGTTCCGGTCGATGCAGAACCTCCTCACTGGAATACGGTTCACATAAAAACAGGGTATCAAAAATTGGCTTGATTCATTCTTGGCCGCCAACCCGGCGCAGTTCTTTTGGGATGGAATCCATAAATTGCCAGAAAGATGGGAAAAAGTCATAGCTTCAGATGGGGAATACTTTGAATAATACTATTGTACAGATTTTTCTTAAATAAACGTTCAAATTTAGAAAAAAAATCGCACGAATTAAGTTATAGATCCAATATGATTCCACTATCTCCAAAAGACTATGGTAATTTGGTTAGACAGAGGATGTGACTTTACTATTGTCTTTTGTAAACTTAACATCCTGTTTTAGGAATTAACAAAACATTTATTAGATTTACTTCAATATTATTCGTTCGATGTGTCAATCACGATTTTACTATTTAATGAAATAAAACTTGCTTTCAGTAAAAATAAATATAATAGTACTAAATTTTACAATGAAGAGTTTCTCCGTAAGAATAAGTTTTCGATAATTAATGCTTGAAAAACTATCAGGAAAGGTTAACTGAAATAAAAATTGGGTCAAGTTGAAGCAACAGGTGTTGAATTTTTGCCTGAAATCTTAAAAGACTTGATAAGTGTTCGTAACTTATTCTATAATACAGGGTTTTCCAATTAGAGGTTTCAAAAACTATGCCATTAATAAAAATGGAACGATACACGCTTCAACAACGCGTTGAAATTGTTAAAATTTACTACAAAAATGCATAAAAGTGAACCTGAATTTCACCGAAAAATCATTATGAGCGATGAGACTCTTTTTCAGCTTGGAGACTACGTTAATGAACAGAATTGTCGGATTTGGGGCTTGGAAAAAAAAACCCTAAAATGATTATTGAAAAGCCTCTCTATCTGCATCGTGTAACTGTTTGGTGCGGTTTTTGGGCAGGAAAGATCATTGGGCCTTATTTTTTTGAAAATGAAGCTGAAGCGGCTGTTTCGGTGAATGGATTGCGCTATTGAAGCATGATTAATGAATTTTTATGGCCAGAATTGGAAGATATGGATGTGGACGATGTTTATTTGCAATAAGATGCGCGGGGGCTACATGGCACACAAGTGGCGAAACCATCGGTCTTTTGCGTGAAAAGTTTCCAGGCCGAGTGATTTCTCAAAACGACGATTACAATTGGCCGCCGAGATCATGCGATTTAACACTTCTAGTCTTCTTTCTTTGGAGTTACGTGAAAGATAAGGCTTATGCTGATGTTCTTCAGGCAATTGAAGAATTCAAAGAGAAGATTCGTGCCGTTATCGACGAAATAGAGCCCCAAATATGCAAAAATATAATGGAAAATTTCATGAAAAGAGCATGGTCCTGCAAACGTAGCCGTCGAGGCCATATGGATGATATTGTTTTTCATTATTAATGGCAAACCTTCCGCTATTGAATAAAATAAAAATGAAATGATTTTTCACATAAAACACGCGTTTTTCTTATAAATCAAAATGAAAGCTCTAATTGGAAAACCTTGTATTATTATTTATCTTTTAATTCTTACAGAACGTATATAATTGTTAGAAGTTATACGACTTAGAGGTTTATCAAGGCCTAAGTGCGTATATATGTTTAGTAATCCGCCATCTCAGCTTACTATTTAATCACTTGGCTCGTTTGGAAGTTTTTGATCAGGATGATAATGACTATATAAAGCAGAATTTCTAGATAGGTTTATACGATGCGTTCTTATCGCAGGAGCTTTTAATTTTATTGCTCTATCGTTCTATAATGCGCAACCTCGAACCGGTTACCGCTTTATGACGTGTCGGCATCGGCATCCTTTGATTTAATTAACCGTTTTTAAGGTTTCATTGCTTAGCCAGATTGCAGCCATCTTTCCGGTCGAGCGAGAGAAACCGACACGGAAATTCGGAAGCGATTTCACACTCGGGCTTAGTTAAGCGTAAATGCAATCTTTGTCCAAGTTCTTGGAATTAGAAGAAGTCGTGAATGGATTCCAATTTAGTTCTAATGGAAGCTTAAACAATAAACTAATGGAATTCTAGCAGGATTTGAGGTTAATTGAAATGAGTTGACTGGATGACTAAACTCGATTTAAGTCGATAAAGTTTTGCCAAAGGAAATTGACTTTGTAATGGAGGATTGTAAGATATGGACCAATTTGTTTTACTTGGAAAGTGATTAGTAGCAAGCAAAGAATGCGATCTGGGTTTAATTAACCTAAGGAATTTACGACATTCAGTAGTTACTTCTATATTGTATATAAAGATATACAAAAAATATACGATTACAAGATATTAACAAGATATTGTTGTAATACTAAGTCGTTTCTACTTATCTAGATTTTTGTAGGGCAAACTAACATTATCTTCGGAATAAATCTTCCCAAAAAGCAATTTTAGGATTCGGGAATTGAAAATATTGTAATAAAGTCCATGGAATAACTTTTGACGACGTCACTTAATCATACTTTATATTTGTGTAAGATAACTTTTCTTGTATAGATAATATTTTTTTGAAAAAATTGGGAAATATAGAATGCAATAAGAAACGTCTGTTTAGTTCACTATGATTAAAATTTTTCATAAAATTTCACAGTTGACTGCAGTTGCCGATTACTTTTTCAGTTTTGTTTTCTGTAAACATTTTTTTGCAAAATTTTAACTATAAAGATCCAGACAGACGTTTCTTATTGTATTTTATCATATTTTCATGTACTTACAGTTCTGAACATTCACTGAACGATCACAAAATTTCTTTTTTTTAAATGTAATTAATTATTATGTATATATTCAAGGCTCTTCAAATATACAATCTGCCACGAAATATACGCTACTTTTTAATTTCCTGGGGCAATAAGTAATCATTTCCTTTTCAAAAAAAATATTTTCTATAGTTCAATGTACGTTGAGAACTGTAAGTACATCCTATTTTCCAATTTTTTCAGAAAAATATTTTGTCCAGAAAAAAATAGTTATCTTGCGGGAATATATTCATTTATATATTTGGTCACATGATAAGATTGCTCCATGGTTCAAAAGATTGATTTCAATCTGTAAAAAAAAAGTTTTCAGAATGTCGAGAGGTAATAGGACTTTTCGATTGTTGATTGCATTTCCTCAATATTGAGGTAAATAGGCATGAAACAGACCTTCCTCACTGCACAGAAAAACTTCGTTATGTCCTGAACTCTGATTAGTTACAGACATGACAAAATTTTGAAATCAACTACTTAAATGTTTTTCCTGGTACAGACTGTAAAATTAGTTTTTGTCCTGCTCCCTAAATCTCAATCAGTCAAATTTTTACTGATTGAATCAGTGAAAAAGCAAATCACTGATTCAGTTAAAAAATATATTTTACTGTTAAATCAGTTGATTATCACTAATTGAATCAGTGGAATTTGACTGATTTACAGTAACCACTTTTTAGCTATTTGAATCAGTCAAATTTTACTGATAATCAGTAGATTTTGACTGATTCATATTTAGAGAGTGGATGTTTTTAAATATTCATACACAATAGGTGCATTCGTTTTGAAGAGAAATTCACTGTTTAAGACATTAGTTCCTAATTTTTTCTTGTCCTGTGTAGTAAAATTCAGAAAAGTATTAATTTAAATAAGCATTTGAAGTGTTGTATAATTTTGTACAGAAAAATAAAAAATCGAATGAGTGAAACATAAGTTTGAAATTTGAAGCTGAGTATAATTTGTAGGAACAAACTCAAAAATGGACCCTGTCAAATGATTTATTAACAGAGGTTAGAAGGCAATTCGCCCCTGAGGTAAACTGGCACAGCTTCAATCGAGTCACTTATTAACCGAAATTTAATGTTTTTCTTGGCTCACGAAAGCAGCGGATACTGAAATTTGCATGAGCAGGGCAATAAGTTATTTGACGTCCTTAAAGTGCAATAGCCACGTACACGATTGATGACCACTCGCTGTACAAGTTGGTTGTTAAAGTTACTTTCCAAGTTCCTTTCTTTGACAGTTCGTTACACTCCGATGGACACGTGAAGCATAAGTAGCCAATTATTGCTCAACACACGGATAGTTTGTGTCATTTCAGAGTAATCGTTTCAAGCAGCGAGCATCATCTTTTCGCACATGTATGCACGATGAAGATGTAGACTTGATCGCTTTAACGTCAACGTTTGTCACTATAGTCACAAATGATAACCCTAACCTCATTTGGAACCAATCTACTCTTCTAATAACATAATATTGTAATTCAAAATATTTTTTTCATATGAGAACAATCTGTGTAAAACTTCATATTTTCTTCATCATTTTTCAATGAGTTTAATACAATGAATGTATTCTAGAATATAGTTAATGTTGTTGTCATATGTGTTTATTATTATAATATTTATCATTGGCCATATGCACATACTTTGTTTTATTTGCGATAAATATGTATCAAGGATATAACCCGAGAGTCGTCTTTCAACCCTTAAAATTGGAAAAAGTAACAAAAAATTATGTTAAAAATAGTATTTTAAAACAAGTTGTAATCCATTTTAGAAATAATTGTCATAATATATATTAGAATTCAATTTTAATTATTTAGTAAGATTAATAATATTCGATATTGTTGATGTTCTTAGTTGGCTTTAGGGTCCAGAAAAAATGTCACTCAAGGTTTCATGCTTTCAAACGTTTCGACTCAGATTGGAGTCCTCATCAGTGAGAATTTATTTCTATAAAAAAATACAAAGGAAGAAACTTAAAAAAATTTTTTTTTTCGTGTGACTGATGAAAATTGTGGTAGGAAATGATATAAAAGAATTGCGAAAGATACACTATAAAATTGGTCTAAATACCTAAATTTGCAGAAAAAAATTTGAAACTGTACAAACCAATAAACATTTTTGGTAAAACAATATAATAGATGAATCATACATATGACACTATAAAACTGATCTAAATAGCTATAATTTGCAAAAAAAAAGGGGGGACTGTACAAGAATAAATTTTTTCTATGGAGATACGAAGAGAAAACAAAGAAAATTTTTTACGTTTCACCGATGAACATTGTGGTAAAAAATGATGAAGAAGAGTTGTGAGTATGAAACTTTAAAATAGGTCTAAATAGCTAAATTTGTAAACAATTATCCAAAAACAATTTTTGTATAAAAATACAGAGAGAAAAACATAAAAAATTTGCACGTATCACCGATGAACATTGTGGTAAAAGTGATGTAAAAAATTTTTAAGTGTAAAACTTTCAAAATCGGTCTAAATAACTAAATTTGTAAACAAATGTCCAAAAAAAATATTTTTTCTATAAAAATACAGAGAGAAAACCATGAAAAGTTTGCACGTATCACCGATGAACATTGTGGTAAAAGTGATGTAAAAGATTAGTAAGTATGAAACTTTAAAATAGGTCTAAATAACTAAATTTGCAGAAAAAATTGAAACTGTACAAACCAATAGACATTTTTTGGTAGAACAATATGGATGAATTATACATATGACACTATAAAACTGATCTAAATAGCTATAATTTTCAAAAAAGTGAAAACTGTACAAGAATACATTTTTTCTATGAAGATACGAAGAGAAAATAAAGAAAATTTTTTACGTTTCACCGATGAACATTGTGGTAAAAAAATGATGAAAAAGAGTTGTGAGTATAAAACTTTAAAATAGGTCTAAATAGCTAAATTTGTAAATAATTGTCCAAAAACAATTTTTCTATAAAAATACAGAGAGAAAAAAACATAAAAAATACAATACGATTATACAACCGATGAACATTGTGGTAAAAGTGATGTAAAAAAAAAAAAAAAAATTAGTAAATATAAAGCTTTAAAATCGGTCTAAATAACTAAATTTGTAAACAAATGTCCATAAAAAATTTTTTCTATAAAAATACAGAGAGAAAAACCATGAAAAGTTTGCACGTATCACCGATGAACATTGTGGTAAAAGTGATGTAAAAGATTAGTCAATATAAAACTTTAAAATAGGTCTAAATAACTAAATTTGTAAACAAATGTCCAAAAACAATTCTTCTATAAAAATACAGAGAGAAGAACATAAAAAATTTGCTCGTATCACCGATGAACATTGTGGTAAAAAAGGTGTAAAAAAAATTTGTAAGTATAAAACTTCCAAATAGATCTAAAATAACTAAATTTGTGAACACATGTACAATGAAAAATTTTAAATAAAAATACAAAGAGAAAAACATAAAAAGTTTGCACGTGTGACCGAGAAAAAAAAAATTATGGTAAATGTGATATAAAAGAATTGCGAGTGTGACACTATAATGTTGGTGTAAATAGCTACATTATCAAAAAAGTGAAACTAAACGAACGAAATATTTCTATAGAATACTAGGGGGAGAACATTAAAGAATTGCACGCGTGACGGATAACATATTTTTGAAAAACGATATAAATGAATTGTACATATGGATTGTAAACTAAAAAATATAAAACGAAGACGGAACTTAAATTTTATCGGTCGGGGGTCTGAATTTTCACGTCTCAGAAATAGGGATGTGTGGAAATGATTTGAGTTTTTTTAAACTTACTAACCTTTATGTGGCTTGAAGGTGCATTTGTGGTATTTTGGGCTGAAAAATGGTGGAAATTAGGTGCAAAATTTCTGTCCCTTCCCTTTCTTTTCTCCTCTTAGTTGCAAATTTTCCCATTCAGATAAATAACAAATTTTCTTAAGCATACGTTGACTGAAATATTCACCTATTTGTAACAGTATCCAAAGCATACTTAATACTATTTTTTATTTAGTTGGATGGAATACAATTTTTATTTCGTTTAAATTAAATTTTATTTTGTGATTATATGCTCTCTAAACCCGAATCAGTAAAATATTCACTGATTATATCAGTGAAAATATATCAACTGATGAATCAGTGCCCTGCTTTGATTTCACTGAGGAATCAGTGAACGCGCCACGTGAACATAATGGTTCTTTAATCCTTAATTACACATAATATAATTATACACAATAATAATTACAATATATAATAATAATAACGTAATTTATTTTTGGTGTTGTTTAACCTAAAATAAACGTGTTCATCGATCATTAAAATATATTGCTGCTTTTATTATTCCCACCTGAAGATTTCACTGATTCAATAAGTGAGTTCAATCTATTTCACTGATTCGTCAGTCGAATTTCACTGATTTTCAGTAAAAGACTTATAGCTGCTGCCTTCAGTGAATAGTCACTGATGCGAATCAGTGGCCATTCACTGATTCAGGTTTAGAGAGTGAGTAGAAAATATTTCTAAAGTTGTGTTGAATGAAACAGTTTGTATGATAATAGCTAACATTAACCACTCAATAATATTTCTAAATTTCCTGTGAAAACATTATAAAATAAATTGATGCATGAAAGATTATAAATTTTTCATACAAGCAGCAGGTGAAAACTTAATTATATGAAGATATCTTAATTTCTGACATATGTAAGAGAATTCTTCAGAAAAAAAATCCATTATGAATAACTCCTGTTCAGTTACGGTATCAGCGTTCTTGCGTTCACGGATGCCCGACATTGATGTCTAAAAGCAATCGACCTTGGTAGATCGATGAATCGAAACGCCGTTTGACCGTACCTCGACGAGGATCTTATAAAATCTCGACCCCACGTCAAGTCTATGCACTTTTTGCGAGTCCGTCTACCTCATCGAAGAAGGTGGCGCGGTGTAAAGAGAGTGCCTGGCGGTCACCGTGCCCTCGGGATCATGATTAATCAATTAGCGATCCAAAGCCTTTTAAAAATTGATGTTGTCGGCAAAAAATTCGGCCAAAGGAGCCGCCGTGACGTGGCTGAAAAGACTGCCCAAGATTGTCAACCGTTTTGAAAAAAATTTTGTTCGCTAGTCTATACCATGGCAAACTCTATTCATCAATAAAAATCGCTTGTTTGTCCTCGATTAATCAGAAACAGATTTTTCTCTCCTTTCAAATTCTATTAACCTCACACAAAAGAGCCGATTCTGCACGTTTAAATCGCGCGCCCTTTTTGCAAGTGAATTATACACTGTGCTATTAACGCATGAAGCGATAACGACCGTTGGAGAAAGCGATGACTATGTAATTGATTATATTTTTATTGACAGTAATAATAGTTGCAGATGCTGCTTAGGAATTTAATTATAATACAGAAAAATTGGGTTTTTATTGATTTGAATAAATACATCTTTTAGTTATTAATATATAAGAAAATGCATTCGATTTTTTGGTTGCACAAGAAATTGGTTAATTTGTTTTATTTTGTATATATATAGGGTATGACGTACAGTTGTTCCCATTTGCATTTTTTCTGACAGTAGTTGTTAGTTGTTCCTTCTGGATTGAAATATCAAATTTGACCTGACTCTAGTTCATTACACGTTTTTCAATAACTCATGATTCATCATAAAAATTGAAATATTTCAATTGAAAACAATCAACTGACTGCTGCCAGAAATAATCCAAGCGGCAACAAATGACACTCTAAAAACAAGTGTGTTACTTCTACACGTGAATCACGATAGTAACTTTTTAGGCATTTGAAGTGTGTATTTTTAACACACATGACAAACGTAACGTTTAATTTTCAAACACTTTAACGTTTTGTACCCAAAATGTGTATTAAAAATACACACTTCTAATGCCTAAAAAGTTACTATCGTGATTCACGTGTAAAAGTAACACACTTGTTTTTAGAGTGTACCTCTTATTACTCTACGCATCTTTATATATTTACAATATGTATTATGTAAAATAAAATATAATGAAAAAATTTACAAGAATTTGAAAAATTTCTAAATATTTAAAAAATTTTACGGTTTGTCGATGTATACACTCTAAAAACAAGTGTGTTACTTTTACACGTGAATCACGATAGTAACTTTTTAGGCATTTGAAGTGTGTATTTTTAACACACATTTTGGGTACAAAACGTTAAAGTGTTTGAAAATTAAACGTTACGTTTGTAATGTGTATTAAAAATACACACTTCAAATGCCTAAAAAGTTACTATCGTATTTCACGTGTAGAAGTAACACACTTGTTTTTAGAGTGTAATACAAACTATCTACACTCTAAAAACAAGTGTGTTACTTCTACACGTAAATCAAGATAGTAATTTTTTAGGCATTTGAAGTGTGTATTTTCAATACACATTGCAAACGTAACATTTAATTTTCAAACATTTTAACGTTTTGTACCCGAAAAATTGAGTTGTCAATGTTTATTAAGTACACACTTATTTGAACAATTTCTAAATATTTTAAAAATTTTACGGTTTGTCGATGCACTGAGAAAACAGTTTTGTCAAATCAACAAAAATATTTTGTTAGTATTTAGCTAACAAAATTCTTTTGTTGTGCCAACAAAACATTTTGCTATATCAATCAAATTTTGTTACTTAAACAAGATGTTTTGTTGGGACAACAAAATATTTTGTCAGGACAAAAAAAAAAGTTTTGTTGGATAAATTTTTTTCGCAGTGTGTATATACAAACTATCTACACTCTAAAAACAAGTGTGTTACTTCTACACGTAAATCACGATAGTAATTTTTTAGGCATTTGAATTGTGTATTTTCAATACACATTGCAAACGTAACGTTTAATTTTCAAACACTTTAACGTTTTGTACCCGAAAAATTGATTTGTCAATGTTTATTAAGTACACACTTCGCTCAATTATACACACTTTACAACGTGTGTAGTGTGTAAAAATTACACATTTCACTACACACTTGTTTTTAGAGTGTATATGAAGAGTAATTAACATATTTTTTCATCCTAACATTTTACTATAGATATTTTATGTTCATGCTTTCACTCGTTTCAAAATATTTGTTTTACTAAAATTCTTTGCTTTCTTATATTGTTTCAGCTCTCTGTGATTTGACTAAACCGTGTCCTATGAAAGGAGTTCTCATTTCTGCAAAGCTTCACGGGTAAGTCTAATTATTATTTATCTTTCGTTGTATATTGGGGCAGCAATGAAAATACACTGTTAAAAAAACTTCAACTAATATAGTTAAAAGTTTATCTAACTACTGTGGCTGAATAAATGGTGAATCAAAGATAAATAAATTATCAGCAACAGTAAATGAAATATAGTTGAATATAGTTTAATTTTGAGAAATTTCCAATAGTGTAGGTACTAATAGTTGGGTCGTTTTAAAAAAAGTGAAGCACATAAACATTATTCATTAATATCTTCTTCCGTATTTAATACGATGGATATGAGAAGGTAGTTTATATCCTTTTAACTTACTATTTTTTGGAGCAACTACGCTTGGTGGGTAAGGTACAAGTTCTGTATAAGAAAAACGGATAATTTTTATGTTCCGTAAAGGTTTCTTGGCCGACAGTCTCGCGTAGATCGGAAAGAGCACGCTCGTTTCGCCATTTTCGTGCAATATACTTTATAGCATGGATAGGACACAGAGGCCGTGTAGCGAGTCAATCTCAATCATCCCCGGCTGGTTTCTTTCGTGCTTCGCGCTCTAAATGGAATCTCCGATTGGCTGAGGGGCGTTCAAAGAGTTGCCGCCATGACTCGCAAAGCGGTCGTCTTTTGTTTGTGAAACAATGGAGCGAGAAGGCCTTCACTTAGCGTGCCAATCGGATGACAAAATCTCGGGGTATTTAATCTATTAGGAAAATTAGTGGCTCATAAGACAACATACGATCCATCGAGTAGGTGCGAAGATCAGTCTGCAGATAAGGCGATCGTTTCTGGATCTTAGATTCCTTGGATAGCATAGGACCATAATTAAATAATTATCAGAGTGAAGAAAGTGCAATTTACTTAACAATCGCCTTCGTTGATTCTATTAGTAATTTCTAAAAGGACGATTAGAAACATTTTAAAATCTCTTATGTCTCTATCTTGTTTCATCTTAAAATTTTCGTAGTTCCCAAGAAGGGTGTCAATGACAGGTTCTTCCTTGAACTAAATAGATTCAGTTTAGATTGAAGGTTACTTTAGATTCTAGAATATTTTTAATGGTTCGATTTGAAGATCATTTCTGATACGGTTCGATTTCGGTAAAATTGAAAACTGAGAAGTTACCAGAAGAAAAAGTTGAAAACTTCTATTCATGGTAGTCAGTACAATATTTTATTCTTCTCATATAGATAGCAATCATGCTGATTGTATCCAATAGCATATTTTTCTCTCCATATACGTGTCTGATGGAAGATTATGTACGTCTGGAAAGCTCGTTGAAACTCATCAGATTTCAGATTACGCTTAATAAAGGCTTTGTTAATTACCTTGCAAAATTGCTCATTATGGACTGTTTACTGTCTTGCTATAGAACAGTGAAGCGTTTGTAAAATTCGTAGATCATTCAGCTTTCAAAAAGAATATATTTTATGTACATATAGTATTATATTGACATTAAGGCCATAAATAAAAAACTGGATGTCAATCAGACGTTTCCGTCTTTGAAAGGAGCCCTCATCGGTGATTTATTTTGAATCTTATTCAAATGTCCGTTTGCGTGGGGTAGACCAACTTTGTAGTTGATTTTCCTTAAATTTGTTTTTGATTTGTTTGGTAGAAAACCACATAAAAGAAGTATTAGAAAAATCAACTACAAAGTTGGTCTACCACATACAAACGGACATTTAAATAAGATTCAAAATAAATCACCGATGAGGACTCCGATCAGAGCCGAAACGTCTGATTGACATCCAGTTTTTTATTTTTTGACCCTAAAGTCAATATAATATCACATATACATTAATTATTGAGGGCCAATATAATTTCTGATTTTTAAATTTTTATAATGTTTATTTGCTTATCGTGATAATTTTTTGCTTTTTAATCATTGGTGGAATTTCAGAATTAAACTTTGAATATTTAAAGAATTTGAAAATCTTTCTGTGGAAAAAAAGATGCTTTCGACTGCGCTGGGATTCGAGCCCAGGTCTTTCGATAGCCGGTCGATATACAAATAACTGTCCACCAGTCTATTCTTCTTTTAAAATAATTTCAAGAAAAGTCTGCCTTGCCCCAAGTTTGAATCGGAAATTTCCTTATCTCAACTCGGGTACGTTACCAATTATATACGTAAATATTTTTTTCAAACTTAACTAATTAATTGTAAAAATTTCTTCAAAATTAAAAACTTTTTTAAGTCGAGATACATATATTTTGAATATACAAGTTTAAATTCTAGATTATACGGCACTACTAAACAATAATTTGTTTGCCATCTACCAGTTTACTTTTCTTGGGGAATATTTTTAAAGGGAAATAGACTGACGGAAAGTCAGCTTATAAAAATCTACACTGAAAAAAAATGCTATTGAATCAAAAGAATTTCTTTGCAAAAGCATGTATACTATTAATTCATAAAAATATACTACAAGAACCAATAAATATGTTACTAATTCTATAGCATATTGATTTGAATTCATGATATACATGCTTTTGGAAAGAAATGCTTTTGATTCAATAGCATTTTTTTCTCAGTGTAGATAGTGTTGCATAATTTAATTGAGTATTACAAAACCTAACATTAAACCGGTATTTTAAATAAGTAATTGTAATTGTAATTTTGAAAGAAAGTTGTGCATTTACATTTTTTTTATGGGATAATTTTCTTTAAAGCTTTTAAACAAATAATTAGCAGTGACTGTTCTCTGATTGGAGCCTAACGGTTTCTGATGCTAATCACTCACTCATCCTCTTTTGCCGCTGCATTTTAAGAAATAAAGATAAAGCTTCAGAGTTGTAAACAGTCGTAAATGGTTATAAAACCCAAAGAAATAGTTTTTTGTGTAATATTCTGAAATGAAAAGAAGAATCTTCATTAACAACTTTAGAAAAAATTTTAAGAATGCTTAAGATAATTAAATTAAAGCAGAATTATTTTCAATTGTTTACTGATTGTTCTATGGATAAAAATTAGAACATAATTGTTTAATATTTTTACATGATAAAATCTATTTTTAAATATCATCAGAAACATGAGATTTGATTGGTTCATTTTATATTTAACAATGAAAAGTTTTTGTCAGCCATATAAATCCTTAAGAAATTTTGCGAAATTATAGATAATTAGTTCCAAGAGTACCTCATATTATTGCATGGAACATCATTTTAGTTGTTTTGAAGTTTGAAAACACCACCCCAGGAAAAAGTTCTCCCGTGGTGGCCTAATTACGAGTCAGAGAGATAATTATTCGATTATCCACACTCGCTTGGCCAAAAATAATAAAAATAGATAGTAGAGAAAAAAGCGAGGATTTATGGGTCATTACAATTCGTTCTACTAAAAAAAAACGAGGTTGAAACGATTTGAGCGCCATTGATTTGGATGTTACGAATGACTGGCGAAGATACTCACTGTTGGTAAAGTCATTTCCTATTTTAGTTGCCTGATAAGATAGAATTCTATTATATTTAATATAACAGTTAAATACATAATTAAAGAAATTAACTTTTGGTCTTTATAAATAAAGTATTCAAACAAAAACATTTGATTTAATAAATATCACGAATATTTGTTATGTAGTTTACTAGCTTTATCAACTGTCGATAATAGAAGGATTATAAAGTTATCAGCACAGTGGGTAATAAAACAGTTTCGAAGTTGCTTTGTGGTAACTTACTTACCGTTAAGTATAATAGATCAAAATGAGTATTTTGATAATATGACGGCAG
This sequence comes from Diplolepis rosae, assembly GCA_030998225.1. Classification (NCBI taxonomy): domain Eukaryota; kingdom Metazoa; phylum Arthropoda; class Insecta; order Hymenoptera; family Diplolepididae; genus Diplolepis; species Diplolepis rosae. Next base: position 23,578,626 of record JAPYXD010000555.1, on the reverse strand, counting down.
ATTTCTTTTTCAAGGGAATAATTTTAAAGTAATTAAGTTTTTATTCTAAGTTGTCTTTTGAGCTTAAATATTCAAATATTATCTACAAGTTTAGTGAAATCTTTTATATAATTTTTAATTATATAAATTTATATAGTTATATAAATTATATAGTTTTTAAATTTAAAGAATCGTGAAAACATTTTAACTCACTAAATCTGAATCAGCGATATGTATACCACTGATATATATAGTTTTATAATATCTTTTTGTAACGGGGTCAAAAGGTTTATTACATATTCAAAATAATATCTTTCGTTTAATTTTTTATAGAAACATGTTCGAAAATAATTGAAAATCGCTTTTTTTTATATTGAGCATTTTCACTTTATTAACAGCTAAATTCTCTTCGTCTAACACCGAGGGAATTACTTCCATTGGAATTTTATGGGAAGAGATCTTATTTTCAAATTTTCACGTGACCAAATTCCTGTAAAAGTTCGTGTAAGATAACTTTTTTCTTTTACAAAATATCTTCCTGAAAATTTGGGAAATACTACAGAACACGATAGAGAATGTCTGTCAACTTTGTATGGGCGAAAATTTTGCAAAAAATTTTACAGTTAACTGTAATTGTCGATAAGTTTTCGAATTTTTTTCAAAATTTTTACTAAAAAGAAGTTAACAGACGTGCTTTATTATCTTTTGTTACGTTTCCCAAATTATCAGAAAGATACATTGTAAATTAAAAAAGTTATCTTACATGAACGAATAAATGTATAATTTAGTCACGTGGTCCGATTGATCCATGGCCTTAAAAAAGGGTTTTCCGAAAAAAATTGTATCAGTGAAAATATACTCTATTATGCAAAAGCAATTAAACTAAATAATAAAATAATTAAAATAGAAAATTTGTCAAAATTAGTTAAATTTATTTAACAAATACATTTATTTGTATTTAAAATTTATTTTATTTATTTATTTTTATTTTTAACAAATTTATTTATACAAATATATTTGTATATAATAAAACAGATTTTCACCAGTAAAATTTAAAAAAAATGCTTTTTATTGCAAAAATTGAAAAAAAGACCCCTCACTGTACATTCACAATGAAAGCAATTCCCTCAGTGTTCGACGAAGTGAAGTTAGTTGTTTATAGGAGTGAAAATGCCTATTAAAAGAAATTAATTTTAGAGCTCGAATCCTTCTTTTCCTCTGTTAATCATCTTGTAAAACGGAACATCTTTATAGCAGTTCAGAGCAATCTAGGAACTTAGCGTTTTGGTTTTTGATCAGAATTGGTAGGGGGGCCTCATAAAATCAAATAGATTCCGCTAAACGACTTATCGCTCAATATAACCAGCTCATCGGGATGAGCAATAATAAAGAGAGCGAGCCTCGTTCAACGACCGTATCAAAACGAGAACGAAACGTTAACGTAAACTGAAAAACAATCGCTACAGGCGGCTGTCACTCCAGTGACGATCTGGCTCGACGGGAACTAGCGTTTCAACCAGTCATCTGTTTCTGCACGATCGTTTATTTTTCCAATATGGCCGCTAAAACATCGCCGCACACCCCGCGGCTTCCAATTCGGTAATTTGAAGCCTATTTATAGATGCTCAATACCGGATAATGCTAAACGTTTCACGAAATAGGTACTGTTGTGGTGGCTTGCTAGATAAATGAACCACTACCTCATTTTGGTGCCTATTTATTGATGTTAAAGTAGCTTCCAGAGTTCAGTTATTGCTCTCCAAATATCGCTTCGGAGAACAAATTTTGTCCCTTATTGTCATCAGACTTTAGTGTAAATCCCTCATGGAATTTTTTCAAAATTTTTCAAGATCTCTTGCAATCTTTGTATTTGTTTTGAATCTTTAAACACCACTATTAAATATTCATTTTTGCATTGTATAGTAATTGCAATTTTTCATACAAATTTACAATCACGTGTTCCATTTTATAAAACTTATCACGGAGAAAACAATCTGTTGTGTTTACTCAGTCCATAAATTAAAATGGTGACAGCATACAATTTCTGTGAATTTAACAGATATTTCAGTACTATTCAACGCTTTTTTGTAAGCATAACAGATTTGTCGATAAATATTACAAAAATACCTGTTAAATTCAAATTTTGAAGATAATTTCTTGTTTTGTAAATTTAAGAGGCATTTCTGTAATGTTCATCGATAAATTTGTTACGGTTACAAAAAAGTGGCGAATAGTGCTAAAATATCTATTAAATTTACAGAAAGTTTATGCTGGCACTATTTAAACTTATGGACTCAGTAAATGTAAGAGATTTTTCCTCAGTTCTATACAACTATTTATCACTTTACTGAAAAAATAAGTAATTGTGCTAACTATTCATTAATAAGCATTTTCTATACGAATTTTTTCCATTTGTCTCATCAATTTATTTACTTAGTGTAACTACGCGGTTGTTACTTGAACAAACTGAAAATTTGATTTAAACAATTGTGTAATTGAAGCATGAAACACAAATTTATGGAAAAAAATTTCCAACTACTATTACAATTTCCTACAAGAAATTACAGCTGCCATATATTTTTGTAATTCATTGTAGTTTATTCTGTCTTTTCGAATAGTTAAAATCTCTTAGGATTTCCCAATTGATTGACAATGTCAGTCGCTAGAGTTTTGCCCTTCACTATTAGTTTTACTTTTTCTCATGATCTTTGAAATATATACATTTTTTAGATTATGACTTCCAGCGCGCCACCATATGAATTTTTCTGATGGTCTCAAGCTCAAGTTACATTATACCTCATAATTTGATATTTTTTGAATGTTATTTCTAAGTTTTTTTCTCATTCCTCGTCTTCAATATTTATTATTTCTCATAAAAGAGTATATTTACTGAGAATTTGAAAATTTTAATAATTAGAAAAAAATATTTTTCTATAGAAGTAACGTGTAATATATTTTCTATCAAAAATTGTTCTAAAAGTTGAATTAATAATAATTTTTCTCAATCAAATTACTTTAACCCGGATGTTTCATTTCTTCACTATTTTTATTTCTATTCTGAATCACTCAGAAAAAATATTTGATTGAATGAAAGAAAATAATTTGTTTGAAAGGCTTTTCTTGATTAAAAAAAAAGATTTATTCGGATTAAATAACATTTGTTTAATTGAAATAAAATATTCTTTGGCCAAATAAATATTTATTTAAATGTAAAGAATTTGAAATCTTTCTGTGGAAAAAAAGACGCTTTCGACTGCGCTGGGATTCGAGCCCAGGTCTTTCGATTGCCGGTCGATTTCGAACTCAACTAACTAATTTGATATATTTATTTAAATCAAATAAATTTTTCTTCAAAGCAAACAAATTATTGCATTGGTATATGATGAAAGATATAAATTTTTCGATTTAAGGTAGACATTTTTTTGATTTAAACAAATTTTTCTTTTTTCAAAGATATTTTGTTTGAATGAAACAAACTTTATTTAATTCAGATAAATATTTTTTTCAAATTTTAAAAAGTTTTCCAAACAAATCATTTTCTTTGATTCATTCAAATCATTTTTGTGAGTGAAGTAGAATAATGATTGTTCAAAGAATATGCGAGTAATTATTCATTGTTCATTTGATCGATATTATTCGTCAAAAATTTAATTTCAAAATATGATATTTTTTTTGTTTATAAATGAGCAATTAATCATTTGAAGATTTAGATTCAATGAAGAATCGAATTTGAGATGAGGTTATCTCAATGGCATTTTGCCTTCGACTAAAAATTAAAAAGATTTCGGGAATGCGTTGGTAAGCCTGGAAACTGGAAGGATTAAGCATTAACACACTTGGTCAAGTACACCACTTCAGATTCATTTTAGAACAAAAAAAAAACACTATCTCTTTGAAGCTGGTTTCAAGTATCCTTTTCATCCGAGCACACTTTGATGAAGGGAGAATGGTAGGCACTTCGCGCGATCGCGTGCTATAATCTCCCTCAATGTAAAGATCATTTTTAAATTGCAAAGAGAACTTAATGGAGTCAGAATCAAATATTAGTTTTGCGTCTCTTGATCAGAATTAAAACCTGATTATATTCAGAAGGCGTAATTAGCAATATTAACAATTTTTCTCTGTTTTCTCCTATTTTTCTTTTTTTTTGATATATATCATAAGTACTTCCAGGTCACCAACTGTGGTAATCCACTGGTTGAGAATGAAAAGCAAAGGAAAGACTTTTTTTAAACTTCAACAGCGCATCCCTGCATGAAACGCTGTTGATTGGCCGGTCGTTCGCCAATTTTCCTTCACGGTGCTGTGCCGTGAAAAATCGCTAAATTGCTTCTTTGAAATGCCGGATAAGCGGTGAATTTTTCTTTTCGTCTCGTCTACCACTGGAGTAGGTGGTCTTCCTTCCTTAAATCGAGTCAATTGTTCGAGTGTTCCTCAAAGTAAGAGACATTTATTTAAGAAAATTTCAACGACGGAAAAATAATTGCTCATTTTTTTTTAATTTACGGGAAACAATATAAGCTTTTTAATGACACTTATTATTGAAATAATAAAAATTTATCTTTTTTTATCTATCTATCTATTTGATTATATGCGGTGTATATCACTTTCTAAAATGTTGCTCTTTTTGTTTATTTATTATAATATTAAAATATTCTCGATAAGAAGATGTAGATGAGACGTGTGGTGAAAGATTAGGAGATTTTATTCAATTATCATCAGGTTTTCTTCTCCTCCTTCATCGTTTCCTCGTCACGTCGAAATGGTTGGTTCGAACTTTGAGATTTTCTGCCGCCACTCTTCTCTCCCTTTTCTATCACCCTTTCGCAAATCGCACGAATCTCTTCGCTATCCTTTTTTTTCTATCTCTCTTACGTATAGCACCGACCTTCTGACTTCTGACACGCGTTTCTATTGGGACGGTTGCCAAGGAAACCGAGCAGTATGACATGGATTATTGAAGAGGTTAAAGGGGACACAAATCCGATTCATCAAAAAAAAAAAAACTATAAAAAAGCCACTTAAGTACACTTGACGTTTCCTTTTTGACAGATTCTTCAAGAATCATTTTCTCGACTTTGTTTGATTACACACAAAAAGTAAATAGCTAAAAATGCCATTTTAAATGGCAAGTTTGTGCTCTGAAAGACAACTCTCTAAATCTGAATCAGTAAAATTTTTACTGATTGAATCAGTGATTTGCATTTTCACTGATACACCAGTCGAAAGGATATTTTCAACTGTTAAATCACTTAATTTTCACTGATTCATAAGTAAAAAAAATATTTTTCACCGTCAAATCAGTCAATTTTCACTGAAATAATCAGTGGAATTTAACTAATTTACAGTAACCTCTTTTTAGCTATTTGAATCAGTCAAATTTCACTGATAATCAGTAGATTTTGACTGATTCAGATTTAGAGAGAAAGTATAGTAAATAATACATTTTGTTTTTGCAAGTGTTGCCACTTGGATTGCATTATTTACCATGAAACTGTTGAAAAATTAAACAAAATCGTAAATAGTGCAATAATTGAAGTGATGAAACTTGCAAAAATAAAATGTATTGCTTACTGCCTTTCTTTTCAGAGCGCAAACTCGCTGTTCAAAATGATACTCTTAGTTATTTTCATTTTTCGGTTTATATAAAAAAAAATCTGCCCGCTTAGCGGGCACATTTTCATTGCGCGCTTCGCGCGCAGCTCGCTTCGCTCGCAAGTTTGAGCGCGCCTAGGGCGCGCGATTCGATCGTCGCGCTCCGTTCTTTCTGGACCTCGCGCTTCGCGCTCGGTCTTGTGCTCTTCGCATACGTTTAAGTTTATTTCTTATAATTTAATACTGATGCTCAAACCAACTTAATGATATTAAAGATGATGTAAATTAGTCATTTTCTCAAATTCACTAAGTTTCTTTTTCAGATTAAGTGAAACAGGAAATTCAATTTACTTAAGGCTCTATCGGCCTTAAGGAATACATTCTCATCATGACACTCGCGCTTCGCGCTCGATTTTCTGTATGCATTTTTGTAACTTTTTAATAAATTACATGATTATTGATAAATTAATTTTGTTACAAATATCTCAAAAAGGAAAAACAATCGTAGACTTTATTTAAGGAAACGATTCTGCAGAACAACGCTTATTTCGTATCACATATTTTGGTGAAAAAAATCGAATTTATTTAATATTAAAAATCAAAACATAAAATATACATCCTGTCGAGAAATTTATCGATAAGAATGTGTAGACCTTATTTAGCCAAACAATTTTCATTTCAAAGTTTTTTTTGAATCTCACATATTTTGTCTAAAAAATGGAATTTTTTAATTTTAATCGTATTTTTTGGAATTGAAACGAAAAATATATGTTTTATCAGAAACTGTGTGAGACAAAACTTGTAGATCTTTTTGAAAGTAACAACTTTGTATTCTTACGTTTTTTTCTTATTTTACATATTATTGTTAAAAAATTGAATTTTGGATTTTAAATAGTTTTTTTTTTAATTAAAAAGAAAAATATGCATCTTATGAAAAAATGTTACAATTCAAATTTGTAGGACTTTATTTATTCAATAATATTGTATCATAACGTTTTTTCGTATCTCGTATAATTTAACTGGAAAATGGAATTTTGATATTGACTTTTTTCGAATTTGAATATGCTGTAATATTTCTAATTTTGATTTAATCAAAAAATGTTATCAGGATAATTTTTAGAGACTTATGAGCACTATCTAAAACCAGTATTGAACTTTTTGATTTTTTCAAAAAATTATTTTCAAAAACACAAAAGTGGTGCTCAACCCCTCAATTTTGATTGGATGTGGCTGGTTAACGAACTTGTCCTTACTTTTTCGGCTCCGATAAAGTGTACCAAAGCTCAATTAAATCTGATAATTCTATCGAGAGTTATGCCGCACACGACCTACAGACAGACAGACAGACATACAGACAGACGCTTTCGTAAAAACCATTTTTTCTGACTCAGGGGGTCTCAAAACGTAAAGATTTGATGAAAATTTCGAAAGTCATTTTTCACATAAAACTAATACCTTCTCATCCATGATGAGAATGTAAAAATATTGGAAATCCATATTTGTAGGTGTCTTTCCTAATGAAATCAATCTCAAGTAATCAATTATATGAGGTTTATCTTACTGTAGGTAACGTACTACATTTTGAGACTACTGATTGAAAAAGACATAAAAATACTTCACATGTTAAAATTTTATACATATAGTATATATCTGTGCGTATATGTAAAAACTTTTCCCCATTAAGGATTGGTATTTCTATTTACTATAAATATCATAAGTTTTTGGTCTGTTCCCAAATTGAACCCCTGGTTAACATTTCTGTGAAAAGAAAATTTGAAATAAAAATTGATGATAAAAAATTGAGGTGAGAATCGATTATACTTTCAAATTCACTTATGCCAGAATCGTGTCGATTGTAAGAGGAGAGCGCTCGGAAAATTTTTTTTGAGCTGAAATGGCTCGTGTAAAATTGGTAATGGATGTAGCATGAATATAAGCCTCGAGCCTGCACCAAATGCACTATCTAAAACCAAAAAATTGTCATTTTTTTACTGTATTTGCAAAAAATTATAAAAATTTCAATGTATTCACTTTATTTGTAAGTCTTCTCGTTTACAGTTGAGAAAAAATCCATAAATAATATTATGCCATTAACAAGTAATAAGATCATTTATGTATATTAAAAGACTTAAAGGGAGAACCTCAGGTATACAAGAAAGTTTATTAATATTTCAAATTAGATGGGTGAGTTCGAAATTTTTGCAACTGCCTACATTATCGGAGGATCATTAGTCGCAGTCTAATGCGTCTCTTTTTCCACAGAAAGATTTCAAATTTTTAAAAATAATATTGTTAATTTATTGAAGATATATGTTGATGTTGATAGTTGGCTTTAGGGTCCAAGGTTAATAAAAACTCAAAGTTTTACATAATCAGACGTTTCGGCTCTGATCGTAGCCCTCATCAGTAATTTATTTTGAATCTTGAGTAAATTGTGATTTTGTGTATAAAACTTATTATTTTCCTGTTTTGTCCTTTTCCGTTTTCTGGAAAACCACATAAATTGATCGGCACTCACTTTTTCCTGGTTCCCTAGAAAACGGAAAAGGAAAAAACACGTAAATAATAACTTTTATACACAAAATAACAATTTACTCAAAATTCAAAATAAATCACTGACGAGGGCCCCGATCAGAGCCGAAAAGTCTGATTATGTAAAACTCTGAGTTTTTATTAACCTTGGACCCTAAAGCCAACTAAAAATTCACTGATGAGGACTCCAATCTCAGTCGAAACGTTTGAGAATGCTAACTTATAACTTGTTAAATCATTTCTTGACCCCAAAGCCAATTGGTCAACACCAACAACTATCGAAAATTATCAATATAAACATATATCTTCAATTATTAATTAAGGGTTAATGCAAGTCCAGAATATGAATATTCTTAATTTAATCGATCAGAAAAAATTTCATAATTGTGTATACCAAATTTCATATATTGTGTATGCAAACGTCTTCATATACACTGTTAGAAATTTCTACCGTAATTTCCCGAAACTTGCAAATGAAGTTCTATTCAGTTACAATTTCGTGAAATTAAGATAGTATTTCAGAAATTTCAGTTACTTTTTAGTAAATTTGAGAAAAAATTTCTTAATTTTCAGTTAGAAAGTGTTGAATATTCCGATACTTGTATCTGAAAATTCTGTAACTTGCATCAGGAAAAATTTTACGTTTTGGGTAACTGAACTTTTATGCAGTTACATATAACTGAAAATTTCGTTACAGTTTCTTAATTTTATGATGAATTTTATTGAACTTCTTTTACAAGTTGGTAGTTTTAAGATACATTTTAGAAAATTCAGTACATTTTTCGTAATTTTATGATACCTTTACTCAAAAACATCATGAATATCGTCCAATTTTGCGTTACCTTTGTAACATAAAAATTTTGTAAATTTCCGCATATTTCTAACAGTGTACGTTTATATTAAGTCTAATACAAAAATTTCTAAGAGTTTACACAGAAAAGATAAGAGTTCAAAATGAGTCAGAGCAGTTCCTTTTAGCTTGAATCCTGTTACTTTTGAACTTAACACAGTTTCTTTTAAACTTCTTGTTGCAGTCAATTTCAAATTTTTATTTTTCTGTGATACCTTTATCAACAGAAATTAATAATATTATAATTGTTTCATATTCAAATATTGTTGATGTTCTTAGTTAGCTTTAGGGTCCAGAAAAAATGTAAAATTATAAATAATAATATTTGAAACGATATAACGTTTTATGTAAAAGTCTCTTCTATTCAGAGTAACCCGTGCAGAAATTGCCCAATTTGTTTCCAAGTTCCGATCTGGGCCCGATCGGATTTTCCACATGTGGCCGCAGGAGGGCACATGGTGTGGCCCGGGTTGGAACCACATCGGATTATGATAGACAAGATTATTTTCGAATTTTGTGTTGTGGTCCTGATATTGTATAGTGACTATATTGATATTAAAATGCCAAAAGCAAAAAGTACATGGCGAGTCCGGAAATATTTTTTTATTAACGGTAATTTAAAAAGAAAATTATAATTTTAAGAGTAGAACGTTATTGTGTTTCATTATTTTTTATATCGTATATTCAATTTTCCAAAGTGAATTTTTTAGAAAGAAAATGATTAATAATGTAATATATTTTTAGATTCAGAAGAATCGAATAGTTCTACAGACTACGAAAATGGGTTTAAAAATTATACTGTTTTTATACTTTTAATTATACTGTTGCATCACTAATCTGAATTTATGAAATAAATTTTTTTGAACCAACTATTTATTGTTATTAAACGAAAAGCCTTTAAATTTTACTATTTTTAAAAATACAAAATTAGAAGGGGTCATATCTGGACCAGATCGGGCCCCCATTTTACAGGCCCAGATCTGGGCCCGATCGGGTAGGGCGTTTAATTTCTGGTCTGGCGCTAGACAGATTACCCTATCGGGGCCACATTTTTCCCGATCGGGGCCCGATCGGCGCCCCACCAAAATTTCTGCACGGGAACTCTCTTCCCCTCTTGATCAATTAAATATTTAGGTGCAAAAATTATTCACTTTACCATCTAAATAACATGGTCAGTGAACTTAGATTAAGTACTTTCTTGTTTTCAAGCAATTTTTGAGTCCTAATTAATATTACAACCCTTGAAGCTCGTTGACGGCAATTATACGTTCCGCCTTTTCTGTCACTATACAATCATTTAGTAAGGTTTACTGATCGCTAATTAACATTTCCCAAGGGTGCACTATCTGCCTCGCTCAGGACTCTGTCTCTATGTAAAACTTTGGGTGCTTTCCTCAGCTCCTGAATGAAAGGGCGCGAAAAGGAGCAAAGAGTGAAGGGGTAGAATAACCAGCGACTGAGGGGTGACGCTATTAACAGCTAATGAAAATTAGCTTCCCTTGCCTGATTGAGCGTCAAATCGTTCCTTTCTTGTTTCGGCAGAGAAGTCCGGTGTTGTTAAAACGATCGATTCGTTTCGTGAGCGAAATCCTCCGTTCTCAAAGTTCATCGGAGATTGAATCACACAAAAAAGGGGTTAAAAGCTTAACTATCATTGGATTTAAAAGATCAACCTTAACTCATCACTATCTCTCTAAACCGAGATTCGTGGAATAATAAAATTTCGTTTAGTTATTCAAATTCGTGTATTCCAAGAACTATTTTTCATTCAAATAAAATTTTTGCGAAGTGTTTTTCAATAGTTTATAATAATCTTTGTTTTTTTTTCTTATTTATACTTAAATTATGTCTATTTTGTGATTTTTATTCTTGGATGTAGGGTTTATCTTCTTTTTTTAGGAAATGGCGGACATTTTCGCATTAAAATTAAATTTAGCATGGTTATCTTATTGGAAACATGAAGAATGTAAGACACACGAAAACCACAAGTCATTAAGTCGTGTTTTAATACAAGTATCTTTACTGTCAGACAGTAGCAGTGTCTGGTTCGAAAGAAGAGTATTATGGCTTTAGCGTGTTTATGAATTGTTATAAACAAAACGGTAATGGACTGCAGAAGCGCCTATAAAACTTCCCCTCCGATGTTAAAAAAATCGAGAGGCGCTTACAAGAATCAATTTTAAAAGAGGAATCTTACACGGATCTTGAAAAAATTGTTTGTGCTACTTTGAAATGCGTTTTGAGTTCCGTTCATCTGTTTCCTAATTTTTTTTTAAATGTAATAACTTCATTTATGAGGCTTAAAAAACCGAACAAGTCCATGGGGTGGTCCTAAAAATTTTAAAGGAAAAATTTTATGTAATTTTAATGTAATCTTTATCTGATATTACTATATTCTTTGTTTACATATGTTCTAAGTTTATGAAAAACTATGTATACATTTTTTCGAATTATGATTTATCACTTCGAAGTAATAGTCTTAAATAGGGGTTAACATTAGCCAGGCTGAAGTTAATGTAACTCTTTTGTTTGTAACGGATGAGTGTCGGTTCTTTGGCGTTTTTCATAAGCGACGGTTAAGCCTGCAAGTCCCCGCGTCTGAATAAACATATCTTGTGTCTGTCCGGCCCACCCAAATGGAACTATTAAAACACTTATGGGAAAAAACTGACTTTTTCGTTGTGCGGCAAATCGTCAGCTTCGTTTTCGTCGACGAAAATTGCTTCTTGCATTCTTGGAGGAGTCATGGATTGGAAATCTGCTCTTTAAAAAGCATAACAAGTTTTACGACACTTTCGATTCCGAGAGGATTGTGTTGTATTTTAATTATTGTTTCAACGCAAATAAATTTAGCTAAAAATTCGTAAGAATGCTCTTGTTGTAAAAGTTAGCACGAACAATGTTAAAAAGGGAACATTTTGATAATAAATGTTGATTAGAGAGATTAATGAATAAAAGGATTAAACAAATATTTTTGAGTATTCGGGTTAATAAAAAAGAAGAGTTTCCAGGTAACATTTGTTCTATATTTTATACATTTATTTACATTCTAATATACACGGCTGCTTCGTCTAATAAATACGTAGATCTGTGATAATATTTGAAACTTACAAATAAAGTTTTACCTAATCAACGTACACAAGCCTTACGGATTTTATTCGAAATAATTTGAGTCGTTGATTCTACATTAACAGTGTATACGTTTAAAAAAAGTCTTTTATTGCACTTTCTAGAGAAATCAAATAATCTTGGTGTACGAGAATTAAAAATTTAAAAGCTCAGAATTATTTTTAGAAATTCCATCAAAATGAATTTTTCGTCTGAAACGTTTATCGACTTGAATTAAGTATTTATAAGAGATCTTTATGAATTTCTCTAAAGGAAACATTTTTTTTTCAATTTACAAATTATATTGTAATTTTTAAATTTGTAATTCATTACAGTTAAATAAACGAATAAACACTATAAAGATTCGTAAAGTGTAGCTGTGCGTTATAGAAGACCAACGTCTCTTTTTTCCATCCGTCAACGCTACTAATTCCCTTTTGGCATTGTGACAGTTTTACGTCGAAAGTGACACGAAGGTAGACAATCTTTGTTTTTTAGTGAAACTCGATGGGGACCTTTTCGAAGTAGGTGGCGCCACAAAGAAAAGAAAACAAGTTCCAGAATTTGGGGGTAACAACTTTGTAGCATTAACGCAGCTAATAAATGTCCAGACTTCATTTTTTTAATGATTCCACAATTGCTTCGCAATCGAAATCCTAATTGCTAGATTCCCTAATTACAATCCATGTTTCTAACCGAAGAAACAATGTTTTCTATAATAACTGAATGACAAATCATAATTTGCAGTCTACTTCAAAAATTTAATCTAGTATCATAAAATATATTGCTCATTTTCTAAATATCAGAAAAGAAAATCATTTTTAAGTTTATTACATCAGATACTTGTAAATTATCGATTTATGATTACGGTTCTATTTCGCTAACACCTTCATTTCTCGTTGTCCATCTTGGATATCCGTGTATCTCTTGCTTCGTGTTCAATTCTAGGGATTGTTGTTTGAACTTGAATTTGGGGCGAATGCAATGGTGAACAAAGAAGTGGGTGATAGGGTAGGTAGTAGTACGGGAAACCATTGAGAGCTTTGTTCACAGGATGAATTTGTGACCCTGACATGTGTCCCGAAATTTGTCCGGATCCACGAAGTGGTAATCCTCTCAAATGCTCATCTGGATGAACCAAAACTCGAACTGCTACACGTCTCGCTGTCCCGGAGTTCACTAAAGTTCCAAGCTCTTGTTGTTGACGCCTTTTGGTTTTATACCTGTTGTAACAAGGATTTTTTCAGTATAAAGGATTAAGAAGTGCAATTTGTAAAACGATAGGGATTTCTTTAAATTATTTTCAAATTAGACGGCCAATTGGGAAAAAAATTAGTCGAACCGACTATTTTTTTTTTCATTTATGATTTTCTTGTATCGAGTTTTGTTTATTGAAAGTATTGAAATATGGTTGATGTTCTTAGTTGGCTTTAGGGTCCAGAAAAAATGTAACTCAAGGTTTCATGTTTTCAAACGTTTCGACTCAGATTGGAGTCCTCATCAGTGAGAATTTATTTCTTTATGTGGCTTGAAAGTTTATTAGTGGTATGTTGCACTGAAAACCTGTGGAAATTATAAGTACAGAATTGCTGCTTTTTCCTTCTCTTTTCTCCTCTTGGTCACAAATTTTGCCTTTCAGTGAGAACGATGTAATGGCAAAATTTGTGACCAAGAGGAGAAAAGAGAAGGAAAAAGCAGCAATTCTGTACTTATAATTTCCACAGTTTTTCAGTGCAACATACCACTAATGCACTTTCAAGCCACATAAAGAAATAAATTCTCACTGATGAGGACTCCAATCTGAGTCGAAACGTTTGAAAACATGAAAGCTTGAGTTACATTTTTTCTGGACCCTGAAGCCAACTAAGAATATCAACCATATTTCAATATTATTATCACTAAAGGGTCGATACAAGTCCTAATCTTTATTATTGAAAGTATCATCAACAATTTGAACCAGACAAAAATTATAGATTTTTTAGTGGTGGATTCATATAATCCAAAAACAACTAAAATTTTTCTACCGATTCTGACCATAAAAAGTCTATAATTTTTATCTGATTGAAACTTTTTCTGGCTCATCGTATTCAAGATGAAATTTTCTTCACTTACACTTGCAAGCCCCGATAAACAAATATTATAAATAAATGAAACTGAGGAAATGGTCACGTTGACTTTTATTCCGATTATCTGTCTAATTCTTCCTTAAACTATTCTTATAATTAAAATAGATGATGTACCGTCGATTTTGGAACCAAATCTTGACTTGAGTTTCTGTAAGTTTTAATCCCCGTGCTAGGTCTGCTCTTTCTGGTCCAGAAAGGTACTTCTGTGCTGCGAAACGTCTTTCTAGCTCATAAACTTGAGCGTGTGAAAAGGCAGCCCTACTTCGCTTTTTTCGCCCTTGAAGATTCGTACTGTGTGATTGTGACTCATAAATGTCCTCCTCCATATCATCTGTAAACAGCATCAAATAGATGGAAATTTATCAAAAAAGATATCAATTGAATACATACAGAGTTATTGAATAGGTATTTATCGGCAGTTTGAAATTAAGCTCTACATTCATGAACGAAAGAGGTGTTTCCTTGGCAAAGGGTAAACGAACCAATGGAATAAGTTAGTCTTCTGTAGACTTGAAACGTGGACAGTGAATTTCTCGGGCGTTTGATGTCCCGTTTAAACTACACACGTGCCATCGCTACTCCAATTTGTTTACTCTTTGCTACTCGGTAATTCCCCTTTGCTAACCAGTATACAAAGTGCAAAGCAAGAACATTGAATGACTTTCACAAAATTTGCGCCACATGGATTCGATTTATTCGTAATTATCATTACAGTTAACACGAACTTAATTATCTTTTGTATATTTCAATTGTTAATTACGACTCATAAAATACCCTGGTTGAAATAAAAATTCTACTTTGGGTTATCTAAAATTTGAAATATTTTTTAAAATATTTATGAAAAGGTCTAAAATAACTGGTTACAATCGCCAGAATTTACCCGTGTGGAAAAATTCCATGGCAGTCTATTGTCTGATCTGGCCCAGGTCTGGCAATGTCCAGACCGGCTAGTCTGGAAGTTCTGGTCTGGCTCAGATCTGGAGCTGGTCAGCATTCCATGACTAAAAAGTTTGTATTTGGCGAACGCAATTTTTTTTTATAAGTTTTGAAAAACTCCTAGGCTAGTAACAAGTTTTTAGAAACATTTATTACGCGACCGGAAACAAGTATCTCTTTTTTGCAAATATTGCTACTACTTACTTTATGATTTTTAATCGAAGTCGATAAATGTTGAATTAAAATGATTTTTCAACCAAAACTTTATTAACTGAACACCAATTAGTGGCTAACCAGTCGCGAATTCGTGGTTGACTAGCCACTGGCTTGTGGCTGGCCAGCCGCTGCCTAGCGGCTGATCGTACAAAAACGTTACAGTTCTGGCCAGCTCCAGACCAGGCCTTATAGTCAGCACCAGAACTGGAAACAAGACAGTCTGGTCTGGTGCTGGCCAGTGCCATGAAATTTTTCCATACGGGTATTAATAAGAAAGCTTTAAGTTGAAATTTAAAATAACACTGTTAAAAATGTTTGTATCAAATTTAATTTAAAAGTTATAACTGTTGAAGATGTGTTATTCAACGTCTTTTAACTTCTGAGATTTCTCTGTTTTAATATAAAAGTATATAAAGTCATTTGTATATACAGTATATGGAATTTAATAAATTATACATTAGAGTGTCAATAATACAAGATACTTTCTGGATGTTTTGGTAACTCGTAAATCATTAAGACTGTTAAATGATGTTTCAAATTAATATTAACA
The DNA here is from genome assembly GCA_030998225.1 of Diplolepis rosae. Taxonomy (NCBI): domain Eukaryota; kingdom Metazoa; phylum Arthropoda; class Insecta; order Hymenoptera; family Diplolepididae; genus Diplolepis; species Diplolepis rosae. The sequence goes on along the minus strand of JAPYXD010000555.1, from coordinate 23,562,734 downwards.
AACTTTCTTGTTGATTATTTGTATGTATAAATGCTTATAAGTTGAGGTGACTAATTTTCAAATACTTAGATGTTACAAACAATTAACAAATTTAATGTGTATCTATATGAAAGAAAATCTGCTTTATTATTTTAAACCTAAATTTATCCCAAAAGTATATTTATAATTGTGTATAATCAAATTACGTAAATTGTTAATTTTAGTGTATATTAAATCTAATATACTAGTGTATTGCTTCACAAATAATATACAGAAATATTAAATTTCTTATACAAATTCGTATGAAATTTAATATTTTTAACAGTGAAGACTGGAGTTGGACATATCTAAATTTCTTCTATCCTGTTTGATCTTTATAATTAGATGTGAAGAAAAGCGAATTAAAAGTAAAAGTTTATGGTAATTTCTATGGGGTGAAATTCATTTGATTACTTTTGTCGACAAAAGTTAAGTCCATCTGCCCTCAGTTAATGCGTTGAACCTGTGTTGATCCTCAAACATGATCTGTATAGTGTTCGGATTCCTAGTGTCCCAACAATAAGTAGTGTAAGGTTACATTGCCACCGAAAATCATTTTTGACACTCATTTCAAATTGATTTCAAAAATACACATGTAGGGTAGACGAGGGCAAAGTTGTCCGCCGGGACACTGTTGTTTTTGAAAACAACATTACGATTACTTAAATATATTTTTTTTTCTTTTAACAGGATAAATTAATTTTATAAGATGAATTATATCATAGACAAACATTTTTCAAATTAAGCTTCAACAAAAATTTATGGAAAAAACAATTTTGATGACGAAATAATACACGGAGAAACTTTTTATATAAATTTTTACTATAGTATTTTTCAATTTAGGGAAAAACGTATCACTGAGAATTTTTGTTAGTAAAAATACTAAACTTTATAATAATGATATGAAACTTTAGTATAAACTATAGTAAAATTTGCTATGAACTATGCTGAAATTTCATATCATTATTATAAAGCTTAGTATTTTTACTAACAAAAATTCTCAAAGTGATACGTTTTTGCCTAAATTTAAAAATACTATAGTAAAAATTGATATAAAAAGTTTCTCCGTGTAGAAGATTTGCTGACTGGAATATTATTATGCTTCTGATATGGTAACTGGAATAAATAAATAATTTGTGCGTAACATTTTACTCTAATTGAAATGAATTGGTATGTGTATGAAGATTTTTGCTTCTTTGTTCAGTTTTATTGCAACAGTAAACAATATTAATATTGTAAAGTATATTATACTCTCTAAATCTGAATCAGTCAAATTTTCACTGATTGAATCAGTGATTTGCCTTTTCACTGATTCATCAGTGAAAAAATAATTTTCACTGTTAAATCAGTCAATTTTCACTGATTATTTCAGTGAAAATTGACTGATTTACAGTAACCTCTTTTTAGCTATTTGGATCAGTCAAATTTCACTGATAATCAGTAGATTTTGACTGATTCAAATTTAGAGAGTAGAGTTTACAGGAAGTGGAAATTATTATGCTCATGATATCTTTAACGTCAGGTCAAACTCGTTTATTATCCTCAAGAATCTACACGTGGTTGCAAGTGCCTGTGAACTAATTTGATGCAACTCGTAAGTCAGTTTGCTATCTCTTATTGAACGTCACATGTTCTCAAATAGAATACACCGCATGGTGCGTGTAATAAAAGTAAATGTAGACATATATTTTGCACTCATACCAAGAAAAAATCTGCCATATAATATGCACATTAGCGTATTAAGTAACTTTCAAACGATATCGTCGTTGTGTGTATGAAAGGAGAAACAAGACAGGATGTAAAAAAGAGGACTAGTAATTTTCTGTGAGTGCACCTTTGAATCGGTGCCAGCACGTTTCAACCCACGTACTACCGCAAAAACGGTATCACTTTGTAAACGACTGGGTGAGAACGCATTAGTTAATTACGGGTTTAATTTCGTTGCTTTCGATTCTCACTGCGATTCTTATTCTGCAACCAATACCTTAAGTACCCCAGGAAAAATTAAACTAGTTGATACTTACTTAAGGGTATGTGATACTTAGGAAATTAGCAAATTTTATTGATTTTTAATTCCTACATGTTTGTATCCAAAATGCATAAAAATTCTTTTTGAAAATTTTTGGAAATGTTACACGGAGAAAAATGGATTATAAAATTTAATATCCAGGACCAGTGATAGTATAATCTAGATTATGAGAAGTATAAATCAGATTATAAGTGACATGACCTACAATTTATTTGACGTTCTAACATTATATCGTTTATAATCAAGATTATATTTTTTATATTTTTAATGTCTGTCCTATAGTCACTGGACCTAGATATTGAAGTTTTATAATCCGCGTTTCTCCGTGTAGAGAAGATAAAAACGGACGTAGATTGAGAACTTTTAGTTTTAAAAATGATAAATAGTTCAATTTTACAAAATCTCTATCTGTCTAATCTACCTAAAATCTATTTTAGTTATATTCCTGTGGAGAAAGAGATGTCGAACGCCTGTGTAGCTCAGTGCGGTTAGAGCAGTCGACCGGCAATCGAAAGACCTGGGCTCGAATCCCGGCGCACTCGAAAGCGTCTTTTTTTCCACAGAAAGATTTCAAATTCTTTAATTTGAAATTTAAAAAAATTTGTAAATTACAAGTAATTAACAAGTCATTGCGTTCGAACCAAAAAATCAAATACTCTCTTATTAGATGCGGTGGCTCAACTGAAAGAAACTTTTCGAGTTTAAAAATTTATTTAGGATTTTTGTCTGAAAAAAATAGGGGTTGATTGCCAAAATTTCAATATTATTTAGCTCACCACATTGTTTTGAGATATTAACAATCAAAATGTTTGCCTTCTTATTATGTGAATTATTATAGTATAACTATTCCTAATTTATAAAAAATTGTTTATAAAACATTTTTAGTGTTCGAATGATTTCAAAGTTTCGATTTTTGACAATTCTTTATTCGAGGAATAGTTAAATTGGTTTAAAATTCAAATTCCATAATCCATGTCTTCAAAAATTCTTAATTTTGGTTTCTTTCTTAATTGAAACTGAATATTCTCAAATTCATATTAACGTTTATAGTAAAATTCAAAGAATTTGCAAAATTGATTGCTACTTGGTTATAAAAAGTAATTACATAATATGGCTTTAAGAAATAGAGAATATATTTATATATTTACAATATAAAGTAAAAGTGTCTCGAGCAGATAGATCCCGATTGATTTTGCACAATATTAGTGCGGGGGAAGCATGTTTACTCGAAATGAAAGAGCTTTACCCGATAGTGTAATTCTATACCCACTCTCTACATACATATATGGATTGCGGAAATGATGATCGCATGAGGAGTATGAGGATAGACGATCCAAAATGAATCGAACTATAGAAGCATTGAAAACGAAACGTTATTAATATTTTATAAATAAATTTAAATGATTATTTATGATTTAATTTTGAATTCTCAAGTATATCAGTAACTTATGAAATATAATATAAATAGATTAAAATAATCCTTATTGGCATTATTTAATAGTTTAATGAAACATTAATGAGTCTCTTTTTATTTTTGTTCCAGGTGAGTCTTTTAGTTTTTGACGTTTATTTTTTCCGCAATTTCTATGAGTAAGTACTAACATTTTAAAAGAAAATCTATATAAAAATTATGAGTAATAATGTTGTGAATAAAACACATTGTTTAAAATCAAACAACACTCTAAAAACAAGTGTGTTACTTTTACACGTGAATCACGATAGTAACTTTTTAGGCATTTGAAGTGTGTATTTTTAACACACATTTTGGGTACAAAACGTTAAAGTGTTTGAAAATTAAACGTTACTTTTGTAATGTGTATTGAAAATACACACTTCAAATGCCTAAAAAGTTACTATCGTATTTCACGTGTAGAAGTAACACACTTGTTTTTAGAATGAAATCATTTCAACAAAGATTCTATTCTTATCAAATTTCTTATTTTTAAAAATTGCACATAATTTTTGAAGGAGGACATATTTTTAATTTAAATGAAAAACAGCATGGTAAAAAAACGATTTTTTAAATTAAAATACATTTTTTTTTCTCTGAGTGCACAGAAATGAGTACTTTGCTCTCATTCATACTTCATTTTAAATGAAAAGTCTTTTACGTTTATGTGTATTATTATGATTGCTATACAGAGCTTGTGAATCTCAATTATTAAAAAATAAGCAGTGCTTGCAGCAGTCGAAAAAGTACAAGAAGTGGAGTAGTAAGCACTTATGACGTCTGCTGAGTCAAGTACCACTTATGCTACTAAAATTACATTCAATTACGTTATCTGTTCTCGGTTTAACTTTAAAAACCCTTGAAAACCTAGTTTCTGTTGTAACAGATACCGCCCTAAATGACCTCTTAATTCGACCTCTTAATTCCACCTCCTTGTCTTCCATACGACGTTTACCAAAAATTCTTCGTCTAAGTTTTTGAGCACCCATTCTCACCTTTTTAATCACATAACATCACTCTCTAAATCTGAATCAGTCAAATTTTCACTGATTCATCAGTGGAAAAAATATTTTTCACTGTCAAATCAGTCAATTTTCACTGAAATAATCAGTGAAATTTGATTGATTTACAGTAACCTCTTTTTAGCTATTTGAATCAGTCAAATTTCACTGATAATCAGTAGATTTTGACTGATTCAAATTTAGAGAGCACATTACTGATGCAATACCGAGTTTCAATTTTAGAAATAGTTTTACTAATGTCATAATTTATCAAGTATGTTGATGTTGGCTGGGGAATTGACTTCAGCGGTTGATTTTATATCAATAATCAGTAAAATTTCTTCATTCTTCTTATCATATAAATTCATAAAAGAAGTAAGAAAAGTTTAATAGTTTTATTCATGGTTAATTATTCAGTAAAAGATTGGGTTAAATAAAAAAAAAAAATTTTGGTTCAATCATAGAATTTTGTTATTATATGGGAATAAAAATATTTGATCGATCCGAGAAAATATTTAATTAAACCAACAAAATTATTTTATTGATTTAACGAAATTCTTTGGTTCTCTAAATTTGCTTGATTGAACCAAAAATCTTATTGATCTACCCAAATATTTTAATTCCTTTTAATTAACAATTTTGTTTAATGAACATATTTTTTTCTAAATGTTCTTAAGTAACTCACCAAGATATTTACTTTTGCTCATGTCGAGAGCCTCATCCTGTTGTCTCTGAGTGAACCTCGCCTCCTTACTTTCCTGATAAGGTAGAACGTTTCCCAAATTATTCACATGTTTAAAATTATCGTGATTAATTTGCTGGAGATTTCCGAAGTTTGACAAATTTGCATGAACGAGGTTTCTCCTCAAGAGATCCAGTTCTCGCGCCATATTAAGATCAGAGGATGGTAGTCTCGGAAATTGTGGCAGGTGTATATTCTGTTCACTTGTGGGTTCAATGGATCTTCCTTCAAAATTTTCTTCCTTTGATTTTGCAAAATCTTGAGTTTTTTCACCAGTAGAGTGACGTCTCTCTGTCAATTCATGTGTTGTGGTTCTACTTAAAATATCGGCTATACTGAAGGGGGTTGGTTGACACGACTGAGAAGCTTTTGGATTATCCGAGATTTCCATTTTCTCAGTTTGATCCATATTTTTAATTTAATTGTCCGTCACTATCTACTAGTGCACTAAATCACTTCAAATCAGTCCAGTCATTTGACTCTCTTTCACTAAAAGTTTATTGGTAAATTAAAAGTTTGTTCATATACAAAACAAAACGATTTTCCAGTTTTGATTGTGTCACTGATAATTTTAGCGAAAATAACATTTAATTGTGCAAATAGATAACAATATGTTGATTAGTAGTCCCACGAACTTCTCAATTTCACAAAATTTCGCTAAAACACTAATTAATGACAAAATATTCATCAACGACAATAAAAATGACTAACAGTTAAAGGGAAGAAGATCTATATTTATTCTTTATGAAAAGGTTTTGATTGCTCGCGGTATTAATTGTGATGTAACAACTCTAAGCGAGTTGGAACCCTTCTGACGGAGTGTGCTTCGGTCAAGTGTGCTTGTCGCGCACCGAAGACTTATTTTTCGAATTAGTGCGCCACTCCGCCCCGATTTCAACTTGAATGGTGTGCTCTCTCTTCCTCATATGAACAAATGATCTTCCTCTCGAAAATTGTTTCCCCTTGCTCCTCGACACTGCCAGCCTCTGGCGGTGGCGTTTTAAATATTACATCTCGTTTCAACAGACGTTTCTGCCAATAGCATCATCCTTGTCTCTTCCACTCGTCAACAATTCTCTTTGCGTTCTTATTCGTGGTGAAGAGGGTTACCTAATCTCTTTCACAGCACTCTGTCTTCTGAGTGTGTCTGTCTCTGTCATGTGTTGGGATAAGAAACACAAGCATCTTTCTCTAATGATAGGAGGTAGGAGGAGCTTTAGAACGACTCGTTCTTGGGTAAGCCGCGTTTTGATAGTTAGCGTAGAGCTTTCAGTGATATTCAAGCCTCGCCCTACGACCAATGAGAGAAACGGTTGATTTCCCTCTTGGCCAATAATAAAACCTCGCGCGAGCTTCCAAGCTCGATGCGTGTCAGCTGGGTGAATTTGGAGAGAGGGACTTCAGAATAGAACTTTTAAGCCCACTTTCTTTCGATAATTTTTCCAATTACTAATCGAGAGAAAAGTGTTGATACGTGTTTACAGCGGATATTAGGTGAATTATTATGGATTCGCGGAATTTTCCTGCGCTTATGGAATCAGGTTGATTATTTTCTCCAATGTGACGTCTTTACTTTAAGGGTGTGTGATACTCAAGAGAAGTAGCAAGTTCATCTGGATAATTTGGTCCAGTTTCTACATGTTTACATCCAAAATATATAGAAATTTTGCTTTTAAAATTTGGAAAATGATAAAGTAGATAATAGTGGATGTAGATAGATTAGTTTTGGCTAAGAAAATGAAAAAAAAATTCTGATTTATGTTTTGAAAAATTGAACTTTTTTAAATATTACAAACCAAAAGTTGTCTATCTACGCCTGTTTTTATTTTCTCTACCATTTCCCAAATTTAAAAAACAAAATTTTATGTATTTTCGGAGTAAACATGTAGAAACCTAAAATCAATAAAAATTGATAATTCCCTAAGTATCACATACCCTTGACGTTTAAGTGCTGAGGGGCTGGAGAAAATTGCACTGAAAACTCAAAGGAGATAAAAGGCGTACATATTTAAAAGCGATTTTGATGAGGTACATGTATAAGGAAAACTTGCGCGATCAATAATATTAAGCATTAGTAAATAATAAATTTTTTTTACTCAGAAAAAAATAGTTTCCTGAGTTTACAAAGAATTTTATTGACTTCACAAAATTATTTTGGTTGAATATAATAAATATTTTAAATATGTTAAAAGTAAGCAAAATATTTGGATGGATAAACTAAATTTTTGGTTTTATCAACCAAGTTTTCTTAACCAAAGAATTTTGCTGAATCAGTAACATAAAACATAAAAGGATTCAAGATAGAAGGTCCAAACAAATATTATACGCAGGACGATACGGAAACACGATATTAACCGTTTGCGGATGAATGTCGTCCCACAAGTAGCAACACATTTTTATTCACTAGATTAAAATATTCTATTCTAAAATAATAATTATTATTGTCCTTTAATAAATTCTAAAATTCCATTGAATAAAATGTTTTTCAATTAACTTCATATATTTAACGCTTTAGTACATGATATCGCTTTCTTCAACAAAATTTGTTTGACCCAGCGAGAAGCGCACTTGAAAAAGCGCTCAACCGCAAAGAGTTAAACAATTTCAGTGAACTTAAATGTACCTTGACTCGTTTCTGAGTGTTTATATACCCAGAAAAAATGTACTTGATCCAACCAAATCATTTTATAAAAATAATTATAAATAATATAAAAATATCATGAAACTTTTGAAATTGAACTTGAACTTTCTTTTGAAATCTGCGTTTTATGCAATTTTCGGTATAAAAACGTAACTTTGCTATAAGTATACTCTGAAAAATATTTTTGTTTAATTTAGTCCAGATTTAGATTGGATAACCAAACAATTTGCTTATTATACGTTTGACCAAGGTTTTGATTAATTTAACCAAAGAATTTGTTTAACGCAACCATCGAATGTGATTTGTTTGCACCCAGAAGAAAAATTTACCTGCACTGAGAGACTTTTCGTTAGAGTAAATGATAAAGATGAATCAAAATTTCGTATAATATCGTTTCAAAATGGGGAAAGCCGAGGCTTTATTATACTTATTCATATTATGACATCGAAGTTTGATATAGTCATAACGGTCTTTAATATATGAAGAAGATAAAGTAGTATTTTAAATACTAAATATTATGAATCTCTATTCGAGAAATTGAAAGTACGAGAAAATGATATTATGATTACTAAGTTGTCTAAAAATAATTTGAATAAGATAAATAATGAATATCACATTTTGGAAAGCATGTTTGAGAAATTCATATTATGAATATGAACTTGCCAGAAACCTCACGACGCGCAGCAAAAATCAAAACATTAATTCTCGATTTTTCATATAATTTGTTTGAGAATGTCGTCCGAGTACTTCCGACGTTATCCGAATAGCTTCGTAGACTCGAATCCAAGTCTGGCCAACTCAGTAGTGGCTTATAAGCGACATTTATTTCGAAATATGGCAAGCGAGAATAGCCGAGAGGCTTTAGGCGTTAGGAATGCGTTTAGTTAATGTAGATATAGGTAGAGTAGTAGGGGGTTCGAACCCAAAGGCGATTCTGAAATTTAATTTCAAGCGTATGTGAATATAAATAGTGTAGCATTGTGTACTTAAATATATGAATATAACTAAGGTATGATAATAAATTTCTGTATGTGTTTCCACTGAAACCTCCCCTCTTCTGAGTGCCCAAAGCTACCCCCTCTATCTTCCTCTTACTTCGCACGCGTTAGAAAAAGACACCACAATCCATAACCCGGAGACACGTCCCTTCTGAAGGTCAAACTTTTTGATGGAGTGAGTGATTTTTCATATAGTGGTTTTCATATTCACATATTCTTTGTTTCGCTTCGAAACTTTGATATAGTAAATTTCAAATTCTCGTAGGTTTTATAGCAGTTAGTAAAACATATATTCCATTTATTCAAACGAAAATATTAATTTCGCCGCTTGAAAACCACTATATTAATTTCTGATACGTAAACCCTGTTTGCCTCACTTTGAAACGATATTATACTAAAATATGATTCACTTTTACGATTTATTCTAACGAAAAGTCTCTCAGTGTGGTGCAACCAAACTATTTCATTCACTAAGAAAAAAAATTTGATTGAATGAGAGAAAATAATTTATTTAAAAGCCTTTTTTTGATTCAATCAAAGGATTTATTTGAATTAAGTAAAATTTATTTAATTCAAAACAAATATCTTTGGACAAAATAAATAATTAATTTAATTAAAATAAATCATTTCTTTAAATTATAGAAAATCTTTTAAACAAATTATTTTCATTGATTCAAACAAATTTTTTTTCTAAGTGTTAAATGAACTATCATCATTTGTTCTATAGTTCTTTAATCTTTAATTCTTTTGAATTAATCAAATCGAAAACAAACCATCCATCTTTAATATAGCATAAAACAAATTCTTTGAATAAATCAGCCAAGCATTTGGTCAACCCTATAATAAACAAATCCCTCAACGGATCTGACTAAATTTGGATTGGATTAAACAAATTTTTATCTGAATATGAATATTATCATATTTAATTAATGAGCCAAAAACGAAACATTTCATGTAATAAATTCCCTAATATTTGTCTGGATTTTCAACCTTCCAAATTTCTAAAATATATAAATTTGAGTGCTTTCCACTAAAGTAATATTTCTGCTAAAGGAGCCTTTCTTGATTCTTCTAATTTAGTATTAACAAATCCAAACTGCAATAATGTATTTATTTAATCTGGAAAACATATAAAATACTTGGATTTCTTCCTGGTAATCTTTTGATTCTTTGTTCAAATAAAACTCCAGAGATGAATTACTGATCACATCAATCGATTATTTGGTAATAAAATTTAATAAAATTTGGAACCGTCTTAACTGACTAGTCACAATTGAAGAAGTAAACAAAATTGAAAAAACGTCTTTAATTACCGGATACGCCTATATAAAATTTACGATCATTTACATAATTCGAAATGTAGATCTTACTTCCTGTTCTGAATGTCTCAATCCATCGTATCCATTCATTAACAGCCGTAAAAGTAATCTGAGGATAAAATTTATTCGTGGTCCAAAGTTTTAAATTGACACATATCAACAATTATTCATTAAATTTAATTGTAATTTCTTGAAATTTAATAAAATATTTTAATACTATCGTTGTTGCTACTTTTGTATCAGGTGTACAAATAAGTTTCCGCCGTTTTTTTATCAAAAATTGGGCATTTATTGTGAAAGAACGGAACCTTATCTTTTATTCGAAGTATTGTACATCGTTTTGTTCTTCTTGCGTTTGGCACGAATCTTGATCCAATAATGCTTCCAATTCTGCGTCTTCTTACACTCTCGGCCTTCCGCCCGTTCTTTGTCTTCGATGTCAAATTCACCGTTCTTAAACTTTTGAAACCATTCACGACAACTTCTCTCACTTAAGGGGGTCTCCTCATCAGTGGCTCATAAAAAAGGTGGTTTTTAAGGATTTTTTTAAAACATGAAAACAACAAGAGAAACAAATGATCTTTTGCGTATCTTTGAACATATATTTATTCAACAATAAAAAGTTTTTTGAATGTCAAAATAAATAAAAATGGCGGATTTATAAACAATCTCGCGCAGCAGCTCGCCGCGGACAATTCAAACTCCGTGAAAAATTCAGCTCGTAACTTTTACCTGAAACAAAAAATTAAAATACTTCCTTATTCGGGAAGGCTTTTCTGCACAGTATAGTCTATTATGGTGATTTAAATTTGAATATTTTAGTCATTTTTTAATAAAGTACTCGATTTTTCGGCCTTTTTTTAGCTCGGTCTGTGCACAATTAAATTATCTAAAAAACAGTGTTTTACTTGTATACATAGCTTTTATAGTTTTTTTGTAATCGTGCACGGAATTTCAAAAAACATGGTTTTCATAAAATGGGCTTTAAAGTTTTTCGAAGGAAAAAAATCAAATTAAAGGAAACTTACAGGCATGAAATGTTAATCAGCTATACCCGGTTCGTACAAGAATATTCTCAGATAATAATTCTAACGATTGAAGCAACAACAAAAAATCGATTTTTTGAAGCTGACTGATGAGGAGACCCCCTTAAGGCAGCCTCACCATATCTTTCTACAAGCAATCGATGCGCCTAAACTGCAGATTTCTTCAAATTGACGAAGTAAATCAAAAGTTCCCGCAAGTGACGTTTATTCGGCTCAAAACTCGACATTTTCGCACACAAAAAATATATTATACTGATAAAAATTCACCAATATTTCAAGGTTATGTTGTTGACAGATGTCCAACCTTACGACAGTGACGTGTTTTACATCTACTAATTTTAACCAAAACTTACTGATGACGCCAACTTTTATCAAAGGGCGGAAACTTATTTGTACACCTGATCAAATTGTAAATGTTCTATAAACTTTACTGAACTATTTTTCTCCGTCTATGTAAGTACAAGTTAAATTTTTTATAAAGTTTAGGTAAATGAATATCTTCAGATTGAGAATAAGTAGATTGGTCTTAGCGGAAGAAAGTGAAAAGTCAAGCGAAGCTTTCTGAATTGCGACTAATGATTTTTGCTAGTTTCTTTGGTGTAAGTTGACATTTATACGCGTACCTATAACCATATACGCGTACTTGTAGGTCTCGTATCGAGAAACAGTGCAGTGCATATATAGGGTGTACTTTACATAACAATTGCCCCTAAAGACTTGTGCAGCATTGTTAGCCACGTGCAAACCCCCGAGTTCCTATGAGAGTTTAATTAAGTGTGAACCACAGAAGCGTTGACTACGCCTCACTTGATCCGATGATGGCCTCACGCGTTCGAGATATCGATGCGAATATAATTCCGGTTCTTAAATCTTCTTCATTACTTATTTTCCAACTACCTTTTGCACATTAAAAATCAAAAAGACGACAATTCAAATTAATAAAATATACTATAATTTTATTAAATTTTATAACAAGTATTCACAAATATAACTTGTAAACTGCAAGTTTATTAATTTATGAACTTTTTAAACAGATTGATTAAGAATTGAAATGAGTTAAAAATATAAATGTCTCTTTACAGCTTCTTCCTTCCTGTCTTAACCTCAGTATAAACTTATCTGAGCCAATCTTAAAATCCCGGGAGGAAAAGTCGAGTAGCTGTAGCTTTTTTCTCGATTCGATCTAATCAATAATAAATTATAGGGGGATGGCGGTACATCTCTCCCCTAAAGCTAAGGTCTGACCCTCCTGCTCAATTGGTCGCAATTCTTAAAGACCTTAATTGGTGCGGAAAATTATACCTTATTTCAGACTACCCCGAGTAACTATTCTCCACATTTTCCCATCCACTCGTCGCTGCTCATTTATCTTTGATCGATTTCTTCTTAGATGCTATTCTGTTTAGATGTTTCAAAGTTTATCCCAGTTTTCAATAATTTGTTTTACAGTCATGTCTCACATTTATAATTGTAATTAGTAATGTTAAGTAAATAGATATAGTTTATTCATCTACAAATATTTTTATTTGGAATTGAGTACAAGGTCAATTACTGATTTAACGATTTTCCTTCTTTTCGTCGTAAATCACTGAGGACTGACTTCATTTGACGCAGAAGTGTCTACATGTGGATGAACAAGATAGGTGTGATGTAAAATACAAACGTGCACAAACTCACGCATGTATGTGTGTGTTCACATAAGAGTATAAAAAACCAGGCAGACCGGATGACTGTTAACTGTTTGTTAGTCTTGGGCTTTAAAGTCCGCACGTCTGTCAGTCCGGAGATGTAATATTAGTGCTTAGTACACGCCGGCGCTCATTCATTCTTTCTCTCTCAATCTGAGACTTACTTTATCACTTTTTCTCCTTCTTTACTTATTCTCTTACTCTGTCTTATCTTCTTTAAACTTACTTTTAACTGACTACCAGTCTTTATACTTGATGTATACTTACTCTATAAGCGTGCACCAGAGTCCTGGTTAGCTGAACAAGCTCTACCTCGAATCGAAAAGTCAACTTCCTTCCTGATGGACTGTTACATCGTAAATCTCAGTTAACAAATAAATATAATCAAAGAGAAAGAAGAAGGGAGAAAATAATATCTACTCTCTGAATCTGAATCAGTCAAATTTACACTGATTGAATCAGTGATTTGCCTTTTCACTGATTCATCAGTGAAGAAATAATGTTCACTGTCAAATCAGTTAATTTTCACTGATTCATCAGTGAAAAAATATTGTTCACTGTCAAATCAGTCAATTTTCACTGAAATAATCAGTGAAATTTGACTGATTTACACTAACCTCTTTTTAGCTATTTGAATCAGTCAAATTTCACTGATAATCAGTAGATTTTGAATGATTCAAATTTAGAGAGTATACTTCTTATAAATACAGTACCGGTCAGAACTGTCCGGCCACCTGTTTTACGATAATTGCTTAAATTATCCTAATTTGAATTATGTAAATGAAAAAAATTATCCTCTTAATTAAATTTAAAGCTATCAAAATTCTTTATAAAATGAACCCAGCATGAATTCGTTTTGTTAAATTTTGAAGAAGTTATTGCAGAAATAGTCAAGATTTCAATGCTTTCTTAAATTTTAAATAACTTTCAAAGTAATCAACATTTTTTAATGTTCTTGGACTAATTTTGAAACTAAATTTCTACAAAATCGATCAAAATTCTTGGAATTGATGTGTAATTTTTTTCTTACATACTGCACGAGGTTAAAGTTCAAATAAAAAAGTTGGAAAAATTCCAATATTGCCTTTGCTTAGAAAAACATTTTTATAAGATATATAAAACATATAATCATGAATTTTGTATCGAATCCCCTTAAAATATATATTCATATGATCTTTATTATGATTTACCTACAGATGAAATGTTTTCGAAATTTCCCTACTTTTTTGTAACAATTTTAACTCCTTGCATTATGCAAGAAAAAATTTATAGATTTATAATGATAATTTAATGCGATTCTGTAGAATCTTAGCTCTAAAATGAGGCCAAGAACATTAAAAAATGTTGATTACTTCGAAAGTTACTTAAAATTTAAGAAAGTATTGAAATCTTGACTATTTCTGCAATAACTTCTTCAAAATTTAACAAAACGAATTCATGCTGGGTTCATTTTATAAAGAATTTTGATAGCTTTAAATTCAATCAAGAGAACAAATTTTTTCACTTATATAATTCAAATTAGGATAATTTAAGCAATTATCGAAAAACAGGTGGCTGGACAATTCTGACCGGTACTGTATAATTTCTAGATTGCAGACAAGCTAAATAAAATTTATTTGATTAAAGAGGATAATTAGTTGGCTCTATTTAACAATGGAATTTACTTAATTTGAGTATAAAATTTGCTTGAATCTCTCTCTAAATCTTAATCAGTTAGAATTCTCGATAATTTTAATTAGTCATTTCTGATTGATAATCATTGTTAGCTGAAAATCAATCAATTTTAATGATTGAAAAGCAGGAAGTCAGTCACTAATTGCAATTAAATTATTAAAAATTCTAACTGATTCAGATTTAGGGAGCGAGAATGTCTTGTTTGGATCAAGTGAATTTCATTTAGATTAAGCCTCTTACACAGAAAATTTTCTGGTAAATCATAAATTAAGAAAAATATTCTTTTCATTTCAATCAGTGATTTTTTTATTAATTTCAGTAAGTGACGGAATTTTTATTGTGAACTCATTTTCTTGGATCACATTGATCAAGAAATTAATTAAAATCAACTGGTTTAGGGATGAAATTTAGTCGCTTATGGAAATTAATAAAACAATACTGTTTGGAATTAAGAGAGTATTGTTGGTTACTTTCTAAATCGAAATTAGTAAAAAATTATTAATTTCTATTATACACGAAGAAACATTTAAATAAATAATTTGTGATTTGACTGACAATAAATAAAAAATAACTGATTGTATATATATATTTACCTAAGAGTGAGTCCCTGATTTAAAATCTATCAAATTTTGACTTATTTAGATTTAGAGAATAGTTTAGTCAACTAAATTAATTACAATTAAAAATTGTGAAAATGAAAATGGATATTGTAATTATTTTCCGTAATTTTCTAAAGCACACTCAGAATCAAATAAAATTTTTTTCATAACAAACAAATTATTGCATTCGTATATGGTCAAACAAATAATTTTCTTTTATTCGATCAAATCTTATTTCTAAGTGCATCTGCTTATCTTATTTTATTTGATTATGCAATTCTTTTAGTATAAGTAATCATTCTCACCCTAAAAATACTTACCACAACTAAAAAAGCAGTTAGATTAACCATTTTCGGTTACTAAATTTCTTAGTTGATGATTTACCAAAAATTTGTTTCCATCTTGTATAAGAGAGTCGACTAATTATGCTCTATGATAAAGTCAATTATATTATTATAAGTCAATAATTATTATTATTTATGTATTGAATTATTATTTGTTATTTTTCCTCTCAGAATAGTACTTGAAACAAAGCGAACTCTGAGGAACTGATGAAACAATTATATTAGATCTGCAAGAATAAGAAAAAGTTTTGGAAATTTATCTCTTGTTAACTTCATAATTTTGAAATTTTCAAAAAAGTAAATATTAATTCATGTTACGCAACTGAAAGAAGAATTTTAAAATATAAGTTTAAATTTATCAACACAGGTTGTGTAGACAAATTTTTCTGTCGTACCGACAAAGAAAATTATCCGATAAAATAGAACTCTGCTGAGGAAGATAATTGAAATTAGTACAGATGACAGATGGTAAAGTTCCTTCTTTGACTTACGTTAGGTTTCCTCTTTATCGACTGTTTAATACCCATTAACGAAGATTATTCAGTATTGCATAAAAGTTATATTTACAATTTTTATTAGGACAGTATACAAGTCTTAAATTTTAGATCTTTTTTTTGATACGATGTTTTAACTTTTTTTTATTTGAATGTTAAACTAGATTTTCTTACCCTTACTGTAGATCTTCCTTTCATACATTCACATGTAGCTGGTTGCATATCTTCTGTAAGTGTCTATTTCTAAATATTTTGAATATTTCTTATTATATATCGAACGATATTTTATATAGTTGTCACAGCAATATTTTATAGGTAACATATCCGAAACAAAAAAAATCTGCCCGCTTCGCGGGCACATTCTCATCGCGCGCTTCGTGCGCAGCTCGCTTCGCTCGCAAGTTTGAGCGCGCCTAGGGCGCGCGATTCGATCGTCGCGCTTCGCGCTCCGTTCTTTCTAGACCTCGCGCTTCGCGCTCGGTCTTGTGCTCTTCGCATACATTTAAGTTTTTTCTTATATTTTGATACTGAAGCTCAAACCAATTTTATAATAATATTACAGATGATGTGAATTACACATTTTCTCAAAGTCACTGAATTTCTTTTTGAATTTAAGTGAAACAGGAAATTCAATTTACTTAAGGCTCTATCGGCCTTAAGGAACACATTCTCATCATGACACTCGCGCTTCGCGCTCGATTTTCTGTATACATTTCAGTATAACTTTTTAATAAATTACATGATTAAAAGAATTTACTTTTTTTCAAATATCTAAAAAAAGGAAAAACAATGGTAGACTTTATTTAAGGAAACGATTTTGCAGAACAACGCTTATTTCGTATCTCACATATTTTGGTGAAAAAAATCGAATTTTTTCAATATTAAAAATCAAAACATAAAATATACATCCTGTCGCGAAATTTCTTTATCAGAATTTGTAGACCTCATTTAGGCAAACAATTTTCCATCTAAATGTTTTATTGCATCTCACATATTTTGTCTAAAAAATGGAATTTTTTCATTTTTATCGTATTTTTTGGAATTGAAACGAAAAATATATCTTTTATCAGAAACTGTGTTAGACAAAATTTGTAGATCTTTTTGAAACGAACAACTTTGTATTCTTACGTTTTTTTGGTATTTCCAATATTATTGTTAAAAAATTGAATTTTGGATTTTCAATAGTTTTTTTTTTAATTAAAAAGAAAAATATGCATCTTATGAAAAAATGTTATAATTTAAATTTGTAGGTCTTTATGTATTCAATAATATTGTATCATAACGTTTTTTCGTATCTCGTATAATTTAACTGGAAAATGGAATTTTGATATTGACTTTTTTCGAATTTGAATATGCTGTAACATTTCTAATTTTGATTTAATCAAAAAATGTTATTAGGATAATTTGTAGAGATTTATGAGCACTATCAAAAACCAGGATTGGAATTTTTGATTTTTCAAAAAATTATTTTCAAAAACACAAAAGTAGTGCTCCATCCCTCAATTTTGATTGGATGTGGCTGGTTAACGAACTTGTCCTTACTTTTTCGGCTCCGATAAAGTGTACCAAAGCTCAATTAAATCTGATAATTCTATCGAGAGTTATGCCGCACACGACCTACAGACAGACAGACAGACAGACACTTTCGTAAAAACCATTTTTTCTGACTCAGGGGGTCTCAAAATGTAAAGATTTGATGAAAATTTCGAAAGTCATTTTTCACATAAAACCAATACCTTCTCATCCATG
The DNA here is from genome assembly GCA_030998225.1 of Diplolepis rosae. NCBI lineage: Eukaryota > Metazoa > Arthropoda > Insecta > Hymenoptera > Diplolepididae > Diplolepis > Diplolepis rosae. Next base: position 23,544,942 of record JAPYXD010000555.1, on the reverse strand, counting down.
ATGAGAATGTAAAAATTTCAAAGAAAAGAAAATATAAATAAATATATCCATTCTAGTTAGACATAAACTTGAAAATTATATTTTTTAGTGAGCCAAAGTACACTATGAAAATTTGTAAAATATATTTTTATGAAGCAAAGTTCAATAAATTACATTTGTACTTCACTTTTAGCTTCGTAAAGAAATAGATTTAACGCTACGAAACATATTGATTGTTTGCTTTTATTAAGGCATTATATTATTTCGTACGATCTTAAAATTTTTAATTTTGTAAAGTTAATTAATAGTTAAGCTTGATTGGAGATGGTCGACATTTTTTCCACTTACATTTTGACACAAAAGAGGTTGATTATTTTCCAACCATTCTAGATAAAAGTGATGAAGATATGGAAAAATTAGAACGAAACGACTTGAACTCTTCATTCAAGTAGCTTGAAATTTCACTGGAAAATTGAGTGAATTTTTACTCGAAAAAAAATTTAAGAAAGTGCTTTAAAAAAAATAAAAGGTGCTATCCAATTGATATAAATTGATAAAATCTATTACAAATCTCTCGGAACAAAAATATGATCCTTCAATAATATTTTGACTTTTCTGTTTATTTTATGATTTTTAGATTACACGGAGAAACTTTTTATATCAATTTTTACTATAGTATTTTTCAATTTAGGGAAAAATGTATCACTTTGAGAACTTTTGTTAGTAAAAATACTAAACTTTATAATAATGATATGAAACTTCAGCATAGTTCATAGCAAATTTTACTATAGTTTATACTAAAATTTCATATCATAATTATAAAGTTTAGTATTTTTACTACCAAAATTCTCAAAGTGATACGTTTTTCCCTAAGTTGAAAAATACTATAGTAAGAATTGATATAAAAAGTTTCTCCGTGTATAATAAAATTTTGAGTACAAAGTTTATCATTTTGGTAAAACAAAATGATTTATGTATTCAAATAGATTATATGATGAAAATTCATTTGATTTCTACACGCAGAAAAAAGGTTCGTAAAATTTATAGAAGGTTTGGTACTTATTTATACAACATGAATTCTTAGTAGAATTTTCATAAAGTTCAGTTAAATTCATGGATTTTCTGTACGTTTCACTTAATTTCCAGTAGAATCTATATAAAATACGAAAAATTCGGAGTTTAGTACATTTTACTGGTGAATATGTGAAATATAAAGAAAATATGGTTTTAACTAATCTTCTTGTAAAATCTATTAAAACGGCATGTTGTGAAAATAAGTACCGAACTTTCTGTGAATCTTACGAATCTTTTTCCTACACTTTGAGAAATTTCTGTATTAAACTTCCATTACATGTAATGGAAGTAATGGAAGTTTTTGTCAGTAACGTATTTTACACTGAGAAAAATGGTTAGTAAAACCAACTACTTCGGTTTGTACAATATGCCTCTGCTATTTTATTAGTTAGCACAACAATTTTTTTTTGTTGGTGTTACTACCCAAGTTCTTGTGATAACAATTCAGATAGTAACACCAACAAAAAAAATTGTTGTGCAAACTAATAAAATAGCTGAGGCATATTTTACAAACCGAAGTAGTTGGTTTTACTAACCATTTTTTTCAGTGTACGCTCAAAATACTTTTATCTTTAATAATAAAAACTTTTATTTGAATTTTAATACACATGTGTATATATTTTAATAATGTTTGTTAATTTTAATATATTTTTATTGAAAAGTTATTAAATTTAATATCTGTGTACAGTGTGTACTTGTATGGTTTTTCTCTCTATTCAGATCTTGACTGCTTCTTTCTCTTTTCTCCGTGTTCTCAACTAACAATCGTTGAGGGTTTTTCTCAGTTTTATCTTTTGACAAAAGTGGAAATCTCCAATACTTCAAAAAAATATGGAAAAGGTTTTTTATATTTGTACTATTAAGAACGTGGATTTTGTTAAATCGAAAGTGAAATGAAAACTCAAATCATCAATAGTGATTAATGAATAGAAACAATAATGACTAAACAGTTGATAAATACATTAATCGATCCTTTTATTACCTCAGATTGAAGTATATTGTTATATTTATGTTGCTTTGTGTATGCATATCAAATGACGCTAATACAGGCATTCTTAGGGTCATCAGGAGTAGTTGCGTAACGTCCCTTTCACTTACAATCAAATAAGATAGAATTTCAATGTTAAACATGCCATGATTGATCGCATGAATTGAATGACTAAATAATGGATCTATATTCAACCACAGGTTAACGCAGATTCTCTTTTTAATATATCATATCATGATTTTACAAAATTTTTTTAAAATTAATTTTCAAATATTTACATATATCAAATGCAATTTATTTTATTTATTTATAACGTTTTTGAATTGATTAAAAATAATTTTGAAAACGTATTCAATCAGTTTCCTCGACTCGATTAACTTTATCCTTTGTGATTTTATATTAAAAAAAGAATATAATAAAAATAAATAATGATATAAATAAACTTAATTTGTAAAAGATCAACTTTGAAAATAAATGATTAAATCAGTTAATTATTAATTATTTTAACGCTTTCGGTGCATGTTATTGCAATTACAGGATGAAATTATGTCATAATTGAAGATTTGATAAATAAATTGTTTATTTTCGTAAACATCAATATTGAAAGAACTCATTTGGAAAGATTCAAATAAGCATCCTCTCAGGTATAATACTATCGTCAATAGAATGTAAAATTAACTTCTCAGAGTTATTATTAATATAAGTTCTGTGCATGTTACGAAAATCTCTGTAATAGTCAATTCATCACGTAATTAAATCACCTGTTTAAGGTAAAGCATGGTCGATACAAGCCAATTCTTATGCCTAAATATTGATTCATAGAAGTTGCTTAATTTTTGGCAGATTTTTTTTGTTACGTTTGATATTTTTACTGATAAAAATTCTCATTATAATCTATTTTCCGCAAATTGAAATTTAGTTCAGTAATAATTTTAAATGCGGTTCTTTCTTTATAGCTGATCCCTAATTTTTTTGGAACTGTTTTGTTATTACATCTTAATAGTTGACCCTCTTTCACACTAAATCTGTTCCGGAAATTTATAAAATGAATTTTTCTTCCGTGTTTAATACTTTTTTTATAAAAAATTATAAATTTGCTTTCCCGACAAAAGAAACTCCATTGTTGAAATTTTTGGAGTAGATAATATATTTTTTCTTATACACGATTTTACTAAAAAAATTGATATTCTTTGTCCGTTGGATGCTCTTTAAATCTAAATCAGTCAAACCTGTCTGACTCAGGTTTATAGAGTATACTTGAACTTCTGTGAACTTCGGAGCTTATATAAAAGCACTTGTACTTCATTTCAGAAGAAAGAGTCTCGTCCCTCCACATTAAGAAACAAATATTAAAATAAAGACTGTCAGTTTTATCAGTACGTTCCCATGGTCCTTTATGGCACCGGTAGCGCTGTGGGCGCGATAATAACGTATATATGGCACCGACGTGAGCATTCATGTATGCCTCTTGACTGCCAGATGACCCGCAGTGCTTGCGAGATAACCTAAAAGCCCCTGTGGTTTAGCTCAAGCAGTCAGAGTCTTACCTATTTATAAGTATGATTTCGTTGCATATTTGCAACCTAAGATCCCACATACCTGACGTCATTGTTTATGAATTCTACAGAAAACATTCTACTTAATTCGGTCCACGTCTTTATTAGCCGAGAAATGTTTAAAGAGATTCTAGGCTTGAAAAGGGTTGAAATGAATTACAAGACTAATTTTTAGTATACAGAGTTTATTGAAAAAAATATTGTCCATTTCTTAATAAATTTGTCACCACTTAAAATGTAAAGGTATCCAAAATAGTCAATGTGAAGTACAGGTGCGTGTTTCAGGTGCAAGTGGTCCATGATGGAACCATTTCCGCTAAGGCCACTTAACCTCAATTTCCACTTGGGATTTTTCAAGCGGCACTTTACTTTTTAACAGAAAAAATCGAATACACCCTGCGTGAGAATAACAGCTGCCATTTTCCTCTAAAAAGGTCTACAGCATAATTTTTGAAACTCGAAAGTATACATTCATTTATATAAGTATAGGATAAAAAACAACTATATACAATGTTTCTTTGGCTATGATTTATAGTGTTTGTAATTTTTGGTTATATTTTGGCTTAGTCTACCTCATCTGAAAGTTTTTCAATTACCATTTCTATATTCACTCCATTTTCCTCGAAAATTTTGTTTAGATTTTTATCATTATTTTTATAATTAATTTTTTCAACGCATTTAAAGCCATAGCATTATTGTCTTTTACAGTCACTGATTTAATGAATAACTGTAAAAAAATCATGAAGTGAATAAACATATCATCTTTAAAGATGTTTTTTTAAGTGATTCATTATGAATCTACTAAAAAAATAATCTCCCTTTATACTCATTAAAATTAACTTATTTTTTTTCTAAATTAATGCTATACTTAACTTGAAAAGTTAACTACAAGTCACATGAGCATATTTTTAAAGCATAAGTACTTGAGAACATCACACATAATTTACATGATTCGTACGTCTTTTTCACAATCTCACATCCTTCTAGTTATACATTTTTTTGGCCTCACAGCCTGACTTTTTTCATTAGAAACAAACAAAAATTTGTTAGTTAAACAAATTTGAATTTCTTTTTAAATGAATAAACTTTTACTTGGAATAATCTAAATTTTGTGATATTAAGTGTTAATATAAAATATCTTTAGATACATCAGTCATGTCACCGGATACTCGTGTTTCCCTTCTACGAGATTTTTTATATCACCTGGATGTATAGAGATAACGATAGAAGATTTTACCTATTCTAATAATAATTTTATGTTTCTACCATAGTCGTTGAATGTTCTGGTCCCCAGAAATCTGATCCACATAGTTAACATACTGCATTTGAAAATTTGGCGGCCCGAAATAATTGCTGTAACTATAATCCGTGTTAGAAGAATCCATTGATTGACGATTATCAATCCCCACTGATTTCGTGTCAGAGGATATTGCTCTGGAATCTGGATACACCTCACTTCCTAAATATGTCTTGTACTCCATTTTTATGGGTTTTATTTCATCATGACCTACACCTGAACGAACTTCGGGCGTGAAATTAATTTTATAATCTGAATTTGGAACATGACGATGAATATTTAAATTCATCGTAGATCTGTTGACAATCTCGGCATTCATGTCCATCCGAAAATCAGGAGTCAGATTATTTTCCATTCGCATTTCACTGGGACTGATTCTGAAGTCTGGACTCAAACGCATGTCATTAGTTTTGAAATCGGATTGAATTCCGGAGTTAATTTCTCCTCTGAAATTTGACCAGTAGGGATTGTAGGAATCCTGAAAGTTTGACTTGCCGTCCTTGATTAAAACAGGAATTGATATCTTCTTCAAATGTTGATTGCTTTTTTGATTTTGTAGTTGAAGTTTCTCTGCATCTTCGAGACGTGCCCTTTTATTTTTGTAGCGTCGATTTTGAAACCAGATCTTCACTTGGGTGCTGGTTAATTTCAAATTCTGAGCCAGCATTTCTCGTTCAGGTGCACTCAGATAACGTTGTTGCTTGAATCGCTGCTCGAGCTCGAAGACTTGAGTCTAAAAATAGAAAATTTTGTTTAGAAAAATTCTGAATTGAAATTTATTTATTTTTCGACAAACAGTGATTTTAGTAATTTATTTTATTTTGCAATATATACTTATACTTTCTTGAAAATTATGTTTCAAAATTTTCGTAGAAATGCAGCAACTTTATTTTTGCAAAATGAACTGCATATTTTGTCAATACAAACAACTCGTCAGAATTTTTTATGATAGGGATTATAATTTATTGACGCTTGATATAAAACATGAATGAAAACTGTAACCGGAGATAACAGCGGGGTTTATTTCCGCTTATTGTTGAAAAGTTGTGACGCGATATTTTTTTAATTCAACATTGTTATTTAAAAAAATATTTTATATTACTTACTTGTGAAAAGAGTACTCTTGGTTTTCTTTTAGTTCTCTTTCCTGACTGATTTTTCCTCAGTTCCGTTCTACTGGATGTAACGATATTGCCTGAAATTATAAACAACATATTTACATGTTATTGTGTAAAAAATGTAGATTATACAGTGAGAAAAAATATTTGATTGAATAAAAAAAAATAATTTGTTTGAACGACTTTCTTTGATTTAAAGAAATGATTTGTTTAAATAAAACAAAATTTGTTTGATTAAAAAAAAATATCTTTGGACCAAATAAATATTTGTCCGAATCAAATAAATTTCTGCCTTAAATCAAACAAATTATATCTTTGACCATATATCCATGCATTAATTTCTTTATTTTGAAGAAAAATTAATTTGATTCAAACAAATATTTATTTGGTTCAAAGATATTTTGTTTGAATCAAACAAATTTTATTTCATTTAAACAAATCATTTCTTTAAATCAAAGAAAGTCGTCCAAACAAATTATTTTTTTTGATTCAATCAAATCTTTTTTCTCAGTGTAGAAAAACTTGCATAATTAATCTTATATTTGTTTGAATAATGTCTCGTTTTTCACATTTCATTGAAAAAATGATACTTTAGTATGCATTTAAATCGTGTGATTATAGTAAAATATTTCAAATGGAATCAAAAGAAAGTGCAGCCTCTACAGCTAATCAACTTACATTCATTAAACTCTTATCATTAAATTCATATTATTTCAATATAAATAGAGTTTAAATTCTTCGAAATTAGTTTTTACACGATTTAGTCTTAAGAGTATTTGAGGAGGAAAAATTAGAATTGAAAATGAATATCAATAAAAAATCAACGTACCGTCTTCGACAACAGGTGATTCGTGATAAGGCGGGACTACTTGGCTCAACTGGTGAACGTGATTCATTTCAGAGTAACTTTGATAGCTAGAAACAGCCTGTTCCTTATATTTTTCAACGTTCCAATTTCCCTCTCCAATCATGTTGTATGAATAATAATCCTGATGCACTTGATGTGTATGGCTTTGTGATTCACTTTCTTGATGATGAGGGTAACACTCCATTGTATTTATCTGCTGATCTCCGTTCAAAATATCACGAACACTAAAAGGTGTTCCAGATATCGAAGTGGGCACCATTCTAACACATTCTCGACTTTTTAAAAATAATCGTCCTTTTTTAAAACTTTGTCAACTATTCAATAAACCAGACTTCAATTTCAAAAACACTCTGATCAAAATCTCAGTTCTTAATCACCTTGCAATTCTGACCTTTTTTCGCCGTTTTCTAAATTCGTATTCAAGTGTTTTCAAATACACGAAACTGGAATTCAATCACTGTAATCACTCAGGTTTTTAAAATTGTTAATTGTGAGTTAATTTGAAAATATTTTTTAACAAATATTTTATTATTTATCAGCTGAGTTTAATCGAATTAAATCAGCAATAAGTAATTAAAGAGAATTATTTAGAGAGGAGAGGAAATAGAAAGTTCGTAAAAATAGAGAAAATCTGGACCGATTTGGTTGACTGTCGGAGGGTTGTTTTATGCTTGAGTGGCCAGGTCGGAGTACAAGCGTATAATGTGACTTAGTCGTCCCTCTGGGGAGTCAAGTTTTGGTTCACTTACAAGGAAAACACCCTGCGCGTGCGCCCGTGTACGTGGCTTGGCAGACGGATGATTTTTACCAACACAACCACGAAATGAGATGAATCTGTAAATGTTAAACTCAGTGTAAGACATGAGCTGTCCAGGGTGGTCCCCGATTATAATGTCCATCACAAATAAATAAAAACTCTCAAAGCAATACTAATCGATTTGGCAAGTGTAAAGTGATCAGATTATTTCAAGGCTTATCATCTACTTACATTCTTGCAAGTTAATTTCTTTTTAAATATTTACAAAGTTTTTAATTTCATTAATTCAATATATCGCGAACAGCTTTTTTTTGCACATTTGCAAAAGAATAATATATTTTTTCTACTAGCGGGTCATAAAGTGGATTTTATTTCCCCGTGCGGGGAAAACAAGTCCGTTTTTTCTACTAGCGGGTCATAAAGTGGACTTTATTTCCCCGTGCGGGGCAAACAAATCCACTTTCTGACCCGCTAGTAGAAAAAAAATCGTGTGTAACACGGGAAAAACATTTATTTTACTCGTGTGGTTGTTACCCTCGCTTTGCTCGGGCATCAAACTTCACACTCGCAAAATAAATTTTTTTTTCCCTAGTTGCACAATGTACTATTCTGACCCCCTCTAGAAAAAAAATCGTTTTAGGAGCAAAAATTCTTTTAATAAAAAAAGTAAACTATCGTTATTTTTTAAATATTATTTTAATTGTGTTTTGCGGATTTGATGTAGTTAAAAGTTTTTATTTTGAGAACTACAAAAGGTTTTTATGTATAAAATTATAACACTGGGTAATGTGCAAAAAACGGTATAATTTACTTTTTTCGAATGTAAAATACAAGGCATTCGTTTTATGCACTTTTGGAGTATAATTATGATATTTATGTAAGCCTTTAATGAAGATCAATTTTGAGTATTGACTTTGATACATTATACGTACATGCGTGCGTGTTTTCGTCGATTTAGACAGCCATGGGATGAAATCATTTCTGGGCGGAGATTAAGTTAGTAGTCCCGCCTTAAGTGAATATTTTCCTCCAATCTAGACTTGCTGGAAGTCATGAGTATCGTGCCTTAATCTTTATAATTAAATTCAGCCCCAATTGAGGGTCGATATAAGTCCTTTTGAATTTTTATATAAAAACTATTCAATAAAAAGTGTTTCAATTTAGCACTATTTTCATAAAAATCTATGCTCAGATGTATTTGTCTGAATAGATAGTAGGTGCGGAAATTCTGGGCTTCCTTTTGCAAAACAAAAAATTCAGAGGAACATTTAATTTGTTGACAATGGAAAAATATGTATAAGTATCTGGGCTGTTGAAATTCTGTTTAATTTATACAATTCTTTATTTGACCTCGTTATAATTTGAATGATTTTACACGGAAAAAAATTCATTTCACTAAAGTGAATTAGTGGCTCACTTTTCACTAATTCAGAATTAGAAAGATTAAGGGAGGATTTGAAAAATGTACATTTCCGGAAAAATTTGTTAAAAGATTTCAAACTCTCCAGAAAAAATAAACAAGACAGTTAAATAAAAATTCAAGAACTGTTTATCTAGATTGTGAGTATCTTGAGCAATTCATAAATTTTTCCTGAAAGGTTATGTTGTTACTTCTACAAAAGTCGAACATTTTTTACTGAAAATTCCAAAATATCAAGATTTTTAAATTCTAGTGAAGAAATGGTAGTGTCACCCTCCATATTAATATTATAAAAGATGCTGGTTTGCGATCAATGAGGGTCAAATATAAAGAAGAAAAAATGTCATAATTGTTGCGACGTTTCGTAGGCTATGGGTTTGCCAACCTCATCAGGCTTTATTAAATTAAAAAAAATACCAAATAGTAAAATTGTCACACACAAGAAAAAGAAACATTAAATTAACTTAATATCAAAAACATACACAAAATTATTAATTTTTACCTTTATAAAAGAAGGTTAACTCATAATGAGTAATGTCGAGAATATAAAGTTATAATAAAAGTCATGATTTTACTAATAAAATGACGTGATGTCATGGAGTCGACGACACTTTGTCTACACAAAAATAAAAAAAACAGTGAATCCGTAGTCTGTGAACATCAATTGGAATTCAACCATGAATATGATTGGGAAAATACCAAGATTGTTGATTATGTCTCTGACTATCGGAAAAGATTAACATCAGAGATGATCCATATAAAATTTAATAAATTTAGTATAAATAAAAAACAAGACATATTTACTTTGAATAGAATCCATTTTTCATTACTTAATACAATAAATTCATGATAGATTTCCAGCTGATGTCTGTTTACATTTCAAATTCTATGTTTACAATAACTGTTGCCAATATTTAAAGTTAACTGTCTGAATCTAATAATTTAGTAGACAAAGTGTCGTCGACTCCATGACATCACGTCATTTTATTAGTAAAATCATGACTTTTATCATAATGTTATATTCTCGACATTACTCATTATGAGTTAACCTTCTTTCATAAAGGTAAAATTTAATAATTTTGTGTATATTTTTGATATTAAGTTAATTTAATTTTTATTTTTCTTGTGTGTGACAATTTTACTATTTGGTGCTTTTTTTTAATTTAATAAAGCCTGATGAGGTTGGCAAACCCATAGCCAACGAAACGTCGCAACAATTATGACATTTTTTCTTCTTTATATTTGACCCTCATTGATCGCAAACCAGCATCTTTTATAATATTTTTACATTCTCTTTTTAAAGAGTGACGAACTGTCCGCTCTTTGAATTTATAACAGTGATGTGTCAGTGATGTGAGAACTGAAAATAAGTTATTGTTTCCTTCAGTGAAAATGTCACTGATAAACTTCAGTATCAATTTCACTTTTCTTCAGTAAAATACCATGATTCTTAGTGAAAACTTCATTTTGATTTTATTCAAGTAAAGAAATCTGTTTGTTTCAGATTTGAATACATTTTTTCTGTGAAAATCAACTTTATAGAAGGATCTTTTTGTACTGTATGAAATATTTGATTTAAAAGAAAAGTTTCAATTTCCGAGAGCTAAAATATCCTGTTATAAAAGTATATTTTAATATAAACAGGTTTTAAGTATTTTAGCATAGTTTCATGATAAAAATTGTCATTTACAAAAATATTGAATGCATCTTCAAAATTATGAGTTTGAATTACATTATATCTATCCTTTTCATCCTTTTTATGTCATCTATCTTAATTATTTATGATTTTGATTGATTGTGAATCAAAAATGACTATAAATTAACTGTAACATTTCTTATAAAAAAATTAGTAAGCATTCTCTCTAAATCTGAATCAGTTAAATTTTCACTGATTGAATTAGCGATTTGCCTTTTCACGGATTCATCAGTGAACAAATATTTTTCACTGTTAAATCAGTTAATTTTCACTGAAATAATCAGTGAAATTTGACTGATTTACAGTAACCTCTTTTTAGCTATTTGAATCAGTCAAATTTCATTGATAATCAGTAGATTTTGACTGATTCAAATTTAGTGAGTTGTTATACTATTTTAAACCCATACTGAAAAAAAACAGTACAGCTAAGAGAACTTTATTTTGGTCCTCAGAACCAGAAAATATTGCTATCAGACCAATGCTACGGTATGGTCCTCAGAACTATACGAGTATAGGTGAGACAGCTATACAAGTTTCGTTGATATGACAATACCATGTATAGCGAGGTTAGAGTCGCGTGCATGCGAAGCAATGTATAGGTCGCGCGGCAAACCAGTATAGTTGTCTCACCTATGCTGCATGGGTCGAGACACTATATACCGGTATAAGTCGAACAGCTATACTATTTTTTCCGTATACACGGAGAAATTTGACGCTTAAAATGTAAGTCACTGTCGAAGATTCTTGGTCATAGATTTTTATGACGCAGTCGCAGAAAATTTCAGTGAATTTTTATTAAATACCAGTGAAGTTCATTAAATGGTAGAAGAAAAATTGAACACTACGCGAAGAAAAATATTCGTCTAAAATTACCAAACTATTTGGAAACGCATGAAAAAATTCTAAAGCGATGTACTTTTTGCTAATAATTCATATTTGTTAGGATTTATAATTTTTTTTTCTTATTATTCTAAATTTTCTAATAATTCAATTTATCTTACTATATAGATGGGAATTTTGATCGGTGATTTAGCGTATTCTATAATAGAAATCCTAATAAATGTGAATTATTAGAAAAAAAGTACCTCGTTTTAGAATTTCATCAGGTGCTTCCAAATAGTTTGGTAATTTTGGACAAATATTTTTCACCGTGTATTTATTAAAGATCACATAAATTTTCTGTATCTGAGTCGTATAAAACTTTATGTCGAAGAGTTTTCGACAATAACATAAATTTTAAGCGGCTAATTTTTTCCATGTATATTTACATCAGCCACTTTCTTCACTTTTTACTACACGGAGAAACTTTTTATATCAATTTTTACTATAGTATTTTCCAATTTAGGAAAAACGTATCACTTTGAGAATTTTCGTTAGTAAAAATACTAAACTTTATAATAATGATATGAAACTTCAGCATAGTTCATAGCAAATTTTACTATAGTTTATATTAAAGTTTCATATCATTATTATAAAGTTTAGTATTTTTACTAACAAAAATTCTCAAAGCGATACGTTTTTCCCTAAATTGAAAAATACTATAGTAAAAATTTATATAAAAAGTTTCTCCGTGTATTTCAAATTTCAATGATATTGATATTTTCTACATTCTCATCATGGATGAGAAGGTATTGGTTTTATGTGAAAAATGACTTTCGAAATTTTCATCAAATCTCTACGTTTTGAGACCCCCTGAGTCAGAAAAAATGGTTTTTACGAAAGTGTCTGTATGTCTGTCTGTCTGTCTGTAGTAGGTCGTGTGCGGCATAACTCTCGATAGAATTATCAGATTTTTTGAAAAAATCAAAAATTTCAATACTGGCTTTTGATAGTGCTCATAAATCTCTACAAATTATCCTGATAAAATTGTTTGCCTAAATAAGGTCTAAAAAATTCTCATTAAGACAATTCGGGACAGGATGTATATTTCATGTTTTGATTTTTAATATTAAAAAAAATTCGATTTTTTTCACCAAAATATGTGAGATACGAAATAAGCGTTGTTCTGCAAAATCGTTTCCTTGAAGTTTTTCTCCTTTGTATTTTTATAGAAATAAATCCCACTGATGAGGACTCCAATCTGCTCTCTAAATCTGAATCAGTCAAATTTTCACTGATTGAATCAGTGATTTGCCTTATCACTGATTCATCAGTGGAAAAGTATTTTTCACTGCTAAATCAGTTAATTTTCACTGATTCAGTAGTGAAAAAAATATTTTTCACTGTCAAATCAGTCAATTTTCACAGAAATAATCAGTGAAATTTGACTGATTTACAGTAACCTCTTTTTAGCTATTTGAATCAGTCAAATTTCACTGATAATCAGTAGATTTTGACTGATTCAAATTTAGAGAGTTAGTCGAAACGTTTGAAAATATGAAACCTTGAGTTTACATTTTTTCTGGACCCTAAAGCCAACTAAGTACACCAAAAATATTCAAATTTTAATACTAAGGGTCGATATAAGTCCTGTTTATTATTATTATTGATATTTTTATTGTGATATTTTTTTATTGTGATATTTCAATATCACAAATTTTATTTATGATCACTTCCTCGGAATACAAATCATCTTTTTGTTTCTAAAAAAAATAATATCATACATATGTTTTGTCGACGTTTCAACTGATATAAATGAATTATAGCGAAGCATAAAAAGGGTTTAAAATTCGCGACACTATCGGTTCGTGAACTTTGACATCTTCAAAATAGAGGGGTTTCACCCACTCGTAGCCACTTAATTATACACGCGCACGGTTACGTTGAACATTCTGTGGTTTTTCATCCCTCATAAAATGGAGTTAAAGCAAAACAAAACAATTCATTTTCCCACCAAAGAACTACAGTGAAGACGAGCAAGCGATCCTTTTTCATCTCTTAACATTATCCAGATGCAGGCTCAGGCGCCCGGAACCCTTGACGGGTCCGATTCTGAAACCGGGAAATTCTTTCTCCAAGACACATTTCTTAATTTATTATCATCCTTATTTGACGTAATGATAAAACTTTAGTTTTACGATAAATTAAAAAAAAAATTTTCTTCATAAACGCAGATAGAAAAAAGGTATAATAAAAGGAAATATAATTTCGGTTAATAAGTTACTTTAAAAGTGTGGTTGTGGAAAATTCGATATCCGTGCTATATACATTCAAAAAAAATTTAGTTATTCCAAAAAAAATTAGCTTATTGTATGGTTGATCAAAGTTTTGATTGATTCAAACTAAAGAATTTGTCTCATGCAACCAAAGATGATTTGCTCCTATACGATTTGCTTAAATTAAACAAATATTTTAGGAGATTCAATAAAACTTTAGTTAATTGATCCAGATTTTGTTTTATTCAGCCAAAGATCTTAGTTAATTGAACGAAATGGTTTTGTTAGATGAAGTACATTTTTTTATGGGTGTATCCGATCCTTTATATTTTCTCCAAAATTCAATGTATAAGATAATTTAGACATTGAACGAATGGTTTTAACAAATTAACAAAATTATTTTGTCAATATTCGTGTAATCGAATCTTTCCATTTATCTAACAAAACAGTTTGCTAAAATAAAAAGTAAAATTGTTCGTTTCAACCGAAAAATGTTAATTCAATAACATGTTTTGTTGAAATAAAAATTAGTCGCATAAATTTCTCACTTGCAACCAATGCAAAGATTGAAAAATTGACTGAACTTTAGTCAGTTTCTACTAATTATTAATAGTAAAATTTATAATTAGTCACAGTTTTTTGGACAGATTTGATGAGAACACGCAGAGTTGAGTTTTTTCTAAAAATTTAGGACGAGTATTTAAAATTAGTTATAAATTTGATATCTCGTGATTAGTAGTGGATGTTGAAGAAGACAGTGTTTCCTTTTCATTGAACATATAACAGGCACATATTCTGAGGGCGATATACACCGGTGACCGGCGCTGGCAATAATGTAGGCGCCACGGAATAGTGGGCGCCTTCTTCACTGTGGGAAAGATGCCGACGTCGTAGAGACGGCGCTCAAAAGTCGAGACATGTCATGTGAGGTTACTGTTTTATATTAAATAAGTAAAAAAATAACAGGTACTCAGATAAGGAATTTTCGACCTGGTGCTACTGGTAATTTTTTATTTTTAGGAAGAAAAATATATAACATTAGATATCTTATTAGAAGACCCAACAGCGTGGCCACAAGTGGGCTGCAGATTAGGCTAAACTTAGAGAAAACTTTTGTTCAAATTCAAAAAGTCGTATGTTTGTTCTACTTTTCTTAATTCAAAATAAAAATTCATTCATCATTCAAAAAAGAATGTTTGATTTTAAAAAATAACGAATTTGAATAGAACAAATACTTTGTTGAAGTGATTCGTTCGATTTAAAAATGTATTATTTTGATTCAGTCAGTGTTGTCTTATTTTTTTTAAGATTTCTTTAACTAAGAAAAAAGAAAGTCAACTTAGAAATTTTTCACTATCATGAAATGTATTTTAACCTTATAGCAGCCCATGTGGAAAAATTGTATGGCAGTCTATTGTCTGATCTGGCCCAGGTCTGGCAATGTATCTAACAAAGAGGAATATAAGAAAAGATTGAATTACTTTGAGAGGTTAGGATTTTTAATTGAAATCGATAAATTTTCAATTAAAATGGATTTCCAACCAAAACTTTATTAACTGACCACTAATTAGTGACTGACCAGCCGCGATTTAATGGCTAACTAGTGTCTGACCGGCTGCTGGCTTGGGGCTGAGCAACCTATGGCTTGTGGCTGGCCAGCCGCTGACTAGCGGCTTATCGTAGAAAAACGTCACAGTTTTTGCCAGCCCCAGACCAGGCCTTGTAGTCAGCGCCAGAACTGGAAATCAGAGAGTCTGGTCTGGCGCTGGCCAGCACCATCAAATTTTTCAACACGGGAGTGCACAGATTTCTCTGCACGGAAAAAAAGTGCATCTGTGATAGGGAAGTTAATCCATGTTACAGCTAATTTTTTAGCTGTAAACGAACGAGTAAATGTAAGAAGAACTTTGAATCATCTAAAGTAAATATCTTTGACCAATTAAATGACTTCAGCGATATAATTTGTTCGATCCAGACATTATAGTATAGCTGGAACAGAGATATAAGAAATAACTGCTACGTGATAACAAATATGGCGAAAGTGACGTCATATGACAGTTTGAGATTAATTTAGACTTTTAAACACTTTAAAAGTATTGTACTGAATAATATGCACGTTGATGTCAACATTCAATGAATACTGTGTTTATCTAACAATAAATTGGAAATAGTTCGAGCAAAAATATATCTTAGTTGAAATAATGAGAAATAGTAGATAAGCAATAAATCTGGCTCCTAAATTTAATTTAGTTAGTACAGCGATATTCACTTTCATGATACGAGACGAAAAGGTGACTAAAATAAGAATTTTTATTCCCATTCCATTTGAAACTTTCGTTAATTTTAAGGTATAAAAACTATACTCAATCAAGCGAAAAAAGTAATTTTTCTTATTTAGAAATTTCGTGACAAATTCTGTTTTAGTCTAACAGTTTATACAATGTAACTAAAATTTTCACATAATCTAGTTATATAGATTCTTTAAGTTCATTAAATTCTTGAATCGCTCGGTCGCCTAGTCAAATTTTTTTCCGTGTGATTTGAAAAATTATGTTTAGGTATAAAAAACTCTGTATGATTATAGGATGATGATCTAAGGTAGTGAGTTGAATATATAAAATTTGAAGGCTATAAGTATCACACCAATCACGTGATTATCGAAAATGAAATTTAATTGTATTTTTTAAATTCATTTGGTATTACACTGTAAACAAATTTTCGGAAATTTCTCCGAAAATAGACAGAAAGCTTAAAATACAAATGGGCCGTAAATTTTCCCAAAGATATAGTCGGAAATATTTCCGACATAGAACTGGAAATAGTTCCTACTGTTTGGTGGGAGAAATATCCAATTTATTAGGAAATATATATTTATTTCATAATTTAAGTGGAAAAAGATCGAAAAAAAGTGAAAAAATTTCCGTTTTTGTGGAATAATGTTCTCACCTTTTCGGTATATTTCCTAATATTTCGGAAAAAATTCAACATAAAAACTATTATCATACAAAAAAAGTGATAGAAACTACAACTCCGTAAAATAAAACCAGTATAACACGATCAACCATTTTTTCCTTAAAAAATACGCATTTTTTTCTCTGAGATATGAAACATCAACCATTTTAGTCTCACACTAAAAAACAAAAAGTTGAATGAAAAAGATCCTCCATTTTGAATTTTGCAAATCTGTGCTCTTTGGATTCAGGAAACTTGAAAGAATTTAGTCACTAAACCCTTAATCAATCAGAAAAAAATGTTCTTCTTAATGTTTGAATTCTTTTTTCGGTCAGCTTCTTGTTTTTCAGTGTGAAACTGAAATGATTGATGTTTCATATCTCGGAGAAATAAAATCGGTCGGCGATGATCCAAAATACCTAAACCCTAAAATACTATAATGCGTTATATATCTCGTTACATACCGCATTTAGAACTCTATTAATCAATGCATTCAGTAAGTTGAGTAAGTCAGTAAGTCTTAAACTCATCTTCAAGTAGCTTTTAGATGAATTCTCAAAATTAACTTGTCACCTGAACCGGATAACTATACGTACACTGAGAGAAATGCGCATAATTTTATTTGTCCACAATTACATTTTCAGTTTAGATAATTAGGAAATTGGTTATTTTAACCCTTTTAGTGCAAAGCAACGGCCATACCATCGCATATGCTACGATATATCGTTGTTTGGCACTAAAAGGTTTAATCATATTTCTATTTACCTTGACCTATAAAGAAGGTAACTAAAGAGCAATTCAACTATGAAAACTGGTAAAGTACTAAAAATTATTCTCAGTATAATAAAATAAGCCTTTAAACTCCTTTGATATTTCAAGAATAATTTTTTTGTGACGATCCAAGCAAAAAATTTAGAATAAGTTGAAGGAAACTAGAGTAGGTACATTTTTTTAGTAGTCACGTCACCATAATCTGTAGGTGACTTTAACGCAGTAAAGCATTTTATTTTGTGGTAGAAATAATTTTTTGAAACAAAACTTAATTTTAGTTTACTTCGCCCACGAAAAAAATATATTTTATCTGACCAAACTATTTTGTTAAATGAACCAAGATCTTTGGTTCAATTAAACAAAATTCGGCTAAATAAAAAAAAAACTTGATTGAATTGATTGAAATATTTGGTTGATCCAAGCAAATATTTCAACAGCCAAATTTTGTTTCAATTAATCAAATATTTTTTTGCATGCAAAAAAAATTCTTTGTTCCAAACAAGTTGAATGAATAAAATAAATTTTCTTAGAGTAACAGGTATACTAATGATTTGGCTTTATATCCTCAAATGTTTTCCTTTCATATGTCTGTATAAAAATAGATTTCTTTTCTTTAAAGTTTGAAAAGGGTAAGATACAATTACAATTGTTTGAAATATCACTGAAATGGAGCTTTGTAAAAATTCAAATTGTCCGTCTATACAACAGATATTCGAGCAAAATTGTATACATTGCGTCATTTAGAAAATTCGCAAGTATAACGGGACCATAAGATAGAGGAATACTCGTTAATATGCGGTGTCCAATTGCAAGACGCCATACACATATTCTAGCACAAAAGAGCCCTTTGTACGCTCACGTCTAAACAGATGTCAGCTCATATTCATCTGTAAAGTTGATAGAAAATTCTTCGCCTCAGCATCTCTTTCGCACTTTCATATCGAAATGGTAAATGATTATAGGCACCCCTGAAATACCACATTTTTCTATTGGGGGAATTTCCATTGTATTTGATAGACAGATACTGACTTTAACCGTTTCCAATTTTAAAAACAAGCAAATAACTTACAAATATAGTTATTTGTTTGAAAAGAAAATTCTTGTTAAAATATTGCTTGAGCCATTCTAGCTGTTAAATATTTTACTTTAAGAACTGGAAACGATCATGTTGTAAAGATATTATTTTCTTAATAAATAAGTCGTGATTTATTCAACTTGACCATTTCAAAAAATTGGTATAAAGCGATGATAGGAAAAAATTTAATTGCAAAAAACATTATTAAAATTAATTTTTTTCATCAGTTTAATATTTTTTGCATTAAGAATGATGTTTTTTATTTTATATGGCATCATAAATAATAACGTTACAATTCTTAAAAACATTGAAAATCAATTTTTTCCAAAGATCTGATTCTGAGCAAGATAAGTATTATAGAATTTTGATTCATTTTGTTATTTTGGCATGGGGTCAGATTCTTTTTATTTTCACATTTAAAAATTAACAATGGCAATAGCAAACATGTCCTTAAACATGTCAGATTACATAAGTATTATATAGATTCCCCAAAGTTTCTTCTATAATTATCTATAATAATGGATATTTTTAGCTGAAATTTCGGGACATAATAAAGGACATACTAACGAAGATATGTTTACTCTAATTGGTTCTGAATGGTTAATTAATTTAATTCTTATTACAGATTCTTCAGACGAAAATATTCATTATTTTAGAAAAATCTTGGAGAAACCACACGCAGAAAAAAGATTAGTAAAATTTACTGGAAGTTCGGTACTTATTTGGACAACATGACTTTTTAGTCAATTTTACAAGAAGTTGAGTTGAATCAACAGATTTTGTGTACAATTCACTTAGCGTACAGTACAATCAATTTAACTCGGATTTTTTCGTATTCAGTAGATTTTACTAGACGCTGAGTGAAACGTACAGAAAATCTGTTAATTGAACTCAACTTCTGGTAAAATTTACTGAAAAGTCATGTTGTCCAAATAAGTACCGAACTTCCTGTAAATTTTACTGATCTTTTCTCTGCGTGCAGGATATTTTTTTTTATAACGTGACTTCCACATTTTTCTGTCTGAAGATTTTTAAATGTCTAAATAGATTAATTAGATCTGAATCAAAGTGTGTCAAATTAATTTGCAGTCCTAATGCAATGAAAGACAATAGTGGTGATAGTAAGACAACTCAGAATAGTTGTTAAACTCTTCTTACAATTAGTCAGCTTCTCTCATGTGATGTTACAGGTTGCTTTAGTTCCTTTACTGAAAATGTTGATGCTTTCAATTTTCCGCCTTTTAGCACCGGATTTGCCTCATTATCGATAGGAAGTTCTAAGTGCTTCACCCACTTGACAAACATGCGAAATGCCCTTAAAAATCTCTTCCGAATGTAAATTTCATCTCGAGATGTGTTACGTACTTAGAATTTTTCCACGTCTCTTTAAAACTGGTCTAGACTATTGCGTGGATCTGGTGTCTAGACTCTGGAGACAGTCTCATTCTCTGCATTATTCTGTGACGCTACGGTACCATACATTTTCCAGAAACTTCCGAGGATGCAAGGATTTCCTAAATTTGGTCCAGTCGACACAACGTCGTCACCACAGACCCCCCGTGTTGCCCACTGGAGGTTCGAGCAGGTCCGAGTTCACAATAGAAAGTAAAGACATGTGCCCTTTCCTCAGACTCACAGAAAAAACTGGAGCCAGATTCTCAGGTTTCAAGGCGCTCTTAAAATGTAAACAAATGTGAAACAAATTTTTGCTTTCATATTGAAAAAGGAAAATGGTTTATAAGAAAAAAAATTCTTATTGAATCTTTTGTGGTGCAAAAGAATAGAGATTTATGAGCACACTGTTAGAAATTTCTGTAATAAACTTTCAACACATGCAATGGCAGTTTGAAACAAATTTCTTTGAATATCCTTCAGTTGGAAAGAAGGATTTATTTGGCTCGAACACATTTTGTTTGTTTTTTATTGTCATCTTAACAGAACTAAGGGGGTTTTGAAAATAAGTTGAATGATCAATTTATGAATTGTTCTTTCACTGAAAAACTGGAGGTTCACGAAAGAAAATTTGACTAGACGTTAGACGACCGAGTGATTCAAGAATTTAATGAACTTAAAGAATCTATATAACTAGATTATGTGAAAATTTTAGTTACATTGTATAAACTGTTAGACTAAAACAGAATTTGTCACGAAATTTCTAAATAAGAAAAATTACTTTTTTCGCTTGATTGAGTATAGTTTTTATACCTTAAAATTAACGAAAGTTTCAAATGGAATGGGAATAAAAATTCTTATTTTAGTCACCTTTTCGTCTCGTATCATGAAAGTGAATATCGCTGTTCTAACTAAATTAAATTTAGAAGCCAGATTAATTGCTTATCTACTATTTCTCATTATTTGAACTAAGAAATATTTTTGCTCGAACTATTTCCAATTTATTGCTAGATAAACACAGTATTACATTGAATATCTCTGTTTCAGCTATATACTATAATGTCTGGATCGAACAAATGGTATCGCTGAAACCGTTAAATTGGTCAAAGATATTTATTTTAGCTGATTTAAAGATCTTACATTCACTTGTTCGTTTCGAGATAAATGTTTAGCTGTAACATGGATTAACTTTCATACCACAACAGTTCTTTTCTGTTGCAGATTCATTGTATCCTAAAAGCTGTTCTACCATAAGTAACACTCTGGTTTTTTCTGTATATACCTTGACAATTATATGATCGTTGGCTCTCATCTTATACGGGTTGTTAATCCTTTTCAGTTATTCAGCAACCCATTTTAGCATTAATCACAATACTATAAGCTTTGTTATGTATTATCAATAGATTCCTGAAGACCTTGAATAATTACGTAATGCTAATTATCCCCTGCGTGGAAAACTTCCCTACTTAGCCCAGTTTTTAGTTGGGCGTCACGTTGGACTCAACTAAGATTTCCATTTTGAAAAATTTTTGAAAATTACTGAATAATCATATAATTATTATTAAGTTGAACGTTCTGCCACGTGGAAGTTTTAATGTTTCTTGCTGTTCCAACTTTTTAATCATTGAATCTTGAGTAAAAAAGAGCAACACAATCTTAACACGTTTAGCTGGGCTTACACTTAAAGACCCCATAGTGGCGCTGTAAAATGAGCGCTTTATCTTTAAAATCCTATCATTTACCACTGTAAAAGTTATCAAATAATTAAAATAAATAGAATATGTCATGCAAATGACACATTAGGTTCCCGGGTACAAAACCATTCTGACTCAAGAGATGGTAAAAGAACAAAATATTGAGGTACACCCAGAAAAAAGTTTTATTTAAATTTAAGAAATCGTTTTTTTAAAATTAATTTCTTCAATTCGCCGTAAAAACACCTTTAAGGTAGTTGATCGACGAAAATTAGACCTCAGGCAAAAATAGATAATTTTGCTTTCAAGAATAGCAATATTATTATTGAAGGGCTATTTTGGAAGAGGAAAGATTAATTTCCATGAAAAAAAGTTAAAATACAGAAAAATAATTTTCATCGACCGGGAATCGAAAGACCTGGGCTCGAATCCCAGCGCAGTCGAAAGCGTCTTTTTTTCACAGAAAGATTTTCAAATTCTTTAATATTTGAAAAATAATTTTATTAATAAATTTTATTTTTGCCCCAATTTTTTTTCTTATCGCTTCTTACGAAATTTTAATAAATTATGCGATTTTACTAAATTACAAATCACTTTTTCAAGAAAATGATTCCCTGCAACTTAACCATTTCCAATTTTCGAAAATGAATCAATTATTATCAAATTTAGCAATTTGTTTATAGAAATTTCGTTTTGAAAAATGTTTTTTTAATGGTTTCAGCAATTAGAAAGCGTCATTTTTTCCACAAAAAGATTTTCAAATTCTTTAAATAAAGAATTTATGTTTAAAAATCAGAAACGATGAAGTTGTGGGAAATATTTTCTCTGAAGAAATTATTCATGATTTATTAGAATCGCATAATTTTTTTAAATTTGGTAAGAGGCGATAAGAAAAAAAGTTGGGTCAAAAATAAAATTTATTAATAAAATTATTTTTATGTGTTTCAAATTTTTATCTTGTAAAATAATCTTTTCTCTTTCAAAATAGCCCTTCAATAATAATATTGCTATTCTTGAAAGCAAAATTGTCTATTTTTGCCTGAGGTCTAATTTTCGTGGATGAGAACTACCTTAAAACAAATATAAATTTATTTGATTTGAAGAAATTACGTTTGTAGCCTTTTTAAATGAAAGAAATTATTTTTTTAACATTATTTATTTGTCAAAGTGACTTGTTTGATAACATGTCTAGTGTTATATTGACCCCAATTCTTTTTCGATTCAAATACAGTACTGGCAAAAACTTAAGAAATAATTTATTTAATTTTATTATTTTTAAACGAAGACAATTTTTCCTTTAAATTAAAGAAAATGTTTCTGTGAGTCACACTACGTATATACTATGCGACTACGCAGACATTTATTTCTTTAATTAAAAAAAAAAAACAATCAAGAAATAACTTTAAATCAAAGAAACTTTTCATTGGGTATATAGCAATGCACAAATTTGTTTGTAACTTAATGAAGTTCAGAGAAACAATTTTTAAAAAACGTTTCTCAGTTTTAACTGCTCTTTTATTAATAATTATATAACTAAAAAAATTTCTAAAATTTGTCAAAATTTTTTAACATTTTCTCTTGTTTTAATAGAAAGGTGCTAACGACCAGGAAACTTTCCAAATTCAAGTCAGAAACAATATTAAATTTTTGTTCAAATTTCACCAAAAATAGTAAATTTTAATTAATTGTATTTTTTACATTAAAAACTGCAGAACATACACTTTACTTAGACCGTAAAACTACATATTTATAGGAAAAAGTGCCAACTGAAAAGCGGTGTTATTATTTTAAACCGTAAATTCAGTGATTTGTTTTTCCGTGATATGAAAAATATGATACAAACACTCATATTAAATTATTTTATTTCTTATTATACTTTTAATAATTATACTGGGATCGGTCAAATAGTGTTTTAAATATGACTATTTTAATTTCACATTCACAATTATTTTATACATAAACAATGTTTGTGGTTTGCTACATCTTCAAATTTATATGCAAACTATGTTTCTTCGTCTGTAGATAAAATAGTTTTGATGAACTTTGACGAGTATTCAAGTTATCTCCTTTATCGACGGTCGAGAAAAGTAGAATCACTTTACAGTACGAACGTAGATAATATCAATTTCTTCCTGAACTATTTCAACCGCAGAGCTTGCAGGTTAGATGGTTAGGTAGCGTTAGTATCTCCCTGAAAGAGCATATTTGAGTTTAGATCTCTGCAGGAAGGAATATTAGAAGCAACTCTTATGGAATTGTGGTTGGCAAACTGGCGACGGTTTTGGTCAATTAAGTCAAACCTTTTTCAAATAGAATGTCAGATACTCACATTAGAATGTGTCAGTGAGATGCTCTCTAAATCTGAATCAGTCAAATTTTCACTGATTGAATCAGTGATTTGCCTTTTCACTGATTCATCAGTGAAAAAAATATTTTTCACTATTAAATCAGTTAATTTTCACTGGTAAATCAATTAATTTTCACTGAAATAATCAGTGAAATTTTACTGATTTACAGTAACCTCTTTATTTGAATCAATCAAATTTCACTGATAATCAGTAGATTTTGACTGATTCAAATTTAGAGAGTGTAGACTGTAAAGACGGTCAGAAAATAAATTTGAAAGTGAGTGCGTCTGGAGTTCTGTTTACCTAAATATCGTTTTACTTATTTTACTGAAAACGTCGACACGTTTCAAGACAAAGTTGAGTCGCCTTATACTTTTCCCTGGATCTCCAATCCTACTTGTTCAATATTCTTTTAAGGTGATGCATCAACCGGACCACTTGACTGAATTATGGCTTATTTTCATTTAAAATACCTTTTTTGATACAAAAAATATTTTTCTTACAACAATAGAAAAACGTTTTCTTGGTTCACTTTAGTAGAGATTTTGTAAAAAAGTTTACAGTTAACTGTTATTTACGATAACTTCTCCACTTATATTTTATTTAAAAGGAATAGTTTGCAAAATTGCTACTGAAACTTTTTTTCCATTTATAACATAGTTGCAATGTTACGTACATTTTTGGTGAACGACATATAAAAATACATTACCAATCATTTTAATCACATATAAGAATAATTTCTCTAATTCAGACGGGAAAAATTTGTTTTCACGAAAAGTCTAGAATGAATATTTAAATTAGCAGCGTCGAAAAAATAACGGATAAAGTAAGTTAGGTAATTTAAACTTTGACCTGAGTCTCTAAAAAAATGGATAAGAAAACTAGTATCTGTATCGATATCTCAATTGACTTGTTTGGTTATCGTGTGCTGATAAATTCTCAAGAATGATTACGGATCTCATATTACGAAATTAGTTTGAACCATAACCAGCGAAGATTGAACTGGTACAACAAAAAGTTTTTGAAACCATCCATTTGAAAGTCGTAAATCAAGAAAAATAGGATTAAGGACCGAAGGCAAAAAATCTCACTGTAGATGGAAGCCCTAATCTATAAGGATAAAATTATGTTGTCAGACAGAAAATTCTTTAGAATTTTTCATATTTTTTTAACATCCTCTCATATGTGTAATGTAAATTGTTACTTTTTTACATTTTTCTTTAATTAAAATAATGTTTTTCTTAGATTAAATATACTACTTATTTTCTGGCTTTGCTAAAAAAAAATTTTTTTAAAACAAACAAATCTATGTATTGTTATGCAATCAAAAAACCGTTTTTTTTATTAAAACGAATTTCTTAGTTGACTTTCTTTATAATAATCTTTATTGTAATGGAACAGGACTTGTATCGACCCTTAGTATTAATATTCAAATATTGTTGATGTTCTTGGTTGGCTTTAGGGTCCAGGAAAAAATGTAACTCAAAGTTTCATATTTTCAAACGTTTCGACTCAGATTGGAGTCCTCATCAGTGAGAATTTAATTCTGTTATATGATTAAGTAGACCGACATTGTTGGTGAAAAAATAATTGGAGTGACACAATCACAAATATCCTTTTTTTTCTTTCTTTTATTGCGTCGCGAACAGGGTGACCACATAATTTTTGTAAAAGTAAACTAAAAGAAAGAAAAAAATGATATTTGTGATTGTGTCACTCCAATTATTTTTTCACCAACAATGTCGGTCTACTTAATCATATAACAGAATTAAATTCTCACTGATGAGGACTCCAATCTGAGTCGAAACGTTTGAAAATATGAAACTTTGAGTTACATTTTTTCCTGGACCCTAAAGCCAACTAAGAACATCAACAATATTTGAATCTTTATTGTGTTTAAAAAATGATTTTCTGAATTGAAAAAAGCATTTTTGTTTAAAAAATCACTTTAGTTGAATGGAAATAATATATTTTTAATTTCATACGGTGTTGTTGTTAATAATTGGCTTTAGGGTCCAGAAATGATAACTCAGGAGGTTACATACTTTCAAACGTTTCGATTTTGATCGGAGTCCTCATTAATGAACCGTGAAAAAATTTATATAAATTTGTACAGAAAACATCGATAAATTACCTAAAAACTTCCTTAGGAATAACAGTAAAATTCTAGTACATAACTTTAAGACACATCAACTACAAAACTAGTATATATTTGTGTCTAAATATTACTGAAGATATAGATGCAAGAACATATATAGTATAAAATTACAAAGGATTATTTATGGAAATTCGCTTAGAATTGATAATATGAATTCTGCACTGTTAGAAATTTCTACCGCAATTTCGCAGAACATGTCACTGGAGTTTTATTCAGCCACAGCCTCGGGAAATTAAGACAGAATTTTAGAAAATTCAGTTACTTTTTAGTAAATTTATGAACAAATTTTTTCATTTTTCAGTTAAAAATTGTTGAATATTCTGTATATGTTTATCTGGAAATTCTGAAACTTGTAATAGGAATAATTTTACGTTTTGGGTAACTGAAGTTTAATGCAGTTACATGCAACTGAAAATTCCGCCACATGTAACTGAACACCCATTTACAGTTACGTAATTTTATGATAAATTTTATAAAAGTTCTATTACCATTTGGTAGTTTTAAAATATATTTTTTGAAATTCAGCTGAGTTCCATAATATTAAGAAAAATTTAGAAATTAATAAGGCTGATAGTAATTTTTTGGAATCAAACGTATTTTTCTGTGACATGAACAAATTATTATATTTATATATATTTATATAGATACTCAATTATTAACTTTTCATACAGATGCTCTGTAACGCCATCAATTTTACGTATTTTTTTCTAAAAAATTTTTTCTTTGCAAATTAATATGGTAGATAATATGAAGAAAGAGTTTTGATAACGATATTGTGTGTCTACTGTCTTTTAAAAAGTTCTAAAGATAGTTATGAAAAATTACCCATTATTACAGTAAAATACTCCCTTGATTTGTTGAAATTTTTCAAAACACGGTCTAAGAATTTTTAAAGTAAAAAATTTTGTTTGTCTTACATACTTATTTGTTATGTGCATACGCTGAGAAAAATTGGGTTATAAAATTAAATGTCCTGATTGATCAACTGTAAGATAGCTACCTAGATTATATACAATAAAGTTTCAGATTATATTTTGTAAATTATACCGCTTACAATAGAAATTATTCTATTGTATACTACAAGCCATAATTATATTCACATTTAGAACATATTTCAAGCCTGATTAATTCAATTTTAAATTTAGAAGAAGAGATTTTTTTTTATCTTCCTTCCGACAAGACAAACATTATCTCAATATCTGGATTGGTAGCATTCAAGAGCTTTTTGTTTTATAGTCTGAACACACGAAGTATGCCGAACAGAATAACCCATGGTGGTCCAATTTGTCTACCGATTCGATATTACAACAAGTTCATCGTTAATAATATGGACCAACAAACCATTTGTTTCATTACCTTTTCAGTCCGGCGCATTAGGCAGACGGCGCCGGCCTTTAAAATTTTGACAAATCATGCCCTCATATTATGAATCCATAACGAATGTGATTTAATTATCCTCCAAATTTTTATGGTTAAAAATTAGCATGCTAAACAAAATAAAATGAACTGACAGAAAAATTTTATTTGAAGCTATATACACGGAGAAAAATATTCGTCTAAAATTACCAAACTATTTTGAAACGCATGATAAATGTTAACGTACTTTTTTTTTATAATTCAACATTTTATTAAGAATTCTATTATAGAATACGTTAACTTACCGATAAATATTCCCATCTAGGTGGTAAAATTTTCTAATTATTCAAATTATTTTACCATTTAGATGGGAAATTTTATCAGTAATTTAGCGTACTGAAGTTTTATGCAGTTACATGTAACTGAAAATTTTGTTACAGTTTCGTAATTTTATGATGAATTTTATAAAAATTCTGTTGCAGTTTGGTATAGTTTTAAGATGAATTTCATGAAAATTCAGTTGAGTTTCTTAATATGAAGAAAAACTTCAGAAAATTTAGTACAATTTTCGCAATTTTATGATACCTTTACTCAAAAACATCAGGAATATCGTCACATATTACGTTATCTTTGTAACATAAAAATTTTGTTAATTTCCAAACATTTCTAACAGTGTATTATATAACAGAAATCCTAATAAATGTGAATTATTAGAAAAAAGTACGTGGCTTTAGAATTTATCAGGTTTTTCCAAATGGTTTGGTAATTTTAGATTAATATTTTTCTCCGTGTACAGATATTAGTTTTCTTACGAAATTTTCTACGAATTTTTCAAGTTACAAGTTTAACGGAAAAATATATGAAATTTACAATACTTTCAAGAAAACTTATCTTAGATTTGCTAACGATTAACTAAAACTTCCGAATTTTTTCTTTTAAACCACGAAATTGTACTGATTTTCCCTAAATTTATCTTGAAATTACGAAACTGTGACAGAATTTTATTTTTTCAATTTTATTTTTTAAACCTTTTAATCTTTCTACATAAAAATATTCATCATCGTCAATTATCTATACAGAAGTTGATTGCTATTCTTAAAATTAATACTAATGTTGTAAATTTTATTTTGCTCACTCAGTTTTTCTATAAATTTATTTTCAAGCAATTTTATAAAAGGAACTTTTCTTAGACGATTATAATTTTTGAAATGGGTATCCTTCGAAACTTATTAACGGATCATTTAAGATTACATAAAGACAGATATGAACACTGAATATAATCGACAGATACGGGAGTGAGAAAAAGAGTGTAATTTCCATATCACTGCGAAGCAATAGCTTTTTATCTAAATTTGAAATGTGAAGAAAACGCGCAGGATTATAATGCTTACATTTCACAACATGGATATATGAATTTATAGTCAGTTATCGAGTGATTGTTGAAACTTTTTTCTCTTCTTCGCGGACGTTACAAATTGCTTATCGTCTTTACGTTGGCAGCTCGTTGACCCTTCTTATCTTTCGTGACCCTTCTACGAGTTTTTACGGCGATGCTTTTGGTTACCGTTTATATTGATTGGTCCATCGTCCCTTGGGAGGACCAATCAAGATCATAGAGACTATGAATTGAGGTATCCGAACCTAAATTTTTACCTTCCTCTTCGCCTTCCTTGATTCTTCAGGTTCTTTCAATATTTTTATTGAAAGTCGCTTTTCAACAATAAATTTATGCTGACATAACTGGTAATCTACTTTGAATCGATAAACCACTGAAATCTGATAACTTCTATCTTGGAAGAAATAATAGAAATATAAATTATGGCTCAATGTACGTAGCTTAATAGAGTCATAAATTACAGTATTTAAAGAAGTGGGGGTTCGCGTCAAAACCAGAGTTCCTTAAAGGCATGTGATACTTATAAAATAATGTATATTTTCCGTTCGGATAATGAAAGGAAGTTTTATTTCGATAGTTTATTAACTTTATGATAAGTAAAATTGTTCTTGTCATCAAAATTAATCATAGACTAGTAATGTCCACACCCAGAGAAAAGTTTTATTTAAATTTAAGTAATCGTTATTTTAACTTCAATTCGAAGTATGAGCAACTTTAGAACAAATATTAATATATTTGACATTAATAAATCATGTTTTTAACTTTTTTAAATAAAAAAAATTATTGTTTTAACATTATTTATTTTGTCTAGAAGAATATTTTACAATTCAAATACAGTACTGGCCAAAACTTGAGAAATAATTGATTTCATTCCATTACGTACCTTGAACGAAAAAAATTTTTTCTTTAAATTAAAGAAAATATTTCTGTAAATTACATTACGTATTTATTATGCAACTGCGTATATACATTCACTTCTTTAATTCAAAGAAAACGAAATGATGAAGAAATCTCTTTTTACATCAAAGAAACTTTTCTTTGACCGTATAGCAATGCACAAATTTGTTTCAATCAAAGAAACTTTTTTTTGGGTGCGTTTGCATATGGTTCAGCTTTTCCCAAAATTGTAGTTAATTATTTTAATTATTTTGGACAAAAATATGTAGAAACTGTACTTCTGATTGCTCATATGAACAAAGTACCACATGCCATTAATATTAATATCAGAGAGTTCCATTTTTAAACTTTTACCACTCATAGTTTTTTTTTTAACATAAAACATAAATAAAGTCGATAAATTAAATAAATTCCAAGTAATTTTTTTAATTTCATATACCCGTCAGAACATATAAAAAAATTGTTAATATTCAAAGTAAATTCAAGTACACGAAGAAACATATTTGTCTAAAATTACCAAACTATTTGGAAACGCATAATGGATTCTCAAAGTGGTGTACTTTTTTCTAATTCACATTTATTACGATTTCTATTATAGAATACGCTAAATTACCGATGGAAATTCCCAACTAGATCGTAAAATAAATTAAATGACCTTCTAGTTGGAAATTCTTATCGGTATTTAGCGTATTCTATAATAGAAATCCTAATAAATGTGACTTATTCCTGAGAGTATGATTTTTTGTGTGTTGAACTCTGATAAAAATTCAAGACATAATTGAATTTGATTGATTTCACAACTAAAATCTGGAAAATGTTTAATTCTAAAATTCGAGGATATGAAATAATCAGTAACTTAAAGTAACATACAAAAATTTTTGAATGTAAATACATTTTACCATTTCAATAGAGAATGCATTAAAAAAGCGGAGGGATCTGACAAATATTTGATAGTTGATCCCAATCTTCTTTTATCAATATTGCAGAGTTTTTTTTATTATTATTTTATTATTTTTCACATAATCTGAAATCCATCTGCATTCAATTATTTTTACAATCATAAATCTAAAAAGTCAGAAAAGTTTAGAAAGAATCAGGACTTAGCTTAAGAAGAAACTTATATGAAAATTTTTGGATGTTTAAAAATATATATTAAATTGTGTTGTTTTTTTGTCTTGAACCACCCACAGTTGGACGTTCTAAATCCAAATGAATTAATGACGTACATCTAGTCATTACTAAATTGTCAGATCTGAATATAGCTCTTCATAAAATGCATTTGTACAGCGAATACGTTAGTAACCCATCTCAATTGCCTCGATTGAACTTTAACATTTCAAGCACGCTGGTAAATTAAGCGATATTGGGCATTCTCTTTTATTGATAGTTAGTGCTTATTAATACAATCATCAGTACACAGACAAAACAGGGAATCAAATTTGTCACGATCTATTTGTGCTTTGCCAAACCACGTTTTATTACTTGAGTTTTGTACATTTATTTCTGGTTTTCATTTTCGTATGCGTCATGCATAAAAAGTCTTTGATAGAACAGCTCATTTCTGAACTCAAATTCGAGTTAAACTTACTTGAAAATTCTTATAAGAATCTAAAATAAAATAACATTTTTCACCGATTTCATATTTGATGATCTAATCCGCGCCAGTTTTGGAATAAAACGTCTGGACTGACTATACTGATTGAAATTTCTTACAATTAAACCACTTTTAATTTCCATTTACTGTAATTGAAAATTCATTTATCCACAATAGTGATTCATAGCCTTGTAATTATTAAATTGATTTTTTATTGTTTCCTTTACGTTTAAAAAATAAAAAACCAAAGTTTAGTTGGATCATCCAAAAAATTCACTCATTGTACGATTAATCAATTCTATTGCTTATTCAATCAAAGAAATTGTTCCTTTCAAACGGAAATAGTTTGTTTGACTAGGGTTTGTTTGATTAAATGTTTTCACGTGTAAGAGAAACTTAATTACCCTAATCTTTTATATTTAACTATTTACCTTTTTTCGCTTTATATAAACAAGCTATTAATTTATAATGAGAGTGTACCATTTTATGATTGATTAAATATGATAATATAGAGAGAAACAAGAATTTTAGTTATTCCAAGAGAATTCTTATTGAATCAGTAGGTTTTCAAATTGGCTTGATGAGAAATCTATTTAACATTTAACCAACCATCTCTTCGTGTAGATAAAGCATAAATAATTCAATATCACAGAAGTCCCTATTTGCGCGAAAAGCGATTGACATTTGATACATAACATGATTCCATTATTCCATTTCCCGGAAAACACGAGTAGCGACTAAATCCCCTTTTTCAAATACATTTGCTTGAGAAAAGTAAAATGTTAGTTCGATATGAAAAACTCGCGATTCCTCGTACTCTTTCGCAGAAAAGACTCCAAGCTTGGAAGAAACTAAGAAAGTCGACTAAGAGACGAGAAGAAGAAGCGATCCGTTGATAATTGACGTGGTATCGAGCGTACACGAAAGGCATCTTATATACATACGATTCAAATATAACCGAGCGATGTTCGACTCTGGGCCGAAAAGACATTCGTATCAATTATGGGAGGTAAGTTTCAATGCCCCGCTAA
This sequence comes from Diplolepis rosae, assembly GCA_030998225.1. Lineage (NCBI taxonomy): Eukaryota > Metazoa > Arthropoda > Insecta > Hymenoptera > Diplolepididae > Diplolepis > Diplolepis rosae. Next base: position 23,512,430 of record JAPYXD010000555.1, on the reverse strand, counting down.
GGAGTCCACTGTGGAGACAGAACCGCGCCTTTCAAAGGATCTCGTTCTCTATATATTACGCAGCGGGGGTCTTCGGGGGATTCTAACCTGCGCCCTTCGTCTGCCTCTCCTACTATTTCTCTCTCTTTCTCTTTATCTTTCTCCCTCGCTTTGTCTTTCATCTGGTCTCTTCCGTACAAATTAAATTAATTTTCGAGCGGCTGACATTACTCTCTTATGAATTCCTTGTGGCTATTCGGGTCCCGGAATGGAGATGTTTCGCCGTCCTACTCGAAGATCCGAATCGTCACGAACTCAGAACCATTAGTAATGGAACTTTAGAACGGAGTTTTCGTCGTTGGCCTTTGCCTTGTCTTGTCCTTTTATTTTTCTTCTTATCTCCCCATACTCCATACTGTCTCCTGTTCCCCTTCGTCAGTCTGACAGTCCGTTTTTGCAGGAATTCGACCTCAGATGACATCATAAGACCTTTTCAGCCCATTTGGTACAAATTACCATCATCACGACTTCAAATTATAATTTTTCCTAATGAGCTGATTGCTTTGCATATTTTTTTGTTAATTCTTGCTAATTTTGATATTTTTAGAAGATCTGTTTTCGACATGTGATAGAATAGAATATTAAACGTGTTTAGGGTTTGTTTTAGTGAACATTTTTACAGTTAACTGCATTTGCCAATATCTTTTCCAGATCTATTTTTTTGTGAAAAGTATTCTTTGCAAAATTTTTATATAAACAAACCAGATACTTTTAAATTTTAAGAAATATTTTTTGTGTACAAAAGTTATCTTGCACAAATTTTCTCTGCTCTTTAAGTTGCATGTGTTTGATAATTACGGAAAATTTATTTTAGTTATTAATTTTTTAATAAACTTACAGATTGATTATAATTACCGATGATATCATAAGCAAAAAAAATTTTAATATTCGTCGACAATCAACTTTTTATCCTTAGACGTCACAATTTTATACTGTCTTACAATAAGAATTTTTTGGGTTTTATTTTACAACCAGCATGTTAAATTTTATATTTAAAGAATTTGAAAATCTTTCTGTGGAAAAAATGACGCTTTCGACTGCGCTGGGATTCGAGCCCAGGTCTTTCGATTGCCGGTCGACTGCTCTAACCACTGAGCTACACAGGCGTCCGACATCTCTTTCTCCACAGGAAGATCTCCTTATATCGCCTAGTGGCTCAGCCTTGCGGCTGTAAAATGATTTCAAATTAATTAGTTGAGTTTGAAATTTTTGTCACTGCCTACATTATCGGAGGATCACTAGTCGCGTATCAGATAGGATACGTTGTCGACAGGTGTCCTCGTAGACAATTTCAAACTCTTATATCGCAAATAATGCAAATAAATTCAATATTTAAAGAATTTGAAAATCTTTCTGTGGAAAAAATGACGCTTTCGACTGCGCTGGGATTCGAGCCCAGGTCTTTCGATTGCCGGTCGACTTATATTTAGAAGATTTTATCAAGTAATTTATTATGAATAAGTATTTAAATATTGTTGATGTTCTTATTTGGCTTTAGGATCCAGAAAAAAAAAAAAAAAAATTGGAGTCTTCATCAGTGAGAATTTATTTTTATAAAAATACAAAAAGAAGAAACTTAAAAAAATGCCCGTGTGACGTATAAGCATTGTGGTTAAAAATTATATAAACGAATTACAAGTGTGAAAATATAAAATTAGTCTAAATAACTAAATTTACAAAAAATAAAATATTCAAATATTGTTGATGTTCTTAGATGGCTTTAGGGTCCAGAAAAAATGTGTTAACTCAAAGTTTCATGTTTTCAAACGTTTCTACTCACACGGAGAAACTTTTTATATCAATTTTTACTATAATATTTTTCAATTTAGGGAAAAACGTATCACTTTGAGAATTTTTGTTAGTAAAACTACTAAACTTTATAAAAATGAAATGAAACCAGCATAGTTCATAGCAAATTTTACTATAGTTCATACTAAAGTTTCATATCATTATTATAAAGTTTAGTATTTTTACTAACAAAAATTCTCAAAGTGATACGATTTTCCCTAAATTGAAAAATACTATAGTAAAAATTGATATAAAAAGTTTCTCCGTGCAGATTGGGGTCCTCATCAGTGAGAATTTATTTCTATAAAAAATACAAAGGAAAAAACTTACAAATTGCCCATGTGACGGATAAGTATTGTGGTTAAAAATTATATAAAGGAATTACGAGTGTGAAAATATAAAATTTGTCAAGTAACTAAATTTGCAAAAAAGTAAAACTGTACAAAACGTATTTTCTGTAAAACTTCTAAGAAGAGAAACTTGAAAAATAGCACGTGTGGCAGATACACATTGTGGTAAAACGATATAAATGAATTGTGCATGTGAAAACTATAAATTTGGTCTAAATTAAATTTAAAAAAATAAGAAGTAAAGACTGTACAACAAATTTTTTTTATAAAATACAAAAGGGGAAACTGAAAAATTTGCACGTGTGATCGATAAACATTCTGTTAAAAAATGATATAAAAGAATTTCAAGTGTGAAACTATAAAATTTGGTCTAAACTAAATTTACAAAAAATAAAAACTGTACAAACATTTTTTCCTGTAAAATTGCTAAGGGGAGAAACTTAAAAACTTATAAAAGCTTAAAAAATAGCACGTGTGACGGATAAAAATTGTAGTAAAAAACGATATAAATGAATTGTACACGTGAAACTATAAAATTGGTCTAAACTAGATTTACAAGAAAATAAAAATTGTACAAAAGAATTTTTTCTATAGAAATACAAAGGGAAGTTGCACTTGTGACGTATAAACATTGTGGTAAAACGGTATAAATCAATGGTACATGCGAAACTATAAAATTGTTCTAAATAACTATATTTAACAAAATAAAAACTATGCAAACAAAATTTTTTTTTTTTGCCTATAAAAATACAAAGGAAGAAACTTGATAAAATTTTACACGTGTGACGGATAAAAATTGTGGTAATAAACGATATAACGCGTATGTAAACGCGTGAAACCTGTAAAACGGTCTAAATTCACAAATAATTGTATAGAAAGAATTTTTTATTTAACCCTAAGAAGGATTATACACAACCGGTCAGAATTGTGGTACCACCTCTTTTTCGATGATTGCTTTAATTATCTTAATTTCAATTCTGTGAGTGATGAAATTTGTACTCTTAACAATGTGAAAGCCATCAAAATTATCTTTAAAATTACTCTGGAATGAAGTCGTATCGTTAAATTTTGAAGAAGTTATTGTATAAAAAGTCCAAATTTCAATGTTTTCTTAAAGTTTAAATAACTTTCGAAACAATCAACAATTTTTGATGTTCTTAGGCTCACTTTAAAGCTAAGATTCTACAGAATCGCAGTAAAATGTCATTATAAATCTATAATTTTTTTCTTGCATAATGCAAAAAGTCGAAATTGTAACAAAAAAATAGGGAAATTTCGAAAATATTTCATCTGTAGGTAAATCATAATAAAGATCATATGAATATATATATTTTAAGGGGATTCAATACAAAATTCATGATTATATGCTTTATATATCTTATAAAAATGTTTTTCGCAGCAAAAACAATATTGGAATTTTTTATGGGCTCATTTTATAAAGAATTTTTATAGCTTTGAATTTAATTAAAAGCACAAATGTTTTCACTTACATAATTCAAATTAGGATAATTTAAGCAATTATCGAAAAACAGGTGGTCCTACAATTCTGACCGGTACTGTATATGCAGTGAAATTATAGCAGTTAAGAGGAATTATTACAGAATAAAAAACTGCGAGCTCATCACAATAAAATATTACCAAACAAAACTGACATGTTATTTTGTAAAGTAGACGGACAAACCGATGGTGAAAAAAATTGATCGAAGTGGCACAATCACAAATTTCCAAAAACTGTACATAACATGTTTCCTGTAAGAATCCTGAGGGGAGTAATTTTAAAAATAGCACGTATCACGGATAAACATTATGGTAAAAACGAAATAAATCAATTGCACATGTGAAACAATAAAATTGGTCTAAATAACTAAATTCAACAAATAAAAACTGTGCAAAATTTTTTTCTTATAAAAATACAAAGGAAGCCAGTTAAAAAATTTGCACGTGTGACGGATAAACATTGTGGTAAAAAATGATATAAAAGAATTGCGCTTGAGAAAACTGTAAAATAAACTATAAAATTGCTAAAATTGTATTAGCTAACAAGAATAATTACAGAATAAAAAGTCTAAATACTGCGAAGTCATGACAATAAAACATTACCAAAAAAAAACTGAGCTGCTATTTTGTTAAGTAGCCGGATAAAACGTTGGTGAAAAAAATTTTTAATCAAAGTGACACAATAAACAAATTTCCTTTTTTCTTTTTTTCTTTCGTCGCAAACACATAATTTTTGTACAAGCTCTCCTGTCACTACGGATTTTTCATCAAAACTGAGTTGCATTTGGAAACGGACTTGGAAAAGGCTTTGTAAACTAAAGTGGAGGGTGAGTTTTTTTACACTGAGAAAACAGTTTTGTCAAATCAACAAAAATATTTTGTTAGTATTTAGCTAACAAAATTATTTTGTTGTGGCAACAAAACATTTTGCTATATCAATCATATTTTGTTACTTAAACAAAATGTTTTGTTGGGATAACAAAATATTTGGTCAGGACAACAGAAAAAGTTTTGTTGGATAAATTTTTTTCTCAGTGTACTTTGGAGAGTCTCAATTAAAGGGAAAGGAGGGAAAAAAAGTGTAAAGATGTACACAAGATGACCAGAATACTGTGACAAAAGAGGGCTCTGCTATGAAATTTGAAACAAGTCATAAACAGTTTGTACATAACTGTTAGAAATTTCTACCGCAATCTCCCGAAACATGTGACTGCGGTTTTTTATTCAGTTACAGTCTTGCAAGATTCAGATTGAATTGGATTACATTGAATGGTCTGATACCTGTACCTGGAAATTATGAAACTTGTAACAGGACTAATTTTACGTTTTTTGGGTTTTTTTTAATGTACATTCAAAGTGTTAAATGTTCTGATACCTGTATATGGAAATTGTGAAACTTGTAACAGGAATGATTTTACGTTTTTTTAGATAAATGGAATTTAATGCAGTTACATGTAACTGCAATTTTTGTTACAGTTTTGCAATTTTATGATAAATTTGATAAAATTCTATAAGATTCTGTTACAGTTTGACAGTTTAAAGATACGTTTTTTATTAAAAACTCAATGTTACGTCACATAATATTAAGAAAATTTTTTTTTAAGAAAACGTTTTTTCACAGTTTTAAGATGCCTTTACTAAAAAACATCATAATTGATAAAAGGGTCGATATAAGTCTTGTTCATTATAAATAAATATTGACTTTTGAAAAGTCATTGTACTATAGTTTAATCCTAGTACTGGATCATGGATGAACGTAAGATTGAAAAAATTAAGATTATAGAGGAATTTGGAAATGAAGTAGCTCCAATTTATCCTGTTTCACGCTATTGAATAAATATTATAATCACTTACATTATTTATGGCTCGTTTAGAAGTGTTTGCTTGGAACAAGAGTATGTTTTTTTAAATAGTACAGTCCGCTAAATTCAAATTTGTTTGTATCAAATTTATATGTTTTCAATTCACGAAAATTGGTCCCTTAAACTCAGATAGTAATGCCTTTTTTCAAGTAAAAGCGGCCAAGTAATTACGCCTATACTTGATTTAATACACATTTTTTTCCGTGTACGAATATATCAGAAAACAAGTTATATAGAAAGGCATATGATATCGAAACTTAACGAGTCATTGGGTAAACCCTTTGCGTTTAACGTCGTGTGGAATATACAAACGATTTATTCGATTTTTCCATTTATTAAAAACCAATAACCTTGCAGATATCGAATGTTCGTTACATGTTTATGGGTACCTTGGAGCACTTAAACAGTTCTAAAACCATTCTTTCTCGACCTAGACGACCCCAACAATCAGGAAACGGTGTTTGGACGGTAACCAAGTGGCAATTAAGTACACGGTGTTAACCTGGCCAGGCTCTTACGGGACATTGAGTCCACAAGAAACAGAACGAAGGGAAGAACAGTGAGAGCGAAAGAGGTATTGTAATACGGTCGCAAAGTAATTAGTTAGTCGATCACGCTTGGGGCCCGAATTGAACTGGGACTCTAAGTCCCTTACGATTCTGCGCCGATGTTGAACGAGCCCAGATAATTAGTACCTACAGATGCATCCTCAAGGTGGATAAGAGCACCAATCGCAGTTAATGAGTGCTAAAACCGGAGAATCTCGTCTTGGCAGTTACAACCTCTTTTCTTTCTTTATCCAATTGGAAACCGATCTGATTTTATATCAACCAGCCTTGATTTCAGAATAATATCTGAATTGTAAAAAGTAATTCTCTCATTATAATGAAATATTAAAAAAGATAAAAAATCGTCTTTCTCAAATAAAAATAACGGACCCAATTATAAAATGCTATGAGGATGTTAGTAAAAAAAGATTCTGAATAATATTTTCTTGAAAATTACTTGTTGATATACGTGGCTCTAATTTTTGATAATTAGAAATACCTGTGCTCTTAGGGTCTATGGTATAGTGGACCGGGAAAAATCCGGAAATTTTTTTATTCTATTCGCAAAATCGACTTTTTTCTATAAAAAGTACACTGTCAACCAAGTTGGGATCGGTTCCACGATCGATTGATGCAACAACCACGACATCAACAAGTACGTGGCATTTCTTTTACGCAGAGCACGGTAAACTAACAATTGAGGTTAGAATTCAAATATTTCCAAACTTTCCCGTCACTAGTGTGAAAAAGTAAGTTTTATCACATGGATTCAGTCGATAATTTTTGCTGTTCTACGCCAAGGCCCCAAAACCGCATTTCCTGCGCGGATATCAAAGAAACCAGTTTTTCTCCCTTCAAGAGTGCTGGATAAAAACTCTGACCTTAAAAACCAATCATTTCGTTTTACCCAACAAATATTGAAAATAAATGTTATTTCACTTTTATGGTTAGGTTTAACCCTAAACTGGGGTAATGCGCTACTTCAGCGTGTTTTCATTGTTGTACAGAATTCTTCCAGGGCACTAACTGACTGGTTGATGAACTGAGTTTGACTGCTGGATTGATGAAGCAAATTATAGTTGGAAATCCTGACTGAAAATGAACCTGGCTAGGTCAGGGGTGCATTTTGAATTTTGAATAAGGTAACGCATTACCACAGTTAGAGGCTCTGGGGTTAAGGTAAGAGTTTATATCTCTCACACCAGTTTTTATTAAGTTCCTTGGAAATATTATAATCAAAACCAGTAGAAAATTTTGATAAAAAGACATGCCCCATATTCACTAATTAATTTTTAATTAATTTTCAATACGTGTTCCGAACTGTTGTAAGGAATTATTTCCCAAAGGGCCTAGCCGGGTTTTCATGTAAAAACGGCCCCCAAGCCAAATGAGTTCTTCGTCGATAATATGCCTGCTAAAGACGCGTATTTAATAATTTTTTCAGATTTTTAAAAAATGTGAACGACACTTAAAAAATCGATAATGTCCAAAATCGGTGGTTTCAATGGTATTCGTCGTTGGAAATGTATCATTGCCGGTTTTTGTTGTAGACGTTATTCGTTTAATCGGTGATTTACTCGCATTCAAAATAATTTTCTTGATAATTTTTTTAATTCTATTATCGCTATATTGAATCAGTATTCGCTGATTATGCACGGAGAAAAATAGTTGAAGTAATTTTATTCAACTTCCGATCAAATTTTGGACATAAGGACAAGTTAGAAGTTATTTAGTATCACTGTATTTATTTGTGATATATTAAATGTTCGAAAATGAATCAAAGTTGAGTAAAATTCAGAAGTGTAGGGTGAAGTATGAAAGCGTGCATTAAAAATTTTTAAATATATATATTATTACTCGTAGTATAACTATAAAAAACCAATCTTTTATTAAATCACAAAAATAGTAGAGCTTTCCGTTCATTCTACTCTACGCTTCAATCAAGAGTTGAGTAAACCGTGAATCGCAAGATTTATTCCAACAGCTACATTTATTCACGCAGGAACGAATGAAAGTAATCTGCGCCTTGGGCACACATAACAAATTTTTAATTTCAAAAACATAAAGTCTTAAAATTAAATTGATATTATGAAAATTTAAACAAAAAAAAGTCGATAAGTGTATTACATAAAATATGAAATATCACATAAATTACTCAGGCAGAATAATAATTTGGAATTCGAAAATGTAAAATCCATATTTTGAAAATATAGAACACAGAAAATAAAAGAACCTTCTTTTAAATGTTTTTATGCAAGATACTTCTTAATAATAATGCAATTTTTTAATGTACATTTGAAAATTTAGTTTCACTAAACTTCATACGTCGTTATAATAAAAATGTATACTAAAAATGTAATTTAATAATTATATTATATATATATCAATAATCATAGTTATAATAATTGATTAATTATATTAATTTTTAAAAATATTTTATTAATCATTTATGAAAAAAGTCGATTTATTTTTACTTGAGTAAGGCTAAAAAATTTTATTGACGGCACTTACTCTCACAAGCTCTGAATAACTCATGCAGTCACTATATAAGAAAGTTCCAAATTTTATATCTCAGCATTGTAAGCGAGCGTGTGCGTGATTTGACGAAAGCGTATCGTACTATGTATAAGTGTGTAGTTATTGGGTTTATATATGTAAGGTTATATGTTTAAGTGTATTTGTAATTTGAAATGTGATTGGCTACGTCTGAATGGTGTGAATGTATTTGTAAGTTGTTTATGTATATGTACTGGATGACTATTGGTAGGCTCGAGGTAAGAATTTTTTTTTATTTGAGAGAAGCATACCATTGCCAGTTGAAATAATACGCCCGATGCTCATTTTACCCAACTACGGTTTGAAGCACCTCAAGCGTCGGTGATATACTTATACATTTCATGTTAACCCACTGACGCATGTTGGTGCCCTGTCGTCGATAACGTTTTACTCAACTCCTTACTATTCCTTATGCAACGCTTATTGTCATCTACACTGCTAGAAATGTTTGCAATTCTTATAAACATTGGTATATTAAATTTAACAACTTAAGTGTGTGACTGAAAGTGTATATTAAATTTCATATACCATTCATATAAATCACTTGTTCGAAAAGTCAGATAATGTCATTTTTACAAATTGAAATAGTTTGAAGGTATTTTTAGATTTTTCATAATAAATCATATTTTCCACTTTTCAAACATAAATTAAACTGTATTTCAACTGAAAAAGCTTTATTAAGATATTAATGATTAAATCGAACCTACAAGCAGCCATACTAAGTTCTAATATTTAAAGACAATTTTGAAAACAATACCATGCTTACGTTGCACTCTGATTATCGATAATGATTTAAGTACTTAAAATACTTATAATTCAAAGTACTTTGAGTTTTCACAAAGGCTGCTTTATCGACATGTATATTATATAGAGTTTGTATATCTGCTTCACACACTTGTATGTTAAATCTAACAGTGTATATAATGTAGACATTTTTCGGGAATTTTCCTACAATTTTGCCTACAAATTTTACGATATTTTTTACACTGTATCTGTTTCAGTTGAGCTACATGCGATTTTCGAAATTTGTTTGCAATCAATTAAAAAATATCTATCATTTCTTTTAAGTCGTCTTCATGCAAACATGAATGTTAAATATTTTAAATTAGGGTTTTACGACTTAAAATATCAGTTTACATTAACAACATGTTTAGCGAAATTATTATTGCTTTTTTGAATGTATGATTAATCACATAGTTCCTATTTTTTGAGGGCATTAAATTCTTTATCACGCTTACGTGATTTCATTAAATGCTATATGTCCCTGAACCTTACGAAACTTATCTTGGCTTGTTAACATTGATGCCCTGGACTATGAATACTTAACCTATGCTTAAATCTTGACCTGAAAATGGAGAAGAGAGGTGGCATAGGATTTAAGAGAGGTCCAAACATAACCTCCATCGGTGCCAGAGTGAGAGATTACGATCTAAGTATCTCTAGAAACAAATACCGAATGCAGCTCACCCATTGCCGGAGCCTTTGTCGGCTATGAGAACGAGGTTCTGGTGCGTACTAACACCTGCGAACTGGGCCCGTGGTTCTTTGCAGGCCCAGGAGTGTGTTCACGGCCGTCATAGTAAGCGGTTATTGATTGCATTCGCAAGAAAGCAGCGCAAACTGCCGCCGTGTCCGCCTATGTTGTATTCCATGCTCTTATTGCTCGCGTCTTCATTAAGGCTTCTCAAGCTGCTCTTGTCTCTCGTCTCGTTGGATATCAGAGACCCACGGGACTCGCGACAAAGTCTGTCTTCGATGGCCGTTTCGTAAGCAGAAAAGAGTCAGGATGACGTCGATCTGAATTGAGAAAGAAACAAAAGATAGCCATACCCTGAGAAATTTAGTACCCCAAGCACCTTCGGGCTTCGTGCTCCATAATGCAAATCCTTTTAGGGGCATACTGTTTATTTGAATAGATATTTGAAAGACGAATAAATTTTAGACTGCGAAACGAAACGGGCTGAACGAAAGAAATATGCGCTCTTCAGGAGAAATAAAAGAATTAGAGTGGATAAAAAGATTTGTGAAAAAATATTTTGTTCTTTGTGAGTTGAAACTAATTTTTCTCTTTCATTCTTCAATTTGAATACCCTCTTCCAAAGTATTCAGATTAGAGAATAATGTATTTTTCCCAACACGTCTAGTGAAAATTGTACTTTCATCGTCTGTTTTAAGACGGGAAAATTTGCTGATTTCACAACAGTTGCTATTTTTCTCACATGTGGGGAAAATAGCTATTTTCCCGTCTCAAAAAAGACGGTGCAAGTACAATTGTTACTAAACTTGATGGGAAAAATAATGTGTTTCACTCGTGTAGAACAAATAGCTATTTCATACGTTTTCATAAAATTATTCCTTATTGAACGTATCGATCTTTATTCGTAGATAGTTTCTGTAATTATTCACACTTTCAAAGAATCTTCTTTGCGGCATGTTCGATCTTATTTTTTTTTATATGGTGGTGAGATATCATGGGAACGAAGTCGATGGATCAAAAAGGCATAGTAATAATCCATAGCCGAGTTTAATGAAATCATGTTCAGGACACTTCCTCACGTGGGAGTGTTGAGAAGCTGGAAAGAACAAATTTTCCAGATGATCGAATCATTTGAAAAAAATAGGTAGTCAAAGTGGTCAAACAGGTAGAAGCTGATATACAATAGGAGACCCTCTAGAGGAATCGTTTTTTAACTCGCACTGCGACCTATTCACCGTCGACGAAGTGACGACGTTTATTTGGGTCCCGGTAATTTGTATTTCTTGGTTCTCGCCGGGGGGCGGGTCGGAAAAATCAAATTTTTCAGGTCCCTAAAGATAGTAGTGACCGCGTGATCGTTTGTCATCGTTAAAATAATTTCTTTGGTCTGGGACCAATCTTCACCGCCAAGGACAGGTACCATATTACGATCTAACTCCTCGACTGCCGTAACAACGTCGTTTATTTAGGACTGCGGAACTAATATTTAAAGTAGTTCTGTTTCCGAATGGTTAAATTTCAGGCAATCCCATCTTGAACGGATTATCCACCCAATTTTGTTTGGGGTTTCTGTAGAATTGAAAATTTGTATATTTCAAAAGAGTGATAAACATAAAAAAATATTTGTTTGAAAAATACTTCAGTCACTATTAAATTCGCAGTCCGAATGTGTTAATCATGTTGTGGATTTCATGGAAGTATAAAATCTGTAACATAAATTTAATTAATTTATTAATTGCTATTAAGTAATAATATAATTTAGTTAACTCAAGCAAAATCAGGTCGAATCTACTAAAATATTTGTTATTCAACCAAGCGGTGGTTTAACAAACAATATTTCGTTAAATGAAACAATTTCTTTGGTTAAATTAACTAAAAAAAATTTTGAAGTTTGTCAACTTCACATATACTATGAAAATATTTTTTTTAAAACAATAATTTTCCTCAAAAAACGCTAAAATTTCCAGCTATATAGGAACATAAATTTTCCTAATCAAACTAGAAAATTTTACTAACAAGTTTTTGGGTAAATTTTTGTTGTGAATAGCTGCATTTTCGTTTTTAAAGAGAGTAGATGATTTTGATTAAATTATTATTTATTTTGGCCCCAAATACACCGGCATGTTCTTCGATATTTAGAAATTTCAATTTATATGACCTGATCCAACTATCTAGAGATTATAGTTGAACATTTTTTATCTCATAAAAAGATGCCTGACGAGTGAGGAGTGCTCGGTCTGGCTTAAAATATTTTCTATTTTTAAAAAATAACTTTATACCTTTCCACGAATTATTCCTAAAGTTTTTTGTAGCAATAAAAAATGTTCAAGTAGAATACTCATTTAATAATTAATTCTAAAAACCAAAGGTGACGTGAATTCATAGGGAAACCCTCCATAGGTTGGCTTTTGTGTAATGGAAATAGCTTGAGTTCTTGAGTGCGGTGTTGCCACATTTTGATGTTACACGTTCAACCAAGTAGTCGCAACATTTGGCAACACTGTAAATGTTCTAACACGCAGGGAAAATCCTCTAGGGCTTGGTAACCGTGTAATAATTTTTAAGTTTGGTAACGGAGGGTTAAGTGGAAGGTTAAAAGTACAGTGTTTGGTAATTTTGAACAAAGATTTTTCTCCGTGTACTATTTCGTAAAATGAAGATAAAATTATTTAGAATTTAGTTATGCATTAGTAAAATTTTAAGAGACAATCTTTTTATTTCCAGTAAAGAATCATTGAATATTTCGATACTTATTTCTGAAAATTCCGAAACTTGCCATACGAAAAATTTTACGTTTCGGGTAACTAAAGTTTCATGTTGTTACATGTGACTGAAAATCCAATTAAACATTTTTAATTTCAAGTAAATTTTTAGAAATTTCTGTCAATTATTCACAATCATGAAATACGTTTACTTTCATAATGTTTTTAATACTAGACCATTTATTAAAAACTCCTTAAAGAAAATTGTTTCATGGAAGACTGACACATCATCTGAAACATGACCTGATTATAATATGAAGACAGACGTAAAAGAGATAATGACTAAATTATATAATTTTCTCATGTGCCAACATAGGAAAAATGGAATTTTAAGACACCAAAAAGTCTAGGATTTTGTCTCAAAGTTAATTTTTTGCTGTGCATTATCAGCGTTCCAATAGAGTATCTGCACTTTAGCCATGAAGGAGATTCACTCGGGCGTGGAACATATTATATCGCAACAAAGAACAAACGAAGCCGGCAGCTTAATGTCAATTAGCGTACCGTATCACTCATTAGGGTCTAGCGTCATTAGACCCACCTGCGAGCCTAGCGGGAGCACAAATGCAGAGCAAGATATCGGCCCAGTCGAGGCTCACCCCGTCTTCCTCTATTTCTCCGCACTTCACCTCTTTGCCAGCAGGTCAGTGCTACAGAGATATGGATCTCCATTGTCATTTGTTTGTTAAACTTAGCAGATTAGAGCCAGTCATCTTCGTCAAAGGCAACCGCCCGGCGATCAGACTTCGATATATACCGAAATAAGTACCTGATCTGTCTGTTTCGTGCACTGGCCACCCCTGAGTAAATTCTTTACCATCCACTTGAAAAAGGCTCACGCGGAAAGAATAATTATTCCTGTAAAATGGTTCAAGCCGCTTATGCATTATTTTAATCAACATGAAGAGATTGAGTTTAAACTGCTAATTATTTCTTTATTTGCCATCCATAGTCTCAATCAATGCGGCCTTTTCATTTGATGAGCTTATCTCTTTTTGGATTCATTCAATTTCTCCTATGTTCCTTAATCGTTTTGATTACAAAAATCAAGAATTTATCTTTAATTTTCTCAAGTTTCCGGCTCCTCTTTACTTCAAAAAAATGAATATACCTAGAAAAATGGAGAAAGTAAAATCATCAATATAACAAACATATATGAAAATGAGGCCCGTAAGTTGATTTTTTCTCTATAGCACTGTCCTTTCAGCTCGATACACTTGGTGCAGCCATTTTTTAATATTTCGATGCCTCTCTTATTATACGATTTGTCAGATCTGGAGAATAAGGTGAGTGGGAAAGCAATCCGAAGCGTAATTCATTGATTTTTGCCATCATTTTCATCGATTTGTGAGCTGTTGCATTGTCTTGCAAAAAAATGCATTTTTTCTTCAACAAATGAGGACGTTTTCTTGTGATTTCTTCTTTCAATCAGTCCAATAAAGCACAATAATAGTCGCTGTTGATTGTTTTTCCTTTCTTCAAATAGTCGATGAAGAATATGCCACTGGAATCCCAAAAAGCAGAAAACATAACCATTCTGGCGTGTAGTGATGGATCCATGTTTCATCAATGATCACTAATCGGCACAAAAAATCGCATTGATTATGTTTAAAAGTCCAAACAACTCTTTGAGTCACGAACTCGTTGGCGTTTTTAATCAATTGTTAGCAAACATGGCACCCATTTTACGTTTAGGGGGAAAAAATATTTCCAAATGGAGAAAAATAAATTTTTTGGTCATACGTTCCAATGTAAATGAGGAGCAATACCAGTACTGATTAGTACTGCCCCAGTACCAACGGACAGCTTCTAGACGAGTGACATTTTGTAGTATTATCAGTACACAGTACGCTATTTTAAAAGTTTCTCTTGATGTCAGTAATAAAATACAAGCCTAACGGAAAAATATGTCGTTAGTGTGCTTAAAGAAATGCAATTCCTATAGGAGCGATTTTTGCTGTGAGTTGATTAAAAAAACTCGGAAGTCAGCAAGCAATTTTTACGGTTTTTTTGACTGGGAAATTCGGCGCGATGGTGTGAATTCGCATGTAATCATAATAATCGTATGCGAGCACGTATGTTTTGAGGTAGTAACAATAAATAAACAGGTAGTACAATTAACATGGGGTGAATAGTAGAATCAATTGAAGCTCTAATAGTAAACGTAAGCAGTAGAAGTTACTACATAAGAGTAGTTAGAAAAACAAACTGACGATGAGTAAATAAATGTACTATTTTTTTTTAATAGTACTTCATCAGTTGGAATTACTTATTGCGTACCTTAATGCATAATTTCGTTATGAGATAATTTTATTGATTCAAAAGTTTCATCATATTAATAAACAGGACTTATATCGACCCTTAGTATTAAAATTTGAATATTTTTGGTGTACTTAGTTGGCTTTAGGGTCCAGAAAAAATGTAAACTCAAGGTTTCATATTTTCAAACGTTTCGACTCAGGTTGGAGTCCTCATCAGTGAGATTTATTTTTATAAAAATACAAAGGAGGAAAACTTATAAATTGGCGTGTGACGGATAAACATTGTGGTAAAAAAAAGTGATGTAAAAGAATTGCAAGTGTGAAACTATAGAATTGTACTAAGTAACTAAATTTGCGATAACTGGACCCTAAAGCCAACTAAGTACACCAAAAATATTCAAATTTTCATCATATTTTTGCAACTGAAAAAACTCAAATTTTTTAGATTCTGAAAATACGTTGCTTTTACTTTTGAAAACAAAAATTAAAGGACCTACTAGGTTGTTCAAAAAGTTTTGAAAGCGACATCTATAGAGCAGTAGAAGAACCAAAATTTCTACGCCATTTTAAGATTTCATCTTTCATATGAACATACCCAAAGTGTCATTCCACTCTTTCAATTCATTGTTTGTTTACAAGCCATTTGAAGTTGACGTGTAAGTGTATTTTTGTACAATGGAAAAAACCGAATATCGTGCAGTGATAAAATTCTTTGTTTTGGAAGGTTTATCAGCAACGGAAATTCATACAAAAATGGTGAAAGTGTTAAAGGAAGTTGCTCCTTCATTTCCAACTGTGCATCGATGGGTTTTAGAGTTTAGACGTGGTCGAAAAAGCGTTAATGACGATCCACGCTCAGGACGTCCAAAAAGTGCATCAACACCAGCATTCATAGCAAAAGTACAGGATATGGTTTTGGAAGATCGTCGATTGACCGAGAGAGATTTAGCAGAGGCCCTAGACATCTCATTAAGCAGTGTGAGTCATATTTTACGTGAAGTTTTGGGTTTCAGAAAGCTCTGTGCACAATGGGTACCGCATTCGCTCACAATGGAACAAAAACACGTTCGAATGCGACTTTCTGAGCAACATTTGGAGCGTTTTCGAAAGGATAAAAAGGATTTTTTGCGTCGATTCATCAATATGGATGAGACTTGGGTCTTCCATCATGATCCTGAATCAAAACAAGAGGCTAAGGAGTGGTGTGAACCAGGCACTTCGGCACCGAAGCGAGTTCGTGTCCAGAAATCGGCGAAAAAGGTGTTAGCATCAGTTTTTTGGGATGCAAAAGGGATTTTGTTGGTGGATTATCTCCAAACTGGCAAAACAATAAATTCTGAATATTATTGTAACCTTTTGGATCAATTGGATGCAAAAATTCTTGAAAAAAGACCCGGTTTGCAGAAGAAAAAAATCCTTTTTCATCAAGACAATGCACCCGCTCACACAGCTCAAAAAACCATCACTAAAATAACCGAATTAAAGTACGAATTGTTGCAGCATCCACCTCATTCGCCTGATTTAGCTCCCTCTGACTTCTGGCTGTTTCCACACCCCAAGAAATTCCTTCGTGGGAAGTATTTTTCATCAAACGAAAAGGTTATAGCCGTCGTAGAGGAGTATTTTGCAGGCCTTGCAGAAAGTCACTTCCATGATGGGATAAACAAGTTGGAAGACCGTTGGACCAAATGTATTGATCTTATGGGAGATTATACTGAGCAATAAAAGTTATTTCACCAAAATAAAAACGTATTTTCATTTACGCTTTCAAAACTTTTTGAACAACCTAGTATATAAAGTATCAATAATATACAATAATAAAAATTAATTTCGAATTAATTAGTTGAGTTTAAAATTGTTGGCACTGCCTACATTATCGGAGGATCACTAGTCGCGTGTCAGATAGGATACGTTGTCGACAGGTGCCCTCGTAGACAATTTCAAACTCTTATATCGCAAATAATGTCAATGAATTCAAATATTGAAGAATTTGAAAATCTTTCTGTGGAAAAAAGACACTTTTGACTGCGCTGGGATTCTTTAATATTTGAATAAAAATTGATACTTCTAAAATGTATATAAAACTTTTTATTATGTAATGTTCTTTACTTCGAAAATTTGATCTGTTTCTTTCAAAAATATTTTATTTTATAGAAAATCGACTTGTCAATTAAAAATCTTGAAAATTTTAATCAGAATCATAAATTGGTATAAAATTTAAAAATTCGCGATTACACGGGGTACATACACTTTTTACACGGCCCTGCATTAGTTGCAGGTTATAAGCGCTATTTTCTTTCTTGTATTCCAAGCGTGCGCAGCCGAGAGGCTTAGTCGTTAGGTTAGTAATGCGTTAATTATAAGTAGAGAGGGTTCGAACCCGCAGCGTTAAGAATAATTTTTAATACTGCCTAAACGAGCGTTTGTGTAGTGTAGAGGGGGGTGTGTGTTTGTACGTGAGTGTGTATATAAAAATAATAAATTAGTGTACACTTTTGAAAGTAAAGAAAGTTTTGAAATCTACTAAGAATATTAATCGATTCAACTACTGCTCTTATTTGATTTAACTATATGTTCCTGCAGTTCACTTAACTTCAAAAATGACATTAGGGCCTGAGAACAGTAGAAAATGCAGTATCGAAATAATATTTTTTACGAATTCTGAACAGTAAATTTCCTGCGCTGAAAATAGTAAAATTTACTCAGAAAAAATGTCCTAGCTTGAAAACAGATTTTTTACTGTGAAAACAGTAAACTTAAACTTCCATGCGACTATCCCTCTATTGCCGTCAAAAACGGTAAATATTAGAGTCTTAAATCGAATTTTCCTTGTACTTTTTCTCTCAGTGCAATACAGATTTTCGGGACAGGCATATTATAATTTTCACACGGAAAAAAATTTAACTATAGGCCACCGAGCGAATGAAGAATGATCCCAATTTCAAAGAATTAATGTGTACAAATCATATAAAACTTTAGTCAAATTGTATAAACTGTTTAAGTGAAGAAGCACATTTCACACAGATGCTGAATAACAGAAATTATTATTTTCTACAAATTGCATATGCTTCCAATATGGTAGAATTAGGTAAAAAGTATAAATGAAATAGAAATATATATTCCCATAGCAGCAAATTGTTTATCAGCTATTGTCAATTTTAATATCTCTATGCTAGCCATATTGTATATTCCTGCAAATTTATGTGATGATGTATTCAAAATGACAACTAAAGTTTAAGTGCACTATTTAAAGTGTAAATTACTGTAATTTTAAAGTATTAAAGATAAGTAAACATATGATTTTTCGAAATGAAACTCAAATTCAAAATCTGGCCCACTTATTTCTTGCACCATTCATGCTCTAATTCACTTACGTCACGACATTTTGCGGAAACCATAGAAAGGTTATCTATAGTGTTTTTTTTTTTTGCTTTTTTCGTTGACCGGTGCAATCTCCTACGTAAATTAAGGCCTTCTCTTATTTTAATGTACTTTTGAGTTAATTATTATCATATTTATTATTAAGCAAACTTTTAAACGATGGCTGATTCTTATGTACGCAACATTCTCCAACAGTGGAAGTTGGATAAGTACATTCCCGTATTTGAAGGTTAGTTTTGCATATTTTTCCATTTTCATGTCTTTTTACTTACTGCAATCAAAATATGTATGTTTACAAACTGCTTGCAATTTCTTATTCCAAATCATTTTCATGAAGAGAGAAATAAAGAAAAACTAATTCACGCTGATATACAATTGATGAACGGAAAAATTATGACATATTTTTATTTGCTTATACTCCATAAATATGTATCGTGTCGCATAACCTACAAATGACTCAAAATTATTTTGTTATTGCCATGTTCTTAAGGTTATAACTGTGGTAGCTATAGTATACTTTTCAATTAGCCTTCTTTTATAATTGTAAAATCTCAATTCTAGCTATAAACAGTGCCTTTCTCGACTATAGAATATCGCTGGAATAGCTAAAGTGGTTACGGATATTCACTTTGGCTGAATCCGAGATATTCCTTCATTCGCTCGTCGTTACCAGCTAAACGTTTAACTGTCACAAAGAATAACTTTGCTGTCACAACAACACTTTTTTTTCCGTGCAGTACCGCCCCAGTACTTACAGACAGCTCCCAGCCGAGTGATATTTTGTACTAATGCCAGTACCGCGCCAGTACAGACCTTCGGTGCAAGCATACTGCTATTTGCATTACAGCGCCAGTACAGATTTTCGGTACAGGCGCAGTACCATTTTTAGTACCGCCCCAGTACCGACAAACAACTCCCAGCCGAGTGACATTTCGGACGAATACCAGTACTCAGTCGTTTTCCACCCGGTATTATGCCAGGACAACGCCAGTACCGATATATGCCCGGCGGTACTGGCGCGATATACAGCCAGTTGTAAATTTCCACCTGGGATATGAAAAGATTACATTCTTCAAAGATATGTAAATGATCTTATACAAACGATGAGTGTCATTTTTAAAAAAATATCTCAAAATTAAAAATTTTCAAACCCATTTTGCGATTTGCTTTCTCATGCCCAAATCCTTATGCAAAATTTTAACCACTGACCTAATTGGTATGCCTGCGGCCTCAGCTAACTCACGTACTTTTACTTTTGGATCATCTAATGCGATGTCATAGATTTTTTCGATGATTTCTAGAGTAGTAGTGTCTTTTGGCCTTCTCTATCGTTTAGCATCTTCTGTGCTCGTACGACCTCATTTAAATTTACCAATCCACTTCTGAACCATTTGTCTCGATGGAGGAGATTCCCCATAATATTTATCAAGCTTTTCAACTTTTACATTTAAATAAAAAAATCAAGACTTGTTCGCCTCTATCGTCTATAATTTTTATAATAAACAATGAAATTAGATTAAATTTCGACAGCTGTCGTCTGAAAAGATTATACTTTATGGGATATAAGTTTGGTATTGTGTCTCTAGAGAAAAAAAAGGTTAGGAAATTTTGCAATTAAGAAAGCGGGATTTATTTATACCATTATTCCATTACTAAAAATAACTGTCGCTATGTACAACACAGATAGAAATTCGTATTATATTCGTAGTGACAAAGGCAATATTTGTAAACTTTCACAGGAAACATACATAACTACAGTTAAATTATGTGTGAACCTAATTTTCCAAACGAAAAATGCTCCCACTTTTGGTTGCTTTCAAAACATAAGTGCTATGCTATTCGAATAAACATAAATTGAAATTTGATGCCCCCCAGAGGACGAAAGTTCGACAATTTTGTGCCCAACTCATAGACCTACGTTTTATTCTTTATATATACGAATAGAAGTCATCCATATTATTGTAGCCAGTATAATATTTATATTTCTATGTATAGTAATTGGAAATGTGTTAATATGGGTATCAGGGAATTGTAAGAGCCCATATCGTATGAATGAAAAAAATGGTGAGGGTTCGGGAGCTGTTTGTGGCGTGATTCTAATACATGGATGGTATGGATACAATAAAGACTGGCGACAACGCGAAAGGTACAGTTGGCGAATGGTCTTCGTTTCGTATCCCGCTATTCCGCGAGACGGCACTTGGCTTCGACGTGCTCTTTGACTTTTTTCTTCGAATTCAAATGCGCTTCGGAGCAGAGCGCCGCTTGCCCGCCGTTGTGCAAGGTATATGTATATACGGCGTTACTCGTAAATACGGCGCTCCGAAAGCATCACGGCCACGTACAAAGAGGCTACGACGTCTCAATCCCGAGCTCCTTGGAGGGTCTCATGGTATATAAAGCTGGACTCTCGCAGCCCCCGATACCCCCTTCGCAAAAGCGTGCAGTCTCGCGAAAGGGTACCACACACCGGGCCTCACAGATCACCCCGCTATCTGCGCGACCAGATCTTTCGGTTCGTCCGAACGAAAGCTACACACCACTGTCTACCTTTTCGCCTTCTCTCTTTACCTCTTCTCCAGATCCTTCCACTCCTTCGCCGTTTTCCTTACCACTTTTCGTGTTCTCCACGTCTTCGCCCTTCTGCCGATGCGCCATTTCATACTTCGTATCTGTGTTTCGCTCCCTCCCGATACTTCCTTCTCGTGAGATACGACGAACAACTATCGAACGTAGCTGGTTTTGTCCCCTAAGCGAATCCGCGTTAACCACCCTTTGTTCATTCGTGCCACCGGCGAGTAAATAACCTTCGCTAAAGTGCAGAAACCATCATGGCTGAATTCCCAGGTCACGATTTTACGGTTTTCTTCACAGGTTATATACACTCATGAGTAAGGTAAACTGTAGGAAAACAAGAAAGATCATTGTATTTGTATAGGTTCAAGATAATTCCAACTTTTCTGCTGAGAAAAGCTTCAACATCAATGATCCTGTGGTAAGTCCAAATCAGTTTTATATGAAGAAGATACCTAATACGACCTTTTAAAAGCAATTGTCGCTTTTTCCCCGGTTCAAAATTTCGAAACTATTTTAAGCATTTTGGTCCTTACATTTTCTGGTTTTAACGTGTAAAACTAAGAGTAAATGTTTTATACATTTTTCTCCTGATTATCCCCTGCTTATCGTACTAATTTCCCACTTCAGAATCATAGGGGTAAAAAATGCTGGAATATTTGAACCTTATTTAATACAAATTTAAAGAATTTGAAATCTTTCTGTGGAAAAAAAGACGCTTTCGACTAACTTATTTAATACTCTTTCTTCTCGATTGGTAATGAATGTTCACTTTTTATTTAAAAGAAATATTTTATTCAATTCACACAGAAATTAATGGTACATCAAAATGACAGAAATAAGTTATTACATTTGTTTGGAAACGTTAACAACAAAAGTTTGAAAGTATAACGTCGCATCGTTACATCCAGGGTGAGGCACATAAAGTGTTACATAGCGCTGAAGCTACGTCAAGGTCACCTCTACTGTTTAAAATGAAACCATGTATTTTTGTTCCACGAAATTATTACCGATTTTAAGACAAATTCAGCGACCTACAACACAAGGTCATTCTAGTCACGCAAAGTATGGAAATAGTCGAAAAATCGAAACATCAGAATAATCACTTTCAAAGGATCCACTAACCTTGGTTTGGGTCTACCTACAGAAGATGCTCGAAGTGATGACCCTCGATTTGTAAGCACTTGTTAATTCGCTGATGAAAAGACCATCTAACTAATTTCCTAAAACGCGTCAATTTTTGTAATTGGATTCGTAGTAAAATGCGCACAGATGTCTCATTTTTGAGTCATGTGCTTTTTTCTGATGAAGTTAACTTTGCAATTACGGGAAATGTGAATAGGCATAATATGCATTATTGGGAAAATGAGAATCCTCGATGGATGAGAACTGTACCATTTCAACATCCGTGGTCCGTTAATTGTTGGTGCGGCATTGTCGGCGAGCACGTCATTGGTCCATATTTTTTTGAAGGTCGCTTGACTGGGAAAGTTTATGCAAACTTTCTGAAAAACGTACTGCTTAAATCAATTGAAGATGTGCCCGTTGCATGTTCGCATGAACATGTGGATGCAACACGACGGTGCACCACCCCATTATGCACTGTGTTCAAGACAAGTGATGAATGAGATTTTTGACGCAAAGTGTATAGGACAATCACCAGATTGACCAGATCTAACATCACCAGATTACTTTTTATGGGGTTTTGTGAAAGAACGCGTAATGGCGGTAGCACGTACCACACCTGACGACATGAAAGAAAGAATACGCCGAGCATGTACCGAAATGACACCACAAATGATGGCTGAAGTTAGACGGTCTTTTCATCAGCGAATTAACAAGTGCTTACAAGTCGAGGGTCATTACTTCGAGCATCTACTGTAGGTAGACCCAAACCAAGGTTAGTGGATCCTTTGAACATTCGTCTTAAAATCGGTAATAATGTCATCGATAAAAAATACATGGTTCCATTTAAAAAAGTGGAGTTGACCTTGACGTAGCTTCAGCACCTCCACCGATAAAAAAATAGGGTGGTCCAGTATGACGGCCTTCTGGAACATTGAAAATTTTGTCTGAAACATTTTTGGATATGATCAATAGTTTGAGTGATATCGCTCTGTGACACTTTATGTGCCTCACCCTTTATATGAATTTTAATGATCAAAACTATATAGAGATTTTAATTAACAATATGGAACGAGAATAGATTTCGAATTTTTTTTAACGAATCGTAATTTAATTTTCTGCGGATAGTTTAATTTTAAGGGTAATTAAGTCTCATAATTCCTCTGGAAAATTTTAGATTTTACTATTAATGTAATTCACAACTATACGTTTACTACAGTAATTATATCATAAAATAAATAAGTATACAAAAGAAAATTTGATTGGAATATAAATTTTCTTTCTACTTCTTATATTCCTCTACAAGGGGCTGAAGGTACAATTAAGCAATATATTTTGGATTCTAAATTCTAATTGTGCAGGGGTTGAAGGTTGTATGTAGGATCTGAAGTATAGGTGGTAGGAAAGTAACATCAAAATATCATCAGAAGCCTTTAAGAAGTAACAAACAAGGATACATATCAAATCAGGGGCTCAAAGATGTACTTACAGTTTCGACTCAAAGTATAAAAATCGTTTCCATATTTCAATCCAGGCTATTTCCGGCTCAACGTCCGGAGGTTCTCACTTGTTATATGCTATCTTCTTATTTATGTTAGATGGGTCAGGAACTGTAAAATAATCTGCAATAAATCCGATGCCTCTGAAATTTTTGTTGAAGCGATTAACAGGCAAACATATCTTTGATATATGGTCAAATAAAAAAATTGATCAAACAAATTAATTATTATTACGTCTTTCGACGTGGATTATCGAGACAAGAATGCACCGATAAACTTATTTTCACTTTTGGCAAAAATTAGTTGTTGGGCCAGAAAATATTAATGCTGTGCAAAAACTGATAATGCAAGATCGTCATGTGACATACTGTGAGATTGAGGCAACCTTAGGCATTAGTTCTACCAGCATATACCAGGGGTGTTAGTTGAAATTTGCCGGTTTTACTCATAGATGTCGCTAGAGATATGTATACATTTCTATGATTTGGCATCTATGTCATATTTTTCTATGGACAATAACCTTCAAAAATACACAATTACATTCTGCCAAAATAATAGCATCATAGTTGTTTACCTCAGTGAATATGTCGAGTTTCGTTCCAAGTAAATCGCATTTGCGGCATTCGTTGCTTTTCTTATTTCATCAAAAGAAAAAAGCAGTTGAAGCTCATCGATTGCTGGTAGAAACTTATGGTGAACATGCTCCAGTGATTAGAACATGTGAGACATGGTTTCGTCAATTTAAAAGTGGAGATTTCGATTTAACAGACAATGAACATCCTGGTGCAGCGAAAAAGTACGAAGACGAGGAATTGCAGGCGTTATTGGATGAAGACCCAACCCAATCGCAACAACAATTAGCACAAACACTCAATGTGACCCGAAGAGCAATTTTCAAACGTTTAAAAGCCATGGGAAAAATCCAAAAGTATGGAAAATGAGTACCACACCAACTGAACGATAGACAGATGGAAAATCGAAAAACCATTTGTGAAATGCTGCTTCAACGGTTTGAAAGGAAATTTTTTCTGCATCGAATTGTCACGGGGGACGAAAAATGGATTTATTTCGAGAACCCGAAGCGGAAAAAATCATGGCTTTCACCTGGTGAGGTCGGCCCATCGACTCCAAGGCCAAATCGTTTTGGCCGTAAGACAATGCTCTGTGTTTGGTGGGACCAGTGTGGTGTGGTGTACTTCGAGTTATTAAAACCTGGTGAGACGGTGAATACGGATCGCTACCGACAACAAATTATCAATTTGAATCATGCGTTGATCGAAAAACGGCCGGAATGGGCCTGAAGACATGGCAAAGTTATCCTATAACATGACAACGCACCGTCTCATACCGCTAAAGTGGTGAAGAACACATTAAAAGCATTGAATTCGGAAATATTATCGCACCCGCTGTACTCTCCAGACCTCGCCCCGTCCGACTATCACCTTTTCGCATCGATGGGACACTCACTCGCAGAGCAGCGCTTCGCCAATTTTGAAGAAGTCGAAAAATGGCTCGTCGAATGTTTTGCCTTGAGAGAGAAAAAGTTTTTTTGGAATGATATCCATGATTTGCCTGAAAGATGGGCAAAATGTGTAGAATTCAATGGTCAATACTTTGAATAAAAAATTTTTGAGATTCCCTTGAGAATTAAGTGTTTTCTTTATTGAAAAAACCGGCAAACTTCAACTAACACCCCTGGTATAAAATAGTGCATAAACATTTAGCCGTGAAAAAGATTTATTCTCGTTGGATCTCACATAATTTGACAAAACCATGTTTTGGAGATGTCTCAAGCGAAATGGAAAAAATGCTATGACACATGGCTCGAATACTTTGAAAAACAATAAAGCCATTTTTTATGACAAATTACTGTTTTTCATTATTAGGCTCAAAATATAAATAATGCCCCTCGTATTACCTCAGAAATAGTTTAAGTATAGTTCTCCTAACGTTAAATATATTCTAATGTTCTGACGATTTCTTCAAAAAAGTGATAAAAATCTTGATCAGCCAAAAAGTTAGTGAAAAAAGGCACGTGCGCAGTAGTATAGGTTGGTAAACATCTTTGTTCTTAGCGTTCATGGAATTTGATCCTGCTACTACTATAGACTTGCGAACAGATATGGTAATGTAGAATGTCATTTGTTAATTTAAATATCGCGACAATCCGATCTGCATCTCCATTCTTCTCCGTATTCGGTAGTTTCGCAGCTCAACACTAAAGCTCTGCTGCACTCCAGCATTTATAAAAAGTAAGAGTACATTCAAGTTAATCCGCAGTCTATTGAGACTCAGTTACTGATATTCGAAATACAAAACGACTAAAAAATATAAAAAACTAGATCACAGATGTTTAAAATGAAATATCATTAAAAATACTCTGTCTAATGTGTCTACGAGTTCTGGTAATTTGTGTTGAACTAATGACTTCATGTAGTGTCTTTCTTTACTGATGAATGTCCTAAGCGTTGTTTATTTTTCACTCTAACATACGTCTTGTTCTTTCGTCTCATTCTTCACTTGTCCCTATCACCCTTTTCTACTTTATTCTTTGTCGCCTTTTTCGCTGTCTTCCGCGCTCTTCTCACTTTTGTTTCGCCGCCCTTTGACCTTTGGATGCCACGAACGCGCTCACTAAACGAGTTTAAAATTTCAAATTAGCTTCAATCGCATTGCTGCGTGCTTGTCGCTTCGTCTAGGTACCTGAACGATGCAATTGAGTTCCATTTGAAGTTACTAACTCCTTAAGCTCTGGACGCTAAACACCATTGGCGTAAAGTTTTGATGTATACGATTTACCCATCTTGTATAAACCTTTAAAATTTTACCTCATTCATTATAAATACACTTATCAATTTTTTAAAGCTAATATTTTAAAATATCGAGTAAACTATTAATTTTTTTCAATCTTAAACTTTAATGTTTTATTCTGTAATGGAAGTCATTAAAAAATGGTATCTTCGAAATCAACAGTAGTCGATGATTGCTTCATTTATCTTAATTTCAATTCTGTGAGTGATGGAATTTTTACTCTTAATAATGTGAAAGCCATCAAAATTATCTTTAAAATTAGTCTGGAATGAAGTCGTTTCGTTAAATTTTCAAGAAGTTATTGCAGAATCAATCAAGATTTCAATGCTTTCTTAAATTTTAAATAACTTTCGAAATAATCAACATTTTTTAATGTTCTTACGATCATTTTAAAGCTAAGATTCTGCAGAATTGCAGTAAATTGTCACTATAAATCTATAATTTTTTTCTTAGATAATACAAAGAGTTAAAATTGTAACAAAAAAGTAGGGAAATTTCGAAAAAATTTCATCTGTACTCTCTAAATTTGAATCAGTCAAAATCTAGTCATTATCAGTGAAATTTGACTGATTCAAATAGCTAAAAAGGGGTTACTGTAAATCAGTCAAATTTCACTGATTATTTCAGTGAATTTTGACTGGTTTGACAGTGAAAAATATTTCTTTTTACTGATGAATCAGTGAAAAATATTTGTTCACTGATGAATCAGTGAAAAGGCAAATCACTGATTCAATCAGTGAAAATTTGACTGATTCAGATTTAGAGAGTAGGTAAATGATAATAAAGATCATATGAATATATATTTTAAGGGAATTCAAGACAAAATTCATGATTATATGTTTTTTTTCCAATTCGTGTTGTTGCTTACTAGACTTCTTCATTTTGAATTGCAAGCGATGAGATAAGTTTTTGAGTTTTATGAATATCCTTATTTTAACTATCTTCTACATTTTTATCTTTTACAAAAATTTTGAATTCATCTTTTAATTTATGGCACTGAAGAGGGCTCCCATATGTGGCCGAAACGTTTGCCTTCTCTTTCTTGCGTTTTTTATTATAAATAACATTGATAATTTTAATAGAAGAAAATAAAAAGAAACTGACCCAATGCCAAAACATATAATCATGAATTTTGTATTAAATTCCCTTAAAATATATATTCATATGATCTTTATTATGATTTACCTACAGATGAAATGTTTTCGAAATTTCCCTACTTTTTTGTTACAATTTTAACTCTTTATATTATTCAAGAAAATAATTATAGATTTATAATGACAATTTACTGCAATTCTGTAGAATCTTAGCTTTAGAATGAGCCTAAGAGCATTAAAAAATATTGATTGTTTCGAAAATTATTTAAAATTTAAGAAAGCATTGAAATCTTGATTATTTCTGCAAAAACTTCTTCAACATTTAACAAAACGAATTCATGCTGGGCTCATTTTATAAAGAATTTTGTTAGCTTTGAATTTAATTAAAAGAACAAATTTTTTCACATACATTATTCAAATTAGGATAATTTAAGTAATTATCGAAAAACAGGTGATTCCACAATTCTGAACGGTACTGTATATTAACTCAAGAATAAAAAACAAAAACTTACAATGTTGATTGAATATTCCATTACCAGGGGTTTTCGGAAACGTGAAAAAGTCATTTGGCGATAAATCTGAGCTTTGCGCTAGATAGTCCAATAATTCGATGATTTGCTGTCTTAATTATTCATCAGATGTTTGACGTGCAGTGTGTGAGCTTGGGTTTCCGTAATGAAGAATAATGCGACGATTGATGTTGTTTTTTTGTAATTCAGCAATTACATCAGGTAAACAGCTTATTGTTTACCAGTTTTAGACACAAAAAAAGCATTCATTGTTTTTTAAACATTCAATTAACCGATTGATTTTGTTCTGGAATTCGTATGCCTTTATGATTATATATATGACTAAATATGATTCGTCACCACTTATGGTGTTGTTAACGAAATTTCATGAACCTAACTTGAATCTTTTCAATTTCAGCATAGATTACATATCGATCTACCTCAATCATTTCACGCATAACATCCATGTTAGCGGGAACAACAGCAGTTAATAATCAACCTTCACAGAATTTATCACAGAAACTATATTATGTTCAAATTTCAATTCATTGATTTTTATTTTTCACGTTGATAAATTTATAATGACGCCTGAAACAAACAAATGTTTATTTTGACGTGCCGATTTTCGCAGTCGTCTATAGAAAAATCCAAGTTTTGCAACATATATGTATAATTCATCTAATGACATGAGTAAAAAATTCCTATTGACAAAACTTTCGGAATGCTTGTCGTACACTCCTAAACTCCTATTCAAATGCTTGCAATTTTAATATACATTGGTATGTATAATTGAAAACCTCACGAGAATGAGCGTGTATATTAAATCTCATATACCTTATATATCATTCACTTGTTAGAAAAGCCAGATATAACGTCATTTTTACAAATTAGTAGTAAGCTTGGAGGTAGTTTCAATTCTCAATAATAAATCATGATATTTTTCTAATGGCGAGTATATATTGAACTGTATTTTAATTGGAAAAGTTCAATTAAGATAATAATTACACTACGTTATAAATTTGAAAAAAAATTGAGTACCCTTTTAAAATTTCCATGTTTTTTTATTTATACTTATCGTGTAATAAGCATAAATACGTTTTTTTTAACACGAACCATTTTTTAGGTACGGCTATTAGTAAAATAACTACAAAAGTAAACATCCACTATATACGTATTTTTATTTTATCAAAAATTATTTAAGCAAAACCTACGATAAAAATTCTTATTGATATATTCCAGCATAAAACACAAAATATGAAGGTTAAAACAAATATTGTACACAAAATAACTAAATTTTTTAACTTATCCTCTTAGTTTGAGAAGAATCTTCTCGCTCTCGACTCCAGCAGCAAAACTTGTTTGGTGCATTTTTGTTCTTTCAACGACCATTTTTTTTAGGTATTTGTCTTGAAAAACTACAATTACGCTCACAGATATAGTTTATCACAAAAATACTAACATTAAATAAATAGATTTCGTCAATTCCGTTATATTTTAGTAATATGCGTAAAAAGAATGTACTTAAAAAAGATATCACATTGGGATTCTAATATTCAGAAATAGTGATATAGTGCATATTTGCTTCGCACACCTATATATTAAATAAAATACAGATTTTTCTAACAGTGTGTCAATCTATAGTGACTCGTCTATTTAATTGAAATGTGCATTGGTGTCGAATTAATCAGAATGCTTTGAAGTATTAGTGACTCCAAGTATCTCACTAAAATGGGTTATGTGGTTTAATGATGTTCCAAACTTTTGTGTCAAATAGTAAAAAATGGCAAAAATCAAATGATATTATTCGCAACTGCTACTGATTAATTTAGATACTAAAACACCTTATGATCTAAAAATTTCTAAATTTGATTATTGTGATTAATTTGACCTCATTTTTATCTATTTTAGTTTGAACAATTTAGATTATATTTATAGAAAATATATGTTAATCTGTAGACTTGGGAGTTGATAAAAACTCAAGGTTTTACGTAATCAAACATATTATTTTTAAGTTAGTTGATCCACGAAAATTAGACCTCAGGCAAAAATAGATAATTTTGCTTTCAAGAATAGTAATATTATTATTGAAGGGCTATTTTGGAAGAGAATAGATTATTTTCCATGAAAAAAATTTTAAATACAGAAAAATAATTTTATTAATAAATTTTATTTTTGCCCCAACTTTTTTTTTTATCGCTTCTTACCAAATTTTAAAAAATTATGCGATTTTAATAAACTACAAATCACTTCTTCAAGACAAAGGTTCCCTACAACTTAACCATTTCCAATTTTCGAAAATGAATAAATTATTATAAAATTCAGCAATTTGTTTATAAAATTTTCGTTTTGGAAAATGTTTTTTTAATGGTTTCAGCCATTAAAGAATTTATTTTTAAAAATCAGAAACGGTGAAGTTGTGGGAAATCTTTTTTCTGAAAAAATGATTTATGAGTTATTAGAATCGCATAATTTTATTAAATTTGGTAAGAAGCGATAAGAAAAAAAGTTGGGTCAAAAATAAAATTTTTTAATAAAATTATTTTTCTGTGTTTCAAATTTTTTTCATGTAAAATAATCTTTTCTCTTTCAAATAGCCCTTCAATAATAATATTGCTATTCTTGAAAGCAAAATTATCTATTTTTTCCTGAGGTCTAATTTTTGTGGATGAACTACCTTAATATTCCTACGATTAAAATGTATAGAATCTTTCAAGGAATAATCAGTAGAAATGTATATATTTGTGTCTGCTCTAGACGTAGAATCCTATTAATCGAAATCTAATGATCAATCAATCTGCATCATAAACAGCCTACACTGAGAAAAAAATGTATCCAACAAAACTTTTTTTGTTGTCCTGATTAAATATTTTGTTGTCCCAACAAAACATTTTGTTTAAGTAACAAAATTTGATTGATATAGAAAAATGTTTTGTTGGCACAACAAAGGAATTTTGTTAGCTAAATACTAACAAAATATTTTTGTTGATTTGACAAAACTGTTTTCTCAGTGTAGTAATCTTCGTTTTGTTCCAAATAAATTGAAGTTAGGAGACACAGGCACTATCATTTATTCAAGACTCGCAACCAATCCAAGAATGTTCCTCATACCCACTTGTCTTTGTCTCGAACTCTCGTTTACGAATCGATGTCCTCCGGTTCGTGGTTACGGGAGCGTCGTTTTGCATCGATCGGTTTGCACGAAGTGCAGGATCTTTCAACGTGAAAACGAATTAACGACCGGCTCGATAACCCTGGAAGATCGATCTTTCTGCCGATTCCCGTTAGAAAATCATGATCTTCGTGCGAGTAAAAGGTGGACTGCCATCAAGAACGGTCATCTAGAGATTTCAGCGAGAAAATACAATATCGCATGCCGCTTTAACGATCGAAACGATGTCTCGATCAACTCGAGAAAACTTAAGGAGCATCATGTGAGTTGAATTTGTTCTCTTGTGCTGTATAATCTTGCTCTTGCTTACTTCACTGATGGCAGAAGAAATAGGCTTACCACTACTGAAGTTTCTACTTGAACGTTCAAGATCTCGTTTAAAACTGAGTTGTCGGATTCGAGATTAAATCAACCATTTCAAATCCTACAGATGACGAAGCAATGATTGACAGACAAGAATAAGTTAAATATAACCGAGTTATTATAAATCATTTTCAGCATTTTCGAGAGTTGCACAGGAACAACCAAGTAGATAACTGACGTCATTATGAAACTGGTAATGATCTCATCACCGAGACAAATGAACCAGACGTTACCATAAATAAAACAAAGAACAGGCCACCTTGTTAGTCGTTTCATGTGAACAGCCTCGAAAAAGTACGACCTCTAAAGTCTTTCGCGATCCCGGGTCGCGAATATAACTTCGACTCAAGTGGGTGCGGAGGGACCTAAAAAATTTTAAACGCAAGAGCAAACACAATTAGACGCAGAGCCGGAAGGGCTTTTTCTCTCCTTCTTTGACCCTCAACGAAGAACCCAAATGACTTGAGTAAGGGCAAGAGAAAGAAGAGGTAAGCCTGGAAGAGGTTGGAAGACAAAAGAAGAAACGATCAGAAGAGAGCGAAGAAGACTTAATCTCGCGTGGCAAGTTTTAGCGGTAACTAAGGAGGAAGGAGACGTAATAGCCAATCACGCGGCGGGCGCAAAAACCCCGACGAGAAGCATCGTAAAGCGAATGTTACTCGGCATTGGAACGAAATGAGTGCCGAGACCGGCCGATCACGGGTGATAGGGTGGATAGCGAGGGAGGGGGCAGAAAGAAGGACCCTCTCACTCAACCCCCTCTATCCACAACTCTCCACCCCGTTAGAAGTAGGGGAGATATTAATTAGAATAATTGCTGCTAACAGGCTCGTTAGCGTTGAACTGAGATAGAGAACGAGCGCGCCCGGGATGCGAAAATAAAACGAAACGCCCTCGGCCCCCGGGCAAAACCAAGCGTGTCCGTTCTTTCTCTTCTCTGGTTTCTTTTCTTATTCTTGTCTTTCTTCTTCCCCTCTCATAGACTCTTACACGCACATTCTCGCTCTTCTCTCCAGAGTACCTCAGAAACTCTTTACTCTCACGCAGGAAGAACGCCTCAATGAGCGACCGCTTAGGAACGTCATTTGCATATTTCTCCAAGCAGTAGGAATTTACTACGAGGCTTCTGAAGCCATGACCCTAAATAATCATTCATTGGTGAGTTGGTGCATCAGTGCAAGACTTTCCTCGATCAAATACTTATTTTCTGTATTCGCCTTTGTTGCTCTAACACTAGAGAACGAATGGCGCAAGTGAGCTTTGCTTCAAGACATATGTTTATGATACCTTGAAATACCGAGAACGAATCGCTATTCGTTTATTACTCGTGCGAAAATGTCGAGCTGGATTGTAGATCAATCTGACTTAAACGATGGGATGAGGATGCCTTTCGACCTCGCTGGTTATTTACGCCAGTCGTGAGACAGCGTACAAGCTAAAATACTTGACACATGCTGCACGCCAGATACACCAAGTCACATTCTTATTTGGAACTAATTGTTTTTACGATCAACTCGTTATGATCATCGTTAAAAAATATTTTACGTGTGTAGTGAGTCATTCAGCCTTCGCTGATGTTCACTGCGATTTCGAGGTTGAATCGGCAACTAGCCTTGAAGTGTACAAACGATTGTCTGATTGCCTGACCAAGACATCGTCATCAAAGCCTAAACCAATTGTTATTCGAAAAATATACTTGCAAAAACCCAGGTAGAACAGGAATCTTGTTAGGTTCTTTTGCACTCTAAAAAACAGAAGATATATCATTGTTATGAGAATGATTGCAATTGAACAATCTACTCGGAAACGATTCTTTAGGTAAGAGGGTGTTGGTTTTTATGGGCTGAGTCAGGGAGACTAAAGCATTAAAGATTTAGTACTCTAAGCTGGAAGAGAAAATGCAGACGACAACTGCGATTTACGGTCAAATAATCCCCGGCTGGATAGGAGGGGAAGAGATTGGCAGAGGAAAAGCCATGCGATGCGACGTCCGAGGCGAGATGCTTTCCTCTCGCATGTCATTAGGAGGAAAGCAACAGGCTTGGGGACATCCGCCTCTGATTGTTGTTGAAACCACCAGGACTGACGTGGCTGGTGGTTGGTTGGTCGATCGCTCGGTTACCAAGCAATTCCGTCTTTATTCCGCTCAGAGCCGGGGCCCTCCTAATCAATTCCAATTAGAGAGCGGAATATTTGCGGGGCAGCCAGGCCATGGAGAGACTATTAGCAGTCTCTCTTACTAGCAAGGAGTCCGTTGACTTGGTTGGTCGTAAATCAAGCACCGGCCCATACAGCATGCCGTATAGCAATGGAAGAGAAGGGACGTTCCAGCTTCAGGGATCCGACTAACGAAGCGAACATAACTCGGCCGATACAACTCAATACGCGATTCTTCGTGACAGTCGGTAAAACAGAGTATTTCTAATTGGCTGGACGGGACGCATGCTGATTAGGATATTTCTTATTTCCTCCTTCCTCTCTGAGATCAAGCTCCGAGCTTCCAACTTCATGGCCGGACGCGGTGGCCTTGCCAAAGAAACACGTTGATTGGACACGTGGGGTACGCCATAGTTACACGCTGAAGCTCACTACCTGCTATCGTATTAACGTGACGATGTGGCGCGAATCTCTCGTGTTTTGACAGGCTACGTTGAGGGTCCGATGAGGATTCGACTTGCTTACTTTATTTTATTTTATTCTGGGCGCCCACGTGCAACGCTCGTATTATATTTATGACTGTCTTTCGGTCAGCCGCACTTCCGTCTCCTTCCTTGGAACTGCAATAAAAAACTTCTGACTGACTTTATGTCGTAATTAAAACAAACAGGGGCAATACCGTCGTCAATTAAACTTTAACTTTTCCCTTGAACATAATGGAGACATTTCCAAATAATAAGTTTAAAAAATATCTGTAAAATACAAAAGTCCATGGGATTAAGTTAGTTTCAAATCGTTAAGTCGAAGTTTCGAGTCTTTCAGAAAGCTCTGAATTGTTGATTTTTTAGTAAACTCGCGCAGATACGTTGAATATGAATTTTGAGAATTAAGATTTTTATGATTTAGTAACTTATAAGGGACCTATGGGTTAATCACTTAAATTTCATATGATGTTGTTGTTAATAATTGGCTTTAGGGTCCAGAAATAATAACTCAGAAGGTTACATAATATGAATCTTATAAAAATAATTATTTTTGTTAATTTGTCTGAAGAACGTAAATTATAGATTTGAAGATTAAATAGCACCTCTTTGGGAGTCATGAAAAAAAAAATTTTTAATTGAAAGAAACTGTATGAATTCCCTCAGCTGCTTCTCTAGATTTATTTCACCTATTAATCAAATCTTGAAAACCTAGAGACATAGTCTATGGCGAACGAATATTTTTGATATCATGGAATATTATTGATATCATCGCATCTATATATATATTTACTTATCGTCTAATAAGATAGTCGTTATTCAAATTTCGCGGTTGCTGAATTTTATACCGGCCCGAGGTGGCCCGAAGGGGCGGCGAATGTATGCGAGGCCGAAGATCGTGAATCGAGATTTCGAGGGAATTCGACGACGAATCTCACTACGTGTCGAGGGTCTCTCGAATTTAAAATTCTAATCTTATGATTTGTGGCGGTCGCTAATACTTTTGATGGCGACTGTACCAGGAATGACTCCATTAGCTGGACTTTGCCTAAAGCCGCTTCGACCGATTGCACTCCTAGTTTTAAAAGAGGCCTTCCTTTGTTTGTTTCTCACACTTGTTATTCTTCGAGCACGAGATATTTTCTTTAAACGAACTGAGCATCGATTACTATTTGCGAACATCAATACAAAGCTCTTTAACAATTTAGTGTGAAACCTCCTACATTTAGCCATTACCGATTTCATATCTCGCATTTATTTTAATGGGATTCTCATCCTGCCTTTTATGCGGTAATAGTACATTGTGCAACTAGGGAAAATAAATGTTTTTCCCGTGTTGCACACGATTTTTTTTCTACTAGCGGGTCAGAAAGTGGATTTGTTTGCCCGCTAGTAGAAAAAATATTTTGATTTGGATGTTTGAAAACTAGAGATGTGTGAACACCTGTTCATGGGCGGATCCAACTTTTTCTCATAAAGTAGAGATTATTTTGGCAAGGGAACTGTCATTATTATCTATTATCGATTTTTATTTTTTGGACATGTCACTATACAAATTAGGATAACGTAAAAATGATTTGTTAAATTGGAATATAAGATCCTTTTGATGTTAATCCCTTTTCACAGTTTACTTTGACGCTTAATTTTCCGTATCGTTTGTTAACTAAATTGGCGGTATACAAGGAATTAAGGACACAGCAAATTAAAACCTTAGAATATACTTAAAGAGAAATATATATCTGCGTATTGTTAGAGCTGCCTTAATTAAATCTACTCAATTTTCTTTGAGGTCCGCGCCAATGCTGCTCGTAATTAGTACGGGCGCCCATGCCGCTTCCCCTTAGGCCGCTTGATAACTCCTTTTGTTTGTCTTTCTTCTCTCGTCTCTTTCCATTTTATTATACACTACTTTACCTCCGTTTCGTCCCCTTCTGGCAAACGGAAATCGTATCAACGAGACACTCTTCTGACATTCTTCACCATGATCGGAACGTAATGTGATAAAACGTCAATCGTCGGTGTTGCAATGTGCCATTAACATTTTTAGAATTGTCGTCTTCCCTTTGAATAAAGCTACGATTTTATCATAAGGATTAATTCAATTTAAATTTAAGTTAGGAGTTCTCTCGTCGGTTCTTTAGTTCTGATATTTATAGTGATTTTTTAAAATCCAATTCGATGGTTTCTTTGAAACATACTATTTTTATCAGATCAAAATTTCATTTCTTCTTTGCTTAATGGGACAGTTGTTGGGCAATTTTTTTGGCAATAAATTACGCTTTTGTTCACGGAGAAAATTAATTTGTGAAAATTTAATCAAAAGTTGAGTAAAGCTGGGACATAGTGGCTTTTGGTGAAAGTTTAATTTTTTTTGCGTATTTATTTAATAACGAATTATAAAGTTTAATTGAACAGTTGATTAAACTTTATAATTCGTTATTGAATGAATACGCAAAAAATTGCAAACTTTCACCAAAAGCCACTATGTCCCAGCTTTACTCAACTTTTGATTAAATTTTCACAAATTAATTTTCTTCGTGTTGATTGTAAAACATTACTTTTCGTAAGCTGGAAAAATAGCGAATATTTTGCAATAATTGATATTATTACTGTTACTTTTTTCAAGCTTATGTCAAATTTTTATTTATCATATCAATTTGTACCATGACCACTACTAAACACATAGTTAGCTTTACATTATTTTATTATTTGAATAAATGGATTTTACTCTTCTTAAAAGACTAATACTAAAATTTTGTTATATTTTTTCCATTTATTTTGAGAAAGAGTTTTTAGTGCATATATAGTATTTTCTAAATGTTTAGACGATTTATTCTCATAAGTGATCATTTTGTTTGAACTGGTGGGCTGATAAATCCTTTATAATTTTCTTGGTGCTTAATAAAGCAATAACGGAAAGAGAGATTAGAGAAGCTTTGATCGCAGATATTGTAGAAAGTGCGTCTTATTGACGGAACTCGTCTCTTGTAACAGTGTAACGTAATGGCGAGAATTGAAAATTCAAATACCGCCACCATTAAACTGAATAACGAGGAGCTGCAGCCGTTCGAAATATGAACACGGGTATGATTTGCGGCCTCGTAAACCCGTTCATAACGAATAATAATGTCACCACGGTGGCGACGGCGGCGGCGGCGGTTGCCACCCGCTAGGAGGTGTTACCGCTGAAAATCCACCTACAATATCGCCCAAGACTTTTTTCATGTTTCATAACGGTCTTACCCGCTGAAATTAAATAATAAAATATTCTCCACCTCCCCTAAAGTCGTTGACTTCGCTCCTTTTCGTCGCCCTGGAGTCGCGCCGCTTATTTCCGCTAAGACATTGCCCCGCAAATCAAACGATGAATTATTCGAATGACTCGCAGGTGTTTTACGCTCCACCAAACCAAAAGGAATTATTTCGAAAGTAATGCCTCGCGATACAAATGCGATTCAGTTCCATGTATGTAGTCCAGATATTTTATGTCGATAGAGATCACATGTTTCAACTTGATTTACATAATGTTTCTGTAAAATATGGAAGTTCAAACCGTTTTGTTATTAGATGTAAACTTTATATACAAACGTATGTAAATTATCGATTTTTCGTTCATTAAATAAAAAAGTTAGAAATAATGAAAATTTATTTAATTTTAATTTTATATTAAAAATGTTCAATAGAATGGTATGTTGTTGAAAAAATTGGCTTTAGGGTCCATAAAATGATTAAGTCAAATTTAATCAAACGTTTCGTCTATGATCGGAGCCCTCATCAGTGATATTTATTAAAATCTTTCAAGTGAATAGAGAAAAATTCCATACTTTGTGACTGTGTCACAATTTTAACTTCATATGTATTGTTCAGAGAAGCCCTTCAACAAAAAGAGGAATAAAACTTTCAACTCTGGATTTTTTGCAAAGTATGGAATTTTTCTCTATTCACTTGAAAGATTTTAATAAATATCACTGATGAGGGCTCCGATCAGAGCAGAAACGTTTGATTAAATTTGACTTAATCATTTCATGGACCCTAAAGCCAATTTTCCAACAACATACCATTCTATTGATATTAAGGGCCAATACAAGGTACAATATTTTTAATTAAAAATGTTCATTGAATGCTCAAAATTTAAAAATGCATGCAGCAAATATAAAAAAAACTTCATTTATGTATTTAAATTTAATTTAAAATGAATATAATAACATTTAAATACCAAAATTTTGTCAATATAATAAGCAATGAATTTTACAACGGTTTGCACAAAACGAACACATACTTTTTGGAAAAATAAATCAGAAAGCTCAGCAAGTATATCCTGTGAAACAAAGTAATTTTCACCTCACAATATAAAAATTATTTTTGCAAACAAATGAATAAGAAGAGTATTTGTCTGTTCCATCCATCAGCAGATTAGCACCTTTCTTCTCTTTGAACCCGGGCGTTCACAGTCGTAAAATTTTCGCGCGAGTCAACATATCTTTTCTACTGTATATTCTCTCAGCTAAATCAGTGTAATCGATTGGACAAATCCTTTCTCTCGCGATCGAGCATCGTGAGGTTGGAATAGGCGCACACACATCACACATACCACACATGAAAGCCACAAGGTCCGCAAATGGTATAAGATTGACCTCACTCATACATACTCAATGCCTCATTTATGTTACACCTTTGCCAACGAACCTTCGTTCTGTTATGTACCATCAGTTCGGCATACACACGCCTAATAATGAAGATGTTGTTTTAATTGCTTGCTCGCGTGAGCATCTCGCTAATTAACGCATTCGCCACCAGAAGATACGGTCCACTCGTCTTAAGTGTTTCCTATGCACATATATCAGATATATGTATAAATGTATGTATACACTCTTTCCTCACCATTCTACACTTTACACTTTGCGCACCTTCCATTCCTGATTACTTACTAATTTATCCCAGAGGCGTTATTAATGAAGGTGTACCAAACTTTACATACCAAGATAAATAAATTAGTCTGGCGTTATTTAAGGCGCAGCTATTTCTTTATTGATTGCACGAAGAACAAAATCCTTTTGTAAAAAACCTACCACAAGTTTCCACGCTCGGAAAAGGTTATATAAAGTCTTACACAAAAGCTTTTTATGTTCTATCCAATGAACTATACTTTTATGAAGAGAAAAGATCAATATTTAAAGCAAGGGCGAAAACTAAAATAATTTTTGTTTTCATACTTTGATAAAATACAAAATAAATTATTATTTAGGTTTTTACACTTCAGTTTTTACACAAACAATTTCTGTTCCGGTTTTTGGAATAAAGATTATTAAATAGAGTGAGTTCTGGTTACAATGTCGGGTTTGCTCGTCAAAGTACACTACCGTCGGAAATTGTGCGCACGGTGCTTGTGATCGCTATTAAAAATCACTGCTGACTTTGAACCACGATATCTCGGTGAAAAAAAGAGGTAGGGAATTTCTAAAAATACAGTTGGAAAGCTTTTGAAATTCCACGTCTAATGATGATCAATAAATATTTTTTGACTTTCTGAAAATAATACAGCACGTGAGGAGTTAAAAAAAAAATTCAAGATTTATTCAAATTCTCTACCTCAACTTCAACTTTTTGCATGACCTAGGAAAAATGTTTTCAAAATCTGAAAATTATACGGCATAAAGTCTAAAATCTTATCTTTAATTTAAGCCAAGAAAACTTGAAAAATATTCATGGGTATCTGAGGTACGATTAAAAATGTTCAATCGTATCTGAGTTAAATTTTAATCGACGATCACGGTTCTCGGCCGGTTTGTTGCTCGCCTCCTTCGTTGAGGCACGACCGAATAGGCCACGCACAAAGGTGGCGCTTAAGTGGAGCTCTCTTATATGTTCTTTGATTCTGATCATTAGTAATTTTTATTTCTAATTATTCTAAATTTTAAAAAATATTTATTGTTATTTGTGATTATTAAAAATTATTTAAATCCAATATTATCCCCATATTAACGAATAGAACAATGATATGTAAACATTTTTTATTTCTTAAAATTCTTATAAACTAGAACATTAATAAAAATTTTAATTCGGTTTGAAATGATAAAAGCATTAAACCTGAAGATATCAAATTTTCAATATTTTTTTTTATATTGGCTTAGTAAAGCATTAGATTCGTTTTGGATTTGTATGGTCTCCATATTATAGTCTCTATTATTCGCAAAAGTGTGTCTTAAAGCTGATTACTATAAATTTGCAAGTTAGTAAATAAAAATACAAACAGGAAATTAAACCCAGATTCAGATCAGCTAAAAATAATTTATCAG
Source organism: Diplolepis rosae (assembly GCA_030998225.1). Classification (NCBI taxonomy): domain Eukaryota; kingdom Metazoa; phylum Arthropoda; class Insecta; order Hymenoptera; family Diplolepididae; genus Diplolepis; species Diplolepis rosae. The sequence goes on along the minus strand of JAPYXD010000555.1, from coordinate 23,471,830 downwards.
ATAATTGTTTAATGAAGTTGAACCAATATTACACCTTGACAACTTAATTAGTTAGTTTATACCCCGTTGTAAATTATAATTTAAGTGTCAATTTTATTTGCTAATAACGTAAAGTTTAATTAAATTCTCAAGGAATGTGGAGAGTAAAAAGATTTTTAATTACCTTCGCTGAATCTCATGACGTAATAATGAGCATCAGATCTAATTTGCATGCAACGAAATAAAAATTGGTACAAGGAGGATCATTTATTCGCATACAAAAGGATTCACACTGTCGTTGGTGACGTGATGCAATTCATCAACTTCTCAATGAATTAGAGGCGTCTAATTAGAAGAGCTTTGGCGGAGGCAAGCGTGGATAGGCATTAGCATCCGGCGAGTCTGTAATTTGTGCTTCTCTTAATTAAATCATCCGTTAACCAAGCCGACCCTCGAAGCATTTTTTTCATCGCTTTCTTTGCCAATTTTCGCTTTGCTCCCTTTTTGTCCTCTGTACGTTGAATCTTACTACTGTTTTCCTGACCATTTTTTGTTTCTTTCTCTTAAAGGCAATGCAAACAAATTTTATGGATAGCACACTCAAGCCTTTTCTCTCTGGAGATCGGTCTTTCCTTTTTGACCACTCCAGTGCCTTTTCGGCATCGCGCAATTAAGCAGCTCGTTCTTTACCGCGTTCCAAGACATTTACGACTAAGTTTTACTTAATTGCAGAATTTTATGAAGTCCATGGACCAATCGATTGACGAGACTAAATTTTAGTTTATATTAATGTAAGATAAGTTTTCGTACATAAAATATCTTTATGCAAATTTTCGAGATATGATTGAGTACACTAAAGAACGTCTGTCATTCGTGTAAAAATTTTACTGTTTTAGTGAAAATTTGCAAAAAATTGTTCAGTTAACTGCAATCGCCGATAACTGTTACAGTTCAATTTCATTTCAAAGAAAATTTTTGGTAAAAATTTCACTGAAACGAACTGAAAGACGTTTCTCATTGTATTTCATAATATTTCCAAAATTTTAAGAAATGTATTTTGTGTAGAAAAAGTTCTCTCATATACAATTAAATATGTATTTATATATAAATTTGGTCACGTGATCCGGTTAATCCTTGGTCTCAATTTTTGATTTTTGTTGTTCTTGTTTTTTAAATTCGTTATATAATAGCACAATACGCATAAGATCAACAATATAACTTTTATAACTTTTATTTTCATTTTATTGGTGATGAATTGAGATATTTTTTTCAATTGAACAGTCTGCGTTTTGATCGTTAGCCATCAGCCTCCTTATAATCAATATATTGTCAAATTATACGTTCCGTTAATGTCTGTATCCCTAACGTTTGAACGATTTTATAAACTTTATTGAACTAGTTTTTTCCGTGAATGTCAACAAAATTTAGAAAAACTGGAAGAGTTATTGTCAATTAAAAGTATCTGTGAATTTTGTTTGCAAAATTTTTATTAAAATGAACTAGACAGATGTTCCTTATTGTATTTTGTAATGTCATCCAAATTTTCAGAATTATGTTTTGTGAACGAAAGAAGTTATCTTATATGAATAGTAAACTATAAATGACTTAGGTGGTCAGGTTGGTCCGCGTTCTTAAAAATATAATGAAATTCTAAGTGGAAGTCTAATTTTGAGTAAAAAATCTGCCAATATATTTTAAGGAAAGTTAGACATTTTTAAATAAATTTTCATATAAAATAACTGCCCCTATTTTTTAAAATATAATTTGCATAAAAATTATGTAAAAGCTAATTTAGATTTTATCGCGATCCTTTATCTAGCGCCAGATTAGTTTTTAGCCATAAAACAACCTTACACCTCTATGACTATCGTCATATTATCCATTTTTGATGATCTAAAGAGACCTTGATCAGTTCCCCAAAATATTCCAACGTTAGTAATGTAAAATCAAATATCTCCATAATCTTTAGAACTCGATAAAAATCTTTGAGAACAAATTTTACAATTTCATTATGCCTTTAACAACTTATCTTTGAAACAGAACATCTTATTTAAATTCCAGTTAGGACAATTTTTTTTTCTTAAATTCTTTTAGGTAATAATTTCAATTCATAAGCGATATAAATTTTTTGTTTTGAATTACTATTTGTGGATTAGAATACTTTTTTTCGAAACTAAGTTATTGTAAGAACTGAAAAAGAACTGAAGAAGACAAGATAAGGCCTGGTTGAAAATGTTTTTTTTCGTCAAACGACCTGTTATAGTAGAGGGTCAACATTTTTTCGGCCAGACTGAGTTTCAGTTGGAAGAAAGGGTAACGTCTTCGACTTTGCATCGAACGTGAGTGCATCTTCCTTTGCTTCTTTCGAAAGGGCAGAGAAGAGGGGGACAAAGGCTTGCCAGGAACGAAGAAAGACAGGCGACGACAATACAGCGGCCCCCCGCGCTTTGGACTCTAATATATTGCCGTTGATCGACATGACGGAAAAGTATTGGACCTTGTTAGGCCTACCTGTATAAGGTCCTAGAAGGCCCACCGTGCTCCCCTTTCCTGACTGCGGGAATTTTAATGCGAAAAATTGCTTCTAACTGAACAGCTTCCGTGCCTCGATACAAAATTCTCCCCACTTTATTGACTTACATATGGAACTACTAGGCTACTAGGTTTCATGATTTTCAATTATAGGGAGTATCTTGTTTCAATTATGATTCCACCATTGAGTTTTTAGGATGAAAATTGAATGTTAACGCCATAGGTCAATCGGACCACGTGAATGATGTATATAAACACTACCGTCGGAAATTGTGCGCACGGTGCTTGTCATCGCTATTAAAAATCACTGCTGACTTTGAACCACGATATCTCGGTGAAAAAAAGCGATAGGGCATTTTTAAAAATACAATTGGAAATCTTATGAAATTCCACGTCTAGTGATGCTCAATAAATATTTTTTTGACTTTCTCAAAATAATACAGCACGTGAGGAGTTAAAAAAAAAAATTCAAGATTTTTTCAAATTCTCTACCTCAACTTCAACTTTTTGCATGACCTAGGAAAAATGCTTTCAAAATCTGAAAATTATACGACATAAAGTCTAAAATCTTATCTTTAATTTAAGCCAAGAAAACTTGAAAAATATTCATGGGTACCCGAGATACGATTAAAAATGTTCAATCGTATCTGAGTTGAATTTTAATCGACGATCACGGTTCTCAGCCAGTTTGTTGCTCGCCTCCTTCGTTGAGGCAGGACCGAAATATATATATATATATTATTTCTATGAGATAATTTTTTTGATTTACAAAATATTATTTTCAAAATTTAGAAAGCACTAATAGACAATAAAGAACGCTTGGTAACTTCTTTTGAGCAAAAATGTTGGGAATAATTTTTCTAGAGAAAATAAAACTAGAAGGGTTATTGATAATTACAGTTAACTGTCAAATTCTAACTGAAACGAAGTTGACAGACGTTCTTTATTGTCTTCTGCTGTATTATATAAATTTTCAGAAAGATATTTTGTAAACGTAAAACAGTTATCTTACAGGAATTTACTCATGTTGTCCGATTGATCGAGGCCTCAAAATATTTTTAGAGAGACGTTTGTTGAATTTTGACTCGTTGCTCCAGTTTCAAAACTTTTAAAAACTATTTAATACTACAAGAGCCTCAAACTTCTTTTGTCTTATAGTATTATAATTGAAAATATTTGACTTTTAAGATTTATTTTGTAAAATTGTTTCAAATTGTGTATCGCATTAATTTCGGTATTTTTTTTAAAGATTTTAGTATTGATCAAATTAATTACTTGTTCACTTCAATTAATCACTATCAGCAAAATCAGTTTACTAATAACAAAAATATTTCACTAATTTTTGTCAATATATTGCGATTGAAATTAAGTTGATTTTCACTAATCATGAAAGGAAACTCTCTGCTATCAATTTACATAATTTGTTAGTAAAATTGGATTAATTTAGATCTAGAATGAAGAAAGTAGATGAAATCAAATTTTTCTCGATAAAATAATTTCTACCGTACATATAAAAAGGCCATGAAATATCGAAAGTAATATTTTTCCAAATGTCTGATAAATAGCTTCTCAAACGTGATTCCTGATTATTACCTCAGGAGACTGGCGCTTAAGCATTCTTATTTTGGTGCTCCTGATCCAGCAGCGCCAAGCTAATAAAAATCTGACGCAGCCGATGAAGCATCTACGATAAATAAGCCAATAAAAAGGAGACCCATCAAACCACCCTCTCCTTCTCAATAGTTCTCTCACTCTCTTTTTTTTCTTCGGCCTTGATTATTGATATAAACGACTGGAATTTCGCATGAAAGGGAACAGCGACACCCTCCTTTTTAATAAGCTTATACGTATACTTCACCCCGAAAAGCATGACCCCAAAAATTTATCGGGGGTGTCCTGGTGGGAAAGTACACCCCAAAATCACCGCGTGTAATCTTAATGTAATGATATTGTGTGATTTGCATATTACACCAGCTTAGATCATGAATTTATTACCAACGTTTAAATGTACTAAGGGTAAGTACTAAGTATGCAAGCACGCATACACGTGACACACGTGCATGCTCGTTGTTACTTTCGCGACGTTTTGCGTGTAGGCTTGCGCATAATTTTCGATCCCCGTTGACACAGCTTCGACGGAGTAGCTAACGATCTTATAACGACGAGAGTAATTTATGAGGAAACGATAAGCCTTCGAAAAAACATCCAACGCTATGATTGACTTTTAATAATCTAGATAAATCTCTGAATCTGAATATTAATTGGACATGTGTAATATTTTACATCATCTTTTTTAATATCATTTTGAAGCTGTTATTAATAAATTGATGTTTATAACGGATTTTCTGCAAAAGACAACAATGCTTTAATCGAAAAACAAATTTTCATACTCAAACGAGTTTTTATTAAATCAAACAAATCTGTGCATTTTTGTGGAGTGAAAAAAGTTTTTATAACTGAAGCAAATTTCTTAGTTTACTTTCTTTTTTTAAATCAATGAATCTTTAGTGGCTTTGAAACTCGATAGCTCTTAACAGAATTGTCGGATTGAATTGAGCTTTGGCATAGTTTATCGGAGCCGATAAAATAAGGACAATTTAGTTAACCAGCCGCTTCTGACTGAAATTGTTTAAATATAAGCATTTTTTGTGTTTTTGAAACAATAAAAAATTGCAATATTGGTTTCTGATAGTGGTCATAAATCTCTACCAGTTATCCCAATAATATTTTTCAAATAGAAGTAAATTAGAAAAGTTACAGTATATTAAAATTTTAAAAAGTCAATATCAAAATTCCATTTTCCAATAAAACTATAGAGGGGATACGAAAAAAAGTTATGATACAAAATTGCCCGTGCAGAAATTTTGGTGGGGCGCCGATCGGACCCCGATCGGGAAAAATGTGGCCCCGATAGGGTAATCTGTCTAGCGCCAGACCAGTAATGAAACGCCCTACCCGACCGGGCCCAGAACTGGGCCTGTAAAATGGTAAAATTTAAAAGGTTTTCGTTTAATAACAATAAATAGTTGGTTCAACAAATTTTTTTTCATAAATTTAGATTAGTGATGCAACAGTATAATCAAAAGTATACAAACAGTATAATCTTCAAACCCAACTTCGTAGTCTGTATAACTATTCGATTCTTTTGAATCTAAGAATAAATTACATTATTAATAATTTTGTATTTAAAGAATTTGATAAAAAATTCACTTTGCAAAATTGAATATACGATATAAAAAATAATGAAAAACAATAATGTTCTACACTAAAAATTATAATTTTATTTTGTTTTCAATTTATCGTTAATAAAAAACTATGCCAAGTAATAATCTAGTTCATTACAATGTTAGGATTTATGTAATGGATCTTGTGAATTAACTTAGCTTGATCTATATGCGGATATAAGAAATTTCACCAACGATTCTGTGCTTCCGAACTCGCCATGTACTTTTTGCTTTTGGCATTTTAATTTCAATATAGTCACTACAATATCACGACCACAAGACAAAATTCGAAAATAATCTTTTCTATCATAATTCGATGTGGTTCCGACCCGGGCCACACCATGTGCCCCCTTGCGGCCACATGTGGAAAATCCGATCGGGCCCGGATCGGAACTTGGGAACATGTTGGGCAATTTTTGCACGGGTGTTTACTGCAAGAAGGTCTGCGAATTTAAATCGCAACATTTTGTTATGAAAAGGATATATTTCTTTTTATTTAAAAAAATTACTGTCCAAAATCTAAAATTCAATTTTTTAATCAGAATATGTAAATTACGAAAAAAAATTAAGAATGACAAATTGTTCGCTTCAATAAGATCTACAAATTTTATCTGATACAGTTTCTGATAAAATATTTATTTTCTTAATGCAAATATGGCTGTAATGAATATAAAGTAAAAAAAATTGTTAAAATTGTACATTTGTAATGACTCAGTTGAGACCTCCCACAGTTTTTATGATGTTTATCAAAATTTGATAGACGTTTCAACCAAATATTTAAACCTTATCAAGTATATTGTGCAACTCGAGAAAAACAGATTTATTTTGGTAGCGTAAAGTTAAATTCCCGAGAAAATCGTGGACAACAATGACTCGAGTAAAATAAATGTTTTTCCCGTGTTGCGCACGATTTTTTTTCCACTGGGGGATCAAAAATCGGATTTGTCTGACCTGAGGGAGTAATAAAATGCACATTATGACCCGCTAGTAAAAAAACTTTATCTTTTGTGAAAAAAATTGGAATTTACGAAAAACAATACTTTCGGTAATTTTTTTTTTAATTGAATTTTTTCTTACCATAGATTCTTACCAATTTTTATATAAAGCGATTGGATTCTCATAAGTCATGGCTTATTTTTTCAGCGGGGATTTTCTCTACAACTATACTCTTTTTAATTTTGATAGTAAAATTTCCAATGGCTGAAATCTTTAAAACAATTTTTTGTAAAAAAATGGGAAATTAGCGCTTCCTTTTTTGTATTTTTTAGATTTTAATGAATATCACTGATAAGAGCTCCGATCTGAGCTGAAACGTTTGATTAAATTGACTTAATCATTTTATGGACCCTAAAGCCAATTTTCCCAACAACATACCATTCTATATAATTAGTTCTTGAATTTGTAGTTAGTGATAAGTAACCCAGTGGACATTTTAAATATATTTTAATTTATTATTTTTTAACAAAAGCACCTTAGTTTTTTAATTTAATTTGCATAAACGCACAATTCGTAGATTTTTACTATATCTCCGACAACTTTAAATATAAGGACATAAATTTTCTAAACCTTAAAACTTAAATATTCAGTAAAAATGAAAACAAACTTTTTTAGAGTAAAAGATTATAATTTATATTACAAATTGCTAAAATAAAATTTTTTAAACTATATATATTACTCAGAAATTCTTTAGTCGAAAATAAAAATTCATATAAATTTGCACACTAACGTCAGTAAACACTTAGTATTTAACTGACCAATTTTAATTTCCATTAAATAGTTAAAAATTGTTTAAATGTGCTTTTTTTCCCAATATTTTCTTTATCTCCTACATTCCTCTTTAATTTAATTATTCTAATTACCATATTCCACATCTTATGTTAAACACTCGTAGAAAATTAACTCTGATTACTCCAGAGGAGCAACAGCTCTCTAACGAAGATGCCATTAGCGTGTTTAGCGTATTTCTGTTATTCGTTAAGCAAGTAAAAAATAACATATGCGACGCGTGGACATACGTCAGTCCTGGGATATATCGTAACGTCAAATCAGAGATCAAATAAAAGCATTGACATTTGCCTGTAGTGTGCCAAAAATACCACACGATCGGCTCAACAATGAAAGTCAATTGACGATACTTCGAGGGTGAAAGAGGAAGCAAGAAAAGTATATGTATTACATTAAGAGGGACAGAGAGAAATTTATCCAATCGAGATTTCATTTTCGTTGTGCTGGGGTGTTTGCTTGTCGTTCGTAGAGCGTCGTTATCCTTATGGAAGGCATATGCTCGTCCCCTATGCAGGATACAATGTTCCCACCCGAGATTTAAAGTGCTCCCCAGAAGTTAATCCGGAGTTAAACCCCCCAGTAAACACGATTAAAATGCTAGTTTATAGAGAACTTCGCGATCAGACACCCCTTCGTTTATTATTTACTTTTCGCACACTAAAAATAATATTAATGATGCTGAATATCCTAATAAAAAAAGAATAAGACCAGTCATGAGTTCAATGTGCGTTAAAAATTATGGTGCGGGTGCGAGCTTTTCCTATTTCAACCGCTAGATTGTTTATCATGACTTAATTCAGTCACGTGCTTTTTATTACAAAAATTATTGCTCTAAAGTACATTCATATATCACTATGAGCCAACGAGATATATCCAGACTGTGTCAATTTTATATATTGTTTACTTTTTAGATGATAATTATCGAAGTACTATAATTACATACTTACAATTCTATTTCATGAAGAGTTATAGGTGTTGATATTTGACAAATAAATTTACAATAGTTATCAATTCAAATGAAACTAAAAACGAATCTTTATCGATAAAATTGCCTAAATTTAAAATTAAAAAATTTAATTAAAATTAAATAAAAAAAATTTCATCATTACCGGAAGCTTTTTGTAAAATATCTATAATGTAGAAACATCTACTGAAGTAAACTAAAATACTTTTCTTGATCATGTGATACCACGTAACTAAATTATAATTTGGTTAATATATTTGAGTTAATATTTACTATTAAATAAAATATCTTTTCTAAATTCTGAAAATGTAATAGAATTCAGTAAAGGACATCAGTGACCTTCGTTCCTGTAGACATTTTACAATCAATTGTTTAAAAAAAATAAAACTCGAAGATTTATTGTGAGTTACAGATAACTGTAATTGCTGTAATAAATTTTGAGCCAAATTTATAACAAAAAACGTTTAAACATTTTTTTAATGTATTCCATTTTATTAAAGATATATATTGATGTCGATATTTGGCTTTAGGATCCAAGGTTAATTAAAACTCAATATTCTACGTAATCAAACGTTTCGGCTCTGCCTGCACGGAAAAAATAAGTACTGGGAAATTTACATGACAGAGTGCTCGACTTTCAGATACGTTCAAAAGTTACTTAAAACTAGAAGTACCGTTCTTGTACAATTAGATCAATAATCCTGGAAAAAGTATAGAACTTTCCAAAAGTATATTCAGTAGAAAGTCCGTGAAAATTCTGAGTACGCAAAATGTATAATGTCTATGAATCATTTGCGAAAATAAAGTTCAAAGATTGGATATTTTTACGAATTAATATGAAATTCTGAATATAGGCAGATAGAGCTCGCACAGCACTCGTGCATGAAAACTTCAAAGCCAGTTAATGAAATTTTTATGGACTATCAAAGGCAATAAGAAACAAAAATTATTTTCGCAAGCTGTCTTTTTTTTATATACTATTTTATTGATTTTTATTACAAATTATATTACCGCTGTTTGAAATTAATATTACGCTGATACACTGTAAAAATCCAGTTGAAAATTACCAGTCGATTATAAAATATTTTACTATGATTGACGTAGGAATAATACGACTCTATTGTGAATTTGCAACGATAAGCGGTGTGATTTCACAGTATTTGTATGAAGTTTGCAGTGAAAGTTTAATATTACCACTTGAATCAGGGGACATAAAATTACGCATGATAAACATGGTAAATTTCAACCATAGTGTAACGTATATTTGAATGTAATTTTACAACGTGTCAGTAAATTCGCAATGCGTACTGCGATTTATTTTACCATGAAAGTGTAAAAATGCAGACTGAGTGTAAATCTATCAGAATTTTATAATTCCACGCTTCATGATGCATTTTTGTTTTAACGCCCGGCGCTGCAACAGTGATTCTATAACTTCTATAACCTAGAAAGCCAACTCTCGTGCAATAGCAGCAGGTTTCAAATTCTTATTTAATTTATCATTTATATCGCGTTTTCACAATGTAAAGGTAAGTGTTAAATTAAGAAAATAAACTAAAAAATTCGGCTTTGAATACTATTAATTTTATACTATTAATTCATAAAAATATACTACAAGAACCAATAAATATGTTAATAATTCTATAGCATATTGATTTGAATCCATGATATACATGCTTTTAGAAAGAAATGCTTTTGATTCAATAGCATTTTTTTCTCAGTGTACTGTCAGTGTTAATTTACAAATGATATATATAGCGCATGCGCAATGAAAATCATCCCGGCCATTTTACATTGTCAATTGAATTTTACAACAAGAAACGTAAAATTATACTGCATTGAAAGTGAGATTAAGGGAATGTTATTGTCTGCATGTGATTTTACCGTTCCAAATTATTTTTACACCATTTTGGTAAAATTACCACGTTAATCACTAATAATTTTATGTCCCCTGTTCTGCGTGGTAATTTTCAACTGAATTTTTTACAGTGTAGGATTCGAACCTTAACTTTTACCTAACCTGCATGTATAAATTGAGAAAAATAGATACTAAAAATGAGATACTAGAATGTTGGATATTACCTTATATCATCTAGATTATACTACATAATATCTAATATATTCTTTTAAATATACAAGATATTAATCACCAATAACAATTTATATTCAAAATTTACAATATTAGATATTAAACTTTAATATCTAAGATTTTTATAAACACACTGCAAAAAGAAGTGTCTTAACTGGTATCTTACTGTAAGATATGAGATGGGAATTTGGTATCTTCTGTCTTAAAATAAGATGTCTCACGAAGTGTCTTATTCAAAATTAAGACGACTTACGTATCTTGGTACGAATAAAGATGTAATTTCCGTCTTACAAAATAAGATACTTGATTGAGTTAGATAATGTATCTTAGTTTAAGATGTTCACGGTGTCATAAGATGGTTCTGGCATAAGATGTTTCTGAATTGTAAGATATAGCAGGTCAATAAGTTAGCAAAAACTAAGACGCGTAAAGTGTCAAAGAAGTAGTGGTCGAAAGATAGAATCTCTCAAAGGGTTATAGTTACAGTTCATAACCTCAAAAAATGGAGCGTTTTGAGTGTTGCATGTTTTTCTTCTGTGGTGTAATATCAACACATTTAGAGGAATATATTGTTCATTTTCATCGACACGATTCTTTATTCAAACTTTACATATGACGGATGTGGAGCTACATGTGAAAAGTGTAAATCGTATCAGCAACACGTGACTCGATATTAGGTATACCTTCTGTTTTAACGTAGTAGATACGTTTGCTAAGTCGCTTATCTCCTTTCCCAATAGAGCATTTTCTTGAATTAATTTTTTTAAGAAGTACATACAGCCATGTAAACCACCACATGTGTAACAGATACCGGTGTGCCGTAAGCTTTTTCTCACAGTGTAGAGGTTATAAGGAACATGAACTGTCGGTAACTTAAGTAACCTTTTTTAACGATTGTTCAACTAAAGATATTTTACGTTTCTCCAATTAATATTCTTTAGGCAACTTGAATGTGACTACCGAAACATCTTAGAAATAACTACACAAATATCTTATATTAAGACACTTCTTTTTGCAGTGCAGTAGCGTGCACGTGCCTGAGGAAAAGTCACGTGATCGTGATCAGAGTCTTTGAATTCCATGTAATTTGTCTATCGCGCTCGCCCATAGTTTTGCCGGTCGCATGGTTTTTGGTTTCGACACTGAAATAATAATGTTGTGTCTATATGAAGTTTTGAAGTGTGATGTTTGAAAAATTTTTATATTACCAGTACTGAAATCAGTAAGTATCTATCTATATAAGTATATCATTTTTACACCTTCAATATTTGAAATGAATTTTCTAACCTCTCAATAACTCGTTCTTTATGTAGCCGTTTTTAAATTCAACATCGAATCGGAATTTATTTACTGGAATTCGTAATAGTTTCCAAATCTTTACAATTATGTTGAACGTTTTTATAATCTCCATTTATTAACAGGTTGCCTTGACTTTGAGAATAATAATCAACAAAATATGGACTTGCGAAAACTCTTAGATCGAGGAATTCGTGAAAAAAAGGAGATTATAAGAAAATTTTGAATTCCTTGATCAATCATTATTTACATCATGTTATATTTTCTTAATTTCATTTTTTCTTTCAATTTTTCAATCAGTATTTTTACATAATTATAAGACAATTGCATTCAATGACATAAATATTGACTTTAATTATCTAAGATATTACAGTTTAATATCTCAAATAGTATGACCTGATATCTAATGTATTTTAGTTTAACATCTGAGATATTTCAAATTAACATATTGGGTTCTTTAATTTAATATCTTAGATATTGCGAAATAACATATTTTTTTTAATATCTACAGATACTTTGTTTTAATATCTAGATGGCTGTCCCATAGTTAAATCGCAAATACATTATCTGCTAATATCAAGATATTGCGGTTTACTATCTATTTTTCTCCGTGTAACGCAGTCTAACCTTATAAATTAAACCGCACGGCTACCGAAGCACTTGCGATACTTCTAAAAAAATGTTGGGTACATTTTATCCTTCGAAAATGCAGGGCCGTGTAAGAAATTGCTGCGCCTTGTTTGGCCATCAATTTTATATAAGGCTAAGAAAAGTTTTTAGATGAAGAGACTTTTAATAAATTAATTACTGAATTCTAAAATAACAAATATAAGGATTTCATAATTTCTGAAGTTTATGTCAATTTACAAAGTAATAAAAATTTTGCGTATCTAAAAAACTGACATTGACAACTGCGAATCGTACCAATAAAAATTTCACAAGACTTTCAAGCGCAGTCCAAGAATTTTTCTTTGATTTGTATAAAAGGTATTCATCTCTTCCTAATCAAACTATTCGATCCATACTCTTTTAAAACGTGAAGCACTCTTTAGAAGAAGTATTATTTGCCTTTCTATAATTTTTTAAAAAACTATACAATAAAATTTGAAAGAATTTTATTCATTGACTGTGCTTGAATTAATCTAGGACATTCTTTCTTTTTTTCGATGAAGTTCTAAGCTTCTTAATAAAAAGTATATAGGATCTTCGGAAAAATTTGTCCTGTCCAAAAGTCGAGGACTGTCAAGTAAATTTCCCAGTACTTATTTTTTCCGTGTGGAGCCCTCATCAGTAATTTATTTTGGATCTAAAAAAATACATAAAACAATTTCGCTAACTTTTGGACACATTTCATGTACGCTTGCAACATCCAACTTAATTTTTTTTTTAAATTTATAGTTTGTACAATGTCGCCACGTGATTAGATTGATATATGATCTTACAGTCATCTTTAAACATTGCGTAAGACTAATGGCAGTGGGGGGTAGAGTATTTCAACACGTAACTTCGCCCCAAGTGAAATAAGGATAGTATTTAAAAACATTAAATAAATATTTACGTACAAATTTTTCCGTTATGGCATTGCTTTAATGGAGAAATAATATAAGGCGTTCATGATCTAATTTTATATATATATATAATAGTGAAACAGGACTTAACAATGTTTGCACACACTGAGAAAACTGGAGTGTCAACCTAAACATTTGGAGGGTGAAGCAGACTATATTTGAGGTTAAACTATGGGACAGCCTTCTAGATAGTGTAACTTATTACCTGTGAATTGTGAAAATAAGATGGTCAACTTGAATACTTTAGAGGGAAAAGTTGATCATCGCAGAGAGAAAAATAGATTATCGAAGAGGGAAAAACAGACTATAATCTACCTCTATGGCTAACCTCAAAACTATAACATTTAAGCTTTGACAATTATTATGTTATTATAGCAAGTGAAATAGGTACTCAACAATTAGTTGGAAAAAATAACCCTCGTAACACTTTACACGTAAAGGACGCGAAACCGGCAATGAGGTTAGAGTCCACGCTGGTGATATTGGAGGAAAAATAGGCGAACCCACGTGACTTTACAATTTTGGCGCGTATTTCGCCAATCGACACTCTTTATAGTGATTCTGACACTCTGGTAACAGTTAAGCAGAATATCAAATGAGTGTCTCCCTGACCAAAAAGAAAAAATTTCGGAGAAAGTGTTATACTATCTAGAAGTTCAAACTGACTATCTACATTTTGACACTCAAAGTTTGACACTCCAGTTTTCTCAGTGCAGTTTTTATTTTCTTGTTAGTTTAGTTATTTAGACCAATTTTATATTTTCACATGTATTTATACCGTTTTTATCATAATTTCCATCCGTCACACTCGCAATTTCTTAGGTTTCTCTTCTTAGTATTCTACAAAAAAATTTCTGTACAGTTTCCTTTTTTTGCAAATTTAGTTATTTAAACCAACTTTATATTTTCCCACTTGCAATTCTTTTATATCTTTTTTACCACAATGTTCATCTGTCACACGTGCAAACTTTTAAGTTTTTCCCTTTGTATTTTTATGGAAAAAATTTTTTTGTACAGGTTTCAATTTTTATTGCAAATTCAGTTATTTAGACCAATTTTATAGTTTCACATGTATAATTCATTTATATCGGTTTTTACCACAATGTTTATCCGTCACACGGGCAATTCCTCAATGTTCTCCACCGTACAGTATTTTTACAGAAATATTTGGTTTGTTACAGTTTCACTTTTTTTTGCAAATTTTTTAGTTATTTAGACCAATTTCATAGTTCCACACTCGCAATTCTGTTACATTTTTTTACAACAATGTTTATCGGTCGCACGTGCAAATTTTTTAAGTTTCTTCCTTTTGTATTTTTTCTAGAAATAAATTCTCACTGATGAGGACTCCAATCTGAGTCGAAACGTTTGAAAATATGAAACTTTGAGTTACATTTTTTCTGGACCCTAAAGCCAACTAAGAACATCAACCATATTTGAATATATATATATATATATGTAGCATCGATCGTGTGCTAAAGTAGAACTATGGGGTAACTAGGAATCTATTAGAATCCACTTTTGTTTCACTAACTAGGAAGAATCAGGTTGCAGCTTAACTAAACGATCTCTTAAGAGAAAAGAAGAAGCCGACACGCTTTTAAGGCGGCTTTCTTTGAGAATAGAGAATACTATCTTCGTAGTGTAAAGGTGCCGACAGAGTTTCTTCAAGATTTTTATGCCCTTTACCTATTTTAAAATGTTTGGCCAGTGTCACAGGAAAAGATTTTGCACCTGGCTTTAGTAAGGGTTGATAGCTTGGAAACTTGCCGCTATTTATCCTTTCTTCGTCCCATCAAAATTGACGTTTTTCTGTTTTCATAGGGAAGTGTCACATAACCTTTTCAGAAACTTGTTTCTGAAATAATATTTGTTGACTTTGACTTCAAAGGGTTAAAAACAAGTGCTTTTCATTTCGAACTTTAGTTTCGATAAAAATAGTAAATAGTATGATTATTTATGTCTTTCTTTCTATGAAAATGTATAAACATTTATTTTGTAATAATTAGCTATGTATTTTATACTGCATCATTTACTGTTATTAATTATCATCATATCGGAAGGAAAATATTCTATTAATCTTAATTGTTTCCATGGATTATACACATGTTTTGTAATCACCCTCTGTTGCAATATTTGAATCCACGCGGCACTGCTAAATTAGACGATAAATCATAGCACGCTTCAGAACGATACTATGAATATTAATGCAATCATTACGATGTTTAAAGGCTTATTAATCCAAAGTTAAGACATTCCGTCTTTGGCGCCATTTTATCGTCGGACAATATTAGCTCGATCGATCATCGAATGACTCCCTTTCAGACGTGGAAAGACGCAGAGCCATAAGCTGCATGTCGACTATTGCCTATTTCCATGGACCCAAGCGTGCGAATTTATTCCCCTCTATCGTCATCTTTTATTCATATTTTTCATCTTCGCCCAGTTAGTTTTTCCTCTTTCTATCCACTGTTTATATTTCGTCTATTCTTGATGGTCATGCAGGGATGCTATGAATTCCGCAATATTGCTTTTATTAAATAGGAAAGCTAATATGAATGCCAGTTTTATTAGACAATAATATACAGAAGAAAATAAGAGTTCAAAATGAACTGTAACAAACTTAAAAGGAAGCGCTTTGATTCGTTCTCTCTAAACGTGAATGAGTGGAATATTCACTGATTATATCAGTGAAAATATATCAACTAATAAATCAGTGCTCTGCACTGAGAAAACTGGAGTGTCAAACTTTGAGTGTCAAAATTTAGATAGTCAGTCTGAACTTCTAGATAGTACAACTCTCTTTCCGAAATTTTTTCTTTTTGGTCAGGGAGACACTCATTTGATATTCTGCTTAACTGTTACCAGAGTGTCAGAATCACTATAAAGAGTGTCGATTGGTGAAATACGCGCCAAAATTGTAAAGTCACGTGGGTTCGCCTATTTTTCCTCCAATATCACCAGCGTGGACTCTAACCTCATTGCCGGTTTCGCGTCCTTTACGTGTTAAAGTGTCACGAGGGTTATTTTTGCCAACTAATTGGTGAGTACCTATTTCACTTGCTATAATAACATAATAATTGTCAAAGCTTAAATGTTATAGTTTGGAGGTTAGCCATAGAGGTAGATTATAGTCTGTTTTTCCCTCTTCGATAATCTATTTTTCTCTCTCCGATGATCAACTTTTCCCTCTAAAGTATTCAAGTTGACCATCTTATTTTCACAATCCACAGGTAATAAGTTACACTATCTAGAAGGCTGTCCTATAGTTTAACCTCAAATATAGTCTGCTTCACCCTCCAAATGTTTAGGTTGACACTCCAGTTTTCTCAGTGTGGTTTGATTTCACTGAGGGATCAGCGAACGCGCCACGTGAACATAACTTTTGAATTCGCGAATTCAAAAGTTTCATCTACATGTTACAAAATATAATTATACACAATAATAATTACAATATATAATAATAATTACGTAATTTCTTTTTAGGTTGTTAAACCTAAAATAAACGAGTTTATCGATCGTTAAAATATATTGCTGGTTTTATTATTCCCACCTGAAGATTTCAATGATTCAATAAGTGATTTCAATCTATTTCACTGATTTATCAGTCGAATTTCACTGATTTTCAGTGAAAGACTTATAACTTCTGCCATCAGTGAATAGTCACTGCGAATCAGTGACCGTTCACTTATTCAGGTTTAGAGAGTTTTAAGCTTAAATCTATGGCTCTCTTTTAACTCAATGTAGTTCCTCTTGAACTTGTTGCAGTTAATTTTTAATTCTTATTTATTTCCATGCATATACGTCATGACTGAGATCAAATTGTTTTGTTGTCTTTCTACGTTGATGAAAATAACATTGAAAAGTTCAAGACTCATTTTTTCCGTGTAAAATCAATCCATTGATATAATATAAGAATTTTCATAAAACTGGAATACTCTGACAGACTTAAAAATTTTCTTATGTGATGCCAATGTAAAAATATATGGAATTCGATTTATAAAATTCCAGCTTGTGAAGACGTTGGATTCGTAGAATAGATCTATCTGAGTTTCAGGGATTTGATCTGGGATGACCATTGGTCAGCTATAGTTTTTCGATATGCGCATTTGTGGCTCGTGGCGCATCTCAATATCAGATTGTTTGCAAAGAAATTGCTGAATTACGCTAAGTCAAAGCTTCTAGAAAGATAGACTTTGAAATACATTTTTCCGTAGATATACGTTCTCGCTGTGATTTCTCGGAATAATTTTACCATTACTTTGCACTGAGCGTAAATGAAAAAGTAAATTTGGAAAAAATTTTATGGTGAATTTAAATTTATAATGCTCTTTTCAGTTTCAAAACATATATTAAACCACAAGTTGATTAGGTTTCAGAGTACTAACTTCGCAAAATTTGATGTTAATTAAAGCAAACATCAAGTAATTTTGTCACAGAAAGAAATTATTTTAAAAAGATGGCAAATGTTTGAATTTACTACAGTTTGAACTTAGATTAAAAATCCAAAGAATCTCATGCTTAGTAAATTGGGTTAAAAATTGTTAACGATTATCCTTGAGGAAATTTCATAAAGTTTTCTTATAAATCTTATATTAATTTTTTGAAAGAGGTTTCAGAAAATGAACTTTTAAAAATGTTTAAAGCTATTTTTATTCGAAAGTTTAAACTAAGAATTATGACAGTTTTTTTGCTATTATCAGGAAATAACTTTAATCTGCGTATTATTACACACAGAATAAAGATTCGTAAAACTTACAGGAAGTTCGGTACCTTTTTCTACAACTTGATTTTTGAGTAGATTTTACAAAAAGTCCACTTAAGGGTAGGTGATACTGGAGAAAAGTAGCAAGTTTATGTAAACAACTTGGTTCAATTTCTACATGCTTACGTCCAAAATATATGAAATTTTGTTTTCAAAATCTAGGTAATGGTAGAGAGGATAAAAATTGACATAGAGGCTTAGTTGTTATAGGTTAGTAATGCGTTAATTATAACTAGAGAGGGTTCGAACCCGCAGCGTTAAGAATAATTTTAATACTGCCTAAACAAGCGTTTGTGTAGTGTAGAGGGGGATGTGTATATAAAAATAGTAAATTAGTGTACACTTTTGAAAGTAAATAAAGTTTTGAAATCTACTAAGAATATTAATTGATTCAACTACTGCTCTTATTTGATTTAACTATATGTTCCTGCAGTTCACTTAACTTCAAAAATGACATTAGGGCCTTTACGAACTACGGAAAGTAGTTAAAAAGTAGTCAAACCTACTGAGAATTTTTTTCGGTGTACGTGTAACGAAAAAAATAATATGAATAATTATAAAAATATATTTAACCTTTTAGAAAAGATTATAAAACATTAAATTTGTACCTCATATTGGAATTAAGATTTGCCCTGTCATTGTTCAAGAATGTAAATAGTAGAACATCCGGGAGCGACGTGTATATACTCTGACAATGAAGTCAATTTTACGTTCATTCCATCACAATATCAATTTCCATTTTTCTATTCTGATACTGATTCAATTTACGGCATTCGTGATACGAACATTTTGCGAAGATAGAATAGCACCCTCGATTAATGTCCTGTGGATGTACAGCAGATACCAATATTTATTAGTGAAAAGAAAGAATCGTGATAGACGCGGGATGGAGCGTGCAGTTCCATCGAGACTGACGCTTGTGTTCAAATTCAATCGGATATCGAATGAACTGCCGGAAATGCACCGTAGAAAAAGATTCGAGTGTGATCGGGTCGTTCGACAAAGCGAGCCGAATAAATGAGGCCGTAAAGCGAAAGCCGAGCCGAGAAGGAATCAGATTCGAATATTGATTCACCTTATTTAAATTCGTTCTTATCGACGGGCGGATATCTTCGTCGCGAAATTGGGCGCGATAACGAAAGGGAATCGAGCGAGCGAATAGGCCAGGTATAAATAGTCGAAGAAAAAGGTCCAGTACCTCCCGTATCCAACGCACAGGGATGAGAATGAGCTAAACTTTGGGGGCGGAAGGGAGTAAAAAGAACCAGGAAAGGGGAAAGAATTCGAAGGACAAAGGCAAAATGCAAAGAAGTAAAATAGATTTTATAAAACGATCTCTTTTCCGGTTGAACGTCACTTTATTTCCATCCAAGCGACATCCTCTCGGGACGAAGGAAATGTATCGCTTTCAGTTCTAATAGAAATGGGGGTTTCCGAGAAACTCCAAATCTCGAAAACAAGATACTAGTGCTTTCTTTTAGACAAGGACTTATCTTTTGTAGAACTTCGATAAGATTTCTTTCTATATATCACTATCAGGAATTTAAAATTCGAGTTTTTTCCGAGAGAATGCATAATTCTTGACAGATTTTCACTTCCGTCTTATTAAACTTTTGTCGGAAGGTATTTATGTAATTATGAATCTATGTAATAAATTATTTTGATTTAATATTAGGATTTTTATTATATTGCTGAAAAGTAGGAACCTAAACAAAAAGAAAGAAGTTTGCGTTGTTCGGGATAATTTCTGAGTCCCACTGGCAATTAAGAGTTTTCTCCGCGGTTTTCATAAAACCGCATTAAATCCCCACGACTCTAGAGTTGAGACCAGTACTCTTCTTCTTTTATACGTATAAGAGCGGGAGGATTCAGGATGGAAAGGGAGATATTATTTCTTATTCTCGCGAGTTGCAAACTTCTACGTGGCATTGGACGAGCGAAATAATTCTTAAGGAATTTCATAACTGTCCGCTGAAATCTTCCCGCTTCAAGAAATACTTCAAGTAATAACCAACGCCTGGAAAACGGTTCTCATTTCATCTCGAGAAGAAAAAATTAATCATTAAATTTTAGTGACTTATCTTGTTCAATTCATTTGTCATTAAAATGTTTAAATTACGATACAAAATCGTCCAGAATGGGAGAGATTTTGTTTCTACAATTATTATTTTTTAATCAAGAACTAGCTTTTTGTACAATATTACAAAAGTCTGCTAAGTTTGTTATGAACATTTGATTTGATTGCTGTTTTTATCGAGAGATTTGAGTATTTCTGCAATATTTTAAATTTTTTCTGAAATGTTGGATGAGGGAAAAAAGTAGCTGGTATTTGCAGATTTAAAATGCGTTCTTTTTTTTAGGATACAATTTTCGAAAAAGCTCTATCCTGGACCACGTAAGCACCTCTGTCGTGCGATCTGTCAACCACCGCCCCCGACGTCCTTGCTGAGCTTGACTCTGGCATTTTATTCGCATTCAAATGGCAGCACTTTAATTTGCATGCTAAGAGTCCCTCTCGCCAACCGTCCCCAATCCACCGCCGCCTCCCAACCCCTAAAGCTTCCCCACCCCCGCGGACGGATTTCCATTTAAACTCACAAAATGGCGCTGACTCTGCGGGGCTACAAAATTTTTTATTGAAAGATTCGATGTGATAGCATTCGAGCGCGCGCACGCGCTCGAAAAAAACCTTTTCCCCACTTTGGAACGCTATTCCGCGAGATAAAATACCATTTATCCGCACTTCGCCTCCTTTCCTACCCTTTGCCACCCTCGTCCTCACCGCGAACACAATCTCTCCCTCTTTATATCTCGGCAAACTTCCTCACTTAGTTTTATCCTGGATATCATTCTCCGCGCTCTACTTTTATTCGACATGGCGTTTCACCTCTTGAGATTGTCGACAAATTCAGCAGTTATTGGCAATGACCAGGGATTGGATTTTTAGGTAAACATACATCTCTTTTCTTATTCGAGAACATAATGTGCTTTAGCTTCAATAAAGAAATTTGCTTTGGCATATCTATATTACGAGTATTACAACAATCACTTTTCCTATAATTCTAAGTCTCCATAATTAGTCGGATTTTTATCATTAAACAGTTCTTAAAAGTTATTATGTATAATATTTCAGAAAATTTTCTAAAGTTAATTACTCTAGTGAAGGATTTATTCAAGATCATCTTACTTAGAAAAGATCTACCAAATTACTCAAACTACAAAAAAGCTTGGTTGTAACAAATATTTAATTAAATCAAACAAAACTTTGGTTTATTCTATACCAGTGGATTTATTACATTAATTGAACCAAATTTTTTTTCATCAACCAAACTTCTCTCTGAATATTATTCTTATTACATTATTTTTTACTATTTATAAAGTAGGACTTGTATCGACCCTCAAATAATAATTGTATACGATGTTGATGTTACAGAGTCGAAACGTTTGAAAGTATGTAACTTCCTGAGTTATCATTTCTGGACCCTAAAGCCAATTATTAACATCAACATCGTATACAATTATTATTTTTTACATTCTCATCATGGATGAGAAGGTATTGATTTTATGTGAAAAATGACTTTCGAAATTTTCATCAAATCTTTACGTTTTGAGACCCCCTGAGTCAGAAAAAATGGTTTTTACGAAAGTGTCTGTCTGTCTGTCTGTAGGTCGTGTGCGGCATAACTCTCGATAGAATTATCAGATTGAATTGAGCTTTGGTACACTTTATCGGATCTGAAAAAGTAAGGACAAGTTCGTTAACCAGCCACATCCAATCGAAATTGAGGGATTGAGCACTACTTTTGTGTTTTTGAAAATAATTTTTTCTTAAAATAAAAAATTTCAATACTGGTTTTTGATAGTGCTCATAAATCTCTAAAAATTATCCTGATAACATTTTTTGATTAAATCAAAATTAGAAATGTTACAGCATATTCAAATTCGAAAAAAGTCAATATCAAAATTCCATTTTCCAGTTAAATTATACGAGATAAGAAAAAACGTTATGATACAATATTATTTTCTACATAAAGACCTACAAATTTGAATTGTAACATTTTTTCATAAGATGCATATTTTTCTTTATAATTAAAAAAAAAACTATTGAAAATCCAAAATTCAATTTTTTAACAATAATATGTAACATACGAAGAAAACGTAGGAATACAGAGTTGTTCGTTTCAAAAAGATCTACAAATTTTGTCTGACACAGTTTCTGATGAAACATATATTTTTCGTTTCAATTCCAAAAAATACGATTAAAATTAAAAAATTCCATTTTTTAGACAAAATATGTGAGATACAAAAAAAACGTTTATCTGGAAAATTGTTTGCCTAAATGAGGTTTACAAATTCTCATTAGGACATTTCGGGACAGGATGTATATTTTATGTTTTGATTTTTAATATTAAAAAAATTCGATTTTTTTCACCAAAATATGTGAGATACGAAATAAGCGTTGTTCTGTAAAATCGTTTCCGTAAATAAAGTCTACGATTGTTTTTTCTTTTTGTGAGATTTGGAAGAAAATAAATTATTTTAATCATGTAATTTATTAAAAAGTTACTGAAATGTATACAGAAAATCGAGCGCGAAGCGCGAGCGTCATGATGAGAATGTGTTCCTTAAGGCTGATAGAGCCTTAAGTAAATTGAATCTCCTGTTTCACTTGAATTCAAAAAGAAATAGAATGACTTTGAGAAAATGGGTAATTCACATCATCTGTAATTTTATTATAAAATTGGTTTGAGCTTCAGTGTCAAATTATAAGAAATGAACTTAAATGTATGCGAAGAGCACAAGACCGAGCGCGAAGCGCGAGGGCCAGAAAGAACGGAGCGCGAAGCGCGACGATCGAATCGCGCGCCCTAGGCGCACTCAAACTTGCGAGCCGCGCGCGAAGCGCGCGATTAGAATGTGCCCGGGAAGCGGGCAGATTTTTTATTGTATTTTTCAACAACTTTATAAGCTGTACAATAATTCGAGAAGCGGAAGAAAGCGTTACACTGTTGGAAATGCTTAAATTTACGAAATCTTTAAGTTTTGAATATGTAACGGAGAATTATATAGAGTTGTCCCAGAACTAATTGCTGATTTCACATATAGATGGATTTGACCATCTTTTTGAATGGCTTCTTTCAGTTTCATGATTTTTGTCTTCTGGCATTTGTTAGCTGTCACTCTTAGCCTGCTTTACAAACAAATTGCGCGTACTTTCGTTTACAGTTGTTAGTTTGGCATCAAATTTAAGATGGAGTGTAAAAACGAGCATTTTCGACATATTTTGCTTTTTTATTTCCATAAAGGAAAGAACGTAGCACAGGCTGCTAAAAAGTTACGCGATGTGTATGATCAGGAAGCCTTAAAAGACAGACAGTGTCGAAATTGGTTTGTTAAATTCCGTTCTGGGGATTTTCACTCAAAGATGAGCAACGTTCAGGTCGGCCAAATAAAGTTGATAATGACCAAATCAAAGCCATAATCGAATCGGATCGTCATAAAACTGTTCGAGAAATTGAAGAAATGTTAAAAATACCGAAATCAACATTCGAGCGTCATATACAACGTCTTGGACTCGTTAAAAAACTTAATATTTGAATTGCACATGTCGTCAGCTGAACAAATTGAATGCAGCGGTCAAAGAAAAACAGCCAGAATTGGTCAATCGTAAAGGTGTAATTTTTCACTATGACAACGCTACACCACACAAATCTTTAGCCACTCGCCAAAAATTATTAAGGCTTGGTTGGGAAGTGATGTTACATCCACCATATAGACCTGACTTTGCACCATCAGATTACTATTTATTTCAATCCTTGCAGGACTCCTTGAGTGGTAATACTTTTAATGATGATGAATCTGTGAAATTGCAATTGGTTAAGTTTTTTGCCAATAAAGACCAGTAGTTCTATGAGTGTGGAATCATAAAGTTACTAGAAAGATGGCCAAAGGTCATTGAACAAAATGGAAAATATTGATTATTATGTATATATAATATTATATATTAATTATAATTAATTATAATAATTATTATAATATTGACTGAAATTTCCGAAATATTTTTTCAAATTAAGATACTGTAATGAGTTTTCCTAACTTTATCTCAAAATTACAGAATTGTTACAGAATTTTGATAAAATTTATCTTGAAATTACTAAACTATAACAGAAGCTTCAGTTACCTGGAACGTAACATTTTTTCTGCATTTAAGTTTCCGAATTTTCAAATGCAAGTATTGGAATATTCAGTAATTTATAGCTGAAAATTGAAAAATTATTCTTAGATTTACTAAAATGCAACTAAATTTTGAAAAATTTACTCTAATTTTACAAAATTGTAACTATATAAAGCTTCAGTTACATGTTTCAGAAAACTCTAGCAAAAATTTCTATCAATATCAAATATTCTAAAGAAATATTTTTTACATTATTCATTAGCCTTAAGTAAATTGTTCTGATTGAAGCGATAAGATCAAGGTCTGAAACGACTTTTTTTTAAAACAAGGTAAAGGAGATAACATTTTTCCTAAAATCTGTTCTAAAATCTATATATAATATACTATACTTATATTAAAAATTTATTTCTCTGTAAAGAATGACTTTTAGGATATGAAAACAGGTTTGCGTTTCAATTTCATTGACGAAGTAAAGCGAATTTGGCGCCCTCAAGGCGATCGAGTAGTGGCTTCCGTTTCTCGTTCTTTCTCCGCAGTAGAGGGTCTTTTGTTTCTAGCGATCCCTTTTTCATTGGGAACTCCCTCTAATAGACCTCGCCCTGTTCTTAAATTGAGTCTCGATTGTTATTTGATTATTTCGTTACCACCAACTTGCCGTTGTCGATACTGATTTATCGCTTCTGGATAAACCTTCTGTATTTCAGCATTAAATTCAACTAAATTTCGTTAGTTATTGCACGGAAATTAAGCATACGCCACAAATGATTTAAAAATTGTAATTTGCTACTGCATATTATTCTAATTTTATTATTTAAAAAATGATGACACTTATAATCAGTCATGGTAAATACCTAGTTACGTTTTTTAGTAACGGTAACTATAAAAATATGTGGTAATATGTGAATTAGAGAAGTAATTACTGCCTTATTGACAGAGTTTTGTCGTACATTGTACTCATTCGTGAGACAAATATCAGTATAAAAAAGAAGAAGAGCATTTCACCTTTTGTTTTCAAAAATGATGAGAGAAAAAACCTCTTATCGGGCCAACTGGTTAAATATAACTCAGCAAATAGCTCACAAACTATTCCGATCTGCTACTCCCTTTAAACTATAAGCCGTTGACACAAGCTTATCCATTTACAAGATAAATCGTATGGCGTTTCCGTCAGGATTTTCGAATTCGAAAGGACAACATAGTTGGGGAAAATCGTAGGCTTCAAAGTAGATTGCAGTGTATGCCGCTATTGTTTACAATGCTATTAGGGTGTTTATGCTCTGGGCATTATGGGAGCATCAAGACTTTGGGAAGTTCACCATCCTCTTTCCCTACACACCGGAAACATGACGATTTAGCACTTTTTCAGGGTTCTGTACCAAGACGGCAAATTTAATTTAGACCCATCAAGCTAACCTTCGGTTTCATATTTCTATTGATCTCTCGATTCTCTACAAACACAATAAATCTTCACACGTATTCGGAGTAATGGTGTACAATTTCCGGAGACAGCGAAAATGCTTCTATATTTTAATTATATTATTGGAAGCTTTCGGCATTATATTACTAGTTATTCATTGGAAAAAATAGCTGGTTAATTTAGTTAATTTTATAATAATAAAAACTATTTGAATCCGTCAATGGAAATTTTTTAATAACAGTAATCAGTATTATAATATTTATTAGAATATCATTACTTAGAAAATTTTTATTTCCGTTGATTAATATAAAATTAATTAATTTTTTTATGCTTCTAAAATATGTTTTTTATATGCAAAAATACAAATAATATAATAAATTTTAAAGAATACTGCATTAAAGTTTTTTTGGGGTGAAATATCGATGGTATTGATATTATGGTACATGTATTAACGGTAATTGAAGTTGAGACATGCATGAATATTTCTTTTAGTATTTTTTTAAAGAAATTTGTTCAAAGAATATATTAATTTTTCTGTTGCTATTGTCGCCAAACAAAACCAAAGATTAACGTGAAAATTCCTGTAAAACATGTCATATTTGGGCCTCGTGGATATTATTGCGAATTTTCGTAGAGATGGTGTATTTTTAATGAACTATTGGAGAATTTTCCTAAAGCGTGCAATAATTTACTAATATGAGAAAAAGTCGTTAAATGTATGAAATAGAATAATACCTACAATTTTTTGTGAAAAACTTGTGAAGTTTTGGAAACTTTACTCAACAAATCTTAGGGAAAAGTCAGAATATTTACAGGAATACTTCGAAAGAGCGTTGGTGAGATTTTCCCTACCTTATAAAGGGTTTCCCAATAGGGGTGATATGATTTTGAATGTCCCTATCGGGCTGATTTGAACTGAAATTTTTGACGTCTGCTGTCAGTTGTCATCAGTAAGGTTTGCCATTTAATCATGAGTAGTTTCACGCTTCCACAACGTTTGGAAATTGTCCAATTATTTTATCAAAATTCGAGAAGTTTTGTCGGTGTTCAAAGAGCATATCGTGCAAAATATGGTCGTCATTCTGCTCCATCCGCGCTCTCAATTCGTCGAATAATCGATAAGTTGGAGAGTGAATTTACTCTATTGGATACTAAGCCTAAAAATCGTATGCGTACCGCACGTTCTACACAGAATATAGCCGCCGTACCGTGAATTGTCCGTGCCACGCCGATCTCAGGAATTGGGCCTGTCCAGGATGACTACCTGGCGTATTTTGCGATTGGATCTTGGCCTGCATCCCTATAAGATCATTCTGGCCCAAGAACTGAAGCCTAATGACCATCGTTTGCGTCGGGAGTTCGCGGATTGGGCTCTGGAATCAATTGAAAATTATCCCAATTTTCATCAAAAAATCATCTTTTCTGATGAGGCGCATTTTTGGCTCAAGTCTCGGGGGACATTTGGCCGATATATTCTTTAAATCATAAATGGCATAGAATATCCAATATAATAAAAAAGATTTCGATCAATTCCAAATGAATATTCAGTGTTTTTTTTCAATTTCAAAACATATCACCCTTATTGGGAAACCCTTTACTAGGGAAAATCCAGAAATGTTTGTGGAGATTAGCGTCCAAACAATTTTGGAGATTTACTATGAAATTTTCTTTACAATACACATTATGTATGGTTAAGTTCAAAATCAGCTACAACAAGTTCAAAAATAAGCATTTGGGTTCATTTTAAACTAAATTCGGTTTATTTTTAACTTCCTTTTTTTTAATGCAAAGTCGATAAATTTTTAATTTATATCAAGGTTTACGTAGCCAATATATTAGACATTTTTCCTTCCATAAAAATATGAATTTTGTTTTATGTCTCTCGCATAGTAAAATATAAATTTACTTTTAAAATTTTTTCAATAAATACTTCTTATTGCAGAGATTTAATTGTGATAAAAAAGTTACAATTCAAATCTAAAAATCGGCTTTTACTTTAAGATTTTATTATAAAATGGACCATTATAGAAGGATAGACTTATGTGCTTATAGACTGGGTGGTTAGATTTCAGCCAAAATCGTCTGTTAGACATAATACATTTTATTATAAAAGATGCTGGTTTGCGATCAATGAGGGTCAAATATAAATAAGAAAACTCTTTATAATTTTAGATTTTAGAAATTTTAGACCTTTTTCCTGAGTTGCCAATTAAAAAAGTCAGGTGCCTATAGAAACTAAAAATGCCTCATATCCCCCCCCCCACCTCGCAAAAAAAATGAAAAAAAACCACCACAATTAGTAATATTTAAATCTTGTTTTTTAAAATTGATAAGTAATATGTCATGTAGATAAATTTGAATATGATACAGAAAGAAGGGAATCTCTGACTCCGCAGGCTTGCAATCTTGAAAATTTTACGTTTTCTTGAAAGAGTGATCGATCTTTTAAACAAATGAGGGTTTGGCAGAATCTTTCGCTTTGCAGGGGATCAATTCGGTGGTGAACGTTCAATCCGGTGTGATCGTATCCGGTGGAGGGAGAAAAGAAGGAGGGTGATCGAATCGGTAAAAGAAGATGTATGAAATTCCGGCGCCTCCCAGTCGGTTTTCTTCGGTGGCGGGGTAGAATATATTGGATTCTGGTAGTCAATAGAGGCAGTTAGGGGTGGCAACACGCAGCCAAAGGCAGTCGTTTTATCACCAGCCTTGATATACTGGGCGGCCGTTGTTAGAGGGGTTAATCTCTCACGCTCGGTTAGCTCCTATTCCTAACATCAAGCCTGCTCATTCTCTCCTCCCTCCACCTCTCTCTATCAAACTCTTGCTTTCTCACCCCATTTCGCCATTTATTGGACAACCTTCTCAGCTAACATCTCTTTTTGAGCATCAGACTATTCAAAGCATGTTTACTTTCAAACTTCATTCTTACGGAATATTTTAAAGATAGAGATCCATGCCTGTGGTAGACAATCCAGGCTTTTTAAATAAAAAAATCTGCCCGCTTCGCGGGCACATTCTCATCGCGCGCAGCTCGCTTCGCTCGCAAGTTTGAGCGCGCCTAGGGCGCGCGATTCGATCGTCGCGCTTCGCGCTCCGTTCTTTCTGGACCTCGCGCTTCGCGCTCGGTCTTGTGCTCTTCGCATACATTTAAGTTTATGTCTTATATTTTGATACTGAAGCTCAAACCAATTTTATAATAATATTACAGATGATGTGAATTACACATTTTCTCAAAGTCACTCAATTTCTTTTTGAATTTAAGTGAAACAGGAAATTCAATTTACTTAAGGCTCTATCGGCCTTAAGGAACACATTCTCATCATGACACTCGCGCTTCGCGCTCGATTTTCTGTATACATTTCAGTACAACTTTTTAATAAATTACATAATTAAAAGAATTTACTTTCTTCCACATATCTAAAAAGGAAAAACAATCGTAGACTTTATTTAAGGAAACGATTTTGCAGAACAACGCTTATTTCGTATCTCACATATTTTGGTGAAAAAAATCGAATTTTTTTAATATTAAAAATCAAAACATAAAATATACATCCTGTCCCGAAATTTCTTTATCAGAATTTGTGGACCTCATTTAGGCAAACAATTTTCCATCTAAACGTTTTGTTTTATCTCACATATTTTGTCTAAAAAATGGAATTTTTGAATTTTAATCGTATTTTTTAGAATTGAAACGAAAAATATATGTTTTTTCAGAAACTGCGTCAGACAAAATTTTTAGATCTTTTTGAAACGAACAACTTTGTATTCTTACGTTTTTTTGGTATTTCCAATATTATTGTTAAAAAATTGAATTTTGGATTTTCAATAGTTTTTTTTTTAATTAAAAAGAAAAATATGCATCTTATGAAAAAATGTTATAATTCAAATTTGTAGGCCTTTATGTATTCAATAATATTGTATCATAACGTTTTTTCGTATCTCGTATAATTTAACTGGAAAATGGAATTTTGATATTGACTTTTTTCGAATTTGAATATGCTGTAACATTTCTAATTTTGATTTAATCAAAAAATGTTATAAGGATAATTTGTAGAGATTTATGAGCACTATCAAAAACCAGGATTGGAATTTTTTATTTTTTCAAAAAATTATTTTCAAAAACACAAAAGTAGTGCTCCATCCCTCAATTTTGATTGGATGTGGCTGGTTAACGAACTTGTCCTTACTTTTTCGGCTCCGATAAAGTGTACCAAAGCTCAATTCAATCTGATAATTCTATCGAGAGTTATGCCGCACACGACCTACTACAGACAGACAGACAGACACTTTCGTAAAAACCCTTTTTTATGACTCAGGGGGTCTCAAAACGTAAAGATTTGATGAAAATTTCGAAAGTCATTTTTCACATAAAACCAATACCTTCTCATCCATGATGAGAATGTAACAACAATAGGTCAATATATAAATGCTACAGTCTTATTCTATAAGCATGCACGAAACATGAGCAAACATTCTCTTTCTGTTATTTTAATGATCGAATCGAAGGTTAATCGTTCTGAGTACTGTTCAATTTGATGTTCAAATGAAAGTGTGGGGTAAGGATACCATATAGGATGATGGAAATTGAGAGATTTCTCATTATTAAATAGAATAAAGAGTAAAATAAGAACGAATAGAGATTTTTGTAGAATTTTGACTTTTAATTTGTTATTGGTCGACTTAATTACTTTGTTTTGTTAATTTTACCATCTATTGTTATTACAAGAATACGAGTGGTAAAATCAATTAGAAAAGTAGTTCTGTTAACTAATAAAGTAGTAGTGGCATATTTTACAACTATTTTTTCAGTGTAATTTAAATTCTGTATGCAGCAGCTCCTTAAGGAACCTGTTCACTGAAAAACAATATGTCGCGATTGTTTCAATCTAAAATCAGGGGATGGCACGCGAGGGTATTTTGTTGAAATAAAGCAACTGATTGAAAGCGATTCAACAGGTCGATTGCCTTGGAAGGTATTTATCAGGCTGAGAGGAGCTAAACAGCGTGCCTTGTATGTAAGAGATTATTTGAGAATGCAGCTTGGTAAGCCAGTGGAACACTTACAAAAGGCAGAGCGGATCGTTAGACCAAGTGAGACGGCCAAATGAGCTCACAATGGTCCAATATAGCTGCACCGTCCGCCTGCAAGGAAGGAAGGAAGGTGAGGTATAGGTGAGGTATAGGTGGGTGGTTGGATATACGTACACCAGGGAAGAAAGAAAGAACGAAGTTTGAGTCTGCGAAGAGGCGCGGGAGTCAAACTAAGGGAGTGTATAAACCGGTCATTAGTATCGGTCGGCTACTGTCCATTGTTTCGTGTTTGTAGAAACAATTGACGGGGCTCGCGGTGTTCAGTCGTCTCGTTAGCGAAGTGCCTCCAACACAGAGGACAGCATTGTCTCCGACGTTTAGCACTCGCGGAAAAATCCTAACGAGCTCTCAGCCCCCGTTTAACACCTACCTGGGACCCGCTTTTCGAACCTGCGTCTTAAAACAAAACGCTAAACATTTACTGGCTTCCTCCGGTCTTTGGGATTATGTTTCACGTATTTCACGAACATTCGTATAGGCCGCAAAAGTTATAATGGGCATGCACTTGAAATTATTATTCTTTATGTTTTTAAATTTTACTGAACTGTGATGTGTTTTTTAACATTTTGAACGACACAAATAATTAAAATTAAATTAAATATTCTCCATCTTGTCCATATGTTCAAACACCGAAAAATTTTTTTTTTCCGAGAGTCAACTATCACCCATAGTTAAGTCTAACCTAGTAGAAATAACACGGATTCCTGTTTAAGGGGGTCTTCTGGTTCGTCGTCTGATTTTCACACGCATTTTCAAGAATTTATTGCAAGCAAACCACAAAAGATAATGACATAAATTTTTTTCTATTGAATAAAGCAATTCAATGTCTTCCTTATATATTATTTTGAGTTTAGTGTCTTGTCACTCGTGACGTCAGGATGACCTTGACCGGAAGCTTGAAAAATCCCTGTGCCGACGATTGAGCCTGTTCTGGTGGTTTGAAATAGAAAACACAATTACAACTTTATTTGTTTTTTCATTGACTATCGTTGCCTGCTCAATTGTTTAAAAATATAACAATTTATACATATGGCAGCCATTTTTCTAAAAAGAGTCAATTTTTTCATGTTTGAGGAGCTATAAAAACGAAAATAAAAGGACTTCTGAGCTAATTGAGCAGACAACGATAGTCAATGAAATAAAAAATGAAATTGTATTTGTGTTTTTTGTTTCAGACTACCAGAACAGGCTCAATCTTCGGCACAGGGTTTTTTGAAGGTTCCGGTCAAGGTCATCCTGACGTCACGAGTGACAAGACAATAAAATCAAAATAATACATAAAGAAGACATTGAAATGCTTTATTCAATAGAAAAAAATTTATGTCATTATCTTTTGTGGTTTGCTTGCAATAAATTCTTGAAAATGCGTGTGAAAATCAGACGGCGAACCAGAAGACCCCCTTAAGAGAATCACGTACATACAGTTCAACATACCAATATAAACCTTGTTACAGAGAAATAAATAATTCTAGTTCTATTAACAATTAAATTCAATTAATATTGCTATGCTGTTATTACAAAACTCCGCTGTAAAAAGAATTTCTTCTGTATTTATTACTTTTTCACTGTGTAAACAAAAATTTATTTTTGTCAATAATTCTTTAAGACCCACTTTTATCAATATAAATTTTGCTCTAGTAGATCATAAACGTAAAGTTGTTTTTTGGTTATGTTTAATACATGCGCCTGAAAGGATCTGTCCGTCAAATCAACTTGCTTTCTTTGTTTTTCTTACTAAACTTGAACTTTGTTCAACTAGGAATGCAAAGTTGGCGCCTGTCCTAACTAGGCAAAATATTTTATTCCTTGTACACGGGTACAAGGAATTTTTTTCGGTGAACTTTACTAAATGTTGAGTAAAGTTTCTCGAAGTATTTTTTTCGCGTGTATTTTACAGAATTAAAATACGTCTGATATTTTAAAGGAAACATAATTTTTGTAAAAAAAAGAGTATTTTGTTTCGATTAAAATAGGCGCTAATAAAACTTTGATTGGCTGCAATATTAATGATACAGTTTTTAAAAAATCGTTTTATCGGCAATTTTCAAGGTTGGAAAAATGCTCGCGAATTATAAAATTTTTTGCAATGCCGCCTTGGCTGTATTATTTTTGATGAGATAACAGTAGTGACAAATGATAATATCGTCCCTATACTGAAAAAAAAATGGTATGGAATCTATAGCATTTCTGTCAAAAGGATATGTATAATTTATTCAAGTCAATTAAAAATATCGTTAAATTATTCATATTGGCTTATATTCGGTTAGTGTTTTAGTTTATGAATGAAAATTTTCTAGATCATGTAAAAAATAAAATATTTTACACTTAAAGATGGATTTTTCTAACTCAATCAAGATTTTAATAACATAAAAAGAGTTTTGTTATTTACTGGTTTCGAATGTTCATCTATACTGTGGCAGATCAATCATTTTTTTGAGACTATATTCAAATTATCATAATCTTTCGCCTAATTGACTTCATAGTAAAAAGGGTTTACAGACTGGGGCTATTCAGGCAGCTGCCAGGTGTCTAAATTCAACGATAAAGCTTTAGCTTCACTTCTCGAGTGACACAGCTGCGAACATCGAAAATTTAGAGCAGTCGCTATAGCTTTAAAATATCATAATGTAGTTTCGCAGTGTAGCGGATTTACGAACCAAGTAATTAACATAGTATGAGACACGCGAGGCTGTGAATGGCGGCACTAGGAAGGGATTTTGCGAAATCTGACTTTAATGAAAAGTTACCCCAGTCAATAACCGTAGCGACTGCAGGTCATACTTGGCGACATGCAACCCGAGAAATGTCGGACTTAAGTCAAAGCCACGAACTCTGTTCGGCCGTATCTTAGTTATTGCACTGTGACGAAATTCAATAATCAAATCACACACCACATGCCCATGACTAATAGGCCGTCCTTGGATCCACAACCTAGTGGCGCCATACAACTCGACTGGCGAAAAAAAAAAAGTTCATAAAAAAGCCTCCCCAATTTTATGTCGAGATTCGAGGTTCTTTTCTGTTTGCCGAAAACCGAAATTACCTGCAGAGGATATCATGTTTATGTGAATTTAATAGTCTAATATAAAATAATCGCCTTGATCAAGAGAGGATTAGTTCAGCATATAGTAGGACACCTGAGTTGTTTGGAGGGTTTGTTATCTCAGCGAATTCCTGAATATGAGTTATTGTCACGACTCAAAATGGGAAACTAACACATTTGATTTTATTGAGCATAAACAGGTTTTTTAATTTTATTCTAAATGATATATTTTTTTAGATTTTTGTTGAGAGCCTTATAGGATAGAGATACTGACAAGAAATTTTCACCTTGAAAAAATAACGAGGGATCAATAGCTTTATCTCATATTTATTATCACTTATATATTTGCACAGATTAGAAAAATTTATAAGAAATCTACGTCTTACTCTCGTTTTCTCCTGTTCAAGATAATAAAAGTAAACGAGAGGTAGAATAGTATTTACTTTTCTTGGATAAACGTTCTGGCACCCTCATTTTGGAAGAAAGATTATTTGGCGACGCTAGCAGCTAAGGTTTTCGTCCGCAGACCCTCACTCTACCCTAACCTAAATTGTTAATCGTACTTCACCCTCATCGTAGGAGATATCGCGCTATACGTATTACCATCTGAATGTAGTCATTTGGCCGAGGTGCTATAGATATAGAGTGTTACGGGGGTTGTAAGCAGATACATTATATTATAGGAGCTATAATGCAATGTAAGGGACCCTTTATCGCCCTTAAGCGATAAGGACCCCGCCAGTTATCCAGTTAGCGCTCATTGTTCGATGATTTTAGATCGTCCAGCGATACATCCTTTTGCTAAGCCAGTATCGCCTGACGAACTCGCAAATGATCATGCACGTGCCGAAACTAACAGAATACGATGACAAATGATTCGCGCCTATTCCATTTCTTTTCCATAGACGTATAGCTGACTTTATCTGTCGAGTCTTATCGCTGAAGAAATTGGGATCTATGATCAAATCCTGTCTCGTGGGACCTATTCAGAATGAGCTAGAACTCACTTCAGGGTGATAAGTGATTTTCGTGATTCACTTGATGAAAGGTTTTGTGTTGTAGAGTCTGTGGTGCCGATAATTGTATTTGTCCATCCAGTTTTATCAAGGAACCTATTCACTAGTAAAGCGGGTGATCAAATTATTATGATCACTGCGATACTTTATTTTAATGACACTTAGCAGTGTGTTATAAATAAAAAAAAAGTTATTTCATTAATTTCAAAACATATACACGGAGAAACTTTTTATATCAATTTTTACTATAGTATTTTTCAATTTAGGGAAAAACGTATCACTTTGAGAATTTTTTTTTTAGTAAAAATACTAAACTTTATAATAATGATATGAAACTTCAGCATAGTTCATAGCAGATTTTACTATAGTTTATACTGAAGTTTCATATCATTATTATAACATTTGTATTTTTACTAAAAAAAATTCTCAAAATGATACGTTTGTCCCTAAATTGAAAAATACTATAGTAACAATTGATATAAAAAGTTTCTCCGTGTAGTACTGGCTTGCGTGAAACGTAGATTAGAGGGGTGCAAAAAGATTCGATTCGATTTTCGATCCGATATTCCCGTGCAGAAATTGACCAACTTGTTTCCAAGTTCCGATCCGGGCCCGATCGGATTTTCCACATATGGTCGCAGGGGGGCACATGGTGTGGCCCGAGTTGGAACCACATCGGATTATGATAGACAAGATTATTTTCAAATTTTGTATTGTGGTCATGATATTGTAGAGACTATATTGATATTAAAATGCCAAAAGCAAAAAGTGCATGGCGAGTTCGGAAGCACAGAATCGTTGGTGAGATTTCTTATATCCGCATTATAGATCAAGCTAAGTTAATTCACTAGATTCATTAAACAAATCCTAACATTGTGATGAACTAGATTATTACTTGAAATAT
The DNA here is from genome assembly GCA_030998225.1 of Diplolepis rosae. Classification (NCBI taxonomy): domain Eukaryota; kingdom Metazoa; phylum Arthropoda; class Insecta; order Hymenoptera; family Diplolepididae; genus Diplolepis; species Diplolepis rosae. The sequence continues at coordinate 23,435,982 of JAPYXD010000555.1, read as the reverse complement.
TTTTTTATTAACGGTAATTTGAAAAGAAAAGAAAATTATAATTTTAAGTGTAGAACGTTATTGTGTTTGATTATTTTTTATATCGTATATTCAATTTTCCAAAGTCAATTTTGTAGAAAGAAAATTATGAATAATGTAATTTATTTTTAGATTCAGAAGAATCGAATAGTTCTACAGACTTCGAAGATGGGTTTGAAGATTATTGTTTTTACACTTTTAATTATACTGTTGTATCACTAATCTGAATTTATGAAATAAATTTTTTTGAACCAACTATTTCCCATGTAGAAATTTAAACCGGTTTTTATCGGGCCCTGGCCGGGCCCCGGATAATCAGCTTGGATAATATTAGGGCCCCGGCCGGGTATACCAAACAGGGCGCGATCATTTTCGTCACGGGGAATCAAGCGCGCCCCGGTCGGGCTAGAAGCCCGGTTAATACTCGATCGGGTACCGGATAGTTTCCGGTCTGTACCCTGCCAGTCCCTGGCCAGGTATACGTATAAGATGTAATCCTCTAAATTACTTTAAAATATTAAAATAAAAGCAGAAAATTATACATTTTTAATTGCTATTTATTAGTCATACATAATATATTTGTTGCGACAAATCTTTAAATTAAATCAAGTTCATTTGTTGAATGTATTGAATTGTATCAGCAGGATCTTCACTTATATTAGGCTCTTGCTCATTATTGTCCTGGTGAATTTCGTGATCAAAGTTTTCTTCATGGTCTTTTGTGATACAAAAATAAAACATTTTTGATTATTTAAACATAAATATATGTCAAAACATACAAACAGAACTTACCCAAAGGTGTAATGGGAGTCTCAATTTCACTATCAGAATCATCTATGTCGATATCGATTAAATCATGTAAAATTGAACTATTTTTTATTAACCTGCGCTTCTTAGAATGCGTATGATTTACATCACGAATACGTTTATCCATTATTTAAACCGATACTATACGTTATAATTTACAGTGAATTCCCAAGAATGTTAACATGCACGAAAACTTTGAGGTTAAGACATCATGGTTGCAACTTCAGTGGCAAAAACGTACTTACAGTTCTGAACGTTCATTAAACGATGGAAAATATTTTTTTGAAAACGAAATGATTAGTTTTTGCCCAAGAAAATAAAACAATAGTGGTTTGTTTATGGCCGATTGTATATTTAAAGGACTCCAAATATAAACATAATAACTAATTATCTTGTAAAACAAAATTTTCTGTCATCGTTCAATGAAGGTTCAAATCTGTAAGTGTATCTGGCAAAAGTTGTGTTTTTAAATTTTTCTACACAATTTTTGGTCTCACATATATTTTAACATCTGATTTAATATATTATAGATACATTATTTTTATAAAACTTGTTGGCATATTCATAAAAATGCAAATTTCGAAACAAGCAGACGACCCGGTCAGGTCCCGTCCAGTGCCCGAGCGGAAACCGTAAAGCAACTTGCGTTGCCATAGTCTGACCAAGCCCTGGTTGGGAAGAATTTTCTAAACAACTGCGCGGGCAAGGCCCGACCAGGCCCCGGTTGGGTAAAAGTTACCCGGCTATTGCCTGGCCAGGACCCGACCGTTAGCAGGGCATAGTCGAGACAATTTCTGCACGGGTAGAGCTTTATGGTATAGGATTAACTTTGGTGGATTGATAAAAAATATTATAATATTTATATTATATATTTGTCTCGAGTTTTCAGGCGTATAAAATTTAATTTTGAAGTTATTTCATTACACATTAATGTGTCAAATTAAAATAATTAATTAAAATAATATTTTTTTATTTCTCAAATATGACGATATGAAATTAAAATACAATACAATCATTCAGTGTAATGTCTGATTAAAAATTGCAAACTACATCCTTCGGGGGTCGAATCCTAAAAATTCGACATTCGATCGGACGCGCATATGATTATTATGATTACATGCGAATCCGAGTCAAAATTATAAAAAAGTTTTCTTAAAAGTGCTTCATTCCTCTTAAGTATTGATCTTATCCAAGACCGTGTTCAGAAAATCTCCATTTTTCTCAGATAAAACCACAAATATTACAAGTAGGGATTCTCTAGTCGGGGCCCCGCCAGATACAAATAGATTTTCCATACTTAAGCGAAACAAGAAATTCCTCACTGGAGGCTGACAGGGCCCCTATCAGTTTTTTCTGGACTAGAAATACTAATCGGGCGCTAACAGGGCCCCTACCAGTTTTTTCTAGATGAGGAAATTCTTGTCCGGGCCCCAGTAGAACCCAACTTGAAATAAGGAAAGATAGGGAAATTTCTACACTGGGTATTGTCATTCTCACTTGACTTTCCATATAATAGATTGAATTGAAATATCTATGTACTGATAGATTCAAAGTCCATGTTTTCCTCTCCTTCCCTTTTACCCTCACAGTTCTCTTGACTGTCCATCCTGGTACACAACTGTAGCCCACACAGAGACAATGTGTGCTGCGGCTCAGGCCTGAGAGTCCAGCAGTATAATATGAGAGGTTGTGAGATATTTATGCGTCGCATTGTCTCACCGCGCGTTCTCCGCGAGACAACGACAACTTCATTCGAGCGAGCCCGACCGAGTTATGAACCGCCTTGCTCTCTTAGGGTTAGGTTGTATATAGCAAGCAGTCGTGCATGTGTACACCATATTATATTCGTAAAAGGCGATATTCCCTCAGCGTGTGTAGGTACATAATACGTAGACGGTAACTGCAGTACACGTTCTCGTGTTCAAAAGATCTGCTCTCCGGGCGCCTCGTTACCTAAGTAAGTTTAAAACTTTATTCGAGATATGTGGTATATCCATCGTTCAAATAGGCTTATCGACAATATTCACACTTCAGTGAATAATAATAACAATACGTCGAAAAATTAGATTTTATACAATTGTTTAGCGAAGACTTCTTATGTTACACTCGCAAAAGTATTTGGTTTGTCCAACCACAATTTAGTTGGATTAACCAAAGAATTTTCTTACTATACGGCTGAGCAAATTTTTTGTTGATTTAACCTAAGAATTTATTTGATGTAACCAAAATTATAGTTTGTTTTAATATATGAATTGGTTAAATCAAATATCTTGGTTCATTTAGCAAAATCGCTTAGTTAGATCCAGTAAATTTTTTTTTCTGGGTTTAATTCTTCTGTTTAAGGATTTTTCAGTTTAACATATGATTGAGATTTATTTTAAAGCTTTATATAATACATAGAAAAGACACATCGGCAGGATTTGAAAAAACTATATTTATTCATGTACATGGAGAGAAATTTTGTATGACTTATGTAAGACATTTTAATATACATAATTGGTTTATTTGATTACGATTTAGGGATATCATTATAAATTATTGTTAGCGTACTTAAGAAAGTTTACATTGAAAATATAAATACTTGCATTTTCAAAAAACAAAAACTGGTTAATTGAGTAAGAAAGAGTAATATTTTATGTACTAAAGTGCAGAATACTAAAAATTTTTAATAGTATTACAATCAATAGAAAAATATTTATAGTAAAATATACTATAAATTACATAAACTGCTACCAATATAATACATATTGGCACAATCAGTAGTAAAATGTAGTGCAATGAGAGATATTTTTATTTTCTGTGATACACGGTAATGTAAATTATAAGCTTCACTTATGACAATTCCTAAAACCATAATAAAAGTTTAAGTCTTAATCAAATTTGCAAACTGACTCAATTTCCTATTAGGGTAGTGTTAAGGAATACAAGTAGTTTTTACGTAGTTAATATATTCTTTATTCTTCCTTAAAGTTCTACTAATTCAAATTTTCAGATTTTTTCAGGATAGGTTGTGAAAAATATTTAAAGTTTTCGAATTAACTTAGTCATTTTTTAAAACAATTAGATTTATTATTTTTTAGATCTTTTTTATTTGATTAATTTTTCATCCACATGATGACGTAATTTTTGAAAAATCGCATAAACTAAATGTGTCTCAAATAATATTCATTATAGGAGTTGTGTGCCAACAGGGTTTAAGCATAAGATGAAATTACAGAAATAACAATTTTTGTATATCTCGTTTTTAAAATCCAATCTTAATTAAAAATAGAAATAATACCCAAAAAATATGATTCCAACGATTAGACTGTTGACTGATGACGTCAAGATTTTAAGAAAAACTCTAATGCGTGTTTTAAATAACTAATCTCAAAGCTACATTGGTAAGACTGTTAGACCATGGTGCTTGGAGCATCGAGGGAAATCAGTCATGCAGGTCATGCATGAGAATCAAAACAAACAGGGCCGTATCAAGTGCTGAGTGTGTCGATATAATATTCATTAACTTAATTTTTTCTTCAATTATAGAGGATAAAAAGAATTAAACTCAAACACTTCTTTCTTCTTTTGTATTTGATTAAGGGTGTATTCAAGTTCGTGGGCTAAAAAAATAGGCTATTTTCGGGAATTTTTTGTGAGCATTCTATGGAAGATATGTATATAAAAATTGTTAGGTATGATAAATAGTCTTATAATACAAAAAAAAATTTTCTTTTGTTCATTTTCTTCATTAGTAACAAGTTGCCTTCTCCATGATATCTTAGGAACGGCTTATCTGAAACAAAAAAACCAAAGCTTTTTGGATTCGTTATGACAGTGGTTACAAAATGAACTACGGACATTAATTTTCAACTAATTTTGTTAATTTTATGTAGAAAAAACCAAAAAAAAATGAAATTAGTTGGTTTTTTTGCTGTTTTTTGTTTAAAAAATATAGTAAAAATCAAAATTTTAACATGATTGTAGTTCACTTCGTGAGTTCTTATGTGTAGAATATGTGGTTGAAATTTCAGAAGGATCGGTCCACTGGTTCTGGAGAAATCGTGGAGCTAGTCCGAAAAACGTTGTTTTGAGAAAAACGCGTTTAAAGTTTATTTTAACAAAAAATCATTAAAAAATCTTACATATACATATAACATAACATATACATATAACATATACATACTTATACATATAAATTCGATAAATGTAAAAAAAAAAACTCGATTTTTCCAAAGTGACCAACTAGAATACACCCTTAATTGCCACAGCCATTATTTTTTACTCTTGGAGATAAAATTGGCGACAGCAGGACATTTTCACTGAGGAAAAATATTTTATTGAATCAAAAAAATTATATCTTTGATCATATATCAATGCATTAATTTCTTTGTTTTGAAGGAAAATTAATTTGATTCAAACAAATATTTATTTGGTTTAAAGGTATTTTGTTTGAATCAAACAAATTTTATTTCATTTAAACAAATCATTTCTTTAAATCAAAGAAAGTCGTTCAAACAAACCATTTTCTTTGATTCAATCAAATATTTTTTCTGAGTGTTTCTGAAAATTTGGAAAACGTAACAGAAGAAGACAGTAAAAGAACTGCCTGTTAAGGACATGGATCAACTAGACCACGTGACCAAATTCCTATAAAATTTTGTGTAAGATAACTTTTATTTTGCAAAATATTTTCCTGAAAATTTGGAAAAGAGAATAAAAAACGATAAAGAACGTCAATCAACTTCATTTGGTTGAAAATTTTACAAGCATTTTTACAGTTAACTAATTTTCGATAAGTTTTACAATTTTTCTAAAAAATTTCTTAAAAATAAAGTTAACAGACGTGCGTTATTGTCTTTTGTTACGTATCCCAAATTTTCAGAAAAATACTTTCTATTTTAAAAAAGTTATCTTACATGAACGAATTAATGTATAAGTTAGTCAGATGGTCCGACTGATCCATGGCCTTGACTTCTTTTTAGTAAAAATCCAAAGCGAACCTTTTTCTATTAGAATATGTATTAAGGTAGTTATTGCGCCATAAATCAGTCTCTGGAAAAAAAAGTTTTTCTATTATTTCAAGACTGGCAATTATATCATCAGCCGTGTCATATGTAAGGAAAGACACCAAAGATACCAAATTTTCAAAAATGGTGCGATTCTGATAAATCATGAATCATTTTTTTAGGAAAAGGATTCTCTATAACTTTACCGTTTCCGATTTTTGAAAATAAATTTTAAATAAACGAAATTTTTATAAACAAATTGCTGAATTTGATTATAATTGATTCATTTTCAAAAATCGGAAACGGTAAAGTTGTAGAGAATCCTTTTCCTAAAAAAATGATTCATGATTTATCAGAATCGCACCATTTTTGAAAATTTGGTATGGAGCGATAATAAGGAAATATCCTATTACAAAAAACATTATTAAAATATTATTATTCGTAATTTAAAAAAAATTTTTATTAAAAAGAGTGTCTTTCCTTACATATGACACGGCTAATGATAATATTAACAGTCTTGAAATCATAGAAAAACTTCTTTTTCCAGAGACTGATTTTTGGCGCAACAACTACCTCAAATATCAGCCTCAAAAGTTTTTAAAATGGTAGATAATTAAGTTTCCCAAAGGGTCCTCCTTAACAGACGTTCTTTATGGTCTCTGTTGTATATTCCAAATTTTCAGGAAGATATTTTGTAAATTATAAAAGTTATCTTACACGAACTTTTATAGGAATTTGGTAACGTGGTCTGGTTGATCCATGGCTTTATGAATAAAGTGTTTTCGTTCATTATATAGGAAATATTCCAGACGAAAAACTTGTGATTAATAATTCCATCAAAAGCTTTATAATTTTTCATTTCAATAACTGTTGTTGTTCCCCAAATTTTTAGCACGCCACGCCTTTCTATATTACTCCCTGTTTTCTTGTTCTCATTTATTTATTCTTCTTTTCACCGCCTTCTGTTCTCGTTCCAGTTATAATAGATGTTGGGCGGGCGAGTGCCGTTTTACTGTAATTTAGAAAATGTCTTATCGCCGTAGGTATTAACGATTTTCATTTACGAGTGATAGACTTCGGGTTGTCAAAAGCTAGAAAATATTTGAGAAACGAAGTAAGCTAAAGATTCTCTGTTCAAATGTCATTACCTCCACAATAAATTCACGCTGAAGCTACAAGTCAACATTTTTTGCATTTGTGGAATCAAAAGGTGCCGATAAATAAAGCTATAATTTAGTGTTTGGCTATAAAAACCTCCCGACATCATTTCCTTTGTGTTTTAAAAAAATCCAGAATTAGAAAGCAGATGTTTGTTCCAGAACTAATAATTAGAGGCCCTAGTAAGGAAGCACAAACAGGCAGTTATATATCTGTTTCGTTTGAAAAGTATAACACTGTAAATCAAAATATGCTGCTTAAAATTTTGTTTAAATAATGTTATAATTTGCTATTAAATGGACATGATGTTTACTTTGTAAAAATGTATGAAGCCTCCCTTATTCAGTACATATTTCAGAAGGAAATTTCATAAACCTTTTTTCACTCACCTTAGAAAAGGGTTGAGCTGTATAGAAAAGGTATAAAATTTCTATTAAATTTTCTGTAGCTTTGTCGCTTTATATAGAAGAATTGACTAGAGTTAAGACGCGTAGAAACCTGCAATCTCATTTCTCAGATACACTGATAAGTTTCCATCGACTGCACATAAAATTATCCCTCCCACCGCTAAAAGACACGAGTATTGGAAATCAAGGATTCACTTCGGGTGAATGCTTTTAATGCTATTATAAATTTGACACTGAATCCTTACAGCCTACACGTTTATATATTTATTGAGAATGCTGCTCCCTTTTTTCGACAATCGAAAGAGAGAAAAGAAACTCAAGTTAATATCTTTATAGAAACGGAGACGTTCCACGAAATAAAAATGTCCTCGAATAGACAGAATTATAGGCGCTAGAGCAAAAGAGATAGAGAGATAGAGAGAGTTATAAGAAAGGAGTGGGGTTGGAAGAAGTTCTAAAAGACGTAGGCAAGAAGGGTGGCCATTCATGAATTCGAGACAGTCGAGTGGTCCCCTTTTGGTAAAGTCAAAATTTTGAATGGCACCTTTCATAATGGCTCTGTATAGACTCATAGATTTATGAAAGGGAGCTCACTTTATTATACCCTGTTCCCTCATTTCTTTCATGCTTCGCCTAGAAGATCACATTTTCTGCTTTTTGAAAATCACAAAACCACTTCTCGAGTGTCGTTGCATCGTCCGTAATTTATAGCATGACTCTGTGGAAAGTATACAAAAAAATATGATATTTTCTCCTGTTTTCTCACGGGAGTGGGTGATGAAAAGATCAAGGTGCTGCATTTGCTCGAATTAGCCTCACCTCTACCTGTCAACTCGATTTAATATCAATTTTTAAATACAGCAGCTTCAGATATTAAATTTTAGGAATCAAATTTTTTTACATTCTCATCATGGATGAGAAGGTATTGGTTTTATGTGAAAAATGACTTTCGAAATTTTCATCAAATCTTTACGTTTTGAGACCCCCTGAGTCAGAAAAAATGGTTTTTACGAAAGTGTCTGTCTATCTGCACAGAGAGAAATTTTAGGTTTCACTGACCAAAGTTTTTTTGTTAAAATCGTCTTTACAAAAATTTTAAAGTTCTCATGACAATTATGGTAGTGGCTGTCATACATTGGAAAAGTGTTTACTCCAACTGCAAGGAACGTTACTGAGACAACGATTCTGGTACTTGAAATACCATAGCGCTGCGGTTATAGGAACCAAAGTCCATCGTAAAGCCGCGCATAGAGTTTAGTTAAAATGACTAAGTCTACGGACAGTAAATACCCAGCCAAAATTATTTTTGAGGTTATAGGTATGGTTCTCTTAGTTATCAAAATACGAATTCAATTTGGTTAGAAAAAATAAAGTTTCACCGAAAAGATCTAAGAAAAATAATCCGGTATAATGATATTTATGATAACTTTCGTCGATTAAGTTAAAAAATTGTCACTTTTTTCATGACCATGAACTTTTTTTGACTGACTATAGTTTTGACAAAATACGACGAGACAGCAACATTGGAACGCATTGCATTGTCCCCGAACAAAATCGTTTATCATTTAGAAAGAATTGTCAAACTATATTTATAATAAAATTATTTACCTGATAATGCTTGGCACGGTGAAATATAGTCCAGGAATCGAGAACGTTACATTCAAGTTTATTTATTATAATTTGATAATGAAGCTCAAACCAATTTTATAATAATATCACAGATGCACGGAGAAACTTTTTATATCAATTTTTACTATAGTATTTTTCAATTTAGGGAAAAACGTATCACGTTGAGAATTTTTGTTAGCAAAAATACTAAACTTTATAATAATGATATGAAACTTCAGCATAGTTCACAGCAAATTTTACTATAGTTCATACTAAAGTTTCATATCATTATTATAAAGTTTAGTATTTTTACTAAGAAAAATTCTCAAAGTGATACGTTTTTCCTTAAATTGAAAAATACTATAGTAAAAATTGATATAAAAAGTTTCTCCGTGTGATGTGAATTACACATTTTCTCAAAGTCACTCAATTTCTTTTTGAATTTAAGTGAAACAGGAAATGTCTTAATGAGAATTTGTAGACCTCATTTAGGCAAACAATTTTCCATCTAAACGTTTTTTTTTGTATCTCTCATATTTTGTCTAAAAAATGGAATTTTAAAATTTTAATCGTATTTTTTGGAATTGAAACGAAAAATATATGTTTTATCAGAAACTGTGTCAGACAAAATTTGTAGATCTTTTAAAACGAACAACTTTGTATTCTTACGTTTTTTTCGTGTTTCGAATATTATTGCTAAAAAATTGAATTTTGGATTTTCAATAGATTTTTTTTAATTAAAAAGATAAATATGCATCTTATGAAAAAATGTTACAATTCAAATTTGTAGGTCTTTATTTATTTAATAATATTGTATCATAACGTTTTATCGTATCTCGTATAATTTAACTTGAAAATGGAATTTTGATATTGACTTTTTTCGAATTTGAATTTGCTGTGACATTTCTAATTTTGATTTAATCAAAAAATGTTATCAGGATAATTTGTAGAGATTTATGAGCACTATCAAAAACCAGTATTGAAATTTTTGATTTTTTTAAAAAATTATTTTCAAAAACACAAAAGTAGTGCTCAATCCCTCAATTTTGATTGGATGTGGCTGGTTAACGAACTTGTCCTTACTTTTTCGGATCCGATAATGTGTACCAAAGCTCAATTCAATCTGATAATTCTATCGAGAGTTATGCCGCACACGACCTACAGACAGACAGACAGACACTTTCGTAAAAACCCTTTTTTATGACTCAGGGGGTCTCAAAACGTAAAGATTTGATGAAAATATCGAAAGTCATTTTTCACATAAAACCAATACCTTCTCATCCATGATGAGAATGTAAAAAGTCAATATCAAAATTCCATTTTCCAGTTAAATTATACGAGATACGAAAAAACGTTATGATACAATATTATTAAATAAATAAATACCTACAAATTTTAATTATAACATTTTTTCATAAGATGCATATTTATCTTTTTAATTAAAAAAAATCTATTGAAAATCCAAAATTCAATTTTTTAACAATAATATGTGAAATACGAAAAAAACGTATTTCGGGACAGGATGTATATTTTATGTTTTGATTTTTAATATTAAAAAAATTCGATTTTTTTCACCAAAATATGTGAGATACGAAATAAGCGTTGTTCTGCAAAATCGTTTCCTTAAATAAAGTCTACCATTGTTTTTTCTTTTTGAGAGATTTGGAAGAAAATAAATTATTTTAATCATGTAATTTATTAAAAAGTTACTGAAATGTATACAGAAAATCGAGCGCGAAACGCAAGCGTCATGATGAGAATGTGTTCCTTAAGGCTGATAGAGCCTTAAGTAAATTGAATCTCCTGTTTCACTTAAATTCAAAAAGAAATAGAGTGACTTTGAGAAAATGTGTAATTCACATCATCTGTAATATTATTATAAAATTGGTTTGATCTTCAGTATCAAATTATAAGAAATAAACTTGAATGTATGCGAAGAGCACAAGACCGAGCGCGAAGCGCGAGGTCCAGAAGGAACGAAGCGCGCAGCGCGACGATCGAGTATTACGGAGCGCGAAGCGCGACGATCGAATCGCGCGCCCTAGGCGCGCTCAAACTTGCGCGCGAAGCGAGCGATGAGAATGTGCCCGCGAAGCGGACAGATTTTTTTATTTACTTTCAACTGAATCAATTTAATGCCACTAAAGAGAGAATGACTTTCGCAAAAATTATGGTAATAAATCTGTGTAGCATACATACAATCAGAATTTCGTGTTAAGGACCACCACCTATGGTTAGTTACACGAGCTACCACTTTGCGCTCACTTAGCATTACAAAAACAACAATTCAGCAAATGCTCAAACAGTCAAATAAATTTTACGAAATCACCCCATGATATCGCATCACGCTGCGACTTAGTGGAAAGGTAGAAATTTCCGAGTATTGTGTACCATATAATAGCTAATACTGATTGTGAGCTTTACAATGTAGCTTAAGAGTTTAATAGAAAACCATTCATAATTTTAATAAATTAGGTATCTGTAATCATAAGATTTATTTTAACGTAAAATACGATTGCTTGGTCGAAGATGAGCATTTTTACCGAAAAATCATTTTTTCTGATGAAGCCCATTTCCACATCGGAGGCTATGTCAATAAGTAAAATTGTCGCATTTGGGGCTCAGAAAATCCAAACTTCATCATTGAGACACACACAGCCAACGTAACAATCGATCATTTGCGCACCGTTTTCGAAAATCGAATAATCAGCCGAAATTCTGATGTCGATTGGCCGCCTCGGAGCTGTGATTTGACCCCGTTGGACTATTTTTTGTGGGGAGCCGTTAAGGATAAGTTTTATGCTATACTCAGAAAAATATTTGATTGAATCAAAAAAATTATTTGTATAAAACACTTTCTTTGATGTAAAGATATGTTTTGTTTTAATGAAACAAAATTTTTTTGATTCAAACAAAATATCTTTGGATCAAATAAATATTGGTTCGAATCAAATAAATTTCTGCCTTGAATGAAACAAATTATATCTTTGACCATATATCAATGCATTAATTTTTTTGTTTTGAAGAAAAATTAATTTGATTCAAACAAATATTTATTTGGTTCAAAGATATTTTGTTTGAATCAAACAAATTTTATTTAATTTAAACAAACCATTTCTTTAAATCAAAGAAAGTTGTTCAAACTAATAATTTTATTTGATTCAATCAAATCTCTTTTCTGAGTGTAACCATCCAGAGACGATTGAGGCCTTCAAACACGAAATCAAAGTTGCCATTCATGGGAATGAAGCCCAAATAATCGAAAATGTACTGAAAAATTGGTTTCATCGAATGGGGTACTGTAAGGCCAGCCGTGGCAGTCATTTGAATGATGTTTTTCATTCTTAAATGAAAAGGTTCAATCATTCTAATAAAACCATAGTTTTGAAAAAATATCCATAAGTTTTTTTTATAGCCGATTATTCAAATTCCAAATTTTAGATGGCCCACCCTGTATAATGGTTTTTGTGATAAACGGGTCAACTGATACCGGCGAATTTTTTGGAATCGACGTACAAGGTCCATCAACATCAGATTTTATTGTTCGAAACCTTCACTCAGATTCGTGTACATATGCGAGATTTCAATTCCTACCAAAAAACTGTCTATTGCCTCAAAAATGACTAGAGAGTGCTTCAACAATACTTCAAAATTTTAGACTCAGTAATAACTTAAATGGCGTAAAATTACATTTCTTTTAAATAACTTGCAAGTTTTCCTCAAGAAGGCCTTACTAGTTTAAAACGAAAACTTGAAGCAATTCTGCTTTCGATGTTGTTTGTGGTGGTTCATCGGGATTGGACCATCATCGTTTTCGAACGACATTATTGTAAACAATCCATTTTTATCACCAGTGATAATTCGTTTTAAAAAAGAATCGAATTCATTGCGTTTAAGATGTAAATCACAAGCGTTGATGGGTTTTGTTGGATGAATTTCTTTCAATTCATGTGCAATCCAAATATCAAGTTTTTTAACGAGTCCAAGACGCTGTATATGCATAGAGATATTACAGATAGAAGAGACAAGCCAGCCTGAAACCTGTCAGTTCGGGCGAGAGAGAGAAAGTGATATGGAGGATTAGGCTGTCTCTCTCTAACGTGGCACGCGTAGACAAAGACAGAAAAAACCTCCCATCGTCTCTCTCTTTCGCTCTCACCGAGTTTGCAGACTGACGTTGACACTTACAGAGCGGCCTGTGGCTTGTCTCCTCTATCTGTAATATCTTTATGTGTATATGACACTCCATTGTTGATTTTGGTATTTTTAACATTTCTTTAATCTCTCGCACATTTACATGATGATCCGATCCGATTATGGCTTTGATTTGGTCATAATCAAATATGACGAAAATGCTCGTTTTTACACTCCATCTTAAAGTTGATGCCAAACTAACAACTGTAAACGAAATGACGCACAATTTGTTTGTAAAGCAAACTGAGAGTGACAGCTAGCAAATGCCAGAAGGAAAAAATTATGACATTGACAGAAGTCATTAAAAAGATATTTGTAAATATTGAAAGCATACATAAATTATATCAATTATTTCAAATTAATTAGTTGAGTTTGAAATTTCTGTCACTGCCTACATTATCGGAAAATCACTAGTCGCGTATCAGATAGGATATGTTGCTGACAGGTGTCCTCGTAGACAATTTCAAACTCTTATATCGCAGATAAATCGAAAGCGTTTTTTTTTCACAGAAAGATTTCAAATTCTTTAAATTTGAATCATATCAATATTTGCATAAGATATTATACTATACTTTGTTATTTCTTAGGTATGACACACAGAAAGAAGAGTTTGTTTGAATCAAACAAAATTGTCCTTAATATTAAACCACATTATGTATGACTATACTTATTGTACACACACTTGTATAGGAAACGTTATGTAGGGTCCGAAATAATCTCCAATCTGTATCCTCGTGTGCTTTCTGCCACGCGCATTATCATGATCATTAATACGCATCGCAAAGGATTTATCCGCTGATAATTAATTTCAATTGCATAACCGTAGTTGATCGCTCATTAAGACCACTAATAGTTTTCAAAACAGTAAATTAAAATTTTTTAACTATGCCAAATCTTACTGTGATGTAATAATTTCTCAACTTTTATTTGTACCGGTTTTAAAATATCGCGGTATCTGCAATCAGTATTAAACTAATAATTATAACACTTATGTTAGGAATTCGATTCCAGATGTATTTGTTTAATAAATAAACCATTTTCTCAAAAAGTCAAACAACTAATAAATGTGATATTTATTCAAGTGGAAAAATGATAATATTATTCTGATATTATTTTCTAAGAAACTATAGTCGCCCTGGGGATTAAATTAAATCATAAATTATTCTAATTTTTGAAGTAAACTTAAATGAGTTATTTAAAATTTATCAGCCTTCTGTCGTCTATCATGAAATCTTGCAAACAAAGTCGAAACTATATGGCAAATTATATTAAGGTTATAAAATCTTATCTGTCCATTCCAGGTTTGGTCTGAAACCGTGATCATCTTCGAAATCTTAATGGGAACTTCGTTGGGTTAACAGGCACGAAGATATCGTCTTCGCAGTTCGAAAGTAGCAAACGAGCAATTACGTAAATTAAATTTAAACACGTATACAAATGAAGTGGCATCAAAAAAATCCGGGCATGAAAGAAGTCTCAAGGGGCAGCTTGTGACGAGAAATAGTCGACGAAAGAGGGGTGAGACAGGCAATAGCTACCAGACGAAAAAATTCTGAATATTTATGTTTCGTATTATTAGCGTACGTTCTGATATCTCGGTGGGCATCGCTAATTAGCTTGCGGCTGCTAGCCTTTCGGCAAACAGTGCTGGCTACTGTCTTAAGTTCCCGTAATCAAGATGGTGGCGCCAGCCGCCCGGGGCGGTCGATTCCGAAACTAATTGCCTCGGCTAATTTATCCCGCGACATACGCGGACAGAGAATCCATTCTGGATATACTACGTAATCACGGCACGAAATCTTTTTCGACGCAGGAAATTGCTTACGAATAGATGCAACGTCGTATTTTCAAAAAATTATCTTCTCGAAATTATACAAAGTGAAATTATTCGATTTGATTTCTACACCTTTCTTTCTTTTTTTAACTTGAGTGATTAATAGCAGAGTTTTTAAAAATTCTTTCAAGTTCCCAGAATCTGTTGTATTAAGGGCTTAAAATTATATTTTAGGCTATTTGATTATTAACGTTTTTTTTAAGTAACAGAATTTTAATGTTTGTTTATATTTAACATAAATACTGCTTCAATATTTAAAGATAGGAGTAAATTTTTCAGAGGTAAATAAAGTAAAATAATCTAAGATACTTAAGAGATTGCAGTTTATTAAATAGGCTCTTCTATCGAATCTTACTTACATTTATACAAAAGTGAGAAGTCACCATAAACAAAGGTTTACGGTTTTAATTATATACTTATATCGGAGAATCACATATTTACAAAGTATTTTGTCATTATTTACAAGATATTTACAACATTAAAACGCCCGGCATTTCATTGCTCATTGCGCCTCTGGCGAGCGTATACTGCTACTTCATTTCACGTCCAATTAGACACGATTCTGCCAATTATTAATTAGCATCATTACTCGCAAACTCATTCCTAAGACCATCTTCTGCAAGTTATCCTCAGACGTGCGAACTTTTTTCCTTAACAATTGCAACAGGCTCTGATGTTCAGACCACCCTGATTTGTTCATCTGCTTTTAATCCCACGATCAATCCCTTGTAGGGTGCTGAGGAATAGGGAAATGAGACGTCAGACCTGGATGGGACAGCATTCCTACTGGACCAAGAAGTCCATGATGAGATCCATAAAGTGCAGTATGATGTTGCCTTACTGCAGACATTCTTAGTTTCTCGATTTCTGCTTCTTGGAGACGCTTCGCTTTCGCTCTTCGGTTTTGAAACCAAATTTTTACCTGGAAGAATAAAATGGAAAAAATTAAAATTTGCATTTCATTTGTTTGCATTGGGTATGTCTTATATTAATGATTTAGCTTTTTTGTTCTTTCAGTAAAATTAAAAAATTCTCACCTGTGTTTCCGTTAGGTGAAGTGATGAAGAAAATTCGGCTCTTTCAGCAACACTAAGATATTGTCTTTCTCGGAACTTTTTCTCAAGAGCCAATAGTTGTTGTGTGGTGAAGGGTGTTCTGGGTTTTCGGTTGGGTTTGTGTTTCCTCAAATTGCACTTGATTTTTGCTGGCTCTCCGTTTTCTGCAAAATAAAATACAGTAATACTGATTAAATGAATCACTCAAAATACTGAAATAATGGGAAAGGAAGGATTGACCACAGTGTCCCGTTTTCCTAAGATGTAGAATAAACCTGCGCGTCTCTTTTCTTTATAGGTCGTGATTCATAATAGTTTTCCGTTAAGAAGATCCCGTAAACTGGCTTTATTACACTTTTTACAAGGCTACCGCAAATTCCGGTCTCGAACTTATCCTCAATAAAACTCTTCCACAGACACCTGCGGTATTTTGAGATTCACAATATATCTCAAGCTATTTAATTGTGACCGTTTATAAACATACCATGGTTTTTAAGGTGAGAAAGTTTGAAGAGAGTGATACGAAGCGCATAGATTATAACTACCCCTTATAAAATAATTTATTTTAGACCCGTATATCTCACCAGCAAGGCAAACAATGTATGTTGAAATCAATCACATGCAATGAAGAATGTATCTTATTGGTTTACACATTTGTTATGCTATATTATGTAAAATATTGCCCAATAACTCCGATTGCCTCGAAGCTTTTTTTAACTCGTATTATACTGATAACCTCGTGAAACATGTATAAGTCACGCAACAATTAATACTCTGGTTAACTTGTTTACTTTACTTTAAACTTGTTTACTCCTATTATTCAAATCTACTTGGCAGTCACGTGCGTATCAAATTTCAATGTGTAACAGTTAAATCCTCATTTCGTCATAAGCAATCAGTCTATGATTAGCTTTTGGAAATGAAGATCAGAATTATTTTCTGATTTTCTAGATCCATTTAAAAGAAGATGAATTCTTCCATGAATTGTGGTTGGCTCCCAATTGCAGAAAAGCTTTGCATGTGAGTGTCTCCTAAAGGCACAATAAGTCGAAACATTGAGGAATGGAATACGGGAGGGGTCGAATTTCCAAGTTGCTGCCAAGATTTGTCCCGAAACAATTGACATATTTGTAGGACAGAGTTGGATGGCTCGACGTAGCAGAATCTTACGTGGGAGACAAAAGGCCATCGGCGTTTCTGAATTTCAAATTCGGCCCCGCCAGATACGGCCGCGAAACCCCGTACAAGCTCGTTGCGTTGATCCTGCTTGCTGTTGTTTCGCATCCTCCTTTGTATGGGTTCCTCCTCCGACTGGCTAAGGGTCCAATTAGTCTCGGCATTCGGAATCTTTCTTGGCCCACCGGGCCAAAAACGACCCGGACGGATTTTAATCCGGCCTCGATCGGGAACGCATTCGAAATAATTAGCTGATTTTGCTGAGATAAGTGTCTTCCACGAAAGCAAAGATGATCGGACCGGCAAAACTCCTTTGTTCCTGTTGCGTAATGACGCTGCTACCGTCTTGTCCCAATCTTTTTTCCAGACGATGGAAAATAGACTGATGGCAATATTTTTTCCCATCCTTCTCACTTTCTTCTAGCAAAACAAGTCCTTTTCAATCGTCGACTACTTTATCTCATCAAAAAATCCGGATTAAAAACGATAACAATTTATTTGGATGTCTATAACTGCTTTCATACCATTTATTGACATCTGCTTACATTTATATAAAGTTGTCATCATATCGATAAACTTATGAATAATGTACTATTTGGTCGTTACCCTCTTATAAGATTCTATCTCTTGTATTCATATGTCGGATAGAGACACTATTGCTCACCATGTGTATTGAATATTATTCAAAGCATTCATTTATACACCATGGTCTATAGGACATCTTAACATCACGAATTCTTGGAGATTTGTACCAGATGTGCAATAGATACGAGGCACTCTGACGGTATGCAGAAAAACATGAATTTTGTGCCCCTCGTTGTAGTCGATCGTAAAAGTAACTCGACTCGTAATTTAATTATCATCCTTCAAGTACCGGAGCTTTCCCTGTCTGAGTTGAGTTAAAATAAAAGATTGAGGCGTAAAAGTTTGAAAAATCAGTGTGTTTAGGGTGCTTCTTCCAAAGAGGCTATATTTCAGAATTACGATGCCTCGCCCCCGTACGTATACAACGCCTTTCATACTTTCAGACACTAAAGCTAAGAATACAACTCCCGAGTCATAATATAAGTTAAGCGCCTCTCCCAATCCTTCCCCTTGTGGTATTTGGAATAATCTCGATTGTCATCTTAAATGGTTGATACTAATGTAATCATATAAGAAACGAGTTCTTGGCAAGGAAACCAAAGCCTGTCTAAACACACCGCTATCGAGCGACGGTAGGCTATCGGCTTCCTTCTACAAACTATCTGTTCTCAAACTGATTTTATCCTAGTCGAATACCTATTTGTCTCTAAACTCAACCATCATTAATGATACAGTTCTTTTTTATTGGAGTAGCTGTCTATACGTCGTTAATAATGCTACTCCTCCTTCCCTATCCAAACCTTTTCACCTTGATTCCTTAATCTCTCGACGCAAAAACCGGCTTCGTAATGAAGTGAGAATTTGATTACGCATCTCATTGGATATTTAATATTCATGCTTCTGTCATCAGCAATGTAAAAAAGAAAGAGTTGACTTCAAAATTTATCGTTGGAGTTTATTACTATTTGTCATAGAAGACATAATTAAGACAGCTTTTTTTGAAATTTTAATCCTCCTTAAACTTACATACTTCATTGTGATAATGATGATTTGATGACATTCAAAAGAAGATCAATCATTTTTTAAATTGATAATTAATACACAGCTGTTAAAAATTATCTTTCTTCAAAAAGCTTTTATTTAGTGGACAAATTTGCAATGTTAAGATAACTTACCATTAAGAGGAGCATGATGAGAAAAGTGCGACGGAAAGAAAGTGGCTGCTGTTGCTGACTGGTGTCCTGCCCAAATCGCAGGATGTAGACCAGGCGCGATTCCTGGGATATTTCCAAGTGCAGAAAAACCGCCGATATATGCTGGGGTGGGCCTCACTGGCGTGGGACTACTCGTGTATTGCTGAAGGTCCTCGACATCAATCAAACTCGATTCGTCATCCGCCACGTCATCAACATCTCCAACCTCCGAACACCTTGAACGACCCTCATCCTGTGAACTCCTTGGGGATTGAGATCCGAAATCACGAAGACCATTGATGGAATGATGTTTTGGTGAAAGAGTGACCCTAGAGTCTGGAGTTTTAAGGCCCGTAGAGACTGGTGAGCTAGGTATCCTGTAATCAAGGAGTCCAGACAAGTTGCGATGTGTTTGTGATCCTGCTGTGGATTCTGGCAAGTCGAACGTCTTCAAGGAGATGCCAATGTCCGGAAGACTTTTAGGAGAGTCACAGGTGACATAGTGAGGTATTCTCGGATTTGAATAATCTTTCAGGGACTCTGCAATGCCATAACGCGAGGATCTGAGCTCGTTGGATGTATATATTGATAAGGGAGAAGATCTCGAGTAGTGACTTGGGGAGTAGGAAGTGATGGGAGAAGATCTTGGAGAGGTCGACGAGGTACTGAGCTGTGAGGATGTATCAGCTGGTTTCTTAGTGTCAGCTAAAAGTGCCGCGACAGAAAAATTTAATCGGTGAACTGGGCTTGGCGATTCTTGGGGCGCCTGTGCCTGGTTTGGGGATCCTGGACTGTTGGAGGGTGGTGTTACCGGCGATGTCAATCTTAACACAGTCATTCTTAGATTTCACAAATGCGCTATTCAGAATAATCTTGATAAATGTACCCAGGAAAGATAATGCACAAGTTTTACTTGAAGTTGTGGAAACGCTTATCACATTTCCCCCAAGTGTCGGAAATGAGCACTCGTAATTATCTTTGTTCAGTTAATCACTCCACTTTAATGTTTAATGTGAAATTATTTCACAGTTTATACACGATAACGGTACTTTTCATGGGCACGTTGTAAATCACGAACGGTATTTGTTGACAGATATGAAGTTTGATTAGGTGAGCATCAGCTAACACCTCTTACTAAGTCGAGTTCTCCGAGTGGACTGGCCTGACCATCTCAGTGAAAGGACTGATTTTTTTCGTTTTGCTAGCTCGATCGTGTGGTAGGGATTCTCGATGCAAGGAGAACTAAACGGAGGCGGGCTTTTGCCAACGAGGGCGTGGTACCCCAGCTGCCGCCGCCTCTGAAGCTGCTCTTCCACCTCGCAACAATGGGAAACGGGTAAGTGGGTATATATTTTTGCAGCAAAAGATAGAGTCCCCTCATGCAAATGTGCGACCTGATGGCTGCAGAGTGGGGAGTGTTGTAACGCTCCGCGGTGCGAGAGAGAAGAAAAGACGGAGAGCGAAAGAAAGATCTAATCGACGCTTGCCTTCCTAAGTTGGCGACAGTAATGAGTGTAATTGACCAATTAGGCTCGTTGATTACGCGCGCTCCAAAAACATTTTTACTCTAGAGACACTTATCGATATTTATATTACAGATCGAAAGTCTAAGATATAGATTGTTTCCGTTACTCTCGAATGCGAAATGGTCTGTTTTATCACGAAATTTGTTTCATCCATTTGAATGCATATATTTGACTCAATTAACATGTACAATTCACATGAATATTTATACGATTTGTTTTTTAGCTTTTTGAATTCTTATGCGTATTTGAATTGAAAGTTTCCGTTAATTTAATCTCTTAATAGGTCTTATGTGAAAATTGTTCCAATTTCGAAATTCTGTCTATACACATCTGCGTGTTGATCCTTTCGCATGTAAATTTAATATAGTACAAAAAATCTCATTCAGGTTCCCGTCCATCATATTTATGATGTTCTGTGGCACAGTCCAGTGATATGGAAAACAAATGGGTCTTAGTTACGGATTTGACAAAAGCTTTTATTTCAAAGCTCTCGGACGTTCTTTCATTTATGTGAATCAACTTCAATTCTGAATTTCATACAGGGTATGTCGGCGATCTGACGTGAAAGAATTTATTATTCATGTCAATCTACACTGAAAAAAATTTGACCTAGTGAATCAAGAATTTAATGAACTTAAAGAATCTATATAAATAGATTGTGTGAAAATTTTAGTTACACTGTATAAACTGTTAGACTAAAACAGTATTTGGCACAAAATTTCTTAATAAGAAAAATTACTTTTTTCGCTAAATTGAGTATAGCTTTCATAGCTTGTAATTAACGAAAGATTCGGATGGAGTGGGAAAAAAAATTCTTATTGTAGTCATTACTTCGTTTGGTATGATAAAAGTGGATATCGCTGTTTTAACTAAATTAAATTTAGAAGCCAGATTTGTTGCTTATCTACTATTTCTCATTATTGGAACTAAAATATATTTTTGCAGTTTGCCCTATTTCTAGTCGGAATCTACCGTGAAAAACTAGTCATGCCCCCGTCGGTAACGTAAAGCTTTTGTTGAGGTGGGCCCAACTAGACTTTCCAGTAGGGGTTTAGTGAGGTCAGCCCTTACACTACCCCACCTACAAAAAAGGATAAAGATAGTCAAAGATATTTACTTCAGCTGATTCAAAGTTCTTCTTACATTCACTTGTTCATTTCCAGCTAAACGTTTAGCTGTAACAAGGATTAACTTCCTTCACACAGCTACATTTTTTCCGTGTATTGCAACAACATCAATGCGATGAAAATCTTTTTCTGTCTTTTATTTTTTTTTCAATAAGAATACAGCATCCAATTTTACATTAAATCTTTTCTAATGAATGGTAAATTTGTAATAAAAGGAACAGAAGCTGTACACGAGAAGATACGTAAATTCCTGATATACGAGGATAAACCACAGAAGGTTAGGGTATCGTTATTATGTATAGTCTTTCGAATAATCACGAGAACGCGAGAGAGATCAGTAGATTTTACTTCCACTGGATAGAGAGGGATGGTCCAATTTGGATGGGTACCAAAGCAAACGATTCGTTAAATAGATAGGACGGATAACCAGCGAACATCCCAACAATAATGAGGACCACCCGCCAGACCCATAAGACCACTTGGTCAACATACACGCAGCGTCACAAACTTTTCTTCAGTAGTTTTCTAAATCAGCGTTACTTTCTACAATACATTCATTTTTACTTGTATTGTAATTCAGTTAATTGTAAAGAGTCAATCTTTCACTTTTAATTTTACATCTTAATTTAAGTAATATTGACGATTTTTAAGTTTTAGACTTTGGCGTATAGAGGGTTGCAAATAAAACTGATAAGAGGCAATGAAACTGCGTTTTAATACCAAGAGTGAAGTTCGGAGACACTCAATTATCATATATTTACTTACATACACAGAGAAAATTATTTTTTTTATTCAAGCATTTTTTATCTTTGATAATTATATGATTAAACAATCATTTGTTTTTCATGTTTGGATTATAAATACATTAATTTTGATTACACAGAGAAACTTTTTGTTTAGTGGTAATTATTCTTAGCGGACTGAAAATTTTTCGCTATCCAAATATTAAAAATTCGAAAAATTATATGAAACCTTAGTATAGGTTATAGTAAAGTTTTCGCTGTTAAAAATTTTCATTATGACATTTTTTTTTCCTAAATTGAGACATACTTTAGCAAAAATTGTAAATTCGGGTTTCTCCGTATAAAAAATAAATTTGTTTATCTTTGCCAAGTTATTTGTTTGATTGTAGAGGATGTATTTTATTTTTTTATAAAGGGCAAGGTTTATGCAAAATGTAACTTATTTTTGATTTATTATTTATTTGAATCTTACAAATACGTTTATAAACTCAAGTATATGAGGTTCAAACATATTTATTTTTAAATTCGAGCAAATTATTTGTTTCAATCAAGTATGTGAATATGTTTGATATATTAATATCAACCAAATCTTTCGATAATTGAAATAAAAAATTGGTTAACTTCAACAATATGCAATTAAAAATTTTTTTTCATGTGATCTTTCAGAATGGCTAGGATCTGAATGTTGATAGATTTTTGTCAAGTGTTTTATAATTGGCACTAAGGAAACGAGACAGAGTAGACTAGGATAAGTGTTTGCATTTTGGTTCTAGAAAATTGCTTACACTCAGAAGTAAAACCATTCGATTAGCCTCTTTGTACCTCATTATTTGGATAGTCGCTGTTCTTGTAGTTGGTGAGATTCTGGTTTACACAGTTAAGATCATAACTCAGCGCTCGTGTTGACTTTTCTCGCTGCCAACGGATGTCCACCGTGTAATTAGCTTCTCCTTGCAGTATCCATAGCTCCAAAAGTGAACGTACCTACCGAACAAATATACGAGCTATTATAATTGTAATACGTAACACAAACCTACTCTCTGTGGACGCGTTCTAAGATACTTGGAACTAACATTTTGACAGTTATTTGAAAGTACAACGATAAATTAAGCTTGCTAATGGAGTAGTGAAAGAAATAGAAAAATATTTAGTATAGTATATTTTGTGTCAATATTTTTAATGAAAGTGAAAGTTAGTTTAGAATTTCACTTAGTTTTCAAACAATATTAACGCAGCACTTGAAAGAAATCTGGTTCTTCTTTAAGGTGTGGGATTTCCATCATCCATGTGAGAAATCTATTATCCTGAGTCAGGCGTATACATCATAGACACCCGGTGTGTAACTCAACAGATTCATAAACCTATTAAAATATTTTTATGCGATTTTAATGCTTATTCTGCCGAATTAAGATTTTCATCGGTCAAACCATAAATTGCCATAGAATCATGTAAAACCAATGAAAAGTACGATAGTTTCTACAATTTTATTTCCAATATGATAAACAATTTTTGCTGAAACTTCAGAAAATGATGAAGGATACTCGATACTTGATAAGCTTTGGATTTTTTTTCGATTTTGTAATCATAACGATAGTCCACGTGCCTTTTATCGTTTTTCAAAGTTTACGCGTTAAAGATTTATTATCTTATACCACAGACACTTTTTATGAGACACCTGAAAGTATATACACAGAGCCTTCGTCAAGTGCATTTTGTTGTTAATGTGTTTACCCTATTTCTAATCTCCACATCCTAATTTGCTATAATGTTGTCTCTATTCTAGATAAACTGTTTGAGCCAGTGCCAACAATATGTTATATTTTGTAGTAATAATTCCAAAAAATATTGGAACATCAAGGAAAATCTAAGTCTAATGATAATTATTCCTAGTGGACTGGGAATTTTTCGCAGTAACTGTATTAAAATTTTGAAAAATTACATCAAACTTTAAGGTAGGTTATAGTAACTTTTGCTATAACATAAAGTCTTATAAAATTTTTCTACAGTACAGTATTTTACTGAAAAACTAAACTTAAGAATATTCAGGTAGGAGTCAAGTCGTGGAAATTGAAATGCGTTTAATTAATCAAGTTTCACTCAAAAAACTTCTATTTATATTTAAAACACGTTTTTACCCTCCTGTCCTCAATTAAAAATAAAAGCTTGTTTATGTTACCAAAAAATATGTATGATTTCAAAAAATTAAATACTTGGATAGATCAAGTTCTCTGCTAAAATGATTTGTTTGAAAAATATATTATTTTGATTTAACCAGTTATTTTTTCAACAAAAATATATTTTTGAAGACACCAGATTCTTCAAATTTAAATAAAGAAGGTCAACTACGAAATTTTTTAGAATTAAGTAAATATTATTTTGTCCCATGGTAATACCCAGATATGTTTAATATAAAAATATTTTTTTAGGTGCTCAGATGGTACATAATCTTAAAGCTAATCGTGTGTGTGCGTAAACTGTTAAAAAATAATTCAGAAATTGTGTACTTCAAGGTCTTGGTCATCTAATTCAATTTGCACAACATACTTAACTAAAGTAGCGTGGTGTCTACTGGACTCCAAATCAATTTTCTAGTCTTGGTTGAAATTCTAGGCCAGGTTTAAGCCTCACTGTCCGTTAATTATTAGCAAGGCACTATATTGAGCATGAAAACAGTATTTCTTTCGGCCTGTGGGGAAGCGGGTTGAAATTCAAGTCAAATTGGCGTTAAAATTGCAATCACGGTGGTCCTGTTTCCCCTTTTCCCTTCTCGTCTGCTTGTCTCGTTTTCGGCTGCTGTCGACCACGGAATTAGCTCGTCTATTCTCAGAGAACTTTACTCATCTACGACTCTGTTCCCCGCGCTTAACAACAGCGGCCAATTACACTTCGAAAAAGCCGGAAAATTTCATTAACGGAGTTTCATTTAATGGCATTTTGCTCATTTATATATTAAATTTTAAAACATAAATTGATTAAAGTTTTTTAAAATTTATATCTTGTAAGAGATATAGGTTTCCAAACGATTTAATCGTGATGGTTTGAATTAAAACAAAAAATAACTTTTGTTGCGGCCAAGATAATGTCGTCGAGATTTATAAATTAAATGTTATATTATTTTTATAGTTGCCGAATTTACCACACTTAGAGGAAATTAAATTGTATTCCGAAATATGTCAGGTATAATTTAAGAAACACTAATTCAGTTGAAAGCCTACCATTAGTTCTACCATCTGCACCTGAGAAATGACATTGTCTTTTGTATTAGACTAGAGAATAGAAGCTTAAAAGTGTTCAAGCAAGCAGCTATTTACATTTAGTCCTCATTTAAGTTTATAAAAATAAATGAAAATTCCCCAATCTTATTACATTGTCTAATTGTAAGTAGGTAGACAACACTCCTTATACCTTTAATAACGCCTCATTCCACCCTCAATGTAAACTTGACCAATAGTGTATGTCCAAATTTCAACCAATCAGAATTATGTAAATCTCCACGAATCATGAATTATTTTTAAAAACGAACAACTCTGTACAAAACAGTTCTAAGTTAACGATCATTATCTTGTCATCCTTCGTGCTAGTAAGAAGTTCTAGCAAAAGTCAGAAAATAAACTAGCATTGTCAACTTTCAACATTTGAAACCAATTCGTAGTCATTTCGCGGGAATTCGTATCTTATTCCCTATCCACGTTAAACAAAACGTGGGTCTCAACAACTTTCGATTCAAATAATTAAAATCTTTGAAATTAGGTAGATTAATAGAAATAAAATAATATATTATGCAACTAGGGAGAAAAAAGTTTATTTTGAGAGCGTAAAGTTTGATGCCCTCGCTTTACTCTGGCAGCAATCACACAAGTAAAATAAAAGTTTTTCTCGTGTTGCATACGATTTTTTCCCACTTAAGGGTCGAAAAATGGATTTGTTTGCATCGCAGGGGGCACAAAATGCACTTTTTGACTCATATTCATGGAGGATAACTTTTTACAAAGTATCTTTCTGAAATGTTCGGAGATAAAATATGTAGAATACAATGAGGAACGTCTGTCTGGTTTGTTTTGGTAAAAATTTTGCAAAAAAAACTCTACAGTTAGCTGTAATTGCGGATAAAATTCCTAGTTTTATTTTATATAAAAAATCGTGTGTAACATGTAAAAAGCATTTAGTTTACTCGTGTGTTTGTTGACCTCGCATTACTCAGGCAACAAGCTTCACACTCACAAAATTAACGTTTTTTTCCTTAGTTATACAATACACTATCGTAAAATTTCTACAAAAACAAACCAAACATACGCCCTTCGTTGTATTTTATGATATTATTAAAAATTCTAAAAGTTATTTTCACTGTTTCATTGTTATTTTCAGAAATAAATATTTTTCACGCGAATGTACTATATCCTGTATTTGTATAGTGATTATTAAATGGATTAAATGATCGTTTCGGCTTTTATCGGAGCCCTTATCAGTGATTAATATCTATAAAGTACAAAAAATGGAAATTCTAAATTATCTGATTTTTTCGTCAGAAATTAAACGGAAAAATGTAAATTTTTCAATGAAATAATGTTTGAAGATTTCCCAGTACTGTGGATAAACTGTATTTGATTTCCAACATACAATTCTTATTTTTTAAATATTTACCTATGTCTATATTCAAATATTGTTGATGTTCTCAGGTGCAAATTTTTTAAGTTTCTTCCTTTGTATTTTTTATAGAAATAAATTCTGTTAGCAGAGTCAAGTATTCAATGCTACGGTATTTAATATAAATACACATTCATGAGTGGATAACAATAAATGAAAGAACACACACACATTTATATGAATCTAATACTTATATTTTGAACAGGGAAATTAAGATATTACAATATAAGGATAAAGTAAGAAATACTGTACTGAAAATATAACTTTATGCTTGAATGGACAAACAGAGACTAAAGAGGCTAAAACCTGAGGACAGCTGACTAACTAAGGGTTAATACCTCCAGTCGCTGCGTAGTTACCTGAGTACAAGAATGGGTTTCTCAGTTTTGACTATAAAGTGTGAATCATCGTTGTCTCCAACAAATTCTCATTGATGAGGACTCCAATCTAAGTCGAAACGTTTGAAAATATGAAACTTTGAGTTACATTTTTTCTGGACCCTAAAGCCAACTAAGAACATCAACATTTGAATATTAATACTATATAAGGGTCGATATAAGTCCTGTTTCATTATTATTTACCTATGTATTTGGTGATGTTGTTAGGTTCTTCCATGGCTTTAAACGATAATCCAAGGGAATTTATCTGAAATCGAAAAAGCTCCTTCCTTTAATACAGAGTGAAAACAGTTGTTACTGTCCAAATCTCTTAACGTTGCTAACTCATTGATTCGTTATTCTGCTTTTACTTTTACCCTCTGTGGCACATCGTAACGCGATCTACGTGGCACTTTAATGAAGGCATGACAGAGGTAACTGCTTCGATATCGAAAATAAGATTTGCGAAAGAACCGGCGCTCAGTGCTGATCGAGCTGAAAGTAAGTGAGTACACACAGAGATATTCGACACAGCAGCGTCGACCATTTGTTTTGAGATTTCTCCGTAAGTCGCGTCTATGTTAGTTACGTATTTGAATGCTGCTTCATATGTATGGCTGCTCGTATTTATCAAGGTGGAGGTGAAGGTGTTTAGGAGAATTGTGTATATGTATAAGGCAGCCTACAGGTGTAAGAAGCAGCGGCTGTAAGCGACTTCGTTTCCCGGCTTTTTGCAATGCATCCGCTCACTTGCGTAGTCAATAATTGAATATCGGAGGGAGAGAATTTTAGAGGGGGATTCTGGAGAGGAGAAAGGGGAAAGGGGATGAGGTGGCATCCGATGGAGCATCGGAAGAGGAGGGTGAGCGACACTGCAAAGGCGAATAGCATATCACGTTAGTGTTGGTGCCGAGTTGGACGTTATGGGAGAAAATCGATATTTTAATTGGACAAAATAATTGGAACGAACGAACGAATGGAAGATCGTAATCTCTGGGTATATGGACCCCCTTTGTGAATTGGCGAGTCCCCGTGCATCCCGCTATACTTCCGTCGACGCCCTCGTTGCACCTTTCCGCTCGCACCCACCCTTTGCCAATCCACATTTTACAGAAACTTCCCCATAGGCCCTGCAGGGCTACAAGTCTGTGATATATATATATATATATATATACAGAGATTCGACACTATTGGCAATAGAGTTGAATAGTCTTCTCACCCACGCGGGTGGTATGGATTTAAGATTAACCATTTTCATACTGGTGACGTTCGTAACAATATACGCTTTAGAGCGAGTTTCATTTACAAGCTCCGCGAAATCGAGTCTTGTCTGCTTCAATTGTATGGAAGTAATTTGAGATACCATTGTGTCTCTTGAGATCTACGTTCATGATATAAATTTTCATATTTTTATAAATAATTCGTCGCTTGGCACAGTACCGGCTTTAGCCTCTGTAACGCCTTTGGGCAAAATTTTTCATGGCGCCTCTTTCAAAATCAAAAATGCCAATATTATTTATATTTACGAGATTTTCAGCAAAAACAAAAAAAAACATTGGATAAGTTCTTAGAAAAAATGATGTAATTTTATGGTTCAGGAACCATACAGATTAGGTAGTACAAAAAACACAAACAAGATTGATAACTGTGTCTAACACTTAAAAATATGCTTTTCTTAAATTCTTATATGAGACGTAATGTTTCGAATTGGGAACAGGATGACTGGTTTCTAGGTTAGGAAGAACGAGATTTTAAGCTCTGCGCTCCAGCGCTTTGAGCTTGCTGTCAATTTTTCAATTATTTTTTTGTATATTTATTACAGAAAATAAAAAATCAACTAGAATCTATAATCAATTTCAATACACAGCTGCAAATAATCAGTGTGAAAAACAATATTGCTCGAGCTTTCGGTTTTTCAGGAACACGCTTTTTCGAAAGTTTCAGAATAATCAGCTGACTGCATTAAATGTAGCTACTAACCACGAAGTAATAATAAAGGTGAAATCCCATGATAGTAGAAAACGGACAGCCAGTTACAGAAGATCTTTAGATTTCTTTCTTCTTAAAGGTGTTTTGTAATTAACTGTTCGTTTTCTGCTTTGAGTTTTCTGCAGTCATCAAATGGCACCTTAAGAAGTTAAAAGTAACTTGTTACTTTTTCTTGGTAACGATGATAATAACGAACTTACTTTTGTAAATAGGTTACGTATTTGTAACTAGTTACATTTTTTTCATTAATTACTAATATTAAAATACTAATGTTAGAAACAAACAAGGAATACAGATAGAAATAAGCGTTGATTATTATTTTCCTTAGTACACATTTCTCATATTCTTAAAATATAAAAGTAACGAAGAAAGTAACGATAGTTACCTTTTTTTGAAAAAGTAAGTGAGAAAAAATTATATTTAAAAAAGGTAACGATATCAGTAACGAGTCAATAACTTATAGATTCAAACTTCTCGATCTACCTCATAAGACAGACAAAGAAATCCAATTATAAGCCCGTTTGGATTCGAGACTTTTAAGTCACCAGAATCCCACTATTCCCACTACTGTTCGACTGGTCGTGATCAGCGCGCACTTCTTTTGAATCGCTAACCCCCCCCCCCCCCCCCAAGCCGTTACTGGCTTGGCACTTAGGTACTTAGATTGCTTGTAATTCAAAAAAGTTATCTTACAGGAATTTAGTCACGTCGACCAATTAATCCATGGCCTGAAGTATTTCAAATTTATAAAGAAAGACCTTGTTTCTTTTCTGAAGCTCTCAAATAAATTTGAAGATTGTTATCAGATTTTAAAAAAATATATTTTTTGTTAGGTGGTTGAGTTGGAAATTTTTGCCACTGCCTACATTATCGGAGGATCATTAGTCGCGTATCAGATGGGATACGTTGGCATCCTCGTAGACAATTTCAAACTCTTATATCACAGTAATGCAAATTCAATTTAAATTCAAATAATTTGAAATGCTGTGAAAAACGAGACACTGTTTGAAGACGAAATATTTTTTACTGAAACGTTCATAGCATCAAAAAAAATTAGTGTTTGCGAAGTTTATCGTTTGCTGATCTAGTGGATTAGAGTTACTAAATTTAGAGAAGATACAATAACTAAGATAAAAATTAACGTTTCTTCAAACAGTAAATAAGTTTTTACAGAAAGCAGAAATGTTTGGACCCCAAAAATTTGTAATGTGGACAAACTTTTTGACACTTGTCACATTGCTGAGAAAGCCCTTGAAACTCTTGAAAGAAATCTGAAGTCTCAGTGGCGCTAAGTAGCGTAATGTGACTCGTTTAAAGCGGAAGTGGCAACGCGTGACCAATTATGCGGCGAGCACAAATATTTTTGCTTCGATATTTCATACCCGCGTTAAATGGAGCGTCTCGAGAAAGGGAGAGAACCGGGACCCGATGGAGGACGTGTCTTGGCTTGGTTGGTTTCAGTTGACACCTCAACACGTGCGTGCCATGCGTTGCTAGTTAAGAGCCACCATAGCGCCTCATAATCCTGCACCTCTGACCACTTCACCTCCTTCCATAGCGATATCCTTACTTCTTTAAGGCTTGAGAAACCGGTTCCCCATTTCCGCTCACGCTGCGGTTTTGTCGTCCTTTAATAGTTCATTTGTTTCGACATTGTGCCGCGCTTACTTCCGGTTATTAGAGCCCTTCAAAAATACCTTCACTTTTACCTTCTAGACTTTAATCGCTAAGTTATACGTGATTTTCAATAGGGCAATCAGATTTTTATCTGGTAGACTTTTATGGGTTGAATAAACTGACAGCACTTAATCTTCAGGCTAGAATTCTTGAAACTAAAGGCCCCTTGCTCCTTTTTCTGGTTTTGTCAATTTGTCATGAAACAAAAAATAATCGCAGATGTTTTAAGTTACAGTCCTCGGGTGTGGAATTCAGAGTTAGAATGGGGGATATTATTATTTTTATGAATACAATTTTATAATAGTGTTTAAAAACAGAAAAATGTTTGATCTATTTTCAACTGCGCCAAGAAAATTTTTTTAGTTCTTTGAACAATATCGTTTTGTTGACTTCAAGTTACAAAATTATTTAGATGAATTCAAATAAATTCGATTCGCTTATATCAATAAAATTTATCAAACACCACTGAACACACGTTTGGTAGGATCAACAAAAATACACCTAGAAAAATCTTTAATCTATTGTAACAGTTTATTTTTAATTTTTTCTTATAGGTGATCTCACAACTCTCAAATTATTAAACAATTTGATTATAATTTGATTGTAAATTGTTGATAAAACACAAAATGACTAGCACTGATTAAATAATCGTACAATGACTAGTTTAACATAATATGACGCTAAAATACAATATTACATAGAGTTGATTAAATTTCACAGACACACAATAGAACACACGTTATAAATTTTACTTTACAAACCGTCGTGAAGAACAAACTTAACATACCTCGATTTAGTCGAAGCGATGTAGCGTTATAATTTTATGATGTATTGATCTTTTCTTATTTCCAGTTTAACAATGTTTGTTAGACAATCAATGTCGGAAAAATATGGATATGCTATTTCATGTGAAGCGCTTGAGTATCGAGGCGTCCCTTCCACTTATTAATCAAATCCAAGATTGCAATCCAGATCCCAATGATCAATATTTTGTAATAATCAGCTTGTTTAGAATCCTTAAATTCAAGTAGACTAGGATACAAGAGTATTCATCTCTTATTTGCTTAACAACTTTCGGATTTAAACGCCGCTACAATTAAAATTTGTATGATTGATTATGTTTCACTCTTCAAACTCTATATTTAAAAGAAAGTCACTTTTTTTTAAAAAAAGGCCTACCTGGCGATGTTTTAATACACATGTATATATAAACAATTTTATATTACAATAAATCGCCACACGGCGTTTAAGAACCTTCTATCAAATTACTGTTACAATAGTAGTTAGATTGCTTATGAGCCCTCAATTTGGCAATCGCGATTACTTAGTCCGCGTATTCCCTTCCCTTCCTCCTATCTCACCTGACTCACATTTTGAAGAAATAAATATATTATTATTAATATAACGGCAGCTATACAGAGCGCTTACAGACATGACGTAGAAGTAAATAGAATAACCTTACATTATCCCCCTTTTAAAGAGGTCGAGGTATACGAAGAACTCTTTGAATTGATTTTATTTCAAAGAATTAACACTTTTATCGCCAAGATCCTATCAATAAAACTCACTCATGCAACAATTTACAATATGTGCTATTTCACCTGTCATACATATACTATACATGTCTTACATATATTTTACGCAATCACACCACCATGCTACAAAGGAGATTCACAAAATAGATCCCTGTAGGTGATCGTCGGTTATTTATTTACATTTTCTATATTATGAGTTTATCAAGAGTATCAAGGAAACCTCAAACAAACAAATAATCATTTTCTCTATGCATCAAAGCGGCG
The DNA here is from genome assembly GCA_030998225.1 of Diplolepis rosae. Lineage (NCBI taxonomy): Eukaryota > Metazoa > Arthropoda > Insecta > Hymenoptera > Diplolepididae > Diplolepis > Diplolepis rosae. The sequence continues at coordinate 23,403,077 of JAPYXD010000555.1, read as the reverse complement.
AACGTATTCCTTTAAATTACTGTGGTTGTGCACTCTAATACACTTCAGTGGATTATTAACGTCTGCTAATTCATATGAGTTATTTTTAAAATCTTTAATTATTTGATATGGACCGAAAAATATATGGAAAAATTTATGAGTGACCTTGTCAAACTTACTTGATTGTTTAGGAATACGGAGCAGTACCCAATCGCCTTCCCTCAGAACAACCCTTGAAAAGTGTTTTTTAGCCTTTATTCTCCTTTTAAAATTACTATTAAGTTTTTCCTTTGCCAAGACAATTTTCACATCCCTCATAAGATCCTTTTCCTCAGGAAAGTCAATTATACTCCGTATTTGGTCAGTAGGTCTAATACCAAAATGCAATTCGAATGGAGTAAATCCCGTACTGAAATGAGTTGTTATGTTTAAAAAATACTCTATATCAGACACACATTTAGCCCATCGGGTATGTTTGTCGCTACAAAGGGTACGAAACATTCGCCCCAACTCCTTCATTACTCTTTCTACTGGGTTGCTTTTGGGATGCCTTATGGAGGAGTGTATCACACGAATTCCTGCTTTACGCAATTCACCTTCCCAAATGGGAGACGTAAACTGCGTTCCATGATCCGATAAAACCCTTTTTGGTTTCCCCATTTCAGCCATATATAAATCGAACAACTTTTTTAAGACTATTTCAGTCGTGGCTCTTTTAATAGGATACAATTTCACATACTTTGTGAATACATCAAGAACGACAAAAATATATTCCACCCCACCACTAGATCTCGGCAAGGGACCATAAAAATCAACCGCAATCAAATCATTAGGTTCCTGGGAATTCACAAAATTATATTGACATTCCATCTGAATATTAGGGTTTTTTACTCTTTGGCAGAGATCGCATGATAGAACAAATTGTTTAATATCTCTATTCATAGACTTCCAATAATAATGTTGGCGTAAATACATGGTTGTCTTATACACGCCTGGATGACCCAATTTCGAGTGAACACAATCTATTAATTGTCTTGTTATAATTTCTGGTATTACCACTTGCCACGAATCTTCATATTTATTTTTACGAAATAATATATTTTTGTAAAATGTAAACATTTGAAGTGAATTGTCTTCCTTTACTCTTTTAATGATTTTATTTATGTGATGGTCTTGACTTTGTAATTTCTCTAAACTTTCGAAAGATTCGCATAAATCCTTACCCAAATCAAGATTATTAATTGCAGCCCCAGACTCGTGAGAATCTTCACACAAAACATCTATTGATAAATGGTTATTAGGCTGTATAGTTTCAAATTTACCTTCAGGATTTCTACTAAAAAAATCAGCGACAATATTATCCTTGCCTGTACAGTGAGATACTGTAAAGTCGTATTGTTGAAGTATGATACTCCATCTTATCAGTCTGGCATTCAGGTATGCGGTACTGTTTAAAAAAGTTAACGCCTTGTGATCCGTAATAATATCAAAGCCAGCTCCAATCAAGTATGTCCGAAGCTTTACAACCGAATACACAATTGCCAGAAGTTCTTTCTCCGTCGTTGTATAATTCAATTCTGCAGCATTCAGACATCGACTAACTAGTGAAACAATTCGATGATTATTATCACGGTCATGTTGGTACAAAATTCCACTAATACCATAATTAGATGCATCAGTTTGTAGTTTGTATCTCGCACCAGGAATAAAATGATTCAATTTTATACAATCCACAAATGCCTGTTTCATGTTTTCAAAAGCCTGGTCATGGTCATCCGTCCATATCCATATTTTTTTTTCTTTCAACAAATCTCTAAATGGTTCCAATAAGTTCGAATGGCGTACCGTGAATTGTCTGTAATAAGTACACACACCAATAAACCGTTGAAGCTGTACTTTGTTTTCGGGTTTTGAAAATTTTTTGATAAATTCTAATCTATCAGGAATCGGTTTAACACCCTCGATTGAAAGCTCATATCCTAAAAAATTAACTTTTGTTTGACAGAAGATAGATTTATCTAATTTTAAAGTAAAATTTTTTTCTTGTAAAATGCTGAAAACCGAATTAATCTTTTCTAAGTGATCATGAATTGAACCGGAAGTAGCGATCAATAAATCATCAATATAAACCGTTAAGATCTTCTCAAATTGATTACCCAATGCCATATTCAATGCCCTAATGAAGGCTGAACCCGCCGTCTTCAAGCCGAATGGAATCCGGCAGAATTGATACATTTTTGAGTTATGCAGAAAAGCCGTATATCCTCGAGAACTTTCATGCAGTGGTATCTGCCAATATCCAGTTGCCAAATCAGTTAATGACATATAACTGACTCCATAAAATTTCTGCATCAACTCATTTATCAGAGGCGGAGATTCGTGTTCAGCTTCAATAATTTCATTGATATACCGAGCATCAAGACAAACTCGAACGGATTTATCATTTTTTACAACAATGCGAAGTGGATTACAATACGAGCTGTGTGATTTTTCTATGATTCCAGCACGTAACATATCTTCGATAGCTTTATCTACTGATTCACGATAAGTAAACGGAATTGGATATGTTTTTCGAACTATCATTTTATTCTCTTTAATTTTAATTTTATAAGGTTCAGTTTTAGCCCTTTCAACTTTAGGCGAAAATAGTTTGCGAAAATTAGACATAAGTTCAACAAAAGCCTTCCGCTCCCCATCGCTCAAACTCGTGAGTCCAGACGCGCACGACCGAATATCGTCCAAGAAACTGTCAGTCTCTTTTTTTTATTGTAGCATTCATGTATCATATCTAATACAGAAATAAACTTACTATCTTCATAGTTATTATTAACAAGATTATCCTCATATAAAATTTTCTCACAAACAGCTTCATTTTCAGGTATTACCTCATTAATAATATTTACATTTTGTATGTTTTCTTCATTTAATTTAGGATAATTACTCATAAAAAATACATTATTACGATCTACATTAAATAAATCACCAAAATAATCATCAGTTGTACTTCCACAATCAAGGTCACAATCAAGAAGAGAACGTGAAGTCAGATCTTCTGCTGCCTGAACTTCAAGTCTCGTTTCAGACGTATTTGTATTCTTTGTTGTACAAATATTATCAACAGAAAATGCATCGTTTTTACAATCCTTGTGAATTGAGGTTGCTTCCTCTAAAGAAGACTCCTGATCCCTCCAAATTTCAATAACCGGATTTTTTACATCCTCATTTATATTTGCACGAACAATTTGTATATAGCTAATGTCATCTTCTTTTTTTGATACTACCAGTCTCCTAGACGGCACCCCGTCGAACGAGATAAGCGACTTTGGAACGGGGACTCTAGCAACCGTAACCGAAATATGTTCATAATCTATAACAACCTGGTTACTAAGGAACCAATCATTTCCCAAAATTACGGAGTTTGACAATCCAGGCACCACCAAAAAACATGACTGATATTTTTCATCACCTATTTGAATTTCACACCAAATTTGTTTCCTAATAGTAGTTGGTTTTTTACCAATAGCTGTTGTTACAACAACCTTGGATACCGGGAATTCCGTCAATGTACCATGCAAGGACAAATATTCATAAAAATCCCAAGATATAGCCGTGATCTGGCTACCTGTATCAATCAGTGCCGGGACCGGAACAGCAAAGAAAGTCACAATAACCTTAGGACATAATGGAATTCTAACACAACCCTTTCCTTTGTACAGTTCTCTGGAACCATCAATATCCCTAGACAAATCATCTAGTTCATTATAAGTGTGCTGGCGCGACGCTTCCACTGAAGACATCGCGCTTAATACAAGTTTAAATGATCCTGACCATTGACACTATCGCCTGAATTTACCCGATAGGAGTTAGCAGTCATATTTGGTGGGGGAATGCTCAGATTAGGTAAAGGCACTGTATGCCGAATCCTATCCGTTTGAGCTTGTAACTCCCGCCCAAAATCGGAATATGAACCAGACTGTGAATTTGCAACAATACAGTTGCAGCATGATTTATAATGATTTTGCTTTAATTGCATCTGTCTAAATTTTGTTTTCATTTTTCCACTTTCAGGATTGCTCTGACTCTCAGGCTGACTAACACCCCGCTTCCCCTGACTACTAATTTTGTCTACGAAGGTCAAATCCAACTGTGCCAAGGCTTGTGATATTTTATCAAAATCTGAAAAATCTACCGTTGCTAAAGCTTCACGGACTCGAATTGGCATTTGTTGTATGATAGTATAATACATTTCATACGGTTCCATTTGAGGCAAAAAATGTCGTGCATCTTTTATCTGATCAAGAAAATATGATTGCAAGTTATCTCTATTATGATCAAACCGATTAGCAAGCCATCGGGATTTGATTTTTACGCGTATGGGAATTGAATAAAATTCATTTAAAAATTTCGTTTTAAAATCGTCATAATCCACAAAACCATTTCTTTGGGCATCAAACCACGCCCTCGCTCGACCCTCTAATGCACAATCAAAAACATTCAGACAATTAGCTCTTGTGATATTCTTTAAAGTAAAATACTTTTGCATTCGCTCAAGAAACTCAATAGGGTTATCCGTTTCATTAAATTTAGGAACCTTTGCATCTACATTTATTGCTCTTAGGCCATCAACCAATGTCTGAATTAATTGATCTCCCAAATTCCCCAAATTTTGGTCGTTTCTTGGATTCTCCTGTATTTGTTCTCGTAAACGCGTCAATTGGTTACTCTGATAATTATTTAATTCACGCAGTCGCATTATTTCGTCACGCATCTGTTCTAGATTCATAGCGTCTAACATGTCCCGATTTTCATCCGTCATAATTTCTAATAAATTTCGTTTCAATTTATATTTATCAAAAGAATCTTTGCGACTTCGCTTTGAGTTATACAATCCTGGTAATAATAAACCACTCTTAGATCTTGTCTTTCTGGGTGTTATTGTAATCTCAGACATTCATACTAATATTCTATTAACATTAGAGTCAAACTAATACACATTAATGACCTTGTTCTTGTTTATGTTCGGGCGCCAAATGTAACAGTTTATTTTTAATTTTTTCTTATAGGTGATCTCACAACTCTCAAATTATTAAACAATTTGATTATAATTTGATTGTAAATTGTTGATAAAACACAAAATGACTAGCACTGATTAAATAATCGTACAATGACTAGTTTAACATAATATGACGCTAAAATACAATATTACATAGAGTTGATTAAATTTCACAGACACACAATAGAACACACGTTATAAATTTTACTTTACAAACCGTCGTGAAGAACAAACTTAACATACCTCGATTTAGTCGAAGCGATGTAGCGTTATAATTTTATGATGTATTGATCTTTTCTTATTTCCAGTTTAACAATGTTTGTTAGACAATCAATGTCGGAAAAATATGGATATGCTATTTCATGTGAAGCGCTTGAGTATCGAGGCGTCCCTTCCACTTATTAATCAAATCCAAGATTGCAATCCAGATCCCAATGATCAATATTTTGTAATAATCAGCTTGTTTAGAATCCTTAAATTCAAGTAGACTAGGATACAAGAGTATTCATCTCTTATTTGCTTAACAACTTTCGGATTTAAACGCCGCTACAATTAAAATTTGTATGATTGATTATGTTTCACTCTTCAAACTCTATATTTAAAAGAAAGTCACTTTTTTAAAAAAAGGCCTACCTGGCGATGTTTTAATACACATGTATATATAAACAATTTTATATTACAATAAATCGCCACACGGCGTTTAAGAACCTTCTATCAAATTACTGTTACAATAGTAGTTAGATTGCTTATGAGCCCTCAATTTGGCAATCGCGATTACTTAGTCCGCGTATTCCCTTCCCTTCCTCCTATCTCACCTGACTCACATTTTGAAGAAATAAATATATTATTATTAATATAACGGCGGCTATACAGAGCGCTTACAGACATGACGTAGAAGTAAATAGAATAACCTTACACTATATAACCCAACAATTTTGTTAAATGAATCTAGATTTTTGGTTGAGCCAAACAAAATTTAGTTAAGGGGAAAGCCACGTTTAGAGGGTCGGAAAAATGCATTTTTTGCGGATAATCTCAATGAATAGTACACGGAGAAAAATAGATAGTAAACCGCAATATCTTGATATTAGCAGATAATGTATTTGCGATTTAACTATGAGACAGCCATCTAGATATTGAAACAAAGTATCTGTAGATATTTAAAAAAATATGTTATTTCGCAATATCTAAGATATAAAATTAAAGAACCCAATATGTTAATTTGAAATATCTCAGATGTTAAACTAAAATACATTAGATATCAGGTCATACTATTTGAGATTTTAAACTGTAATATCTTAGATAATTAAAGTCAATATTTATGTCATTGAATGCAATTGTCTTATAATTATGTAAAAATACTGATTGAAAAATTGAAAGAAAAAATGAAATTAAGAAAATATAACATGATGTAAATAATGATTGATCAAGGAATTCAAAATTTTCTTATAATCTCCTTTTTTTCACGAATTCCTCGATCTAAGAGTTTTTGCAAGTCCATATTTTGTTGATTACTATTCTCAAAGTCAAGGCAACCTGTTAATAAATGGAGATTATAAAAACGTTCAACATAATTGTAAAGATTTGGAAACTATTACGAATTCCAATAAATAAATTCCGATTCGATGTTGAATTTAAAAACGGCTACATAAAGAACGATTTATTGAGAGGTTAGAAAATCCATTTCAAATATTGAAGGTGTAAAAATGATATACTTATATAGATAGATACTTACTGATTTCAGTACTGGTAATATAAAAATTTTTCAAACATAACACTTCAAAACTTCATATAGAAACAACATTATTATTTCAGTGTCGAAACCAAAAACCATGCGACCGGCAAAACTATGGGCGAGCGCGATTGACAAATTACATGGAATTCAAAGACTCTGGTCACGATCACGTGACTTTTCCTCAGGCACGTGCACGCTACTGTTTATAAAAATCTTAGATATTAAAGATTAATATCCAATATTGTAAATTTTGAATATAAATTGTTATTGGTGATTAATATCTTGTATATTTAAAAGAATATATTAGATATTATGTAGTATAATCTAGATGATATAAGGTAATATCCAACATTCTAGTATCTCATTTTTAGTATCTATTTTTCTCAGTGTAGGCATGTTCGAAAATATTTTTCTGAAATTTCAGATCAAAATTCGAATAACTTCCTCAGCTACAGCCTCTGACGCATCGAGCGTACACAAGGCAGGTGAGCGCGCTCGGGATCTTTGAAGGCGATTTTCTCGAAACGCTATTTTTCGACACTGCGGGCACAAGAAGAAGAATTTTTTATCAACAATCTTAACAACACTGAGAAAAATAGATACTAAAAATAGATACTAAAAATGAGATACTAGAATGTTGGATATTACCTTATATCATCTAGATTATACTACATAATATCTAATATATTCTTTTAAACATATACAAGATACTAATCACCAATAACAGTTTATATTCAAAATTTACAGTATTAGATATTAAACTTTAATATCTAAGATTTTTATAAACAGTAGCGTGCATGTGCCCGAGGAAAAGTCACGTGATCAGAGTCTTTGAATTCCATGTAATTTGTCTATCGCGCTCGCCCATAGTTTTGCCGATCGCATGGTTTTTGGTTTCGATACTGCAATAATAATGCTGTGTCTATATGAAGTTTTGAAGTGTGATTTTTGAAAAATTTTTATATTACCAGTATACTGAAATCAGTAAGTATATATCTATATAAGTATATCATTTTTATACCTTCAATATTTGAAATGAATTTTCTAACCTCTGAATAACTCGTTCTTTATGTAGCCGTTTTTAAATTCAACATCGAATCGGAATTTATTTACTGGAATTCGTAATAGTTTCCAAATCTTTACAATTATGTTGAACGTTTTTATAATCTCCATTTATTAACAGGTTGTCTTGAATTTGAGAATAATAATCAACAAAATATGGACTTGCGAAAACTCTTAGATCGAGGAATTCGAGAAAAAAGGAGATTATAAGAAAATTTTGAATTCCTTGATTAATCATTATTTACATCATGTTATATTTTCTTAATTTCATTTTTTCTTTCAATATTCAATCAGTATTTTTACATAATTATTAGACAATTGCATTCAATGACATAAATATTGACTTTAATTATGTAAGATATTACAGTTTAATATCTCAAATAGTATAACCTGATATCTAATGTATTTCAGTTTAACATCTGAGATATTTCAAATTAACATATTGGGTTCTTTAATTTAATATCTTAGATATTGCGAAATAACATATTTTTTTTTTAATATCTACAGATACTTTGTTTCAATATCTAGATGGCTGTCCTATAGTTAAATCGCAAATACATTACCTGCTAATATCAAGATTTTGCGGTTTACTATCTATTTTTCTCCGTGAACTCAGGACTTTATTAACTTTAAATTTTATCTGAAAAAACGAATTTTCTTTTTCATGCTGCCAAATTTTTCAATTTTCAACATTTTTACATTATTTTTAGTTCAAATAAAAGGTATTATAATACGCTTTTGTGCTGTGAAACATAATTATTAGACAATAAAAACCTTAGTTAATATCTCTCGTTATATATCTAAAAGGCTGTTTGATCAATTTATTCGATCCACTCATACATACAAAAATTCCTAAATATCGTAAATTTTGCCATCCTAAACGAGACTCCCCCCTTAAATCAACTCGACAATTTGTTTGATTCAAACAAATCGTATTAAAACAAACTTGATAAGAAATAAAGATATACATTTTATACTTTTTAAAAATGCTTTTTATAGCAGGCTTTAGAAACTTTCTTAGAAATAGAAATTATTTTTAGAAAATGGTTTAGTACTAACAAGTTTTAACTTGTACCGATTAGCGGCTGAGCTTGATTCGTTTTTGGCGAGTTTTCCGCGAGTCTGTTTCCAAATGTCCTGAGAATTTTAGAGAATCATTAATAACTTTGGAGACGTGCTTTTTAACTTTCAGATGGGCGACCGGCGCTAAACGGCTCTGGTAGATTGAAGCGGGTGTCGTCACTTAGCGCTGCTTCCGCTCGGTGGGGCGTGGTTTTGTTTTTCAGAGCTTTTTAAGAAACCGGAAGATTTATTACGTATTTTGGATTGAGCTACACGCCTCGACGAATTAAAGCATTTAACTAAACCCACTGGCGCTAGCAAACTAAAGCGGCTAGAAAATTACTGTCGGGGATCAAATCTGTTTCAGAAGCAGTCCATTAACATTATTAAGAGACGCGGGAGACTTGAGAAAATTATATGGCAATCAAGAAAGCGACGTATTAATAGGATTTCTTATTTCTCTATGAAACCAATTACCAGTGTGAATCACCTCAATTTATCAGGAATTTATTGCTTGGTTGTCATACTTTTATTTCTAAGATGAATTTTGATGATAAATATTTTGCGTTGATGAATAAAATAACATCTGGATCAATTTAAAAGTCATTTCATCATTAATTTAGAGAGTAAATGCTCCTAGTTTGTTTGTAGAGATATACTCTTGAGTATGTGGATATAACCACAAACTTTGTAAATGCAGCACTTAACTCGTCTTAAGGACCTATGTTTAGCTTGGCGTTTTAGAGATGAATGGAAGTTTACACGCCACTTAATCTCAGCAGAAGTGAATTTTTTTCGCTCTAGCGGGACACGCAAAGCATTTTACTTTTGTTCAGTCGTTCGCTTTGGTCCCTCAATGACTTGCTTCACTCATTTAAGCGCAAACAACGAAAGAACAAGAGCAGGAAAAAAATTAGGCTCGTGCCAACGTTCAGAAAGTCAACTGTTTGATGTTCCGAATCATAAGGATGACATTAAAAAATAAAAAGATTTCAAGACATTTAAGTAATTTTATTACAAACATATTTCATCTTGTTTTATAAGTTTAAAGGCAGGTAATACTTGAAAAATTAGGATTTTGCTGAAATTAAAATTTTTAAATTATCTAACAAAAATAATCTGTCTACGTCGTTTTTCATCTTCTCTGCCATTTCTCAATTTTTTGAACAAAATTTTCTTCATTTTAGACATAAACATGTAGAAAGCTAAAATAAGTAAGATTTGTTAATTTTATAAGTTTCACATGCCCTTAATCAGAAGTTAATTTACTGGTAACTAATACTGGTAACAACTACAATTATTCATTATCTATTTCACTCCTTAATGTTACATAAGAATTTTATAAATACACGAAATTGGTTTTGATTTCCGCTCTTATATAAACAGCCAAACTAAAAATGTCGATTTAATTCGACCGTCCCGAATGATCGAAGCAGACCAATGTAAATCAAGGAAAAGTATATAATCTGCAATGGATTTCATTTCGCAGAAGCAATTCGTTTCAACATCGAAGGGGAGACGTGAGATCGAAAATATCTCGTCTTCAAGATGAAAAAGGCTTTTTTGAATGAAAGAAGAAAGCACATGAGGTTTAAATGGGAACGTGGAAAGAAAGAAAGGACGAAAGTAAGAAATAAAGAAATAATTCAAGAAAATAAAAGGCAGGAAAGAAAGAAAGCGAACCAAAAAAAAAGGGAGAACTAAAAAATTGAATAAGGCGGGGGTGAGATAAGTAAAGATAGAGTGAGAGAAAAGAAGAGACGGACAGTCGAAATGGGCAGAATGGAAGCAAAAGGATACGCTTAAACATAAGTAGTTAAAACGCTCTTTAACGACAGGAAATGTTAGACGCCAGGAACATGTGTTTCGAGGTTTCGCGCTCGTTCTCCGCAATTGCACTCGTAACTTCGATAACTCGCTTATTATCGCGTACGTGCTCGACTTAATTATGCCGCCCACTCTCTCAGTTTTTACAACCACTCTTGCAATCTTTCATTATAAACTAAAAATATCCTGCAACTATTATAATCTTGGTGAAAAAAGATTGAACTACTTTTGAAAAAAGAAAAAACGAATTGAATTCATATTATAGAAAGATTTAGCAATTTGACATTTATGTAAAGTAGTTTCTTCATTAAATTTCCATATGGAGAAAAAAATATGCCATCGGATATTATCAATATACTTATCCGTATGCAAAGAATAACATATTATATGGTTTATCATCTGTATTACAATGGAAACAATATGAATGGTAGTTCTAACAATGTTTCCGCATGAGTTATCATACTATCCTCAATGTACTGAGTATAATATATATGGTAACCTGTGCAATATTCTTTTTTTTTAAATGTAGATTTGCCGCAAATCAGTTTGTTGTAATCTTTAAAAATATAAGTACCTATATGTAAATACGAGTACATCAAAGTCTGAGAGCAAGAAAATTTTAATTTTCATTCAAATTAATTTAGTTTTTTTAATTTTGTTTCCAAAACATACAGAAACTCATAAGTACCAAGGATTTTAGTTTTATCTTCGATACGAAAACCAAAGTAAAAAATTTTACTTGGTGTTTATAAAAAAAATCGAATAGGCGGATATACTTTTGCTTTCTTTCTTAATTTTAATCACTGACTGAATTTTAGAAATACAAATAGTTGTTTCGAGTCATATTAACTAATAAGTCAGTTAATAACAACTGAATGTATAGATTGAATACAGTCACTAATTGAAATTAAGAGAGTCGGTCGAGAGCTTATACAGATTACAATTATATTTGTTATTAGTGATCTGAATTTAATCTCTGGATGCATTCTGCATTCATTAATTTATAATTTAGTTTCAAGAGGAAATACATCGCAGGAAGTTTTAAAAAAATGGGTTCACCAAAGAAGGATTGGTTGAATGACTATGCGTTTTTATAACAAACAACAGAATAAAAATGTTTTTACCACTAAGAAAGCATCGGTTTTTCGCCAATGTTCGATGCAAAACGGCGGCTCACCTGCTCGGTTAACCTACCTTTCTGCTAATTAATTTGCCCTTCTGCTAATTAATTTATACAATTAGCGTGCGACGGAAAAAGTCTCATCGAGGACAAGAAAGACTCTGAGGTCGGATGCTTTCCGTCAGCGTGAAATCAATCGAAGAGTAGCGGCAGGTGCTCGCCGCCTTTTACCCTCTAGTGGGACACAGTAATTTAAATTCTGCCAGACACCCTTAACCAGCTGGGGTCCAAAAACAGAGCAGCACGAATCACAACGAGCTTAGAAAAATCGAGCAAGAAGAGATCAGGTGCCAACGACAAGAGTTTGTTTTTTGAAGTCTGTATTGCTTACAAATGTCTCGTTGTAAAAAACGAGCACTACAGTCCTAATGAGTCTGGTTTGTTAAAAGATGTATTTCTTTTTTCACCATTTTTTACCGCTGTGCCGCGTGGCTGCATTAAGCTGACGAACATAGTAGAGCGGAATCTTAATGCTCTTCTTTTCCAGGAAGGACTAGCAAATATCGAACTATCAACCGAAGTTTCTTGAACATTGGTGGCCTATAAATTCTTAAATGCTATAGATCGATCGATCCTTCCCACTGAGGAAGAGTTAGGTTTTGACAAATTGATGGTCTGTTTCATGGAAGCTTAGGTTATGATGTTGCTGATGGACGAACAGGCTCATTAGGATTACTTCAAAAAATCAGTTCTATCGTCACCTCTTTGTTTTTTTGTAAATATTCCATATATTTCTAATAGCCCTTTTTCATAATTAAAAATACCATTTTAAGAACCTTACTTCAAATTTTTAAATTAAGTAAAAATTAATTTGAGGCCATTGATAAATCAGGGCTATGTGACATTAGCAATAGAAATTATATTGTCTTTAAGAAAAATGCATTTTCTGTACCAAATAAACGTACACAAAAATGGTATGTTTGCACGGAGGAAAATAGTTCGATAAACTTCACTCAACTTTTAGCAAAGTTGGGACATGTGGAGATTATTTTATACTATTGTAATCATTTATGACGTACTACATGTTAAATAATGCATCATAGTTCGATAAACTTTAAAAATTTAGATTAAGGTTTCAGAATGTACGTTACAAATTATCACAATAATATTAAATCATCTCTAACTTGTCCATTTGTCCCAACTTTGCTCAAAAGTGATGATCTGGTAATACATGACCTTAAAGCATACTGCTTTTCTTGAAAATTTTAAAAACGAATCTAAAGTCAATAACATGCCTGTAACGCAAAATCGTAGGTGGAAGTTTAAAGTCAATTTTGAGACGAAACGTCGCAATGTGACATGAACGATTGTAAATGGTCCGTGGGTGCACTTAAACGCCCATTTCCTCCGAAATCCACCGAAATCACTTAGACCGACTCTAAGCGTTCCAATTAAGAGGTATGCGTGTCCCGCTTCTGGCATTTGTGGAGGGGGAATTTTTTCTCCTCTTCTCTCTCTTTTCTTGGTTCACGCATACATTAGACTGCACTCTGATTCTTCTTCTCCTCTTCTTTTTTCCTTGGTGACTTTTGGTTTTATTGCTTTAAAGATCTAGTGGATAAACAGATGAGCATCTTTCGGTCTATTAGCGGATCTGCCATGGTCGCACACGCACTGCAGAATTGATATCTTTCCCAGAGCTCACCCTCGTGTGCAGTTAGTCCCATCTTCACGCTCTTCCGGTTCAGAGCAAACGTTCATCGCGGTTACAATTAAATGCATCATGACTCGCATCCTTCGGTGGCCAGAAGAATAATTTTAGAGGGAAAAAATCTGTCCCTTGTGAGTGAGAGACCTCAGGGAAGCAGTTATTTTATAGCTTGTTTAACACACACGTTGAGATGTACTTCACTTACTATATACGTTTGAAGTTGAATTTACTGCTACTGTGAAATTTATTAGAGTCGAGCGAGGGTGAAAAATTAAGGAAACGAACACTTTTAAATGATTATTTGGAGGAAGGAATATTTATGCCGAATTAAAATATCATTAAATTTGTCTTTATAGTGACAGGTTTTAAGGAATAAATAAAAAAAAATGTTTAAACTCTAAGATTTAGTGAACATTAATTTCTAGAGATTCATAAACTTATTGTAAGTATTAATAGGATATTTTTGTTTCATTTCGTTCAAAATTTTTAGGCTTGACCTACTTTGAGTTTGGATCAAAGAAAAGGTTTTCTTTAGCACACAACCTTGCATTTAAATTTAGTGTCTTTGACCCCAGAACCTATAAGTACATTCTTTGAAATTTCAAAACATATGATAAAGTACCGAAATTTTCATTTGTTTTAGCAATGGAACATAACTTTCCCAAACCTTCTTTGCTTTACGATGAAATAAACATAACCGTCGCCTTCAACATAAATTCTTATTCCAGCAGCAAAACAACCAAACTATTTTATCGCACGAGAACCGACTTAGAACCAGAAAAATTTGCCATTCGAGTTGAATTCCAGATGTCCCCGAAACCTATACATTGTATCAGAGAAGTCGTAAACAGGTTGCACCTACATTCACAGTGGCCTTGTTAGTGCCAAGAAAACCAAAGTGCATCATATCGCCAGCAGATTTTCTAGGATCGTAAACCTGAGATTATTTAGCGCACTTCACAAGCTCGATTATTTTGGTGCTTTCCGTCTTCCAGGAATCACTTTTTTGGTTCTCCTATGCTGATTTAAACTCAATTTGAAGATTTTATCCCTCGTAGACTGGGAGGCGCGATTCATCAGGCATCAAAGATCCACCTAGTCAATTAAGAAGACAGCTGGTCTATTAGGGGCATGCAGTTTGTGACATTCCCTGGATCTCACACCACCGCAAAACACCGTGAAGCATCGACCGCATAACACCAAACATACGAGGCGTCCCGAAATGACGTATGGGACTCTAGGGTTCTATTTTTGGTGGCGTTTAGGGAGAACGCGACATGTGCTCGATATTTAAACTCTCTTGGCTCTTAGTTTCTTGAATGCGTTTCCCACTTCACGATCTTCTTTCTCACTTGCTCTAACTCCGGTACCAATTTCTCTTTTTTTTGCACCCCTTTACCCTGCTTTCTTAAAGGAAATTTAGCTCTTGGCTGTTGTCCCTTGTAAATTACGTATCATTCACTTTACAAACTGACACTGGCACGCTTTCGGAATGCTGCTCACGCTTTATGGGTGTCGGTTTCACTAGTTGAGCACGTTTCTATAGAAAAATAAAAAATTTTAATGTTTTAGGAAGATATTGCTTTATTTGTGGCGAAAAGGTAGATCTTTAAAAATCTTAATTTTGTTGAAAACAAAGGATGGTGAAAAGTTATCAGATCGCAATTGCCAAAGTTTTAAGGTGTATATATATATGTGTGTGTGTGGTTGTGTATGTATGTATGTATATATATTGTATTAAAAACTACACCACAAAAATTTCAATCTACAATTCCATGCACGAATGTCAATTAAAAATATTTTTTTATATTTAGACACTTAATTCCAACCTTCCAAAAAATGCTTTCTGGTATCCAGTTTGTTAGGTTATGTGAATGAAATATTTACCTCAAAGTAATATCAAAATTTATTTACCTACATGTAAAAACATAATGATAATTACTTGTTAAATTTTTACAAAAAATTTTTTATACAAGATATCCTATGTTAGCAAAACCTTTTTCTGTATTTTTAGATTTAAATAATAATAAAGTGACATGTTTGATAACATGTCTGTCGGTCGGTTCGTGTGCAAAAAAATTTTTTTATGTTTTTTCGTTTATCCGGTTTTTTATTCACAGTGAACTCTAAACATTTTTTTAATTCGTGATGGTGCATACTGGACTACTTCATTTTGAATTGCAAGCTATGAGATAAGTTTTTAAATTCTATGATAATCCTTATTTTAATTATCTCCTATATTCTAATGTTTTACAGAAATTTTGAATTAATCTTTGAATTTATGGCACTGAAGAGGGCCCTCATATGTGGCCGAAATGTTTGCCTTGCTTTCTTTTTCAGTACTTTTATATCTAATAGTGATAATTTTAATCGAAGAGAATAAAAAGAATCTGGCCCTATGCCAAAATAACGAGAAATGAACAAACAATTATTCTGATCGTTGGAGAGTAAAGCAGGTGTTTGGGTAAAACTCAAGGCTGTTTAAGTGGAAGAATGAACAACATGGATGATGCGATCGAAGATTCAGTGAAATAATTACACTCCTTTGTAGTGATTTAGCATGAGATCAGGAAATCTAATCAGGTTATAAGGGCCTGATGGTCCACTTTTGGGCTTTAAATCATTGATTTCTTCAATAAGAAGTTGAGGAAAAAGGTTAGAAAAAGATCAAGATTTTTATTTTCTGTGCAAAAGCTACAAGATGTTCTCATTTGACAGAGTCCTGTATTGAAGTAGCTGAAAAGATTTTTTATAAAATACCTATTCTCTTCTTAATTTCTAATTTATTTTTATTTATTTTCAACATTAAATTTTATCTTATTTTTATGAGATATAAATAATTTTACTGTATTAAAATGAAGACAGAGTCACATGCAGTGACATTACATGATAGACGACTCAAGACTCGCTGAAAACACATTTCTCGCTGAGAGACAATTTTAGCAATTGACTGATTGCACTGACAAATCATAATTCACTATTCTGGCTAAGACCCCATGCCAATACAAAATGATTTAACGGTAAAACTCTCAGTTATTCAGCCGTTATTTATTCCATCCTAAGTAAACTTTAAAATACTACACGGAAAAAATAAGTTCATCAAAATTTCTTTAACTAGTCAACCACTTTTGGATAGGGCACTACATTTTTTACATTTCCAGTACTTTTAAGTAAAAAGTCATAAACTTTGTCGTAAAATCGATAAAAGTTATAGAAATTGCCAAGAACTAGTACAATAATAGCAGTTTTCCAATTTTTATTGAATAGTTCTTGATAAAATTATGAAAAAGTATCAATCTTTCAGAAAATGTTCTCCAAATTTTAGAAGTTCTGTAATAAAATAACCTTCTCACACAGAAATGAATAAGTATGATACGAGTTAACGAAAGAGTCTTTGACTGTTCGCTAAAGTTTCTCAAACTGCCTGACGCACCACGTTGCGCAGTTGTTATGTGTGATAGAGTTCAGGTTTTATTTTGATGGAAATCATAATTTTCGATAGCGGCGCTGGTTAGTTGCTTAGGAATAAAATGCGTTATACGTTAGGTTAGGCGTTCGAATCCCGCAGCGGCGGATATAATTTTTAAGAAGCGTTATAAATGCGTACGATAACATGTATATATAGTGATTATGAGTTTGGTTGTAAATGATTGTCCATAAATAAAATAAAATAAAGTTTAAGTAATAAATAAAACGGTTAGGAAATAATCCACGTAAATTATTTTTTTAGGAAACGCAATTTCGCCAAATTTTCATGAACAGTTAATGAAAGTTTCTTGAACTGGCTTCGAAACTTTAGTTTGCGAGTTTTATAAAAACTCTAGAACTCTGCCGTCAAATTTCCTTCGAGAGTCAACGATAGTTTCTTGAACTATCTTCGAAACTTTCATACAAGATTGTTATACAAATTCTAGTACTACGTTCTCAGAAATTTAATGAACACTTCAGGATTATTTCTTGAATGTTTTATACTTTTTAAAGAATTGTATATCCAATTTTCAAACGTTGACAATTCTAAATTTTAAAAGACTTTCTGGTCTGTTCAAAAGTGGTTGACGAGTTAATAAATATTTCATGAACTTTTTTTTCCGTGTAGAAATAAAATCCCGTTTCATCGGAAAAGGTCTAATGTTAATATGCATAGGATATAAAAGTTTCAATTCTGATTCCAATATGAAATATTACTCTTGAGTTTTAACCATAATTTTCAAACTTCCATTTTTCAATATTAAACTACATTTTTTAAACAGGAAACGTTTTTGAATACTTCCTTTTTCTTTTATTTGTTCACTTTGATCTACATTTAGACTTCCATCATTTTTTACGTAAAAAAATGTCTTTTCGTATTTTACTGAGACTTAATTGACAATCGTTAAAGCGGCGCGCTGTATATTCATAGTGAATGTATTTGTAAGGCGACACGTGAGTCAGAACAGCATCGTTAGCAATCGTACAATTCCATAATTAATCGTAGTAATCCGAGACTTATTAGCTACGTAAGCTCAACGGGCTCCTTCCGACGTGATACATTAATCTCTTTATTGGCTTCTCTTGACAGGCAACGGATGTGAGAGCACCATCTCTTTTTTTAAGGTACATGAGAAGCAAATGTGGCCTATATCGACTGCTTCGAGAGATAGATATCTAGTCAATATAATGATTCTGCTGTAATAAAAATGAAGCATAACTTCCAAGCAAATATTAAATATATGACAAGCCAATAAACATTCTCAATAGAAAGTCGCCGCAAATAGTTGAGTGTAGAGGTTCACTTTACAGCAGAAGGTAGATACAAAAAATTAACGCGTTGTCACGTCATGCGATAATTAAAAGTATGGTTACTTTCTTGTGATTATACGCGGTGAGGAAAGAAATCAATGTAAAATAAAAGCGTGTTTGATTCTCCACACGCGATGCTCCTACACCTTTTTCATTTAGTTAATTACAACGAATTATAATTAAATTATAATTAATCCGAAACAAATTAAGCCAGGATAGCATATATATTATTATTTTTATATAACCAGTTTTTATAAAACTCACCCTTTTATTGCAAATAAAGTACACGGACAAAATAAGTACTGGGAAATTTACTTGACAGTCCTCGACTTTTGGACAGGATAAATTTTTTCGAAGATCCTATATACTTTTTATTAAGAAGCTTAGAACTTCATCGAAAAAAAGAAAGAATGTCCTAGATTAATTCAAGCACAGTCAATGAATGAAATTCTTTCAAATTTTATTGTGTAGTTTTTGAAAAAATTATAGAAAGGCAAATAATACTTGTTCTAAAGAGTGCTTCACTTTTCAAAAGAGTTTGGATAGAATAATTTGATTAGGAAGAGATGAATACCTGCTATACAAATCAAAGAAAAGTTCTTGGACTGCGCTTGAAAGTCTTGTGAAATTTTTAGTGGTACGATGCGCAGTTGTCAATGTCAGTTTTTTAGATACGCAAAATTTTTATTACTTTGTAAATTGACATAAACTTCAGAAATTATGAAATCCTTATATTTGATATTTTAGAATTCAGTAATTAATTTATTAAAAGTCTCTTCATCTAAAAACTTTTCTTAGCCTTATATAAAATTGATGGTGAAACAAGGCGCAGCAATTTCTTACACGGCCCTGCATTTTCAAAGGATAAAATGTCCCCAAAATTTTTTGAGAAGTATCGCAAGTGCTTCGGTAGCCGTGCGGTTTAATTTATAAGGTTAGACTGCGTTATACATGTAAGTTAGGTAAAAGTTAAGGTTCGAATCCTATCAGCGTAATATTAATTTCAACAGCGGTAATATAATTTGTAATAAAAATCAATAAAATAGTATATAAAAAAAAGACAGCTTGCGAAAATAATTTTTGTTTCTTATTGCCTTTGATAGTCCATAAAAATTTCATTAACTGGCTTTGAAGTTTTCATGCACGAGTGCTGTGCGAGCTCTATCTGCCTATATTCAGAATTTCATATTAATTCGTAAAAATATCCAATCCTTGAACTTTATTTTCTCAAATGAATCATAGACATTATACATTTTGCGTACTCAGAATTTTCACGGACTTTCTACTGAATATACTTTTGGAAAGTTCTATACTTTTTCCAGGATTATTGATCTAATTGTACAGGAACGGTACTTCTAGTTTTAAGTAACTTTTGAACTGATCTGAAAGTCGAGTACTCTGTCATGTAAATTTCCCACTCTCTAAATTTGAATCAGTCAAAATATACTGGTCATCAGTGAAATTTGACTGATTCAAATAGCTAAAAAGAGGTTACTGTAAATCAGTCAAATTTCACTGATTATTTCAGTGAAAATTGACTGATTTGACAGTGGAAAATATTTTTTTCACTGATGAATCAGTGAAAATTAACTGATTTAACAGTGAAAAAATATTTTTTCACTGATGAATCAGTGAAAAGGCAAATCACTGATTCAATCAGTGAACATTTAACTGGTTCAGATTTAGAGAGCAGTACTTATTTTTTCCGTGTATATTGAAAAGGAACGGAATAGAAATTGTTTTTGAATTCACCGAGCATAATAATAAGGTATAATTAATAAATCAATTTAGCAATAGATCAGTATTCTCTTTAAAAACTGATATTTGACATTTTCTATAAATTTCTGATTTGAAATTTGATCATACAGCCTTTTGGAATTTGTTCTCCAAATTCGAGCGACTGTTTGACAAACGAAGTTGACCATTTGAAGGAGAACGAATTCTGGAAGAAATAGAAGGAACAATGAACAATTGGTCCGAGATAGTATCTGGACCTGATCGATTTCTTCGTTTTTCGTAGGCTTTCTGAGTAACGATTTGGGCATTGGTCTGCTCTTCTTTGAGAAAAGAAGTGGACAACAGAAAGTGAAGTTTGCCACGGGGTATCTTTATAACTCGATCCTCGGTGTAACTTACCTGCTCTACTATTATAGGGTATGCATACACTATAATGCTCGCCTTTTTCACGGTGGGACAACGAATAGTAAGGAAATGGTCTTCGGAAGGACCTCACGCCCTCGACAATACAGGACCCTTGTAGGGTCCTTCAAATTCGTTCCTGACTTTATTGTTACTGGCCGGTGAAGAATCAGTTTTTGAGCGAAACTCCAGAAAATGGGTCTCTTTTGCGCTCGCGACGCATAATTGCGATTTAAAAGGCACGCCAAGGGGCAAGAACCAAACGACGCAGCTGTGACCACAACGACAATGAAGCATCCACTCGAAACGGACAATCGAACAATTTGAAACTAACTCGCTTTAAAGAAAAATAAACGTTCTCCACGGTTTTCAGAAAATAAGGTGGGGGTGATCTTGCTTTACTGCCCAAGAAAATTTCCAAGTACCTCCAGAGCCTGAGGAAGATTAATTGCTTCAGCCATCGACTTTGTCTTCCAATTTACAAAGTACCGACTCTGCAATTTATTACTTTTAATTTCTGAGGCAAAACTAACCGTTAAAGAAGAGAAATTCGGACTACTTGCCACACGATTTGTCCCTTTAGCAGAATTTAAGAAAGTTGCAACATAGTTTTAGGGTATGTAATACATCAGTCACGTGACTAATGATGTACAGCATTCATTTTTCATTTTGAGCCAATCATTAACCATAAAACGTGACCGAAGTCCTGCTAAAATTTCTGTTAACTTCCTTGCAGTAAAAAGTTAGCAAAAAATTTTTTCAGTCAACTTTAAATATAAAAATTTGGATATTTTGGATGTACTTACAGTTTTTAACGTTCATTGAACGATGACGAAATTTTTTTTCCATAAAAAAATTAATTATTATATTTATATTTAGGGCCCTTCAAATACACAATCGTTCATGAATAATACACTATTTTTTTAAACCTGAACCCGTATCACACTATTTTTTAATTTTCTGGACCAAAAACTAATCATTTAGTTTAAGAAAAAAAATTTTCCATCGTTCAATGAACGTTCAAAACTGTAAGTACATTATTTTGGTGTACTTAGTTGGCTTTAGGGTCCAGAAAAAATGTAAACTCAAGGTTTCATATTTATACTCAGGTTGGAGTCCTCATCAGTGAGAATTTATTTCTATAAAAAATACAAAGGAGGAAAACTTAAAAATTGCCCGTGTGACGGATAAACATTGTGGTGAAAAATGATGTAAAAGAATTGCTAGTGTGAAAATATAAAATTGGACTAAATAACTAAATTTGCGATAAAGTAAAACTGTACAAAAATTTTTTCTCTAAAATTACTAAGGGGAGAAACCTAAAAAATAGCATGTGTGACGAATAAATCATTGTGGTAAAACGATATAAATGAATTGTACATGCGTGAACCTTTAAAATTGGTCTAAACTAAATGTAAAAAAACTGTACAGAAATAATTTTTTCTATACAAATACAAAGGAAGAAACTTAAAAAATTTTGTACGTGTGACCGATGAACATTCTGTTAAAAAATGATGTGAAAGAATTGCAAGTTTGAAACTATAAATAAAAAACTTAAAAATAGCACGTGTGACGGATAACATGGTGGTAAAACGATATAAATGAAATGTACATGTGAAACTATAAAAATGGTCTAGATTAGATTTACAAGAAAATAAAAACTGTACAAAAAATGTATTCTGTAAAATTACTAAGGAGAGAAAAAAATATTAAAAAATAGCACATGTGAGGGATAAATATTGTGGTAAAACGATATAAATGAGTTGATGTTGTTTATTATTATTTAAATGTAAATTTTAATTAATTCGCAGGCGATCGAAAGACCTGGGCTCGAATCCCAGCGCAGTCGAAGGCGTCTTCTTTTCCACAGAAATATTTTCAAATTCTTTAAATATAAATTTTAATAACTTTCAGTTTTATTTTCTTTAAACATTTTTCCAGAAGTTTTATTAGAAAGAAGCTAACAGATGTTCTTTACTATCGTTTATTGCGTTTCCTCAATTTCCAGAAATTTATTTTGTTTAGTGAATTTTATGAAGTGAATTTTTTAGATTTAGTGAATGAAAAAAAGTTATCTTCCAGGAATAAATTATTATAGATTTTGGTCACGTGGTTAAATAATAAAAAATAAAAAAAAAACTCAAAATTGGATCACATTGATCACATGACCTGATTATTCAATGTCCCTAATTTCTGAATATACTTATACACTATAGATCCGAATGGATAAAATTTCAACAATGAATAACTGAATGATATTTTATATGAAATCATTAAAATTTGCTTCAAAATTTTGTTATTTAGGTACCATCTATCAAAAATTACTTATTTATCACTTAACTTCGCACTGAGTTCATTAGTAAAAATGTAATTTAAGTCTCTTCCCTATGTATTTTTATAGCAAATTTTTTCTACAATTTTCAATTTTTTATTCGCAAATTTAGTTAGACCAATTTTATAGTTTCATAAGTGAAATTCATTTATATCGTTTGTCAACAGAATGTTTATCCGTCATAGGTGCAATTTTTTATTTTTTTCTTCCTTTGTATTTTTATAGAAATAAATCTCACTGATGAGGACTCCAATCTGAGTTGAAACGTTTGAGGAAAAAATGAAACCCTGAGTTTACATTGTTTCTGGACCCTAAAGCCAAATTAAAAAATAATCTATCTATTAACAAGCTTATAGCTTGGTAATTATAATTATCAACTGATGATTAGTGATTTGGACAAAAGTTCAGTGAATTTTTAACAATTAAATAGGATAATAATAAAAAATATTTTATATATTTTTTTCATTATCCGTAACAAACCTTTAATTTTGATATTAAAATGTTATACGAAAAACGGTACAATAGATGCTTCTAATATAAAATGTATTAGAGCACCTGGCGCCTTTTTCACGGAAAATAAGATCTTCGATTTTAAAAATCGGTTTTTTCCAGAGCAAAATATACCTCAAAATGATTTGGGCGTGAGGCTTCTAGGGATCTCTTTTCTACCCATTCTTTCCACGATTTAAGACGAATGGTTCAAGATGGCAATAGTGACTGAAGTTGCAATGAAGGGTCGATTGTAAAAGAGCCACTATGAAAAGCATTGTATTTGGACTCGACAATTCCAAGTGCACTATTGGAAGCCGTTTAAATCCTTGTAGAACTCAAGAGGATGCGGTTGGGTGTCGTTTTTCCTTCTCGAGTCACTTCAATTGTCATCAAATTCAAAAGAGTGAAATTGAGTCCAACACATCAGACAGATGTCAAAAATTTCTTATAGATCTCTATGTCCTTGACACGGTGGGATTCAAAAATCAAATCGATGAGGTGGTCGATTGTGTGGTAGTCGATTCGGAGAAAAAATAATCATCTTGAAGACACACGCAGAGAAATTTTCCACTTGAATTTACTTGAATCAAGCAGAAATTATGATATTTATATTTTCAAAGAATTTCTGTCTGATTTTGTAAAAAAATTTTAGAAAAATATTCTTAGGAGCACATATTTATAGAAATCTCTATTAACATTCTGGAAAGTCAGAAATAAACTGCTATTTAATCATTTCAAGTTTTATTAACTAATTCTAATTTACTAATTAATTTTTACTGATAATTAACAGGATTTCACAGAACAAAATTTGCCCAGTGTATAAGCGCATAAGTCTGTCCTTTTTTAAAGGTTTAGTTTATATTACATCTTGAAGTTAGCCGGTTTTTAGATTTGAATTAAAACTTCTTTTTTCAGTGATCATCAACAAGTTTTAAAAATCTTGTTTTACAGAAAATCATTAAAGAGATTCCAGTCTAGGAGCCCCATTTATGAGGTATTCTTACGATTTTTTCATGCATACGGAGAAAATTCATTTACGAAAGTTTAATCAAAAGTTGAGTAAGACTGGGACATAGTGACTTTTGGAGAAAATTTAAATTTTTTTGCCTATTCATTCAATAACGAATTATAAAGTTTAATTAACTGTTGAGTTAACTCTAAAACAGTTGATTAAACACGATTAAATACGCAAAAAAATTTAAATTTTCTCCAAAAGCCACTATGTCCCAGTTTTACTCAACTTTTGATTAAATTTTCACAAATCAATTTTCTCCGTGCAAAATTGTTTTGGTTTATTTATTCGAGAGTTTCTCCTGTATATTATTACACTTCTTGAGTATCTCTCAGAATTTATTATTGCTTCATTTCATGAAATAAGTCTTTTGATGTAATAATTATAAAGGCATGTAAAAAATAAAGTGCTCCGAGTTACTCATGATTGTGGCCGTTCTGCTTATTTGAAATAAAAAATCCAGAGATTTTTAAAATATATGTTGATGACTATTGTTTGAACTAGATTACAAAAAAATATTGAAAAATAAACAAAAAGGTAAATGTATGCGAAAAACGCAAAAAAAAAAATTCGATTTTTTGGACCCTCTAGACCGGAGTTGCCCCTTAATCATTGTCCAAAATTTTACCAATTGGTAATTCGCCAATTTTTAAAAACTGAGATATCTTTAATCGTCTAAATCTTCCTTGTTAAATTATTAATGATTCAGAAAGAATACATGTAATATGAACGGAACATTTAGAATTGAATTAAATTCTTTGTATAACGAGAAAATTATATCAAAATTCTGTATGGTCAAATCGATTTTTACAATGAAGAATTGTTTGAGTATATATAATTTTCATTGAATCATTTTATATATAATTAATACTGCATTTTTACATATTTCAAAATCTGAATTTGTTCAGAGCAACAGATGAAAAATCAGGAAATTAGTTCCTCATTCAAACAAGTTATTATTTATGATTATTTTCTCTTGACTAGAGTGGTACATAATCAATTACGAATTTCTTTTACATCAATTACCTTCTACCAATTCAGAGATTTACAGAGGAAGAAGTGCATTTAAGAAAAGCTTCACGCTAGTATTTGAATTATTGCTTATCATGATATAAAATACAAATGCAATGCTAACGGCTAATTGATCAAAGCAAAATGTTACTTTACAGATATTCAAACGATTGTGGGGTCATCCAGTACTTAAGAACCTACTCAATCGTTTCAATAAGTCAAATTAAGGTGGCCGTAGATTTATATTATACATCTAGTGGCACCGATGAAAATGATATAGTGTTTTGTAATGGTGTTGGTCGGTCCAGCACCTGGTCCCATGATCCTTTGTCAGCACAACCTAAAGATGAAAAAAGAATAGGAAAGGGAAGGGATCTTCGCTCTTTGCTATGAAAAGAGTCCCATAAACTTACGAAGCATTCAGCTAAATGGTTCTAAAGTACATTCGAAATACGAGTGCCAGAAATCCTATTGCTGCATTCGTTTTCGAATCACGACACGGGTGGTTTCGAAAATAAAAATGCAGATTAGAATTAATGTACTCCGCCTTCTTGTAGGTTTCTTGTTAATTTAGTGTCAATTCTGCTAAATAGAATTTGTCCCTTTAATCTGAGTTCATCATCCGTAAAATTAAATAACCCGATTTCCTCGTATTTTTATTTTTGAACTATTGGCCACAACGCTACAGGTGATGTCTCAGGAAACAAGTCTTGTACAGATAAAGGTATAATAAAATGAAAAAATAACTTGTATGATGTACACGGAGAAACTCTTCATTGCAAAATTTAGTATTATTATATTTATTTTTACTAAAAGTCAATAGGAAACGAGGATATAACGTCACTTTTTTAGAAATTACTATTTTTAATATTAAACTATGGAGTTACTAATAATATTGAAGAACATGGTGATATAATTGTACTTATGCCTAAAAACAAAAGCAACTTTTATTACTTGAAATAGTAACATCTTTTGGAGATAGTGGAACCATATTTATAACTTTTCCTATCGAAAATAGGAAATAATTGCACCTCCATGATATAAAAAAATCAGTCATTCGTAAATTTTACCATAGTTCTTATTAGATTTTGTGATTTTTTTCACAAAAAACTTTTTTTTTGTCCGCGGCCGTATCGCGAAAATTGGTTTCTGTAGGTGAGAAAATACTTACCTAATTTTTTCAGATTAAAAAAAAAATGTAGAGGTCGCGAGCATCAATTTTATGTAAAAATTAAGATTTTTGTAGTTTTCGATTTTTTAAAAGCTTAAATATTAATTATAGAGAAGTATTCGATAGATGAAAATGGTCGATAATACATAGCACGAAACTGTCATTTTAGAGCTGATTGAAAAAAAAAATAATTGGTCCCGGTAGTGGTCACAAAAGGCATGATTTTGGTAGTAACATAAAGAGATAAAGACTTCGCGGGCACATTCTCATCGCGCGCTTCGCGTGCAGCTCGCTTCGCGCGCAAGTTTGAGCGCACCTAGGGCGCACGATTCGATCGTCGCGCTGCGCGCTCCGGAATTTTTGAACGTCGCGCTTCGCGCTCCGTTCTTTCTGGGCCTCGCGCTTCGCGCTCGGTCTTGTGCTCTTCGCATACATTTAAGTTTATTTCTTATATTTTGATACTGAAGCTCAAACCAATTTTATAATAATATTATAGATGATGTGAATTACACATTTTCTCAAAGTCACTGAATTTCTTTTTGAATTTAAGTGAAACAGGAAATTCAATTTACTTAAGGCTCTATCGGCCTTAAGGAACACATTCTCATCATGACACTCGCGCTTCGCGCTCGATTTTCTGTATACATTTCAGTATAACTTTTTAATAAATTACATGATTAAAAGAATTTACTTTCTTCCACATATCTAAAAAGGAAAAACAATCGTTGGCTTTATTTAAGGAAACGATTTTGCAGAACAACGCTTATTTCGTATCTCACATATTTTGGTGAAAAAAATCGAATTTTTTCAATATTAAAAATCAAAACATAAAATATACATCCTGTCCCGAAATTTCTTTATCAGAATTTGTAGACCTCATTTAGGCAAACAATTTTCCATCTAAATGTTTTTTTTGCATCTCACATATTTTGTCTAAAAAATGGAATTTTTTCATTTTTATCGTATTTTTTGGAATTGAAACGAAAAATATATCTTTTATCAGAAACTGTGTCAGACAAAATTTGTAGATCTTTTTGAAACGAACAACTTTGTATTCTTACGTTTTTTTGGTATTTCCAATATTATTGTTAAAAAATTGAATTTTGGATTTTCAATAGTTTTTTTTTTAATTAAAAAGAAAAATATGCATCTTATGAAAAAATGTTATAATTCAAATTTGTAGGTCTTTATGTATTCAATAATATTGTATCATAACGTTTTTTCGTATCTCGTATAATTTAACTGGAAAATGGAATTTTGATATTGACTTTTTTCGAATTTGAATATGCTGTAACATTTTTAATTTTGATTTAATCAAAAAATGTTATTGGGATAATTTTTAGAGATTTATGAGCACTATCAAAAACCAGGATTGGAATTTTTTATTTTTTCAAAAAATTATTTTCAAAAACACAAAAGTAGTGCTCCATCCCTCAATTTTGATTGGATGTGGCTGGTTAACGAACTTGTCCTTACTTTTTCGGCTCCGATAAAGTGTACCAAAGCTCAATTCAATCTGATAATTCTATCGAGAGTTATGCCGCACACGACCTACAGACAGACAGACAGACAGACACTTTCGTAAAAACCATTTTTTCTGACTCAGGGGGTCTCAAAACGTAAAGATTTGATGAAAATTTCGAAAGTCATTTTTCACATAAAACCAATACCTTCTCATCCATGATGAGAATGTAAAAATATATAAATAGAAAAACAAAAATTATTTGATAGTGCGGCTTTTAATGGCTTCTTTATCATTGAATTACATCAAGTAATTAATAAACGCCATATTAAAATGTTCTTAGAGCTTCAAATAATCATAGAAAACATATAAACATTTTACATTATCATAAAATAAGTCCTTTAATTATCGCAGATTTACTATAGCTGAAGAAAATTGTAAAATGAAATTGTAAAATGTTTATATGTTTTCTATGATTATTTAATGCTCTAAGAACATTTTAATATGGCGTTTATTAATTACTTGATGTAATTCAATGATAAAGAAGCCATTAAAAGCCGCACTATCAAATAATTTTTTTTTTCTATTTATATATTTTTTTTTCTTGCGCTTCGTTTTAAAATTTTTCCTCTTATCTTCATAACAGTTTTGTCCCTATTTTACGGAGAAGATCCCGTAATTTTTTCAATCCTTATAAAAAATTATATCGTGACATGTTTCCGCACATGTTCATTGTTTTATTGACCCACAGTGATAATTCTGAGATAATTAATTTGGCATGGGGTCAGATGTTTAAGCAGTTTTCTATGTAATAATCATAGAAATTGGTAAAGGCAAACGTTTCTCTAAACTATTTTGCAATTTATATTATTCAAAAGACCAATTCTTGCATTGATAGTTTTACTTTTTATTTATATATAGGTATCACTTATTTCTAGTTTCAATTTGCCACCAAAGATATTAATCTTTGCAACTCTCAATGGTAATTTATAAATTATATCGTGACATGTTTCCGTACATGTTCATTGTTTTATTGACCCACAGTGATAATTCTGAGATAATTAATTTGGAATAGGGTCAGATGTTTAAGCAGTTTTCTATGTAATAATCATGCATGGATCTTGCTTGCGTAGTTTATAATTATTATTTTTAATGCAAATTAAAATTGTTGGCACTGAAGAGGGCCCCCATTTGTGGCCGAAACGTTTGCCTTTATCAATTTCTATGATTATTACATAGAAAACTGCTTAAAAATCTGACCCCATTCCAAATTAATTATCTCAGAAGTAATTTATAAAGTTGCACTATATTTACAATTGGTTCAGAAAATGTATTTCTTCCTACCGCTATGGTAAATAAAACTAGTTTTGTTACTATATCCTCGCTTCCGATTGACTTTTAGTAAAAATAAATATAATAATTGAAGATATATGTTGATGTTGGTAATTGGCTTTAGGGTCCAAGGTTGATAAAAACTCAGAGTTTTACATAATCAGACGTTTCGGCTCTGATCGGAGCCGAAACGTCTGATTATGTAAAACTCTGAGTTTTTATCAACCTTGGACCCTAAAGCCAATTACCAACATCAACATGTATCTTCAATTATTAATTAAGGGTCAATGTAAGTCCAGAATATGAATATAATAATACTAGATTTTACAATGAAGAGTTTCCCCGTGTAACACTAGAAATTTAATTACATTAAAAAAATTTTGAAGACATATTAAATGGGTTGTGTCAGTGACATTTGGATTTTTATAAAGAAATTTAACGTACGGTCATTTCAAATAATATTTTATGGTAAAACATAAATTTTAGAACGTTGTGATGTATATATATTGTTGTGAGAATTGAATTTGAAAATATTATATAAAACAAGAAACACGAATAGATTTTAATAGTCGAAAAGGAATGTACTGTTCTCAGAAGAAACAAATTCGTGTTAGTGAAAACGAGAGTTGACTTGGAGTGGCACCCAGCTGAAAGTCTTACAGAATAGACTAATTCTAAAAGAATCTTTTGAAAAATTTGAGTTAGAAAGACACTTTTTTTGCTCGTCTTCAACAATCATGACTCGCGCGTGGATAAAAGGAATCTATTATATTGACGACCTCCCATTGACTTCCCATTGAGGTTTGAAGATAGCCTGGTACAGCTGCATAGAAAAATTATTGCTCCGCATACTGACCACCAGCCTACACTAATCTTGACACCATTAATTTCCATAGAGTCAAGTTAAGATTTATTTTGACCACACGCACACATTACTCATATATCAATTCAGTCTTTATTTTTATTTATAAATATAATATCCTGGCTTTATGTATCTTTAAGAGAAAAGGTAATAACTTAGTGAACAATATAAAGTAGAAAAAAACATTTTAGTAAGAAAGTGTATAGAAGGTTCATAAAAATAGTTCAGTGCAAATAAAATTGATCGTTCGAATTTAAATCCATTTGTAACATGACCTTAGACATTTAACTCATAAACGCCAATTTAGAATTTTATTCTATTATGTGATTCTCCATTCAGAAAAGATGAGACTCCTTTTAAGCAGGAGGCACTGGAAAAAAGATAATAAGAAAACAAGGAGAGGATCGCTTTTCGACAAGGCTGTACCTGAGAGAAGGTGTGACTATGTTTGAATACACTGTTGATTGGGCCATAAATGTGTCTCTCTTGAGCACAAACACTTCTTTTTTCGTTTTATTCATTTTCTTAAAGCCGAACATAGTCAAAGGCCACACGCAAGCTGGTGACTTCGAGGTGTTTGATTGGTGCTTTTTTTGGGATAACGTTCCGTGACACAATTGAATTTTGCTTTGACGGAGTCACCTCACGCTCGTGCGTTCCTAGAATTTTTCCCTGCTTTTTTCTTCGGCTTCAAGGGTCTCTAATTTATTGCAAATCTGTGGGCAGATCAGAATAATTAGAAAATTCGTTTCTCTGTAAAGAATACCTACGTTTTGAAAAGAGCCTCCATTCAGATCATATAAGGGGAGAAAAATAGGAAACGTTTTTCTGGGCATTCAGTAGAATGTATTTCTTTCCAACACTGCGCTGAGAAAACGATTTGTTCTAGTACGTATTGTTGGTTCAATACAATGTTTTATTTGAATCGAATAAAATCTTTTTAAATAAAACGAACTTTTTCACATTAATTTTAAAACACTGATAACGTAAGTGTGTGAAGTGAAAATATTTGTAGTCAAAATAAATGTTGTTTGCTACGAATAAAAATTTATATTTGTAACACAATAATATTCATCATGTTTAGCTATTTTACATTTTTGAAGAAATGTTAGCCTTTTTCAAAATCTGTTCGACACCAAAACTCCATTGTATTCAAGTAATATTCTAATGGAAATGACTCATTTGGTTTTAAACATTATATTTTAAGTTATTATGAGACATTGCCTGAACCCCCCCCCCCCATTTTTAATTAATTTTACGAATTGTTGTTTAGCTCCCCTATGATTTATATGATTCTGTTTTTTTAGCTTCCTTTTTATAATATGTCCATAAATTAAAGATTTTAACGTAAAGAAACTGACCCAATGCCAATGCAAAAATAATTAAACGAATTATATTTTAAAATTTAATATATTCCATGATTCTCCCAGAAAATATATTTGCAGCATCTTTTTTCTTTACACTTATCGTCGAAATTCTCGATTTACTTTTGAGTTATCGAAAATTCCATTGGCACACGGAGAAACTTTTTATATCAATTTTTACTATAGTATTTTTCAATTTAGGGAAAAACGTATCACTTTGAGAATTTTCGTTAGTAAAAATACTAAACTTTATAATAATCATATGAAACTTTAGTATGAACTATAGTAAAATTTGCTATGAACTATGCTGATGTTTTATATCATTATTATAAAGTTTAGTATTTTTACTAACAAAAATTCTCAGTTATACGTTTTTCCCTAAATTGAAAAATACTATAGTAAAAATTGATATAAAAAGTTTCTCCGTGCACTAAAAAATAGTTTCAGAGTGTTCGCAGCCTATGACGACAATGCTAATTTTCACGATTTAAAAGAGAACAGCATGTTTTTACCATTTCTCTCCAAATATTATTCATACGAAGCATAGTATGCATGCGTGACTGAGGAGAGATTATTTATGCGATCGAGTAACAATGATCGTAATTTCTGGGTCAGTCAACTTCGTTGCTAAGCTGACTTAGGGTCGTACTTTACATTGTCAAGCATGTGCGTTTTGCATAAGCTCATAAACATTTTGGCAGCCCCCGGAAATTAGGTGCACGTCGCTCGCGAATTCTCATTCTTATTTCGTTCCAGGAATCTTATTTTCTTGAGAAGTTAGTGACGCTATAAAGCGTGTCGCAGGTACCATTGTAATTCACTAGATTCTGTCAGCTGTAGGCTTCGCGAGTTTACGCACGCGACTAATTTAGTGCCCATTGAACAGTGGCGCGTAATTCTCAGCAAGATGGGAGAGACATTCAAAATTGCGCGCGCCCAGACACCAACGTTAAAGCGCATGCGCTGAATGCGTGGGTTCTGGTGTAGGGTTGAGTAATTTGGTATCATTGTGCGATCATTATACTGACAAGAGAGTGGACTGCACTGTCAACTTGACGTGAACGTGAACTTTTAATCTTGTAAAGCTGAGTCATTGGAAGGAAACATTTTTAAACGGAAACTACATCGATTGCATGATACGCTTTATAGAAGCCATACGAATGCTTGAATTACGACGCATTGATGCTACCATTTCTCAAAAATTAACTCTTGGGTAAAAAAATTTGATTTATTTTACAAATACTTTGATCTGCTTTCTTTTATGACTGTACTAAAAATACGTAGTCAGGCGGGATTATGTGCTTGCGACAAGAAATTGATGCTCGAAGTATAATTTAGCATAGCAAAGATAATTACGAATTGAATAAACTTATGTCACGTGAATAAACAGTTGTGTATTAAAGGTAGATTATTTAAGTTTCGAAATTTATCCTTGAAAACTAAAATAAAAATTCCTTTAAGATTGAAAGATAGGATTGTAATACTGATGTATCAAAATAGTATATTGTAGCAAAAGTACGGAAAAATCGACTTTTCATGAAGGTTGTGAAGTTGACCGCACGAGACGTAAGCGAGTGCTGCCAACTCCACACTCTTTGTCAACAGTCCACTTTTTCGCATATGTATCACATATTACTCTTCTTTTAAAAGTACCCAGTCTTCCTTTTCGTTCTTTTAAAGTATTTCGATTCGTGGAAAAAGTAACTAGAGTATTAAAGGGATGCGTAAAAGTACTTACCATCTAAATCTGAATCAATGATAAGCATGCCACTGATTACAACGAGCGTTTATACCCTTCTAAATCAGTAGAATTTTACTGATTCATGAAAGTATATACGCTAATAGTAACCAGTGGTATACTTATAAGTGATAAATCAGTTATATTTCACTGATTCAGATTTAGAAAGTAGCGTATTTGAGGACAACTCGAGCCGACTGCACTTTTGGCACGCTTTAGAACCATGAAAAGAAGGACTTTTTGTGCATATGTTACAAAAAGGAATTATAGTATCTGAATAGAACAACCAAAATTTAGAACAGGTATAAATTAGAATACATTTATCAGCCTGTAGGCAATAATATTTTAAAACAAGGATATTTTAATGAAAATTTTTACTCCAAATAATATTCCGGAGAGAAGATTCCATTAGTTTAATATACAGAAAAATATCACTATCTGCAACTTATGGCCATGTTTCACTATGGATTCCCAAATTACCCACATTTTTTGCTTGTAAATTTATGTCGAGAAATGAGATATCGACACTGTAAAAAAAATCGTAATTTTTCAATACATAGGTGATGAAATTTTTCAATAATAAATTGAAAAAATAATCTTCTATCAAATTATTTCAATAATTTACAAGACATATTCGAATCCCTATTAAATTTTTTTTTCAGTGTTGAAATTTTTCAAAATAATACCTTCATTGATATCTCAATTCATTTGCAGAGTGGCGGCGGGTGAGCTTTAGTATACCTTATATAAACTGTTTTACCGACTGAGAAAATAGCATTGTATGCTAAACTCTTTTATACTTCATAATTCTTATTCTACAACTCACTCCTGGTCATTCTATAGACATGATTTTATAGGAACAAATGTAGGTTACGTAGGAATCGTTATATGACAAATGACCTTGAATGATTTCTGAAAAATAAGGATATTACCGATATTATATATATACGATATTTACCACCTTATTGAAAAACTTGACGTAAAAAATGACGTCAAAAATTACGTAAAAAACGAGGTCAAAAATTGGGACAGTTTTTTACGACATTTTTGACGTCATTTTTTACGTCGTTTTCGACGTACTTTTTTGTCTTTAAGAAGCCTTACATTTCCTGTTAAATTTTTGTGACTCCTTTACGGAATGCCCATTCCACTTTGAGATAAATTATTTTATTATACAATAGTTCTTTTACTGATAAGCATTTCTCAATTAAGATATCCAATGAACGACCGAATATAAATTGTTAAGGCTTCATAAAGTCAAAAAAGTACGTCAAAAAAGACGTCAAAAATGACATAAAAAACGACGTCAAAAATTACGTAAAAAACGAAGTCAAAAATTGGGATAGTTTTTTACGTCATTTTCGGCGTCGTTTTTACGTAGTTTTTTGTCTTTAAGAAGCCTTAACAATTTATATTCGGTCGTTCATTGGATATCGTAATTGAGAAATGCTTATCAGTAAAAGAACTATTGTATAATAAAATAATTTATTTTAAAGTGGAATGGGCATTCCGTAAAGGAGTCACAAAAATGTAACAGGAAATGTAAGGATTCTTAAAAAAAAAATGACGTAAAAAACTATCCCAATTTTTGACCTCGTTTTTTACGCCATTTTTGACGTCGTTTTTTGCGTCATTTTTTACGTCGTTTTTTACGTCAAGTTTTTCAATAGGGCAGTAATAAATGTAAACTATTATTAAATATCCAGATATACTAATTGTTAATATCATTTTTTTTTCTTTGTGTACGCGTGAACAAATTGAAGAGATATTTGGATTGCATTTTGCTTGAGGCCATTGGTAATCATTGAATGCATCGCGTGAATGCTTAGTGATCCTCGGAAGTCTGACCATTCGCGGATAATGGGTGGTCTCATCATATGTGGGGTCTCGAGTGATGCGCTTCTAATTGTGATGTATTGAATTGCATTCTTGGAATAATGATCACAGGTTTTATTCATTCAAATTGGCACAATATTTTCGACCAAAAGTAAACCTAAGATGACGAAACAATTTTCAAAAATGTTCTCACGAATATAAAAGTAAGGATGTACAAAAAAAAAATAATGAAAACAACTCGAGTATTTCTACTTCGAGTTAAGTTGAATTGACCTTAAATAATTCAATTATCCAATCAACTTTGAGAAGTTCTAATTCACTTTTGGCTAGTTAGCTTGAAATCCTACACCGAAAAATTTTTTTTTCCGAGAGTCAACTATCACACATAGTTAAGTCTAACCTAGTTGAAATAACACGGATTCCTGTTTAAGAGAATCACATATATACAGTTAAACAAACCAATATAAACCTTGTTACAGAGAAATAAATAATTCTAGTTCTATTAACAATTAAATTCAATTAATATTGCTATGTTGTTATTACAAAACTCCGCTGTAAAAAGAACATCTTCTGTATTTATAACTTTTTCACTGTGTAAACAAAAATTTATTTTTGTCAATAATTCTTTAAAATCCACTTTTATCAATATAAATTTTGCTCTAGTAGATCATAAACGTAAAGTTATTTTTTGGTTTTGTTTAATACATGCGCCTGAAAGGATCTGTCCGTCAAATCAACTTGCTTTCTTTGTTTTTCTCACTAAACTTGAACTTTGTTATTTCAACTAGGATTGCAAAGTTGGCGCCTGTCCTAACTAGGCAAAATGGTATACGGGTACAAGGAATTTTTTTCGGTGTACACAAGTAAAATTATTCAATACCTATTTCGTTTGCACACCCTTGAGAAAATCATATCACGGTTTTATCAACTTAATTGATTATGCATTGCTAAAGTTCACATTGGTATTTATAAGTTACAGATAGAATCATTTCACAAGAATATAGCAATTAAATATAAATATTTTGATCTCAAGAATAAAATTCCTCGTCTATGTTGCCAGAAACATCAATTAATCAACCTGTCATTTTCTCGTTTATTAGCCTTTCAATGTCTCATTAATTCATTGGGTCCAGTTAATGATTGTCGAACTGGTAATTTGAAATCGATAGTAACTTTCGGACAGCAATCAAAACGCATTCTTCATACCAACTATATACACAAGCATACCTTCACGTATGAAAATATTATTGCTGATGTCACTGACCCACCTGGCTGGCGTAACGGAGAATTCAACTTTTGAAATGATCAAACTCAAATCATTTTATCACAATGCATTTAAATTATCGACAAGTCTCTTCAATTTTTTCAGAAGTATTTTATAGTAAAAAATGCATATTATTCGAACATCAGATTTAATTTAATAAAAAGATTTGCATTTCCGTCTAATCAAGCTTTGCTTTGCTTTCAAGAATAGCAATATTATTATTGAAGGGCTATTTTGAAAGAGAAAAGATTATTTTACATGAAAAAAAATTTGAAACACAGAAAAATAATTTTATTAATAAATTTTATTTTTGACCCAACTTTTTTCTTATCGCTTCTTACCAACTTTTGAAAAATTATGCGATTCTAATAAATTATGAACCATTTTTTCAGAGAAAAGATTTCCCACAACTTCACCGTTTCTGATTTTTAAAAATAAATTCTTTAATGGCTGAAACCATTAAACAAACATTTTCCAAAACGAAATTTTCATAAACAAATTGCTGAATTTTATAATAATTTATTCATTTTCTAAAATTGGAAATGGTTAAGTTGTAGAGAATCTTTTTCATGAAAAAGTGATTTGTAATTTATTAAAATCGCATAATTTTTTAAAATTTGGTAACAAGCGATAAGAAAAAAAGTTGGGGCAAAATAAAATTTATTAATAAAATTATTTTTCTGTAATTCAAATTTTTTTCATGGAAATTAATCTTTTCTCTTCCAAAATAGCCCTTCAATAATAATATTGCTATTCAAATATTGTTAATGTTCTTAGTTGACCCTAAAGCCAACTAAGAACATCAACAATATTTGAATATTAATACTAAGGGTCGATACAAGTCCTGTTTCACTATTAATAATATTGCTATTCTTAAAAGCAAAATTATCTATCTTTGCCTGAGGTCTAATTTTTGTGGTTCAACTACCTTAATACAGATTGATAATTTACATTTATGCTCAATATGCTTTACATAGTGGAACAGCAACACGGAGAAAAATGGATATTCAACTATGGGACAGTCGTAATCTTATGTATTCATTTGTAAGATCGAGATATTTAGGTGTTATATTTAAGATATTATAATAAGATTGTATTTATATATCGGATATCGCAACTAAATCTGTAAAATACTTGTCTCATATAGTTGAATATCTAGAGATATTAATCCACTCTCTAAATCTGAATCAATCAAAATCTACTGAAGTAATCAGTGAAATTTTACTGATTCAAATAGCTAAAAAGAGGTTACTGTAAATCAGTCAAATTTTACTGATTACTTCAGTGGAAATCAACTGATTCAACAGTGAAAAATATTTTTGTACTGATGAATCAGTGAAAAGGCAAATTACTGATTCAATCAGTGAAAACTTGACTGATTCAGATTTAGAGAGCAGAATATCTATTTTTTTCCATAAATGTTTGATAAGAAAAACAAGAAGTCAAGTTTTCAAATATGTTTCTATTTCTACCTTCCGAATTGAACAAGAGTTCAGAATCCGTTCCTGAGGTACAGGATTTGAGGGTAGGGGTTGAGACCAGAGCCCCTTCATGAGCTAGTTAGCACCTTCTCTTAGGACCCGACGTCCACGAATCAAGACTCGCATTCTAACTGAGCGCGGGCCTGGCCAGCGTGCCAACCGCTTTACAATAACGTATTGTACTTAAATCAGATTCAATTTGGGACCTATTGAAAATTACGCTTAATAAATTATTTGAGCAATTCATAAATCCCTGGCACCTTAGCGAGCAACTCTTGAGTTCAGAGGAACGACGGAGTGGCTGACTAGCAGTTTAATGGACTTGGATGTTCATATAGAGTACTCGTACACTCAACGACTGAACGTCGCACGCACACTTTATTTGCCTCCATTTACACCTATATGTGTGTATTACAAATTAGTAGGCAGTTATAAATGACCTCTTCCCAAGTCTACTTATTTTCACCTCTTTTTCATATAAGCATATTCTTCACTCCAGGAGGGAGGAGGCAACATTGCTTTCCTCCCAGAATGCTTTTAATGATTCTGAGAAATTTTAGTCGATAGTTCATCAAAGCACATAATTAAATCAATATTGCTTTTCATTGCTCATAATCAATCTAGCTAAATGGCGAATAATTCAATTCGCAGGGACCAAAAACAAACTCTTTTTTTTTGTAAAACTGTATTTTGGTTCTTGATTATTATGATATATACAGCTTGAAGCATATAAAGTGTTATAGAGCGATATCACTCAAACTATTGATCATATCCAAAAATGCTTCAGACAAAAGTTTCAGTATTCGAGAAGGCCGTCATACTGGACCACCCTATTTTTTTTTATCAGTGGAGGCGCTGAAGCTACGTCAAGGTCAACTCCACTTTTTAAAATGAAACCATGTATTTTTTTTCGATGACGTATTATTACCGATTTTATGACGAATTCAGCAACCTACAACACAAGGTTATTCTAAGCACGCAAAGTATGAAAATAGTCGAAAAATCGAAACGTATCGGAATAATCACTTTCAAAGGATCCACTAACCTTGGTTTGGGTTTACCTACAGAAGATGCTCGAAGTGTTAACCCTCAACTTGTAAGCACTTGTTAATTCGCTGATGAAAAGACCGTTTAACTTCAGCCAACATTTTTGGTGTAATTTGGGTACATGCACGGAGAAAAATGGATATTGAAAAGTATATTTTCAAATAGGAGATATTCATCCATAATATCTAGATATTGACACGCAATATTAACATTTTTTTCTTACTACCCTAGTCGAAAGTACGTGGTTTCAGCACCAATTTCACAGCAGAAAGACTAACTTTCATGCATTGGTCAAGCTATATGCGCGCCCTCTATAATAGCGGGAGTAAAAACGTCAATAACCTCAAGCGTCAAAATTTGTCCGCTCTCTTCTAATGTTTATTAGTGTCAATGAGTGAATATTTTTTAGAATGTAATAGTAGTGACTGAAGTGTAACAAAAATAAAAAATAAAAAAATGAATGACATATCATCTGATGAATCGACAGATGAAGAAGAAATTAATAAAAACTTTGAAACTGAAGCTCAATAGTAGAAACTGACACCTTACCCAAAATGTCCGTTGACAAATACATGCTAGTCTATGATAATTACCAAAGATGGAAACAAAGAAGTAGAAATCTAAACCTTAATTTATAGATGTATTTGATGCCTGCCCCCCGGCCAGCAGCACTCGCTCCGCTCGTACCGCAAATGTCGGGGCAGGCATTAATATATTCCAATGGACACATGCAATTGTTTTCGTACTTTCGACCGGGTAGCAAGAAAAATAGTATACACTACATGGGCAGAAATTTGAGAGCCCTGAACTGCGTACCATGATGCCCTCGGCTTCGCCTCGGGCATTATGGCGCGCAATGCAGGAATCTCAACTTTCTGCCCTTGTTATGTAATATACTATTTTTTCAATATACAAGATTTTTCCGAAAAGTAACATTTGATATTCAGATTTAATAGTTTAGATATTGAAGCATGAAGTGCGCGCGCATATATATAAAGGTCATATGATCACTTTTTCGCTCTCATCGAAATCTAAGTGAATCTAAGATTGACATGCTTGCAGCGTTCCGGAAAGATAAATTTTGAAAGTTTATTAAAGTTTCCTTAAATTCTAATAAGTGTTTCTAATGGATTTAAAGTGATCGGGTCTTTAACGTGAGATGCAGTAAGTAAAACATATAAGTTATATATTTTCTCTATATGTGGTTTATAGCCGAGAATGAAATCTAACCTTAGTGTTAAGGTTAAGTTTCTAATAAGAACATTAAATAAATTTTAGACATGCCAGATAATGAAAATTTGGTTCAAACATCTACATTACTTTTACAGAAAAGAACATAATAAAATATAATTTGACTTTTTTCTAAAAACTGAATATGTAGTTATTTTATAACCTTTAAAATAATTTTTTGAGTATCTTAGACATTGAGCTGTAACATCTATAACTTATCTTTTCAGTATACCTGACATTGATGTTAAATATTTGAGATATTCAACTCTAGTACCTCAGACATTAAAGTTTACTAACGAGGATATTCAGAAGTTTAGTATCTTGAATATTCATTTTTAATATCTGAGATAATCAAGTTCAATATCTGAGATACTGGTGGTTAATATCTTTTTTTCAATATCTGCAGGCATTGAAGTAGAATATCTAAATGTTTGTCACATAGTTGAATGCTACTGACATTGTGCCTCAATATCTAGATATTATGGGTCAATATCCATTTTTCTCCGTGCCGTATTTGCGAAGTTACACCTAAAAATTTTTTTTTCCGAGAGTCAACTATGACCCATAGTTGAGTCTAACCTAGTTGAAATAACACGGATTCTTGTTTAAGAGAATCACGTACATACAGTTAAACATACCAATATAAACCTTGTTACAGAGAAATAAATAATTCTAGTTCAATTAACAATTAAATTCAATTAATATTGCTATGCTCTTATTACAAAACTCCGCTGTAAAAAGAATATCTTCTGTATTTATTACTTGTTCACTGTGTAAACAAAAATTTATTTTTGTCAATAATTCTTTAGGACCCACTTTTATCAATATAAATTTTGCTCTAGTAGATCATAAACGTAAAGTTGTTTTTTTGGTTATGTTTAATACATGCGCCTGAAAGGAACTGTCCGTCAAATCAACTTGCTTTCTTTGATTTTCTTACTAAACTTGAACTTTGTCATTTCAACTAGGATTGCAAAGTTGGCGCCTGTCCTAACTAGGCAAAATAGTATACGGGTACAAGGAATTTTTTTCGGTGTAGCTTCATCAGGAAAAAAGCACATTACTCAAAAATGAGATATCTGTGCGCATTTTTCACTACAGGGTTTCCCAATAGGGGTGATATGATTTTGAATGTCCCTATCGGGCTGATTTGAACTGAAATTTTTGACGTCTGCTGTCAGTTGTCATCAGTAAGGTTTGCCATTTAATCATGAGTAGTTTCACGCTTCCACAACGTTTGGAAATTGTCCAATTATTTTATGAAAATTCGAGAAGTTTTGTCGGTGTTCAAAGAGCATATCGTGCAAAATATGGTCGTCATTCTGCTCCATCCGCGCTCTCAATTCGTCGAATAATCGATAAGTTGGAGAGTGAATTTACTCTATTGGATACTAAGCCTAAAAATTGTATGCGTACCGCACGTTCTACACAGAATATAGCCGCCGTACCGTGAATTGTCCGTGCCACGCCGTTCTCAGGAATTGGGCCTGTCCAGGATGACTACCTGGCGTATTTTGCGATTGGATCTTGGCCTGCATACCTATAAGATTATTCTGGCCCAAGAACTGAAGCCTAATGACCATCGTTTGCGTCGGGAGTTCGCGGATTGGGCTCTGGAATCAATTGAAAATGATCCCAATTTTCATCAAAAAATCATCTTTTCTGATGAGGCGCATTTTTGGCTCAAGTCTCGGGGGACATTTGGCCGATATATTGTTTAAATCATAAATGGCATAGAATATCCAATATAATAAAAAAGATTTCGATCAATTCCGAATGAATATTCAGTGTTTTTTCAATTTCAAAACATATCACCCTTATTGGGAAACCCTTTACTTATCTACTACTATCTTATCTATTTATCTTGGATAAATCAAACTTTTGAGTGGTACTCA
This sequence comes from Diplolepis rosae, assembly GCA_030998225.1. Classification (NCBI taxonomy): domain Eukaryota; kingdom Metazoa; phylum Arthropoda; class Insecta; order Hymenoptera; family Diplolepididae; genus Diplolepis; species Diplolepis rosae. The sequence continues at coordinate 23,361,081 of JAPYXD010000555.1, read as the reverse complement.
ACAGTTTTAACTAAATCTGTCAAATGTAAAATGTATAAAAATTGTAAATAGTTTTTTTAATGATGATATTAGCTTAGGGGGCGTTCACATAATACGTCACACAGTTTGGGGGGGGGCTGCAAATTGTGACGTGGTGTGACATGTTGGGAGGGGGGTCTGCCCTCTGCGTTACGTCACACATTAAATGTGTACCCACGAAATTTGAAAAAATCTCGGTAAAATGTTGGAAATATGTTTTGTGTCGCTTGTTATCATTTGTACGCATTAACGAAAAATGTTTTATAAAATTAAGAGGTGTAACGTGACATCGAAGGGTGGGGGGGAGCTGAGGTTTTCGACCATGTGTGACATGGGAGGACGGGGGGGGGGGGGGGGGTAAAAAATAGCTAAAAATCGCGTGACGTATTTTGTGAACGCCCCCTTATAAATATTCAAAATCTAAGGGAATAATTTTGTAAGTACATGATTTATTAAAGTATTAACATCATTAAACATGAAATTTTCAAGCTTCTAACATTAAGAAAACTCGAACTCAAAATAAAAATTTCGAAAATATTCTTTTTTATTCATTCAAGTTAATGTTCATATTATTTTTTATTAAATGTTAATAACCTCTTGTATAGGTTTTAAAAATATTAAACCAGTTAAAAATAAAAATTTGTAAATAGTGGAACAATTTCGTATTCGTTTTTTGAACTTAATTGAACCAGTATTTACCACATTGTTTCGATAAATATTGGCTCAATATAATTACTGCAAATTATGGAGAGCTTAATGTGAGCAAATAAAAAATAAAGTTTACAAAAATTGGTGATCCTCTTATTAAGTAGACAGTAGCAAAAATTTCGAACTTAACTATCTAAAGAGAATTCTCATGAACATTCTCATGAAGTTTTGACAATTGAAAATAGAGAACAATGAATCATGGAAAAATTAAATACTAGATAATTTAAGTGTTTGTGTACGATGATTAAGGCGAGATTATTTCTAAATAGGAATAATGCAAGTGAAAGAGTTAATAACGAGCATTAAACCGATTTCTTTGACGGCAAATGAAGAGTGATGAGGGATACAGGAGAATTCGTGACAGCTTATGCGATTTAGAAAGAGGGAGTCAGGCGCGTGTCCGAGAATCGGAAGGTATTCTATTGATCTGTACAGATTATACGTTCTCTTTGGAAAAAGTGACATCCTTTGTGATATATTCAGTGGCGTGTCAAGTTCGGAACAAATACAAACCCTCATGAATTGCCATGCCAACAATATTTGATTAATGGAATACATATATATAAGAAAATTATTTTTAAATTTTCATTTAATTATTTATCAAGAATAAATTCATTAATGCTCTTATCTATTTTCTCTAGATGTTCTTCATAAAAATAATAATTTGTAAAAGAATAATCAAACTGACTTTCAGAAAAAAAAACATTTTTGCAATCTTATTTGTTATTATCTTGATAAATAAACTTATTTGAGGATCGTGCTGAAGTACAGTTTTTGGTATCATCTTAAAGGATTTCCAAAAATCGAAAAGGAAAATGAAGGCTGACTGGTTGTTATTAGAGGACAGAAACCTTAACAACCCGCGAACAAGGAACTGACACGTTCGGAAACAATCGTAGGCGAGCAACGAGCCTATAATTAGTGTGGGATCCTCTTGGAAATTGACCGCCATAAGTTCTTCTCGGGTGCCTGTGGACAACAAGAACAAAACCGACCCTAATTCTTTCCAACCGATCGTCATCTTTCCAGTTTTAAAAATATTGCCTCTTATGGTCGGAAGGTTTTCTGGACCTTTAGATGTTACCGAACGAAATTGGTTTTAACGCATAAAGATCTCGTGTGGAATTTTCGCCCTGAATACCGGGTGTGACTTGGAAAACCCCTCCTAGATAATAAACATTATGTTGATCCAGGTAACCTAATCAGTGTGATGGGCAATCTAGAATGATTTTCCTCATAATCAGGATTTCGACCTTCTGGCTCCTAAGTCCGTTAATTCCGAAATAAGCTTTTGACAGTGACTTACAAGATGAATGTCAAAATATATTTTATAAGATAAAAGAAGGAAGTTATAAAAAAATATTTGTTTAATCAATCTCTTTTTCTTGATAAAATTATTGGCATTCTATCACATGCAATTTAAATATGGAGCTTGGAAAAATACGCTCTGAACTCTGCATTAATAATACAGTGTTGCATAATAAATCTTTTAAAAGACGATGTATCACAATTCGGAGTAAATCAAAAATTAATTTAATAATCTTTATGCTATGTTAAACCATCAATTCAGCTTCTGCTTTTTCCAGGATTTACAGTATATGTAAAAAATCTATATTATTATTATTATTTATTCACTTGTTGTAGTGATTTTTTGAGCTCAATATACAATTCAATATACAATATATAATATATAGTATACACGTTTCAAAAACAAATATATGTTTTGCAAAATTAGTTAAAGCTCGATCAAGTCGCTTTTTCACACTCTCATTACCAATTCAAAGTTATTGATTTCATGTGAAAATTGATTTTTCACAATTTTATTGTGAGTTCGAGTTTTCCACTCCAAAAAAAAGTCTATCCATAGTGAAATTACGTTCTTTTCAGAATGCATCCATTGAAATTAAGCATATTCCTTTTGTCTACCAACAGAATCTTTTTCCTGTTACAAAACTCATCTGTGAGATGCAAAAAGAAAATATTTTTAGCAATGAACGATTTTTTTTGACTCTGAAAAGAAATCCTCTAATTATGTAAGGATTGCATTTCTAGACTAGGAAACGAAGTGCGCCTGCGCATTAGTGAGTGTACAACGTCTGGTGCTAATCTGTTCACAGATATTTTGTCAGTACGGTGCCAACTACGAAGAATATATTTATTTATGATCAAAATCAATTAACGAAATCAAATAATGGATTTCTACAAATTATTAGGAATCCCAGAGTGCGACGTAGAAATTTTGAAAGGTGCGTATACCAAAACAAACAATTTTGATCCGCATAACCTTATTTTCCATTGCTTCTGATGACAATTCAAAGATATTCCCAAGAATGTCAATAAAAGCATAAATGTGGCTACTATAACCTAAAATATCCTTATGACAGCTACACATTCTTTCCGTAAAACAGTTTCGTATATGTATAATTTTTGATACAATTTATTCATTTTATGAAATATACATTTGTTTTTTATTTGTAGAAAAATATTTTGATTCGAAATTATCAGTAAAATATTTACTATAGAATTTATTGTGAAATTTAAAATGCAACAAAGTTTAAAAATAATTTTGTGACACTTTTTCAACATTATATATTTAATAGATCATGGACTTTCAATTTTACACGTATTGGAAAATTTGTAATGTAAGCAAAGTTATATCTTAAAATTTCTTTAAGCTGAAATCTAAGACGGGTCGTTATTATATTATTGAAAATGATCGATTGAATATTGGGATTTGTCAAAGTTTGGCTTGTGTATATTTCTTATAGGTTATATCATAGAATTTGTTTTATTTTAACATCGAAATTATACTTCCTTCACATGACAAAGGATTTTATTTCCAGACGAAAGGAAAAACTTTGTCAATAAAATGATAGCATTTGAAACGAAAATACTTCAACTATTAGAGGATTTCCTCTTATGCCAATTTTGAGTAGAAAATCCATTCATAGTGAACGGAATTGTTCGACAGTCAATATTCCGTTTTTAGAGTGTCCTGTAGAAACTTTTGAAGTTCAACTTCTACTTAAAATCATGTACCAATTCCAATGTTCCCCTATATTTTTAATATTTATAAACAAATATTCGAAGTTTTATCTTGACAAATGGCAACTAGAAAATTCAAAATTTTCGTAAATTATCCTATATTATATTATTAAATTGCTTATGGCCATGGACCAACCTGGTCACGTGACTAGATTCCTACTTTACCGGCATTTCAGCTTGTGTAACCTCATTTCTATAAAAAATAAGATAGGTATCTGAAAATTCGTAGAAAGGAATAAAATACATTAATATAGGTCTGTTTGGTCATTAATGTTTATAATTATGAAACCAGTTTCTTTGAAAAAAAAATTTTATAATTATAAACATTTATGGCCAGAAAGACTTGACTTGACTCACAAGTTTTCAACTTGTTATCTCATTTTTTACAGAAATTGAAAATTTCAACGAATTGAAAATGCTGGTAAGTTAGGAAGCTAGTCACGTGATTTAGCTGGTCCATGGCCTTTAATAACAAAAAAATAATATCATTTATTCATAGTGAAATATAACTAATTCAGAATAAAATTTCAACTAATTTATAGTTGAAAATTTTACCAATTAAAAATGAACGCCTTATCGCTAATACATCCGTGTGAAAATTTTCCTAACTTAGCCCAATTTATTATTGGGCTCCAAGCTGGGCCCAACTTGGGGCCTCATGTATGGGTCTTGGTTGGGCATCTCAAATTGGCCCCAAATGGGAACACCAATTAATACCTATGTTCCAAAAAAAACAATAGTAATAATACAGTATAGTATACTATAATTGAAGTCTACTAATATGCCCCCTATTTGATAGCCACCCAAAGTAATTAAGTATACAAACGCACATATAACGTTGAAGGTTTTGAAAAAGTATACTAATCACTGTTTTATAATTATACAAAAATGGATAAAAAGCGACGTGCTAATAATCAATTGCGTGTTCGGGTGAAAAAACATCGAGCAATTCAGGCATTTAAGGCGGCAGCTAGAGAAAATTCGAGTTCTGATGATGGTAAGTTAGAATAAATATTTTTTAAATTCAACTAAGAAATATTAAATAACTTAAAAAAAATTAATATATATTTAGTTTATCAGAGACCTAAAATAATAAATAAGACAGAAATTGATGTGTTGATAAAAGTGAATTTTTCTTTTTATAACGTAGTAGAACGAGAAATCGCATGCAGACATGCGAATTTTGAGGTTATGTTTTCCTAAACTTAAAAGTAAGACATGAAGTTTATAATTTTGAGTGTTGTTTATTGCAGAACAAACTCTAAACTTTTCCGAACATCAGCATTCCACAGATGAAGGTGAAATCGAGCAGAATTCAGTTCTAACAATTTCTTTACTGGGCAAAAGAACAACTACCCATTTAAAACCCATTTATTATCTGGGTAGGGAACGGATTGCATAAGTTGGGCCCAATCAGTTTTCCCAAACATGGGCTTTGGTCGGGCTGAGCGTTACAACCCAAAATAGGCCCCAGTCAGACAGCCCAGCTGGGGCCAGCCTGGTGAATGTGCAATCTGATTGGAACCCAGTCTGGCCCCAGTCGGCTTTTCCATACGGGGCATTAGTAAATTTATCTCTAAATCAGTTTCAGAGAGCAAGCTACTTATAAGCTTTTACAGATCAATCAAGATTTTTGGTTTTATATGAAGTGTTGATTCAGTAAATTAACCATGCAGATTATGAATTCAATAATTTAAATATTCGCGATGAAGAAGTCATTTAATGACGGTTAGTATATTTCATAAACTTTTATAAAAGGATAGTTAGGCTCTGTGAGGTATGACGAAGCAAGTTTGTCAAAGAATATCCGTTTATAGATCCATACAATTTAATTGACTGTTACATACACGGTTAGTATAGAAGGGGATTAAGTATGTACGGGGTGTTCCGGTAATTTCTAAGCGTTACACTTTTAATCAGTGCTTAACGCAAGGTCAGTCAAGCGCGATGACGCGACAATAGCTGACGGGACCCATAAGTAGAGAAAAGGAGAGGAACACAAAGTGTGGGGCAATCTAAGTATTGTTAACCTTTATTTAACTAGACAGCATTGCTGACAGAATCACATCTGTGATTTCGGGCAGCTTCACGATTCATTTAGGCTTGGTATGAATTACATACAATCACTTTTATGAATCCTGCTCTGTCCCAAATTATTTTCTACTTTGCTTCTTATAGCATTTCATATACAATATTTAGGATATAATATAATAGGATAATATAATAATATAATATAATAATAATATAATAATAGGATATAATTAGAAACGGATGTCTTTTTTATTTTTGTAAACAATTTTCAGAAAATAAAACTGGAAACCGTATCAATTACAGTTGATTGTAAATTATTCGCGAAATTTTTAGTAAAATGAATCAGACGTTCCCTATTGTATTCAATCATATCTTTTTAATTTTTAGACAGATATTTTGTGCACAAAAACGTTATCGTGATAAAAATTGCTTTCTTGGTTTGCCTGAAAATGATTATTAGGGACGTAAGTCTACATAAATAAAAATGGATCAAAAATTATTCAAAGAATCAATTATAATTTTACGATAAAATCAAGAGATGACAGATATTTTCAATAAACGGAGTGTGTGATTAAAATTTCGATTAATCAAATATTCTTATATCATTCAAAAGATTTAGTAAATTTATTCACGGGCAAGAATCACAAACGTTCAAGAGATTTGAATCCTGCTCATTAATTTCACAAATATATAGACGATAATAAGATTAAAAAGTCGTGAAGTCTGGTGTCCTTTTTGCATATAAATTGATAATAATATTCATTGATTCAAAATTCAAATTTATTGATTCATAAGCGACATAGTGCAAATAATATAAGAAAATATTATAAAATTATAAGATGAAAGAATCAGGGTACAAATATATAATGACAGGCATAAATGAGTCTTTATAAATTACTACAATAAAACTGTGGATGAGACAAATAAAGGCACTCATCCATTAAAATTCCTGAAATATCATGACGCCATCTTTTAGACCTAATTACTATCTCCAAAATTTGCTATTTCAACAATATATCCACCATGGATGTCAATGCAGGTGTAAATCCGGAATAGTAATTTATATATTCTGGAGATTGTATTCCGTTCATTTAGAAAAACGAACAATCAATTTCGATCAATATATCATTTGACATTCTATGAGATGATTGGTATTAAAACAGACGTTTCGCTCTAAAACATCACACATCATTACAGGAAACTAATTTTTTCCTCTTAAACAAATTGCGAATTAACACAATTCATTCGCAATTACCTGACAACAACTATACTTTTGCTCGCACTGCCAAACGTGGCTTTGTAAAAAGTTTATTTTAATTATTATAGTGTTGATTCACACAATGAGTCTTGGATCGATGGCGATCCATTTAACTTATTGCCTTCGAGGGACGCTCATCTCCCTCACGGTTCTCGGTATTCCCGCCTGACGCTTATCTCCTACGTCATGTATGACTTCCAGATTCGCGGTTCGCCGAATTTGCCTTGCAAAACTGGAAAACGCCCAGCACTGTCCTAGAGATCAGCGCATTCGCATGGAATCTCGTCGTGATCAAATTCATCAATTTCGCTTCATTATCTTTCATAAATATAATTTATAATCAATTCATGTGGTCAGGTCGGTCCACAGCTTTGATTAATGTTGTGTTCCAGCTCATTTAAAATCAAAGATAAAGATTAATTTTTATTGAATTTTTTTAAATCTCATTTTTAAAAAAAAAGTTATTATTTATTGCAATAATACGATAATATAACACATATCATGAAATAAAAAATTTCGATTCCTCACTTAATCAAAAGTGTTCAAAAAACTGAAACTAAGATGTTTTATCCATATAAAGTAATGTCAAGAATTTCTAAAGCGTTCTAAAAGAGCTTGGTGAAATATTTCGGAATATTTTTTAAAATGTTGAGAATTTCTATTATATTCCATTATAATTTCATACGATATTTTTGTTAATAATTGGCTTTAGGGTCCAGAAATAATAATACGGGAATTTACATACTTTCAAACGTTTCGACTCTGATCAGTGATCTTTATTTCTAAAATATCAAAACATTGGATAAAATATTGCACATATACCAGCCCCATTTTGGAATAAACGTTGGTAATGTGAAAAATGTAAAAAAATGTAAACTTGTAAAATATCGTGAGAAAATTTACATGAAATTCAGGCCTCACAGACCGGTCCCTATATCCCCTATTGTCCTCTATATTCAGTTGAGGTCCCTAAAGTCCCCTATTTTCAAGATTTGATCCCTAAAGTACCTTATTTTCAGCAAATAGTGTACATTTTTTAAAATATGTATAAAATTCTTCGTTTTCTTCGATTTTTATTCTCAGTTTTTGTAACACCATAAATGCTGAAATTTGTTTTAGGCTGTGGTAAATAATTATAACGATGTAATGATATATATTAACAAACCTGATCTTCATAATAATTGGTAAAGCCATCGCAATAATGACGATATAAATATCATTCGGAATTTAAAAGACCTAAGAATTTAAAAAGAAGTCCATAGATGTAACCATTACAGTATTAGTATTGTTTTAGTTATTTATTTAAACTTAAAATTAAGTCAAGAAAACTCATATTGTGTTATTAGAAGTATACTTATTAATGAAAAGACTGAAATTTAAAGAAGTAACATTCATACTTAATAGCTTTAAATTACATTAGAGTTATATAGATATGAGCGAATTTCGTCGAAAGTAATCGTAAACCAAAGTATAAAGCATCTAAAAAAAGGAAATTTTATTGAGAGTTAATTGAAATTTAATTTAATTAGACTTACATACATAGGCGTGATATGTAGATAATTTCCGATTTAATACTAAAAATACTCACGTCCGAAAATTTGTGAAGTGCAGTTGTGTACGAAAATATGAATATATTTATTATAATTATAAATAACTGGCTTATATCGACCCTCAATAATATTAATAGATAGATGATTTTTTTCTTTGGCTTTAGGGTCCAGAAATAATGTAAACTCAGGGTTTCATTTTTTCCTCAAACGTTTCGACTCAGATTGGAGTCCTCATCAGTGAGATTTATTTCTATAAAAATACAACGAAAGAAAAGAATAAAGAATTAAAGAATAGAAAATTGCACGTGTGACGGATAAACATTGTGTTGACAAACGATATAAATGAATTGTTCTTGTGAACCTATAGAATAGGTCTAACTAAATTTACGAATAAAAAATTGAAAATTGTAACAATTTGCTATAAAAATACATAGGGAAGGGACTTAAAAAATTTTGAACACGTGTGACGGATAAAATTATGATAAAATTGCACATGTAAACCATATCATTGGTCCATACTAACTAAATTCGAACAAAAATGAATAAAATGTGCCTAATTTCCCTATAGAAAATGCAAAGGGGGAAACATTAAAAATTACACATGTGACGGATAGACATTGTGTTGACAAACGATATAAATGGATTGCACTTTTGAAACTATGGAATAGGTCTAACTAAATTTACGTATAAAAAATTTGAAAATTGTACTAAATTTGCTATAAAAATACATAGGGAAGGTACTTAAAAAATTTGAATACGTGTAATGGATAACATTATGATAAAATTGCACATGTAAACCATATAATTGGTCCATACTAACTAAATTCGAACAAAAACTAAATAAAAAGTGTGCAGAATTTTTCAAATAAATGCAAAGGAAGAACCTTAAAAATTACACATGTGACGGATAGACATTGTGTTGACAAACGATATAAATGGATTGCACTTTTGAAACTATGGAATAGGTCAAACTAAATTTACGTATGAAAATTGAAAATTGTGCAAAATTTGCTATAAACATACATAGGGAAGGAACTTAAAGAATTACACGTTTGACGGATAACATTATGAATTTAACACATTTGTTCAAGTCTCCTAAAGATCCCATCTCAAAACTGGATATCGCAGACGTCGTGTACAACATTCCCTGCACTGGTTGTACAGCAAATTACATAGGTACGACAAAACGACCTCTCAAAAATAGAATTCGTGAACACATCAAAGATGTTTACAATCCCCCTGACAAATGGACAGCCTTAACAAAACATGCGTGGCATCATGATCATACTTTTAACTTTCAGGATGTAAAAATTCTCGATAGAAGTAATTTTTATAAAAAACGAATGACACTAGAAATGACCCACATAGCCAGCAATCCTCATGCTGTAAACCAAAGAACAGACATAGAAAACTTATCGGTTTTTTACCTCCCCTTGTTAAATAACAGAATTTAATCTCAGAAAAATTTACATTTTCTCCAACATCTAGCTTAGGATTTGAAACGGTCTGAACCACAGTTGACTCATTTGCGGTTCTCCTTTGTCACAGCTTCCTGCATCATCTTGGACACATCTTTCCAACCTTTTTATACACGCAAAGTTAAACCACTTCAAAAAAATACCCTCTCCTTATCCCTTACTCCACTATGACTTTCCAGCAGTCTTTTAAAACATAACTCAGTTCCAAAGTAAATACGTTACTGACAGCAGTGGTGATAAATATGTGTCTCTTCAGTAAACGAAAAAAGAAAAAATCCGGGGTAATTGTGAATTTTTTGATACAATTCTATTCACATTCTGACTGAAGGTTAGTCTCAATTATTATTTGTAGCTTCTAATGTTTTTATTAAAATAAATTAAGAATTGTATCTATATACAACTTCCTGATGAGGCTGAAAAATTTAGAATTTATTCCCCCTTTTACCACAATGTTTAATTGTCAATCTTGCAATTTTTAAGTTTATTCCACTTGTATTTTTAAAGAACAAATTATATATGGCTTATATTGTTGTGGATTTAGTTATTCAGACCAATTTTACAGTTCACACGTGCAATTTTTATAAAAATTTTTTTTTACCACAATGGTTTTTCCGTCCCGTGTTACTGCAATTTATCATAATGTTATCCGTCAAACGTGTAATTTTTTAAGTTCCTTCCCTATGTATGTTTATAGCAAATTTTGCACAATTTTCAATTTTCATACGTAAATTTAGTTTGACCTATTCTATAGTTCCAAAAGTGCAATCCATTTATATCGGTTGTCAACAGAATTTCTATCCGTCACATGTGTAATTTTTAAGGTTCTTCCTTTGCATTTATTTGAAAAATTCTGCACACTTTTTATTTAGTTTTTGTTCGAATTTAGTTAGTATGGACCAATTATATGGTTTACATGTGCAATTTTATCATAATGTTATCCATTACACGTATTCAAATTTTTTAAGTACCTTCCCTATGTATTTTTATAGCAAATTTAGTACAATTTTCAAATTTTTTATACGTAAATTTAGTTAGACCTATTCCATAGTTTCAAAAGTGCAATCCATTTATATCGTTTGTCAACACAATGTCTATCCGTCACATGTGTAATTTTTAATGTTTCACCCTTTTGCATTTTCTATAGGGAAATTAGGCACATTTTATTCATTTTTGTTCGAATTTAGTTAGTATGGACCAATGATATGGTTTACATGTGCAATTTTATCATAATTTTATCCGTCACACGTGTTCAAAATTTTTTAAGTCCCTTCCCTATGTATTTTTATAGCAAATTGTTACAATTTTCAATTTTTTATTCGTAAATTTAGTTAGACCTATTCTATAGGTTCACAAGAACAATTCATTTATATCGTTTGTCAACACAATGTTTATCCGTCACACGTGCAATTTTCTATTCTTTAATTCTTTATTCTTTTCTTTCGTTGTATTTTTATAGAAATAAATCTCACTGATGAGGACTCCAATCTGAGTCGAAACGTTTGAGGAAAAAATGAAACCCTGAGTTTACATTATTTCTGGACCCTAAAGCCAAAGAAAAAAATCATCTATCTATTAATATATTTATTATTTACTGAAATAAAAAGTATTGCGTCTTTATTTACCTTTTATTAAGAGTTTATTCTTTTTAATAACTTTCTTTCATACCTAATTTTTGTTAAAAAAGTGTACCCCATGAATGTAAAGAAGGTCCCTATGAGCGAGAAAAAAGATCCCTATACACCCTATTTTTTATCCCAAAGGGACTGTGAGGCCTGAAATTTGTACAGAAAACATCGATAAATTACCTAAAAACTTCCTTAGGAAAAACAATAAAATTCTAGCATATAACTCTAAAATACATCAACTAAAAAACTAGTTTATATTTGTGTCTAAATGTTACTCAAGGTGTATATGCAAGTACATATATAGTATAAAATTACAAAGGATTATTTATGAAAATTAGCTTAGAATATACAAGTCCTATTTTATGAATATTCCATTATTTTCAGAAAACAGGTCGGATTTCATAATTTAGAAGTACAGATTCCAAAAGACTAGTTTAAAATATTCTAAAACCTGTCAGATTTTGTGCTGGAACGTTGGGAATTTTTGGGAAGGATGTAGAATATTTTAGAAATAAAAAAAATATATTTTTGAGAGCTATAGACGTATCTGATTCGCCCACTTGTTCTCTCTCAAGATATTTCAAGACTATTTGTTTTTTTTCCTTTATGAAGAGTTTTAAAGGCATATATGTTAGTTATTTCCATTTACAATTTCAGGAAATAATTAAAACTAAATTTTAATTTCTTTCCTCTCTGTAAAGCGTAAAAATTCTAAATTAAGTATAACAGGGAAGACGCGATAATTAGTGTAATGGATGTAGTTTGAAAAATTGACAAACTATATAGGTAATTTATACCTTCTCGACAGCAAGAGTGTCAGTTGATCTGAAAATCTGTTCGCTAGCTAATATATCTCGTGGTTAGCAGACGGTCGAATTTCCGAACATGATCGACGCGTCGCCAGGGCGTGGTTCATATTTTGAAAAATGCTTGAAACGGATGACCGTCGCGAATCCCTTTTGTTTCCTTTTTTCCAAATTAGAACCGCCGCGCCCCCATTTTTCTAACTATACCATATTCTTATTAACGAACTTCCGCCGATCAATTATTGTTAAAATTGTTAAATCTTCTTCGTCAACGCATAATCTCAAAAATTACAAAATCATTTTATATACTACACTTTTAGATTTAAAAAATTTCTAATAGAACAATATAATTATTTCAATTAACTGCCATTCTCTGCAAGTCTTATTATCCACACAAGGAGATCCTAATGAACCAAGAAAAGCATTAAACTGACATAAATAAACAGGCAACTGGAATGTCAGTGAACAAAAATTAGTTCACGATTCATCAAGTCATCAGCTACTTGCATTTATAACGATAATCGATAGTGCACTCTAAAAACGGAATATTGACTGTCGAACAATTCCGTTCACTATGAATGGATTTTCTACTCAAAATTGGCATAAGAGGAAATCCTCTAACAGTTGAAGTATTTTCGTTTCAAGTGCTATCATTTTATTGACAAAGTTTTTCCTTTGGTCTGGAAATAAAATCCTTTGTCATGTGAAGGAAGTATAATTTCGATGTTAAAATAAAACAAATTCTATGATATAACCTATAAGAAATATACACAAGCCAAACTTTGACAAATCCCAATATTCAATCGATCATTTTCAATAATATAATAACGACCCGTCTTAGATTTCAGCTTAAAGAAATTTTAAGATATAACTTTGCTTACATTACAAATTTTCCAATACGTGTAAAATTGAAAGTCCATAATCTATTAAATATATAATGTTGGAAAAGTGTTACAAAATTATTTTTAAACTTTGTTGCATTTTAAATTTCACAATAAATTCTATAGTAAACATTTTACTAATAATTTCGAATCAAAATATTTTTTTACAAATAAAAAAAATATATTCTTCGTAGTTGGCACCGTACTGACAAAATATCTGTGAACAGATTAGCATCAGACGATGTACACTCACTAATGCGCAGGCGCACTTCGTCTCCTAGTCTAGAAATGCAATCCTTACATAATTAGAGGATTTCTTTTCAGAGTAAAAAAAAATCGTTCATTGCTAAAAATATTTTCTTTTTGCATCTCACAGATGAGTTTTGTAACAGGAAGAAGATTCTGTTGGTAGACAAAAGGAATATGCTTAATATCAATGGATGCATTCTGAAAAGAACGTAATTTCACTATGGATAGACTTTTTTTTAGAGTTTGGGGTCAACATTCCATTCATTGGTGGCATGCAAAGTCATCGATTTGCAAGAATGATTTCTAGTGATAAAAAAATTATGGATCGAGCTTATACGCAAAACGTAAAAACTTCATGGCTTCTAATGATGGAATTTCTTATAACGGATTGAGAAAAAAATAAATGATCACTTTTTGTATTTTTGTTGGTTTTGGATTCACGTCTTTTGTCGCTTTTTAGGTAAATAAAAAATATTGCACTAATGAACTTATCGACAACAATGTCGACTTAATTAATTGATGAATTACGACCCGGAAAAATTCTCCCAACAGAGAGGAATATTATCTTCTAAAGCCAAACGGTGATGACGCGAGAGCCTGGTAAGAAGTTGCGATAAGTTTATGATAAGTAGTTGTAATTAGTCACTGCCAATTAACAGCTGCTCAAATGGAAAATAACTAGCTGCATTTATTACATACAATACTAGATACTAGACTTACAGGAAGTCTCTCGCTCTTCATTTTCGCTTTTAACTCGCGAGTAATTGATCGATTATCATCGGAAAGGTGGATATAAGAAAAAGCAACAAGCTCTCTTAACAACTTCTCCGACAGAAAAAGATTTTTAATTATAAACTGAATTCAACTAATTCTAAATTGAATCTTTCCAATATATCTCTTTATTTCCAATGAAAAACTTCACCTTCGAGAGAACCTACTCGTGAGAATAAATTTTATTAGAGTATTTTCCAATTCATTCTCTTAATATAATTTAGGAGATTGTCATAAGATCGCGTTGTTTAAAGAAAACTTTAAAGAAAACTCAAGTGGAGATTAAGAAGGGCAAATGTTAATCGCATAATGAAATTTTAATTGCTCAGTGGTCTTTAATCTCCAATTAATTAATAAAGTTAATGTTGTTGTTTCTCATTATTTGAAAATAAGAGATTAGCCTGGTAGAAAAAAGAGAGAGTGAAGGGAGAGAGAGAGAGAGAGAGCAGGTGAAGGGGCGTTAAGTGAAAATAGCAGTCTGGCCATTAAGTGAAAAAGAGAAGGAGAATTACCAGCATTTTTTCATCTTCCTCCATTTGTTTCGCTTGATGTCGGGGTACGACGCTATAATTAGGCTGACGATAAGGCATGCGCCTCGTCCATCTACAACAAAACAAGTTTTTGTAAATCATTAACGTATAATTTTAATTGCGAGTCGAAGACGATGAGGGAATTAATTATGTTGATTGCACGACTCCTCGCTCGCTGGTGCTGCTTTCCGTGTGTTAACAGCTATCTTCTGTTTCCCAGCGAATTATCTTGTTTTCAACTAATTGTAAGAGGCATAGTTCAGATCCTGATTAAGGGTAGCTTCTAACTTGTGGTAAATTGTTCCACAATTTGGGGAAGAGATATATTTCGTGAAACTTGAGAGAAACTACTTTGTTCATTAAATTCCTGTTCTTGATTTCCCTTTTTGATGAGAAACAATGAAAAAAATTAATTGTTTCTATTTATATTTATCACAGGAAATAAGTATTATCTAATTTATAATTAGGAACTTGATGATTTCTCAGAATCAGGTAACACAATGTGTATACAATTAGTAGATAAATGAAAAGATGTTATTGTACACGGAAAAAAATAGTTTATTAAAGTTTATAAAACTGTTTAAGAGTTGGGGATAGAGAAATTTGCGGAACCGAGTTCTAGAAAATTTTCAGAACTTTTCAGAATGAAATGCAGAACTTTTAATGATTTTCCTGAATTTTTCGCATTTTATCCTGAAAAGTTCTGAAAATTTTCTAGAACTCTATTCCGCAAATGTCTCTATCCCCAACTCTTAAACAGTTCTATAAACTTTACTAAACTATTTTTTCCGTGTAGGAAATATTTTAATGAGAGGAATTTTTATGAATTGCTGACATAGTATGGGAACAGTTTTAATTAAAATATTATCTGGAAAAAAGTATATAATTGTAAGAGCGGATAACACTTGACATTTCTTATTCACAAGAACGTCAATTCAGGAATAATAACAATCATGTATTGCTTCATGGATATTACAAATTGTGTCAAATTTTGAAGATTTTTGTCTGTATTGTAATAAATCTTGAGTATTTGGAATAAAAATCTCACGATTAAATCGTTACATTCGCATTTATCTCGTGTTAATGGAGGGAATTTCACGTATGACTGGATGAAAATAAGATTATCGTATAACAAGGCGCTCTTTTAAAGACTCCTCCGTTATTTCTTGCTTATCGGCTCTTATCGGCTCTTAGTTTAATGCAGAGGTTCACGCGAGGTTCTATGCTTTGAAGTAATTACTGTTTATTGGTAGCAAACATTTGCCCTGTTTCGTTATTACGCTCAACTCTAGTGTGTCTTTAATTCATCAGACAAGAATCTCATTTCCGACCCAGAAGACAGAATGACCGTGTCTCTCGTAAATATTTTACTACCTTCTTTTGAATAAATAGAAGCCTCACTTGCTCTTCTATTTAGAGTTTTTATCCGACAATTATATTGGAAGGGAAGCACGTTAATTTAAAGTCGTGAGTAGTTAGACTTGAAAGAAAGTTATTTCAAATAACGCTTTGAAAATTTATGGTGAAATTAATACGTCTAGCTACCCTGCAAATCATTTATTTAAAATGCAATAAAAATTTTGTAACAATTTATAAACTTCGAAACCGAAAGCACTGAACAATAATCTATCAATCGTAATACAATATAATGCCCAGTTATATCCAGATTTGGTATTCTGTGACAATTTCTCTCATTCTTCTTTGTTTTCTCTGACTTCTTTTAAAAAGTGTTCACATTTTCATGTAATAAAAAATTATATCATTGATTAAGGTGAAATAGTTTTATTGAGACAGCTTTTTATTTTAATCAGCAATAATATAATGGAACGAAAATGTTTACGTTTCAGATTAATGTATTACTTTAATTATAAAATAAGTCAATGTTTCCTCTTTTTAAGACCTCCTCCTTTACCAGACTCACGAAATTTTGTTCGTTTATGCGTATCTTTCATCGTATTAAAGATATTTCAAAGTTTGTAAAGAAATTTTCAATTTAAGAAATTGACAGAAGAAAAATAAGATTTCAAAATAAAATACTCTCTAAATCTGAATCAGTCAAATTTTCACTGATTGAATCAGTGATTTGCCTTTTCACTGATTCATCAGTGAAAAATATTTTTCACTGTCAAATCAGTCAATTTTCACTGAAATAATCAGTGAACTTTGACTGATTTACAGTAACCTCTGTTTAGCTATTTGAATCAGTCGAATTTCACTAATAATCAGTAGATTTTGACTGATTCAAATTTAGAGAGTACAAAATGTTCCTCAATGGGTTATTAAAAATTAAAAATTATTTCTTTAATTTATTAGTTTCTACGGTTTTGAGAAAAACGCATTTAAAGTTTTAAGTATAAATTTACATTTGAATGAAATTTTTGTTTGGCTACTAACATAACTCAATGAATTTTGCTGGGATCGACTTCAAATTTGAAGAGCATATTTTTAAGATGTTACACTATAAAAATATGCTAAAATCCAAAAATCGATTTTTTGAAAATTCTAACTTCCACTAACCCCTTAAATAGACTGAACTTTTTGTTAGAAAAATTCGTATATTTAATCTTTCATAGTAATTGATACAGATTTATTACGCACAGAAGCAGTAGAACGTGGCTTCTTAGAGAATCTAAAGAAGGTATAGAGTGAATACCGTTGGTTGGCTTTGAAAACGAGTTTCGCGGTTTCCCGCCCTCTCGTTTTTGTCCTGGAGCTCTGGGGTTCTGAGTCTCCTCTGAAAACAAACTAACGGTGGTGATGGATTTACAAATTGGATTAGATGCTAGTACGAAAGGGCGCGTGTAAAACAACAGCTCAAGTCGTGAGTTAAGTCGACATAAGTCGGGTCTGTGATTTCAGTCTCTTTGCGTACCCTCCTTGCAACGATTCCCTACGTGTCCAATGGAAAGACGAAGGTAGAGAGAAAGAAACGATGGAGAGAGTGAGAAAACGAGAAACCTGGTCCAACTGAGAGAAGCTGCTTGTCAACCTGTTAAGCTTCAACTAATCCCAAGATTAGATGACTGGGACCGCCCTGTCAAAACTTGTCACCGGGTCAGGAATTACAGAGTCACTGGTGGCTTTGTAGAGACTACAGGAATCCCCTTTGCATGTTAGCATCATGTTGAATTTCTAACTTCTAATCTCCTTTTCCTAAACATTCTTTTATTTTGATAAAGAGATACTAAATAACTTCTAACTTGTCCTTATGTCCCAAATTTGATCGGAAGTTGAGTAAAATTACTTTAACTATTTTTCTCCGTGTATGTATTTCTTTTTGGATTTTTTCATCCGGTTTTTTAGATTCTGACCTTCGAATGACCTTGACTCTGATATGATGGAGGTCTACGGACCTCGGATTCGAAATAAGCGACCCCAAATACCTATGTATGTATTTTTCTGGATTTTTTTATTGGGTTTTTTCCCAAAAACATTGTATAGAAGCGGTGAAGTTTTCATTTTTTTAAGGGGTGCTCGGGGTGAATAGGGGGGATGAGGGTGGTCCGTTTAGGGTGAAATTGACTTCTTATTGTTAGTAGATACTGTAGCAATTTTTTCGAATTTTTTGGACCTTCCCCTTAATAGGGAACTTGTCAACTTTTCAAGATTAAACAATAACTACTGATAAGAAAAAAGTTGAAAATTATTATTGAATATAGTGAAAAAACATGTCTGCCTCTGAAAGGAGATCGACTTATTAAAACTTTAAACTATTTCGTTTTTCTAGTGTTTGAACATAGATCAAACGTTTTAAAATAGTCTGCCTGATCAGCATCTGGTTAACGTTTAGTCAGACTAGGCAGCACCAACATATTTTTTTCATAATGACAGTGATTTGACTCCGAATTTTCAAAGCCGATTGTGTTTATCGTTTTTAAAATTTTTGACTCTGTAATCATTGCCCTATTTTTAAATTTCGTCGTTTATTATACTACATGTTGAAATGTGGGATAAAAATAAATAATGAATAAATAAAGATGTATGCCTATATGTAATATTAAGAGATTTCTTCAGCATACAATTTTATATGTCGAGTTACACATAGATTCCAGAATTCATATTATTTCAAATTAGTAGTTTTATATTGTGTGCTTACAGTTCTGAACGTTCATTGAACGCTGACAATTTTTTTACTTTCAAAACAAAATTGAGGATTATGTATATATTTATGGTCCTAAAAATATACAGTCGGCCATAAAATATACGCTACTTTTTTAATTTACTGAAGCAAAAACTAATCACTTAGTTTGCAAAAAAAAAATATTTTCCATTGTTCAATGAACGTTCAGAACTGTAAGTACATTTTTATGTTTACATACTAGGATGACAATGTGTACAATGATTCTCTATAGATTTTTACATGAAATTTAAACATAAATCACGTATCCCAGGTGGAAATATACAATCGGCTTGGTACCGCGCGTGCCGTACAAGGATTTTTGTATTGGCACGGCACTGGCCGAGTGAAGAAAGCTCCGAAAGCTAATGTGATAGTTAGGCAATGGGATTCACGATTTCCATTATCTTTCTTTGTAAAGTTTCCTAAGACGATGATAGAATTAGATATATTGTTTCCATTCATTAGTAACATTTCATATAATAATTCTGGTTTACATTTAAAGATGGTTCTTCTTGCTATTAAATTTCTCTCTATGGATTTTATTGGCTGGGCACAATAATAATTCTTGGTTGATTTTAGGTAAAAATGTTTTAAAATTCAACCAAATTTCAGTTATTGTAGTTGAAAATTCATTTACTTTTGGATGACGATACATCCATCCACGATACATACACGGAAAAATGGATTTTAAAATTTAATATCTGGGTCCAGTGACTGTAAGACAGCCATTTAAATTATAAAAAGTATAATCTCGATTATAAGCGGTATAATGTTAAAACATAGAATAAATTGTAGGTTATGTCACTTATAGTCTGGATTATACTTCTCATAATCTAGATTATACTGTTTATATTATAAATGGCTGTCCCATGGCCACTGGATCTGAATATTAAATTTTATAATCCATGTTTCTCCGTGTAGTTTTATAAAACTTCAACTAATTTAGTTTAAGTTCTTCCTAACGGTGTTACTAGCCAGGTTCCTTGAATAACAATAAGGATAATAATATTTATCAAAATATAGTTGTATCAACAAATAAATCAGAAGTGGCGTATTTTATACAGGAACCGAAAAAATGGTTCCATTAATTTTTTGTTTAATTAAAGAAGATAATAACTTTAAATAAAGTTATGATAATTACACTTCCTGTGAAATTTGCTCAGCCCTGGTGGTAGGACACGAGGATCCCTGATATGCGGCTAGTCGAATGAGATGCTTTAACCCACCTCCCTCTCATATCTCTCACGGTTTGCGGGTGTTTCTATGGGAGGGGAAACTCCCGTCTAATTTCCTGTCCTGAATTTTGAACGAGCGTGAATTTGCACCCTCGAGATCTATCCAACGAGGTCCATTCGCTCAGAATACTAAGGACAAAATGTAAAAGGATACCGGTCGTCGTTCGCCATTTCTACTTCCCCACAAAATCTCGCCTTATCAATATCTTATACGATATATTTGGATGATGCACTAATAAAAAAAAAATCTTCATATTCTACTCTCAAAAATATACGCATTACAGAAAAGTTGAGATAATTTTACAAAGCCAAAATAGATTTAATTTTCCATTAAAGAATGACGCTTCTTCAAACTTTTAGATTTTAGAATTCTTTTTTAATTTTACATATTTTTGATCATGAAATCCAAGTAATTTAACATTTTTACTAGTAATTTTCAGCGAATATTTCAATTTTAATATCAAGATAAAGCCCATAAGAACTACAATGGAATATTTTTCCACTATCATTTTGGTGGACACCTAATTTAATGAGATTTTCTTCATTGAGACTTTTATACACTTAAAGAAAAAAAATTTGTATAAATAAAAAAAAATTTTTTGCTTCTTATGTAATCAAAAAATTATTTTTTTCACAGAAACAAATTTTTTTGCTGATGTAACTTTTATTAAGGCCGCATGGTAGACTCTGACGTCACTAATTATATACGACCGCTTTATAATTAAAATAATAATTTAAACAAATTTTCCAGAGAAGACAGCAATAGTTCGTTACATTTTCCTGCATTGCTATGTCTTCTTCGGAAAATTTTTTAAAATTATTATTTTATTAATAAAGCGGTCGTATATAATTGGTAATGATAGACTTCAAAATTCATTATTTTTTAAAATCAAACAAATTCTGCATATCAAAATTATTCTTCATTGACCTCGAGCTTTTCTGATTCTGAGCATAAGGCACTCATGTCTTTCATTTATGTCATAAAAGCGTAGAAAATAAGCAGGAAAAATGCAGGATACCGACCGTGACGGCACTACATATTCAGTGCCTCGGCACTCTCATGGCGTTGCTCGTACGCCATTATCTGATTGTTATGAATTTGCTATTAATAATAAATAAACAAGTATAATGGGAGGCCGTCGTGGTGCATTAGGTTCAGGATGCATCTGGCTCGTTTAGTCGGGGTAATTCTCTCCCCTATATGGGGTTGATGACTGAGGGAAGCGTGGCTACCGTAGGATTGGTTAAATCTCGGGAAGCTGTTGAGTACGATTGGACGGGGCTGAACAATCAAGGTTACAAATCATCCCTTATATGCTCACTATCTATTGTATGTGATGACACTTTACGAGACTCTTAGCGGTTCAGGCGACGCGTTAACTTACGATTCATCGTTAAATCTTTGTCCTGGCGAACACTGGTCACGTAAATGGGTGGAGAACAAGATCCATGCACTTCAAATTTTTGAATCTCGCGCCAATCGCACGGAAACTGAACGCGGTAAAGTCAGAACGTTTAATTTTGAATGAAAATCATTCTTCAAAGCGTTTGTAAAAGTCTTGAAGAATTTTCGAGTCATTCTTATCATTATGTGTGACTTTTATGACGGTGGGAAAAACAGTTTGTTTCTATTTAAAAATTTTAAAAAACTTTATTCAATGTACTTTTAATGTCCGAGAATCATATGATTAATAAGTAGGTGGAAACAACGTCTTCGGCCAATCAGAAAGCATATGTCAGTGGATGAAATTTTAATTAAAGAAACGAATCTTGTTACAATACTCGACGTTTCGAAGTCAAAATGACTTCCTCCTCAGGAGCTTTTTTTTAAAAAAGAAGAATATATGTAATATATGTATGTAATATAATGTAATATAATAATAATATGTAATATAATGAAATTAGTTTCTTATAAAATCCTTTCTTTATCAAAGATTAAAATTTGGATGTCACTATTTGTCATAGATTCACATAAATGTTAAAAAAATATAAAATCGTACAGTAAATTATATAATAAGAGGAAATTTTCTCTTTCGTCCATATAAATATTATAATTATTAGTAACACTCAGTTAAGAGCATTCCAGCTCCGTTCTCCTTTATGTACATTTATAAACTGCTTAAATATTATTTTACAAGTAAAATTAGAGTTCGAAGAGTCATATTATTGTTATGATTTTTGACACTAAATTGAATAATATTGCTTTTATAATGAAAATTTAAATTTGTAATGTACCTAATCATTTGTAAATTTCTTTTGATATATATTTTTATTTTTATTTTAGAAAATCAATAATTACATTATATGCATTACTATAAGCATCCGTATCAGTAATTGTGTTTAGACTATTTTCTTTCTCTTTCTTAATATAAATCATTTCTGCAAATAAAGTTTATATAAGTTGTTTTCTTTATGAAAAATCTGTATGTTGTTCCAATCAAAGTCATGTGGTACTTCATCCTCTCCTAATATATTTTCAGTTCTGTGTTTTGTTATAACATTATGATATTTCTTATTTTTTAAATTAAAGTTATTCTTATGTTCATCTCTTCTGATGTTAAGAAGTCTTTTTGTTTGTCCTACATAAGTTTTGTCACAGGACAATGTCCCTTGAGAATTAAGTGTTTTCTTTATTGAAAAAACCGGCAAACTTCAACTAACACCCCTGGTATATTACAGAATTTGAAAGAAAATTTAGCTAAATCGACGTTACTTCTTTAATTAAATTGTTTGGAAGTAATTTCAACTTCTTATACTTATAACTGGTGTGTAACAAGATTTGACAATACTACACTGACTTTTTCTTGTAATCTCGTCAAACAGAAAAGTCAAGTACAAGATCTTGGTCTTAAGTTAAGGTTGTTTTTCGAAAAACACTTCGATCTTCTGATGGTCCACTAATCCCGTTTTGCTTCTCTAATCCATTAATCCATTTATATTTTGGAATTGGGCGCGGTCGAAGATTTGCATTTTTGCGCACGCCCATTCAGCAATTTGATTGTTTGTAAAATGTAAAGGAATAGAAAAAGAAACATAGGACCGGGATGATAAGCTGCATACCTACCTACCGCATCAATTGAACAAGCATTCGAATTTTGAAATCGCTGATCACCTGTAAAACCTACCGACGTGCCTGGTGGTCGAGTCTTCCCGCGGAAGGACCCACTATATTTAAAGCACCATTGTGTCTTTTAAACGACAAGTATTATTTCGCTAAACTGTAGGCGTGGTGCAAATTTTAGGTTCTATTCCTTGTGGGAATTTGGATTATGAAGAGAGTAGGGCGTGTTTGAGTGAAGGTAGACAAGGCTTGTGTATACACAGAGAAAATCGAGCTTTGTTAACTAGAATCACTTCTCGTATATAGTTTCTCTTCTTGGATTTCATAACCGTCTATTCTTTCATACTGTATGCTTCAATCAAATAATAAAGCTTCAAACATTGGAAAAGATCTTTGTCCGAAAATGAATTGCAGTTATTATACATTTATTTCAAAAAATAATATATTATACAGGTTATTATCCGCACAGGTAGTGTATATCCAGTACTATAGGACGTTTTCTTCAGTACCTATAATTCATGATCTTTATTTTACTTTAAACTTTTTTCTATAGTAAAAAATTAAATTAAAAAAACATTACCTGAAAATTCTGTTACTGCATGGATTATTATTACTTAACTTTATTCGTGGAGGAGAAGGATATAAAAATAATTATAATTTTACATTTTTATCATGAAAAATAACAAAAACGCCTTATATCACATGTAAACAATTGTAAATTGCTGGGATTTTCCTCAATACATCGCCATAAACTTTTTAAGACAGCAACAATAGCATTAGCTAACTGGATTATTGATATAGAAGTGACAAAATTTTTTTTGTTGTCTTAACAAATTTTCTGTTTTCCCAACATACCTATTTGCTGAACAAACGAAAGAGTTTATTATTATTTTTTCCTTGATAAAACTTTTTGTAAGGCAAACGAAAATTTTGTTAGCACATTAAAAGAAAGTTTGTTAGTTCTATATCAACAAATATTTTTTCTCCGCGCAAATAGGATACTTTATTTACACGGAGAAAAATGGATCTTCAACTATGGGACAGCCATCTTATATGTTCAATTGTATTATCTAGATGTTCAACTGTAATATCTAAGATATTAATCTCTGCATATTTTAACATCTAGATGTTAATTCTAAACATCCACTTTTCTCTGTGTACGCGCACAAAAAAACCAAAATTTATTGAAACATTGTTGTTTAATACAAAAGTTGCGTTTCCTATACTTACATTTAATTCTACAATTGTTCTATAAATCTTTCCTATGGCTATATAAAAACTTATCACAATTTGCTTGATGACCCAAAATTTCTATAATCTATAGGAGTTTCTCCAAAAAAATTTTCTCATTATATTAAGCCTCTAAAATATAATGACTACGTATATATTCAAAAATAATTAAAATACACAAAAGTTGATTTCCAAAATTGACAATAGGTTCATTCTTAACAATTAGTGCCTTCACCTTATAATGCTTAAAAACCTTTTACACTTTTGAAAATTAAATTCGATACTGTTCAAAGTCTCCAATTTCCTGTGCTCTTAATTATAAAGAGTGAGTTATTTATTTGGAGACATCGAAATATCTCAAGAAATGCGTATCGTACGGAAAAAAATGTTCTTAATAAAAATTCCTGTTTAGCGAATATGTTTATATCACGTAGTTTTATTCAGAGACTTGGTACTATCTGTATAGCATTAATCAGGTTAGAGTTGATTGGGTTTCTGTCAGCGTTAACCCAAAGCCAAAAAAATGTTGTTTTCAAGCAGAGATAAAAAATTCTGACTTGAAATAAATATTACGATTCCATTCTGCAGCATCGGCAGTATGTTCTTTATTGTCACATCGGTACCATTTATTCTCCTGGAAAACATCTACGGTCTTTAGTAACAGCATCATCCATTCTGAACAAATAAACTACAATACTTTCGCCTCCAACATATACCGCAGTCACACGGTAGCATCAAAAACCAATTTATTTTGAATCCATCCGCATTGGCGAAAGTGACACTCTGCTTTATTGAAATACCTCAAAACTTATGTAGTCTAGTCACATTCTAAATCGGTATTCGTCGGATCTCGCCAAGAGTGAAAAAAATGTTCCACTCGAATCAAATTTCCCATGCGTGTGCCGTATTAAGTCTCAATCGATTAGTGCCGGCTTATTAAACATCTTGAATGTAAAACATAAGAGAGCCGCTTTTAAACGCAGGTGTCATCACTCCGAGGCGGCACGCCGTCTCAAGTCCTAAGCGTAGTTCGATTCGACGTTAAATAGGTTCAAAATATCTGTCATCGGACGCGTACAAAAGGAGAAAAGTCGAGTGGAGAATCGGGAGTCGCTTAACCTCAGACTCTTAGTCTATAAAGAGCATAGGGGAGCCACTTGAGCGTGAAACGCCAAACTAAATGTCCCTTTGGTGTCCAAATATGAAGGCCTCTGTGTACGTACATTTGTATATAATAATCACACACACATAAACACACATAGATGAACATACAGAATCAACAGTTCATACGTACGTTCGAGCTCGCAAAAAGGGCATAATGGACCCCGTAGTTAGATAGGTGTACATAATGAGGTTACCGAGATGTAGAGGGGGAAAGAGGATCCCATCCCTGAATGCATCTGCCCCATTATACTACCCTGGGGTACTCTCGAGACCATTAATCCTCGCTAAACGACAGCCATTTTGTACCTAAACTGGATTGCCAACTCTAACTGGTTTCGAGGAGGCTTAATAGACTACTCGGGAGCCTATTATATGGCGAGTATATATACTCATGCTCATGGTGCCATTCCCCCCATAGAATGAGGAATGCCTACATTGAGAAATATGACTGCGACGGCCTTTTCGGCACACCTGCTCCTGGGATATTCACGCGCTTACCTTTAAAACTACTTAAATCACCGGTGAACAACGACAGTTTCTTTATCTTGCGCTTCATTTTCTCTTGTGAAAATCGAAGGTCTATCAGAGAAATAAAAAGCGTTTCATTTCATGCAAAAGTCCAAAAACTCGGGACGTCATTCCATCGTTTTGTGTACTGGAGAGTTGTGACCAATTTTGTATATCATATTCAAAAATGATGAAAAGGAAAGTCGTTTGGTGTAGATTGTTCGTTGGAACAGTATCACCTGGTTTTCATCTTCAATGTTGCTCGTTATGTTCTTGTTGTTAAACTTTTTTTTCGCTATTCTTCCAGACAAAAAAAATAATTTAAGATCGAGAAAAAAATCTGCCTACAATTTATCTGCAAGAACCTCGAAATTATCTATCATGAAATTCATCTAAATTTCCAGACATTAAATGAGTTGAATAAAAACATCCTTTAAAAATGATAACATCTGTTTTCCATGAATAAGGAACATCGATTTGAAGTTTTGCCTGAATCTAATGCTGGCAACTAAAGAAAATATTTTTATGGTGTAACAATAAAAAGTTCAATTAGAGAAATGCATATGGAATATATTCTGATCAATCACATTGATAATATTTTTACCATAGGTCAGTGTTGTGAGTATATAGTAAAGACTGGAGTTGATGAATGTTTCATTTTTAAAAGTTTACATCAAGAAGCAAGATACCCTGTGGTGTTCTTTTGGTCATTTCTAATGAGATTTAGGTAAGCGGATTGACTTGGAACTGAAATTCAAAGCTTGTTCCCCTTTCGTTTCCCCACGAGACCTGCTGTCATTTCCTCTGATACCAACAGCTTTTCCATCGGATTAGTTTAATCCTAAAATATATTACTGGACCTCAAACAGTAGTACAATACTTTTTTTTATCTTTATAAAATTTTTCTACGATTCATCCTTTAATATATCCAAGAACCTATACCTATACTATGAATAAAACAACTATGTTAAAATCTCACATTAAATTTAACGTTTTTCTTATTAATTTAATTAAAACATATTTTGTTTCATAATACATTTTTTTTACTTGCAAATTGATATTTATAAATCATTATAATTTATACTATATGAAACAGACAGATAGGCCAATCCATTGAAAAAGTTTGTAAAACTTGAAAAGATAATATGTAATAATTTCTACACTACTTCAGTATTTTATTATACACAAAACAAACAGTTTCTTCTAATTTCACAATGCTGTAATGGAAGTTTACTACTAAAACCTAATTTTTGAACAACACATGATGTATTGTAATTTCACAATAGTACATTGTGCAACTAGGGAAAAAAAAAATTTATTTTGCGAGTGTGAAGTTTGATGCCCGAGCAAAGAGAGGGTAACAACCACACGAGTAAAATAAATGTTTTTCCCGTGTTGCCGTGTCAGAAAGTGGATTTGTTTGCCCCGCACGGGGCAATAAAGTCCACTTTATGACCCGCTAGTAGAAAAATAATAGTGATGTATCACATTAAATTCACATCACTTGTATTGTAATTCCGATAAATTACTTCACTAGTAATTAATATGAGTTCACAATACATCAACTGTAATTTGATATTATATTTTGGTAATAAAATTCCTTTAAAATATCGTAAAATCACAATCATTTTTAAGAGTGCATTTATTGCAATCAATTTCTATAAAAACTTGTTTTCTTTCCAAAATAATCTTTGATTTATTAGGTTTTTCTGTAGAGTTAAGGAATTCAATCTTATCAATGATTTACTGCTAATGAAATTATCTTCATAGAACTCCATGTAATTGATAACATGCAGCTCTATTATATTAGACATGAAACTAATCTCTTTTTCCAAAAGTACTAACCGTATTCCGTCACTTTCATCATTCAAATATATATTAGTATTAGATTCACGTCCAACAAACAAAATACATTAAGGGAAGGAATTTGATTAAAAATATATGTATGACTGTAATATTTTTAGAAAAGTGCTAAACGTTTCACGGTAGAGAAAATCATAAAAATGATCACTTCTAACTATCGATTTTGTCTTAAATTAAAAAAAAAAGTTATCTTACTGGAATAAATTCATAAACAGATTTTAGTCACGTATTTCGGTTTATTCACGGCCTTTAAAAATTCTTTTCTAAGCACAAAAATTCATTTATGTTAAAAACATGCGATATGCTTACAAAAATGTTCTTTCTCCCGATATCAGGTCTCTCTCACGGGGCAGCCTGACACTTCGATCGGCAATTTCTCATGAGAAGCCTAGAGGTCGAAGTTCGGATATTAATAACCACCTTCATTCATCTCGTTCTAGCCGAGCGCACACTACTCTCGAGCTATCAATCCAAACTCGGGCCCAATAACCAGGATTGCCAATCAATTCGCGCATTGTGCGCCCGGGAATTAGACAATTAGGAGTCGTCACGTTCTATCCATCCCTCTCCGGTTGCCGTGTCAACCCTACCACCGCTCCATTAAGTTCCCTGCCACCTCACTCGATGGGCGCTGGAGTCGCTTCAAGGGGAAGAGAGCTTACGGAAGTTTCAATTTCCCGCGCGTCGGATTGGTCAACATAGATCAACTGACACGCCCCTTGCCACGGCACCCGGCAGTCTCGCAAACGTGTTCGTATTGGTCCGTTTTCAGCGCTTACTGGATCTCCGGCTTTTGCGGGGGCGGTGCAGCAGCAGCAGCATCAGCAACACCGATGTTCGGGCTTTCCGCTCCCGGAGCAGGGACCCAGTAATCAGTGCCGTTTCCGCAGCAGTAGCGGCTACCACGCGATTTCCCATAATTTCTCTAATTTTTTACTGGTTTCGTCTTTTCTCCACGGGTTTTATCGGATCGCGAGTCTGCGTCATGATACGAACCGGCGTTCTTCGAGTGCTCCATTGAAACCCAAGGATTAGAAGTGCAATGCTTCCAGAAAATAGAGCAAATAGTTTTAAAACCCTCAGTTATACGAAACCCAGTGCAAAATAAAATGCAGAAAAAGTTAACTCAACTCTTTTCTAGGTAGCACTACATTATCACGGAAATGTCTCAAGGTCATTCATCCAGATCTCCAAAGGATAAACACACCAAATTATGTGTTGCTAAAGTGATTGTGGATCTCAAGGTGGTGACCTATGCTGTAGTGATTCCAAGTTAGCGAAATTCTACAAGAATTCACACAAACAAGATACCAACATCCTATTCGGAGTAACTATTTGTCATGTGACGTCAAAAATGTTTTATCAACAACAGAGTAGAAGCTCAACTCGCAGTAGCAAGTAGTGCTTGAAATTTTGCTATCTGAGCTTTTCAATGCGAATCTTTAATCTGACTCAGTTGTTGGCGTACTGTTCTGAATCAGCGGCTCCTAGATGAACCCCTGCTGTGAAGTATTTCCAATCTGCTGCAACTCGGAAATCAATCCAGGATTAAGTCGTGATAAATCCCTTCACGAGTCCTGATAATAATTATCAAATAGGCTTGGAACTAAAACTTGAAGGTTTTCTCTTGAAGTGTCAATGACGATCTTTTGCGAGAGTGAACTGGAATGAGTAGTCCAGAAGGAACGGTTATGCAGGAAGCTGGATCCTTTGAAGACGTCGACATGGCTACCGCAACATCAGCATCTTCCAACTTAAAGCCCCGCAGTGGAAAGATAAGTTTCAGCGTTGATTCGCTGTTAAGCGGCACAAAGAAGTCGCCGTCGGCTACCTTCGGTCGAAGGGACTCTGAGTCTATGTTGGAGGCGGATAAGAACTTTGAAATGGAATCGAGATATCGAGAACTGCTGATGGAACAACAACGTCTCCAGAGCAGAGAACTCCTGGCGAGGTTAAGTCCTCACGGTTTATCTCCCTTTAGTCATCATCAGCGAACTGCTCTTCCTGATCACCGCCAGGAGATGCTCACTGTGAAGGACTTCTCGAGAACTAATCATGACAAGTCCTCCTCGCCTATCAGAATAGAACTGGAGAAACGTGATCAGGACGATGGAAGTGGTTGTGTTTCGCCTAATAGACTCAATGAACTTCAAAGAGAGCGTCAGGATGAGGATAGGGTTATGAATAGGTCTGTGTCACCCATTCGACGAGAGTTTGATGAGAGAAGTGACTCTGATGCTAATAGGTCCCTTGAGGGCGATAGGACGACTGATCATCTTGATGAGGAACAGGAGATGAGAAGCGTGGGCCAGTCTGAAGATCTTAACGTCATGGACTCGGACTGCGAACTCGAGAGGGATTTAGAGTTGGGTAATCAAGAGAAGGAGAAGTCAAGCCCAGTAGTACCCCAACCTATACACCCCGGGGTGCAGAGGTCTTCAGGCCCGTATCTCGGGGCCCCAGGAGGTCCCGGATGGAATCCTGCGGGATTTCCGCATTCCCTTGCCGGGTTCGCGTGGCTCCCCCCTCCCCCACATCCGCATAATCATCATGGACACCTATACACACCACATGGCGGACCCACTAGTCCAAATGGTGAGTAACGGATCCTTCATCTTTCTAAATCTCTCATATTTTCGCTGGAAAATTAGTTTGTCATCATGATCTCCATTTTAAACACAATATATTTAAGGGGGTCTCCTCATCAGTGGCTCATAAAAAAGGTGATTTTTTCGGATTTTTTTAAAACATGAAAACAGCAAGAGAAACAAATGATCTTTTGCGTATCTTTGAACATATATTTATTCGACAATAAAAAGTTTTTTGACTGTCAAAATAAATAAAAATGGCGGATTTATAAACAATCTCGCGCAGCAGTTCGCCCCGGACAACTCAAACTCCGTGAAAAATTCAGCCCGTAATTCTTACCTGAAACAAAAAAATAAAATACTTCCTTTAATACATTTTTTTAACTCAGTCTGTGTACAATTAAATTATCTAAAAAACAGTGTTTTACTTGTATACATAGCTTTTATAGTTTTTTTGTAATCGTGCACGGAATTTCAAAAAACATGGTTTTCATAAAATGGGCTTTAAAGTTTTTCGAAGGAAAAAAATCAAATTAAAGGAAACTTACAGGCATGAGATGTTAATCAGCTATACTTTCAAACTTTGCAAGTATATTCTCAGATAATAATTCTAACGATTGAAGCAACAAAAAAAACCGATTTTTTGAAGCTGACTAATGAGGAGACCCCCTTAAATCAATCATGATAGGAATGTTAACTTTTTAGCAAAACTAAAGAATAGACTTGATTTAGTTTGGGAATGTGAGATAATATAATTATGCTTCATTGATAGATAATTCTGCTGTTCTTTATTCAATATTTTTATATTTATGTGTTTAATTATCCACTTCTTTTCGATGAGATCAAAACTTTTACTGTTGAAGACTCTTGGGCATAGAGTTTTATAAGACGCAGAAAAATTCAGTGACTTTTTATTAAACTCTAGTAGAGATTCATTCATTACACTATTCAATAAAAGTCACTTAAATTTTAAGCGACTAATTTTTTCCATGTAGAGTATAATGAGTGGGTGTTTCATGCTTTTATATATAAGTATGATTTTTTAATTTTAAAGACAATAACAATTATAGCAACACACTTTTGCATCATTCTATATTTGTTTCGGTATCAAGACATTCATGTAGAAGGCTGAAAACACAACTTTATCGAGACAATAAAAGCAATATTAATTGGTTTACGTAGTTGACATAGTTATCAAAACAAAGTTGGTATATTTGTTCTATTCATCGTCATAATGTTTTCTGGATATTTCTGATTTGGAAATATAAAAGGCGATATACACACTGCGTATATGATCACGCATTAACTCACCATAATTTCCTATTATTTTCGAAGAATCTGTTATACTATAATAACTAATGCGTAATCAATTACACTATTTTCTTTATTTTGTTACACTGAGAAAAAAGATTTGATTGAATCAAAGAAAATAATTTGTTTGAACGACTTTCTTTGATTTAAAGAAATGATTTGTTTAAATGAAATAAAATTTGTTTGATTCAAACAAAATATCTTTGAACCAAATAAATATTTTTTTGAATCAAATTAATTTTTCTTCAAAACAAAGAAATTAATGCATTGATATATGGTCAAAGATATAATTTTTTTGATTTAAGGCAGAAATTTATTTGATTCGAACAAATATTTATTTGGGCCAAAGATATTTTGTTTGATTCATACAAATTTTGTTGCATTTAAACAAATCATTTCTTTAAATCAAAGAAAGTCGTTCAAACAAATTATTTTCTTTGATTCAATCAAATCTTTTTTCTCAGTGATTCTGCAAAAAAGGAGAAGTTCTATGAATATTTCTATGATTTGTTCAGGAATTACTGTTGTTTTATAACTACACTCTAAAAACAAGTGTATTATTTCTACACGTGAAATACGATAGTAACTTTTTAGGCATTTGAAGTGTGTATTTTTAATACACATTACAAACGTAACGTTTAATTTCCAAACACTTTAACGTTTTGTACCCAAAATGTGTGTTAAAAATACACACTTCAAATGCCTAAAAAGTTACTATCGTGATTCACGTGTAAAAGTAACACACTTGTTTTTAGAGTGTAATGTGTATAGTGTGACAATATACTTTTTCTGTTAAAATAAAAGACAACCGATCTGTAATATTTCCTCCTCTTTATTTATAAATAATGAAAGTAAATTATATGGTACAGAACAGCACTTAAGTTCCGTCGTTTACGGCTCAGCGGAAAACAGTGTCACTCTCAACAAATCTTTGGCACAATGATTTATTGATTGTACAATGTATGGCTTAGTTGTTGATCATCGTCAGCTCAGAAATACATGGCATAAGCAAGATACATGAGTAAGTGATGCCATTCGTCTTGTTTAATTCTATTTTGGTCTAATTAACTCGTGCACTAGTCGTTTGTACGTGACTTCTCTTCCGAAAGGTTAATTAAATTAGTTGCAGCTTAATTCTGAAATACTTTGCTTAGCATATTCCGACGAGTGACCAATTAATTAAAATTATAGTCCTAATAGAGGTCCACACTCTTTTGATCTTTTTCGGTGGATGACCGCATTGCTACTCGACAAATCTGTTCCGCGTCCAAACACGTCATGGTGTTTTGGTGACAGGGAGATGAAAAAATCATATCAGCAATAGAATGGCAATCTTCTCTTAGAAATTTCTTTGTTTACAATTTTCTCACAAAAGTACACTTACACAGAGAGAAATTTTAGGTTTCACTGACCAAAGTTTTTTTGTTAAAATCGTCTTTACAAAAATGTTAAAGTTCTCATGACAATCATGGTAGTGGCTGTCATACATTGGAAAAGTGTTTACTTCAACTGCAAGGAACGTTACTGAGACCACGATTCTGGTACTTGAAATACCATAGCGCTGCGGTTATAGGAACCAAAGTCCATCGTAAAGCCGCGCATAGAGTTTAGTTAAAATGACTAAGTCTACGGACAGTAAATACCCAGCCAAAATTATTTTTAAGGTTATAGGTATGGTTCTCTTAGTTATCAAAATACAAATTCAATTTGATGAGAAAAAATAAAGTTTCACCGAAAAGATCTAAGAAAAATAATCCGGTATAATGATATTTATGATAACTTTCGTCGATTAAGTTAAAAAATTGTCACTTTTTTCATCATCATAAACTTTTTTTGACTGACTATAGTTTTGACAAAATACGACGAGACAGCAAAATTGGAACGCATTGCATTGTCCCCGAACAAAATCGTTTATCATTTAGAAAGAATTGTCAAACTATATTTATAATAGAATTATTTACCTGATAATGCTTGGCACGGTGAAATATAGTCCAGGAATCGAGAACGAGAATTGGCAGGATTCAACTTAGGCTGCATATCTTTCAATGAAAGTTATACTTGATTTGTCTAGCGCAACAGCGAACGCTGCGGTTGTAGTAACCAAAGGAGCTTGGCAGTACACATAAAGAAAATGTACGTGTCATCAACTTTGGTCACAACAACCGAATACACAAAAAAGTCCAAATTACTGTCATGATAACTATAAAAGTAGTAGCTTCTCTCAACTTTTTTGGTCAAGGCAACTACTGTACAAAAAATTTATGTGCTATGTGCACAGGAACCAAAGCCGATTTCTCTCAGTGTAGTTAAGACCCAGAGAAAAGTTTTATTTTAATTTCAGAAATCGTTTTTTCAACTTCAATTTGAAGTAAAAACACCTTCAGAACAAATATAAATTTATTTGACTAATCAGTCATTTTTATAATATTTTTTGAATAAAAGGAATTATTTTATTAACATTATTTATTTGATACAATAAAATATTTTTTTTACTCAAATATAGTACTGAAAAAAACGTAAGAAATAATATTATAATAATAAAATAAAAGTAT
The DNA here is from genome assembly GCA_030998225.1 of Diplolepis rosae. NCBI lineage: Eukaryota > Metazoa > Arthropoda > Insecta > Hymenoptera > Diplolepididae > Diplolepis > Diplolepis rosae. The sequence goes on along the minus strand of JAPYXD010000555.1, from coordinate 23,326,500 downwards.
TCAAGAAATTTCTTGAAATCGAAGAAACTTTTCATCGACTGTATAGCAAAGCACAAATTTTTTTGATTCGAAGAAATTTTTTTGAGTCAAAGAAACTTTTTTCTGGGTAAATATTTGTTATTAGCACTGATACATAATGACAAGTAGTAAAATTAATCTGATCATCAAACTAGATAAATTTTAAACTGAGGTAATCAGTCGTCTTTAATGCAGTATACTAATTTCTAATTATGTTAATCAAGTAGCCCATATCTTGCTACAAATCATTCACTTATTCATAATAAATTCATGTTCGTGCGTATTTAATGAACTTTTATAAGCAAAGTCATTGGTCAGTCACGCAAACGAAAGATGCTGTCAAAGTTATAGATTACGTTTTTCTAATTATTATTATGTAAGATGCATCGAATTTGTTCTGTGTTGGCTATCGCGTCTTTTCCATTTTTCTATACTTCATTCTTAGACAAACCATCGAGTCACGCGCGAGGGTAGCCATGTTTGCACTAAGCGAGGTATCTCGCCAGTCAGACTCGTTTCGAAGAAGCCCTAAACGAGTGGCACTTGCGGCACCTGCAGATACGAAAATAAGGACATTGTCACTACGCACTTATCTACTACTCAACGGAGATATGCGTTTCTATTCGTCGAATCTCACAGCATTTAGTTAACATCCCATTATCGTTTTTCGAGCAATCACAAGGGTGTATTAACTTTTTTTTACGAAAGTGGAAAACCGATATGGTTTGTTGAGTTTATGTAACGTGAATTGGAATGCTAAAGATTTATTGATGCATTTTTTCTACAACTTATATTATTGTTTTTTTTTCTTAACTTTTTTTGTCTCCAATGATTGACTTTAAAATCTAAATTAGTTAAAAATGGATTGAACTTAAATCAGTGAGACAATGTTCATAATGCAGTAATAATTTTTATTGCAATTCAGTAACAAATGAATGATTACATCGTGAATAGATTTGAGTTGAATAAATTTTTTATTGATTGAAATTGAGAGAAAACTTTTATTTGAGTTTAGTAACATATAATAATATATTTATATAATGTAAATATCGTGTATCTATCCTGGGAAAAATATTTAGTGTGATCCAAACAACTTTTTTGAATTGATATTAATATTCGTTGAGTCAAAATATTGATTCTAATACACTGAGAAAAAATGCTATTGAATCAAAAGCACTTCTTTCCAAAAGCATGTATATCATGGATTCAAATCAATATGCTATAGAATTAGTAACATATTTTTTGGTTCTTGTAGTATATTTTTATGAATTAATAGTACACATGCTTTTGGAAAGAAATACTATTGATTCAATAGCATTTTTTTCTCAGTGTACAAGAAATTATAGATAAAAAATATTTCAAATATGTAATGAGATTGAAAAAATAGTTTCTTCATTTTAAACCATATATTTCTATTTAAATGAAAAATTTACAGCTTATGTAATAAAACAGATTCAGCTAATTTAACCAAACGCAATAAAATTAATTATTTTATTTGAATCAAATAAAAATCGTGTGACTAAGAGAATGTACAATATTTACTTTCATAAATTATAACTCTTGTAATCACTACGTATTTTTTTTATCTATATTTGCTTTATTTGGAATCAAATTATTTGAAAGACAAACAAATGATTTTAAATCATGTAAATGCATACTTAATTGTGTAATTTTGAATAAAATATTTTTAAACTTCAAATGTTGAATACCTATACAATGAATAATTGTAGATAGGACTTGTATCGACCCTTTGATGAATATTCGATATATGTATAAATTGGCTTTAGGGTCCAGAAATAATGAAAACTCAGTTCTTACATTCTTTCAAACGTTTCGACTCGAATTGGAGTCCTCCTCAGTGAATATTTATTTCTAAAATGTATAAAAAACTAGATCTCAAAATACAATAATATAAAAAGTATGAGGAATTTTTGCTCACGCAAAAATTGACTGGAACTTATTTGAAATATAAGATATTGTAAAAAATAATAAAAAATTAATGAAAATATAATTGAATGAAATAAGATGAAAATAAAAACAATATTGCAGATAAGTATTCTTTGAGGAGTCGTATAAAGGTGTACATGAAATTTTTTGTTTTTGTTTTTTCATGTACACCTTTATACGACTCCCCAAAGAATACTTATCTGCAATATTGTTTTTATTTTCATCTTATTTCATTCAATTATATTTTCATTAATTTTTTATTATTTTTTTACAATATCTTATATTTCAAATAAGTTTCAGTCAATTTTTGCGTAAGCAAAAATTCCTCATACATTTTATATTATTGTATTTTGAGACCTAGTTTTTTATACATTTTAGAAATAAATATTCACTGAGGAGGATTCCAATTCGAGTCGAAACGTTTGAAAGAATGTAAGAACTGAGTTTTTATTATTTCTGGACCCTAAAGCCAATTTATACATATATCGACAATGACTAATACCTTAAAAATCTTTTTGCAACATTATTTGATTCAAACATCTCGCTCGAACTAAGTTTTTCACAAATGATTTCATTCCAGAAGCATCATTAAACTCCTTTCAAGAAATTAATTTATTCTTAGGTAGAGAAGATACTAATAATAATTGAAGATATATGTTGATATACACTTTGTGTAACTTTTAACGTAACTTTTATAAAAGTTAAAGAAATCATATGTTATCACCCCCCCCCCCCCTTTCTGTATTTTTTAGATTCATAATAAATCACTGATGAGGGCTCCGATCAGAGCCGAAACATCTGATTATGTAAAACGTTGAGTTTTTATTAACCTTGGACCCTAAAGCCAACTATCAACATCAACACATATCTTCAAATATTAATTAAGGGTCGATGCAAGTCTAGAATATGACTAATAATAATTTTTTCCATGTATAGTTTGTTCATATGTTGAAAATTTGTCCTCACAACTTTTGCCACTTATCTGAAAATATCAAATTAAATTTTATTATTACCTTAAATCCCCGAATATATGTTTCGAGTACATTAATTACACTTTTGGAATATTACTCAAGACTAGGTCTATTTAAAAAAGGTGGTGGTCGTTAACTACAGCACAACTCATTTCCAATATAAAGGCGCCGTGCACATTTTTCGCCGCACGAAGGGACATCACGAGGCGTAAACATTCGCATTTACATTCACGCCCCGACGACTGTCGTCTTTCAGTGAAACAGAATCGACGCACCTTAACTGGTAACGCGTTTGCTCACATGAGCGGAATTCGTTAATGCACCATCACATGGTCGTTCTGCAAACATACTTCGTGCTGCGTTTCTTTTTTAAGCCCAACACAAATTACGTCTTGAATAAAAGTCAAATTACACGCGTTTTGCACCCAGTAATTTCACCAGGAAAAAAATGTCGATACCAAATATCGCGAATACTGAAAGCGATCGAGCCGATAATCCATGGCTGCAGCTCACGTACACGTGTATTTAATTCACCTTTAATACGAACGAATCCGCTTAATTAGTACTAATGATTCGCTCGGCACCCATGAGTGCTGCGGCGTTTGTGAGTCCGTCGGGAATTAGATAAGTGTAAAGATACCATCGTCAGATAAGTAATTTTATCATATTTCACGAATACGATATAAACACAGTCAGTATGATCGTAACGATCTGTCATCGCCATCACGTTATATCGAGGTTATGCAACGGGGACGCTGAAAAATGTCTGAATAGAGAACTGATATCAACGCAATCCGAAAGTAAGTTGTAATTACGCTGGAAACTGATATATGCACTTGCATTTACAACATTCATGCTGGCCATTTAGTTTATCGATAATAAAATAGTTTATGTTAAATGTTTCCTGATAACGGTGAGAACGATTCATTGATTTTTTTGTGATATTTTTCTCTACTTCAAATATATGATTCTTACATTTGCTACGTAAGAAGTCATGCATTGACAATTCAAATCTAGTCTAGAACTGAAGTTAGTAATTTGAATATTCCGTAATTTCTTTTTTCTCATGTATGCACAGAAATGGCCACTTTTTTTCCTAAAACACGGGAAGAAAATCCCCTTTTTGGGGTACACACGAAAAATTCGGGAGTTATCAATAATTCCCGCATATGGAGGAACAATTGCGTGATTTGCGTTAGCACCGTGATTTTTTCGTCATTTTTTGCACCATCAAGTGTCGACATCTAACGGACCAAAAGGTAAATTCGTTGCGAAAACTTGAAAGTATGGGCAACCAACTTTATCGTGAAAACCTACTCTGTCGAATCTTCTGATTGACATTTTTCGTGTGTACCCTGAACAGGAGATTTTCTTGCCGCGTATCAGGCAAAAAAATGGCCATTTTTGTGCATGCATGAGGAAAAATCAAATATGCTACACGGGAGGAAGAGGATGATTCTCACTCGTGTTTTGCTCCCTTATAGTTAAATATCTATTGTGCGCACAGAAATTATTGTGTATAAATTGAAATAAAATAAATTCTATCGGTGTAAAGTATGCGATTTAATCGCTCAACAACATTGGATTGACTTACGTTATAAAATATTAACAGACTAAATAATTTTTTTATCGTGGAATCGATAGAAATTAAACGCGTGAATATTCATAAATTAAATGGACGATTAATTTCAAATCAATTTATACATTTTTTGCAGACCAATTGACATGGATATTAGTGTTATTTGTAGCTTGATCTTGTTGTTACTATGTAAAACAAATTTATATTGTATGTTCAACTAAAAAATATAATATATGGCTAAGATAATTGTTCATGAATATTCATTTTCTTTATATATATAATATGTAAATTCTATTAATTATTCGATTCCAAGAAATGTTGAGGTCATAAGTCGAAAGTAAATTTGTATCGTTAACAAAAATTGTATCAAATTTTGAAACTTCTAAAGCCTCTTTTTATAATTGAATTTTGTTATTCTACTAATTATTAAATTAGGTCATACTTGCGAAAACGTGTATCGTAGATATTGAAATATAATTTTGTAATTTCATAATTAACAATCGCTGTGATTAAGATATCTTTATCTTGACCTTTCACATAAAGTAGCCAACATATTCTTAAATTCATTACTGATTTCATTTATCTGCTGATTACACTAATTTGCTTGGACTAAATGTATCACTTGTAGGTCTGCGATTATAAAGTTTAATGTATAACGACATAAGAATCAATTTTTGAAAGTTACGGTCTCACGTAGATAGATTATACGAAATCATATAATTAACCACATGGAGCCCTTTATTAGACTTTTCATTATATCCTTACGATTTTTTACCACATTTGACGTCAATTGACTTATCAATCGATCTGAAAGTTTTTGGCCTGTCGACGTGACTGCATACCCTCGAGAATGGCTACCTAATTGGACAATTAGGGTGAGTGAACCGTGAATGAACACATTGATACAGAATTGAAGGACAAATTCCTTTAGTCAACCTACTACTCCTTTTTTTTGGACTTGTAGGTAGTTCTTTAAAAAATGTTTAACGCTTTTATAAGCCATCAAAACACGCAAACTACTATCAATATGACTTCCAGGCTCATATAATTGAAGAGCACATTTCCAAAACGTCTTACATACATTTTTTTATTTCAAATTTTGGATTCTCCATATATCTCATTGTCAGTTGAGTTTTTCAATTAAAACACTTATTTTTGTAGAAATGTTTTTCTTTCATTTAATAAAAATCGATGCTAGACTGCGGTTTTTTTACACAACGCTTCACATTTACATTATTTGTCATTAGTGGAAATTACAGAGCAAAAATACAGGTTGTAAATGAAAAAGACAAGATATGTGTTTTTTTAATTTAATGCACTGATAATGAGATATCATTAATTATTTTCTCCCATGATTCATCTTAATTTCACAATTATCTCAATTCCCAATAAAAAAAACAAACTAAAGAGACCAATTAAAACATAGAGTTTTGAAAATTGCAGAATTTAAGAATTAAAATTCTCAGTAATTAGAGGTTTTATAAACTGGATTCTATGAGTTACACCGAGATTCACACCACGTGCCTTCTGACCGATGTTGCACACCACTTTCATCCTATCACGTTACTTAACACGTGCGATTCTTCTAGTAGAACCTTAAGGGCTTTAAAACCCCATGTTTTCTGGAAAAAAGTTCTACTCTCCCTTCTCCCTCGATCTTCCAGTGCAAAGAGCGAAATACGGCCGATCGTAATGAGAAACTTGTACTCTTTCCGAGAAAGAAATCTCCGGCCTTTACGGGATTCTCGGCGCATAAAGTCCAAGAAGGAATCCGTAGCTGCGAACCTGTCCAGTACCAAGTCCGACTTGAAGAGGTCTAACATAAGTCTGGTGTGGTCGTACACACCAAGCATGATAGAGTCATACATAACTCAGGACATCCATAATGCAATGCACTACATAAAAACTGATTCTTGTTAGTTTGATTTAGCACGCACCGCGAACTTCTTCCGATTTCATTCTACCAATCACGATTCAGTCTGACTTCTTTCTTCACAGAACAATTGTTTTACTTCTTAGTAATTGAAAAAGTAGCCAATAAAAATTAAGTACCAATTAGAAAACGTACATATCCTTAAAAGAAGAGAAGTGTTCTAATATGGATTGTAAAGGAATGTGTCCTTGTTTTTTATTTCATATTGAGAATCTTTGAGAGTTAAATGTACTGAAAAATACTCAAAAAGTGTTTAAGTATCATTATAATAATCGATATTGACAACAAAAAATCAGAGTTAGTTGATTTAGAAAAATATAATCAGCAATACCATTAATAATATTGTAATAAATAGGAAAATTTGTTATTGATTAATTTATCTCTTCGAGTAATGAATGCTAGACATTCATTGGTAAGATTATTTGTAGGAACTAATAAAATAGTAATAATCATAATTTAGTAGATAATATCATAATATAACACACAAATTTTGCGTTGATGATCATAAAAATTTATTTATGTTGATTTAAGTCCGAGTTTCATAATTTTTGGCGCAGTTTGTCGGAAAAAAATGGACAGTTATGCATATCATTTAGTTAGAAATTTATGGTATTACTATTTTATTAGTTGGGATAAAAATTTCATTGGTTGATGTGATTTTTCGCTTGTTTGAAGTGACAAATTGGATGATAAATCAACGAATAAACTGGGTGTCCCAAGTAATAAAATTATAATAACCATATTTGACTAATTATACTATAAATAATACGCCTAAGCATAATTTTCTTTAAAAATATTCAGTTTTTAGCAATTTTTTTATTACATGCGTCCTGGTCAGAATAATCAACTAATGAAACTATGAGTTTGAACTATTATTGATATTTTGTTCATTAAAGTTGAAACTATTCGTAGTTTTCAATTGGCAAAGTAATGTTCAGTAACAATAATAATAATTTTTTACTTATCAATATTTCATATTCAAATGAACATATAACATTTCATATTGATAGAACTCCACTCTCAATACTTACTAAAAATTCCGTAATAATAGTTCAATATTAAATACAAATATTAGTAAAATTTACATGTTTAAGAATTTTACCAATAAATAAATATTAATAATATTCATGCATTCGCACTTGGCATTACTTTATGATTTCACGATTCCAAATATTTTCAACTTGAACTCTTTTTAAAACTATCTTTTTTATTATAAATTCAAAAATGATTTGAAAAAAAGTATAATTAATGTTTTAAATGCTCGAAAATCATTAAAAACAAAAATTACTTCAAATTAATTTACGTAGTATACAATTTGTTTAGGAAATACTGATGTTGGTATAAATTAATGAGTTTCTGATATAATTGGAAATAAGAAATTATCCTGACATGTCTGAATGTCTAATTGTGCAGAGATTAAGAGAAATATCCGACATCAAAAATCTTTGCTAATAGTCCCGCCTCGTAGAAATGATCGTTAATTCGTTAACGGCACAGTTCCTTTGACCAGTAAAATTTATCAATCAATTTCTTCCTCGCCCTATCGACTATAAAAAGTAATATAGTGCAGTTGGATAATTAAGAGACGATATTCCTCAGGTAGACGATCATTTTAATTAGATTTTTTCACTATTACCACAAAAATTTGCGTTAGCTAGAAAATTCATATTTTAATGAAGTTTTCGATACCATGATCACTAAGTTATCTCTCTAATTAAATTAATTAGCGATAGAAAAATATGTGAGACAATCGATAAAAACAATTTTTGTTGTTTATTTTATTTCTCTTAATTCGATCGTCAAAATGATCTTCTTGATTATAAAATAAAGTGATTTACTCGACTTTCCTGACTAAATCTTACCAAAAACAGAATTCGTTCACATTTTATCCGACCTTCCTCCTAAATCATTACACTCTGCCAATAAATAATTTCATCCTAAAAATTCAGGCAAACAGGAAATTCCAAAATACCTGAATTTATGACTGCAGAATACCAGAATCGTGACTTAAACTTGGACATACTTAGAATCTCTCAATTATATCGGCAAGCCTTTGATTTTTTGATCGTCCCTAAATTGGGCTCTTGAGAACAGGTGAAGTATTTTATAGTAAACTGAAATATCTATTCTTTATAATATTACATTCGTGTGAAAGTATTTATGAAATAGGAGCCGAATGTGAAAGGTAACATAAATCAGTATACAGGACGTGAAAAGATACAAATCAGTACCTGAAATGCAACTATCGTAAGTATTTAACTAAATCAGTTTTGCCAACCCCCATGAAGAAAAATCAGCCCCCCCCCCTCCCCAGGAGTTTTTTTTTTAAGAATTCAATTTTTTCGCCTAATACAGGAAGCATTTTTAATTTAAAATGTGCCAAAAGTATTACTGCCATAATTGAAGAATCGATCTAGATTTGTGATCCATAAATATAAATCGAATAAATAAATCTTTCATCATAGTATATTCAATGATATGCATTTTGAATTGATGCTGAATATTCTGCAAATGTTGAGAATTTTTAACTTGAGATCGGTGTTTATTAAAAGGCAAAATGTAAGGTGAAATGTGGTTAGTTACTATTCCTTAAATGACAAGTAATGTATATAGATATAGTCGATGACGAGATGATACTTTCAAAGAGCTTATTCAAAGGCTTGGATTGCCAAGTCCTGAAAAAGAGTTTAATCTCTGTTGCCCAATGTGTGCTGCTCATTAGCAGGTATCCACTGTGCAGATGTAAATGGAAATAACCCCGTATTTGGAGTTTTCACTTTCTTCACTGTCCATTCCCAATGAGGTTGCACTTTCTAAGCCATTTAGAAACATATATATATTTCTTGTGACAATTTAGACTCATCAGAAAGTAATATACAAATTCCTTCTTGATTAACAATTATGGCTGATTACTCTTGTAAGAGTGACAGAATTGTAGAAAAAAATTCATTTTATAATACTTAATTAAATATTAATATATGGTTGAGTTTGAAATTGTTGCCAGTTGTGGCAATCGAAAAACCCGGGTTAGAATCCTGGCACAGTCGAAAACGTCTCTTTTTTCACAGAAATATTTGAAATTCTTAAATTTTATTCAATATAATCTGCCTTTGAATGATATTAAATCAACCCATCTTCATTTAAATTTCTATTGTTCATTTTTTTGATCGACAAAAATTCACACAAGAAACTTCATTATTTATTAATTTTTTTAATTATAAAGGTTAAAGATTGAATAAAGTTTCCCTTATTCTCTTGATTATACACTGAAGAATCGATTTAAACTCTGATTTGAAACCAATTTCGTACATCATTTCCCAATCATGGGAACACGAGTGTCCATAAATTATGCAAAAATAGTAGGTCACTCAGTCATTTGCAAACTTGGAAAAACTATTGAACTGAAATTAATTAAGTTTGCGAAAGAAGTTCCTCAATTTATGTACTTGACATGATTCGGTAGAACAAAACTATTTATGATATTAATGAAATACAATACTTTCCTGAATTTTAGTTTTTTTATTCATTTAATATTTTTGCAATTATTTAAGATCAAAGTTTATCTGAAAAAGGACACACTGTAAATAATTTTATTAAATATTTAGGTTTTTCTATTATTATTGTTCAAAAAGTTTTTACATTTTATGAATGATTGGCGACTTATAGTTTTTAATTAAAATGAATTAAAATGTTGGCGCCTGTTAATGAAAACGTATTTCATCGCTTGATAAAAATATTCTTTTTTGTTTTCAGGTGATTTAAGATTGCCAGGTCCAGGTCCTGGTCCGGTAAGGTGTACCTTGAGGAAGCACAAACCTAATCGAAAACCACGAACTCCTTTCACAACGCAACAGCTGCTTTCGCTAGAAAAAAAATTTCGGGAGAAACAATACTTAACGATAGCAGAGAGAGCAGAATTTTCGTCTTCACTTCATCTCACAGAAACACAGGTAAATAAATTGATTATTTTCAATTATTTTTTAAATCTCGATTGAATAATTTTTTGTTTTTCTTCTTTTTTTTGAAGGATAACTGAAGGGTGGCACGGTAAGGGGTTAACCCACATCTATAAAATTTTTCAGAAAAGACAAAAAACGTTCTGTAAAATTTAATTTTCAATTTAAGAAAAAACAAAAGACCATTCCGGGGATATTTTAGTGCTGAAAAAAGGCAAAAGAAATTGATCGGGAAAATTCAGCCAGTTTCGAGGACGTTTTTATTACTTTGGACGTTGATTAAAAATGGATTTTTTGTATAAATTAAAAAAGTCATTATGGTTTGAAAAAATTAAGTTCAAACAATTTTTTTTTAATATAAAATTTTTTATCTTCATTTTTTCAAAAATATACTGCTAAAAACACGAGTTATAAACAAATCCTTTGGTGAGAATATGAATTATTTAGAATTTTCTAGCAAATAATATAATTTTCAGAAAAATGTGGATTAATCCCTTATGCCGTGCCACTCTTCAAATATTATTTTTGGTGGTTCTTTAAGTGATTGTATGCATGATTTCAAATATTGTACACCTTGAAGAACTTTGATTTTTTCGATTAATCTATGAATGATTATTTTAAAATCAAAGTTAGCGTTCAAGAATGCATTTTACCAACTCATTACGATGAATCAAACGAAATAAAGCTCCGCTGCATTCATTTGCTTAAATAAACTCTAATCACTTTACCATCCCCTCTTAACTTACTCCTCCTAATCGTCCTTAAACACTATTCATTGGAAATTGGAAAGGTTAAATTCTGATTCGTGATTCTCTTGGGATCAAATTCAAATGAGAGTGAAGTCAGGAACGAATTGATTAGTCATTTACGTATTTTCCTACTAATAGCATAGAAAAGGAGTGTTTCACAGAAGAATAACTGTTAATGTATGGTAATAACGTGAGAAAATTTAATAAAGGATTATTTTTGAATAAATACCCTAGTAGAATATGTCAACGGAAATTTTTTGAATAAATTATTCAAATGATTCGAATAATACTTCAAGTCGGAAAAACTAAAAACTAATCTAATTCAGTTTAACAATTTTACAAAGTCCAAAATGGTAGAAGCTTTCATCTATAGTCACCATGAGTCCAGGCTTGGTTATTGATTTCTATGTGGTCCACGCATGATTCGTTCCTTTTGGTCATACTCCATTTGCTGTATCATGAATTTCTGGTATCTAGGATAAAATTTATGAATTTAAAAAAAAAATGAGTTTACTGGAGTTTTAATGAAATATTCATTTTTATTGGTATAATAGCTTTGTTGGATACAAGACATTTTGTAATTAAGTTTTTATGAAGAGTCAGCAAGTAATTAATATTGATATTCATTTTGAAATAGTGTTCTCAGTTAAACTGTTAATTTATAAATTACAATTTTTTCTATCTCATTTAATTTTTTAATTCAAAACAGTACTTTTACTTATTTAAAATATTTTTCACATCCTATCACCTAATTTAATGAAAGGAAAAAAATTGTGTAAAGTTTAAAAGTGAAAATTAAGACGGCGGCTTATTATAGTCTTGAAACACGTTAATATGAACGATTTTTCGTATAATTTAACACTTATTACGTGAGAAGTTATTTTGATTTAAAGTATCACTGATCAGCATCGACATACCTGACTTATAATTGGACTTTAATATTTATTAACACTTTAATGAAATACAGGTGAATAAAACCGTGAAAACGACAAGTTCGTAATTCTGATAAATAGCATGAAAATTATCTCGGCTCACTAGGCAGCTCTTATGCACTGCATGCAGATTATAACCTATGCATAATTTGATCTTTCCAACGATCGTACATTTCATACCGGTATTGAATCCGGACCAATTGAATATGAAGGTTGCACTATTGATTTCAATACTTTTCATCAGTCGACATAATAACTTTATCCGAGGAAACATAAATTTAACTGGGTTTAATAATTGTACCTTTATCAAGACATTATACTTGATTATAGAGATTTCATATTCTGCGTAGGTTTCAGAGGAAATGATTTCGCCTCCTATCACAATAAAAGTGTCTTCAATATCCGATACATATTTTAATGAATAGTACAATTAAGTTAATGAATTGAGTGAATATTTCTAGGAATATTTCAAAGCTCGAAAATCTCAAGGATAGTTACATGAAATCTCGAGAGAAGTTGTTTAATAGCTGCATTAATTGTTTTCTTTTTGCAATAAAATTATACCTCTCTAATTAACCAATTTGGAATAGAAAAATAAGATAATTTGAAAATTTTCAAGTAGAAGATTCAGTAGAGATTATATGACAGAATTAGTGACATTGCAGTTAATCTTTAATTACACTCTTAAAAATGTTCTGAAAATTAAGAAAAATTCATTGAAATTTTTAAAAATTGTTCCAAAACTACGAAACTATAACATAATTCTTCATGACATGTATTATACATCAAAAATTAGAAATTTCGTCACTTTTCATATCATACTTTCTAACAAAAATATTAATTAGAAATATTCAAATATTGTTGATGTTCTTAGTTGGCTTTAGGGTCCAGAAAAATGTAACTCAAAGTTTCATATTTTCAAACGTTTCGACTCAGATTGGAGTCCTCATCAGTGAGAATTTATTTCTATAAAAAATACAAAGGAATAAACTTGAAAAATTTGCATGTGTGACCGATCAACATTGCTGTAAAAAAATGTAATAAAATTGCGAGTGTGGAACTATAAAATTGGTCTAAATAACTAAAAAATTTGCAAAAAAATGAAACTGTAACAAACCAAATATTTCTGTAAAAATACCTGTACAAAAATTTTTTCTATAAAAATACAAAGGGAAAAAACTTGAAAGTTTGCACGTGTGACCGATGAACATTGTGGTAAAAAAGATATAAAAGAATTGCAAGTGGGAAAATATAAAGTTGGTTTAAATAAATAAATTTGCAAAAAAAAAGAAACTGTACAAAAATTTTTTTGTAGAAATACTAAGAAGAGAAACCTAAGAAATTGCGTGTGTGACGGATGAACATTGTGATATAAACGGTATAAATACATGTGAAACTATAAAATTGGTCTAAATAACTAAATTAACAAGAAAATAAAGACTGTGCAAACATTGTTTCAGTAAAATTACTCAGAGGAGAAACTTAAAAAATAGAACGTGTGACGGATAAACATTGCGATAAATGATATAAATGAATTGTACATGTGATATACTATAAAATTGGTCTAAACTAAATTTACAAAAAAATAAAAACTGTGCAAAAATATTTTTTCTATAAAAATCCAAAATTGCACGTGTGACGGATAAACATTGTAGAAAACGATATAAAACAATTGCACATGTGAAAGTGTAAAATTGTTCCAAAAAGACTAAATTCAGTGAAATAAAAACTGTGAATAAAAGTCTAATGACCTGTTTTATTTACATAAAATAGAAACTGTACAAAAAAATTTTTCTATACAAAAATCCAAAAAGACAAGGAACTTGAAAAAATTGCACGTGTGACGTATAAACTATTGTGGAAATGATATAATCAACTACACGTGTGAAACTGTAAAAATGTTCTAAAAATAACTGAATTTAACAAAATAGGAACAGTGAATAAAAGTATAAAAACCCGTGAGCTTATCACTATAAATATCACCGAAAACAAGAACTGACCTGTTGTTTGATTAAGTGGACGGACAATCGTTGGTAAAAAAAATTGAGGTGACACAATCACAATTTTTACTTTGAGTTACATTTTTCTGGACCCTAAAGCCAACTAAGAACATCAACAATATTTGAATATTAACACTAAGGGTCGATATAAGTCCTGTTTCACTATTATTAATTAGAAAATTGAGCCAAGGTGTTTCCTCTGAAAACTATAAAATCAATCGATTTTTAGAGAGAAATCAAGCAATTTTCATTACAGCAATCGTTTACTTGAAATAATGAAAAATATTCAGAATTTGGCCACCAGTTATTCTAAAATATTTAGGAAAAATTGCATTGTCAAAGACAGTGACATAATAATCGAAATAGTTTCATCAGTAGAAGCCCTGTGTTCATTTGGAGCTCTAACTTTAGATTTTTGTAGAATAGAATGAAAATAATAGAAGAAGAGTGGTTAAAACTGAGGTGTTATTTGTGTTTCAGGTGAAGATATGGTTTCAAAACAGAAGAGCGAAGGCGAAACGTCTACAGGAGGCAGAAATCGAGAAGCTGAGGTTATCAGCACGACCCCTTCTGCATCCAAGTTTCGGTTCAGGACTGATGTTTTCGGGAGTAGGACCTCCAGGAACACCAGGAGTTCCTCCTTTCATAGCAGCAGCCATGGCGAGGCACTCTCATGCAGCAGCTGCAGCAGCCATGTTTATGGGGCCTCCTGGACACAGACCTTAAGATTAATGTCATTAGACCTCTGCAAGGTTCGATCCTGCTAAAAACGTGATACTACAAATTTACTTATCAATTTTGAGGCTCCAGTGTCCTTGATAGTTATATCCGGTAGCCCGAAATAGTTTTCAAAGTGAAGGTTTTCCCAATAATTTTTGTTTTGCAATTATTGAAAAATTTCCAAATTTCTTTTAAATCTGTATTAGACAGATTGGCACAATAATAACACAGGTCTGCAAATAATGGGTTTGTATTTGTTGTTGGAAAACGAAAGATCATTTCTGGGGTAATTTTTTACGTAGAATCCGAATCCGAATCCGAAATCAGAATCAGCCTATCACGTCAGGATTTTGAGATATTTGAAGTTATGTGCTCGAAAAAGAGGGTTTTTTGGTACTTTTGAGGTTATGTACAGGGCGCAAGAATTTTTTTTTGGTTTTTTTCTCAAATGTCATCATTTATCACTACTCTGTTCCTTCAAAATGAGCTATTGAAGAGTCACGAGCGATTTTTTTTTACAAAGATACGGCCATATCAAGTTTTGACATTTATCCGAACAACCTTATGAGCATTCAGTTCTCCATTTTAAAACGGCCGGCCATCTTGTAGATGAAAATGTCAATCTTGCGACACCATTTTCGCAATCAGCAATTCCGAAACCCCCGAGTAAGAGTTTTCAGAGAGCGAAATCGTTTAATTTCGTAAATTTCGATCCGCCATCTTAGAAATAGAAATGTTAATTTTCTGACTGTAAATTCACAGACCATCAAAACCCGTAAGCACAAATTTTCAAGATAAATTTTCGAATGCAGAATGATGCACCAAAGAGTCAATGTGAATGCTCATAAGGTTATTCGGATAAATGTCAAAACTTGATATGGCCGTATCTTTGTGAAAAAAAATCGCTCGTGATTGTTTAATAGCTCATTTTGAAAGGAAAGAGTAGTGCTAAATGATGACATTTGAGAAAAAAATGAAAAAAAATTTTTGCGCCCTGTACATAACCTCAAACGTAGCGAAAAACCCCATTTTTCAAGCACATAACCTCAAATATCTCAAAATCCTGACGTGATAGTCTGATTCTGATTCCGGATTCGAATTCTACGTCAAAAATTACTCTGGAAACGACCCATAGCTTTTCAGCAACAAAACCTTGCAGACCTGTGTAATTAGTGATGACTTTGTTTCTTCTGAGAGACCGTTTTGACAAGGTAGCTTATTAGCAGTATTTTTTTGGTTACAATTTTGAAAAAGAAAATAGTTGATTAGGCATAATTGTAAATCTAAAAAAGAAAGGTGAACTGATTATTTTTAATGATCTGAAAATATGTATTTCGGTTACGTCAATATTATTAGTAAATTATCGCTTTCTATAATTAAGGAATTACTGACTTTCGAAAACATTATCACCAGTTGATTTGCGTTTTCGTTGGATTCTTCAGACTCTAATGAACTCCTAAAAGTAATTAGAAGCCTACACTTTTTATTCTAATCGTCGAAGAAACTCCACTTATGTATGCCCAAAGAGACTGAAAAGCAAAAATATCATGCGATTTTTTTTTACTTTTACTAAGCGCTGCAAATGGTCTTTTATGATACCTACATGCGACTTTAATACGGTTTGTAATGCGCTGGTTAACGAATGTAGTCAACTAGTAATGACTTCCAAGACCAGCTATGTGTTCAATGAGAAAGTATTTACGCTGCCTCGGTCGATTGGTCAGACTCGAACATGTTTCAGGACACACCAAATGTTGTCTTTAATTGTTTCATGTAAATTGAAGGTCATAAATCTTGAAATCATATATTTTCATCATTATTTTTCAATTTTCCGTTTCGCAGTTGTAATTTTAATATTAAAGAATTTGAAAATCCTTCTGTGGAAAAAAGTCGCTTTCGACTGCGCTGGGATTCGAGCCCAGGTCTTTCGAGTCGACAATGTATCCTATCTGATATAAGGAGATCTTCCCGTGGAGAAGGAGATGTCGGAGGCCTGTGTAGCTCAGTGGTTAGAGCAGTCGACCGGCAATCGAAAGACCTGGGCTCGAATCCCAGCGCAGTCGAAAGCGTCTTTTTTTCCACAGAAAGATTTTCAAATTCTTTAATATTTGAATTCATTGGCATTATTTGCGATATAAGAGTTTGAAATTGTCTACGAGGACACTTGTCGACAACGTATCCTATCTGATACGCGACTAGTGATCCTCCGACAATGTAGGCAGTGACAAAAATTTCAAACTCAACTAATTAATTTGAAATCATTTAATTTTAATGTTTCTTGAATACAAATCTGCTATCAATGTCTTTACTGTTGATTATTTATACACTGTTGAAAATGTTTGTGATTTCGCAATGCTTTAACAGAATTTCATCACCAAAATGTAATGTAAAATTACAGTCGAGGTATTGTGAAGTGAAATTACAGTACTTGTAATTTTCTCGAAATCACAATACATTTATTGTGAATTTACTGTGAAGCGACGCCATTATCAGTTGTGAAATTATAATGCATCATATGTTGTAAAATTACATTACGTTTTGCTAATAAAGTTCCATTACAGTATTGTGAAATAAAAAGAAAAATTTTTCACAGTGTACCAAACCACACTTGCTATTGTTGTAACATCTTTGATTTGGTTTTTTAAGTTTTTCGTTTGACTATCATAAACATTTTTCCCATTTAGAAAGTTAATTTATCGTTTTGTGTGCCTTTGAAACAATATCAATCAAAAATATGATTGTTACATTCGAAAAGTTTGATTGGTCTTTTACGTAGTGATCACGGTATTTGAGCATTTAATAAAAGCATTTGCGCTTGATCTCTGAAGCAAAGTACATCTAAAATGTACATATGTAAATAATTGTCTCCACGCCGATATATTATTTAGGTATCTACAGGGTGAGTTTAAACTACCCCAGCAATTTGTAGATTTCTGTTTACCATGAAAACTTACCATTGCCATGTAACTATACTTTTCATTTAGTTTAAGGTATAAAATAATAACTTATACATTTTCAAAATATTTTTCTCCATTGGTCACAGTGAAACACCCTGTATTTTATGTGTATATATATATATGTGAAGGAAAGCAGATATGTAAATTATGTATCTACATGTATGATGATAAATTAATAACGACTACGAAAGCAGAAAAGCCAGCAAAGTGTTGAAAAACAATTTTGGCTGTCTCTGCCACTCTGTAAAAATGTAAACTGATAATTTATCCGTGGAATGATGTTATAGTAAAATAAAAACAATTTCAATATTTAGTCTTGACTTTGGTTTCCGCAACATTTTTTCGTATACAGATAAATTGTTTAAAAATTAATTAGTTTGTTTTAATTTTGGTAGATTAATAAAATCTGCCCTTCGAGACTAATTTTTTATTCCTCGAATGCATGTTTCACATGGGTTAATATATTCATTAGTGGATGAGCACTGGAAGGGGTAAAATTCAACACGTATATTGAGATATTTTATTTATAATTAGCGGCGCCGACCGGGGGTTTGCCGTTCGATAAATCAGCTCGCCGCCATCAGGCTTAAGACTTAATTAAAAATTTAGTCAAAAACCAATTAGCGGCAGCGGCGGATTAACATATTTTTAATTGCCTACCGAACACTCTGCTGTGGGTTCGTCCTCTACCATTTTCGACGAAACATGCTACAGCTTACTTTCAAACTTTATTAGGCGAGAACCTTTCGTCTTTGATGAACGCGCCGTGTTGGCTCAAGAAAAATTACCATTCTGGCGATATTTCATTGAAAAATATTTTATGAAGAGATTAGTGTAATAAAATTAGTATCATTATGCTTATTAAAATGCAATTAACTATCGTGGTCATTTGGAATAATTTTTCATTTTGCTTCTATTAAAATTTTGTATAAAGTTTATTATTTATGAAAACATGATAATTTTGGAAAACCGGTTTTTTTTAAAAATAGAAACGCGTGATTACTTTATTCTTAGAACACTTCAAATTAATAGTTTCTTAAGAAGAGAATCTTCAATCGGATTCCTTACTCACATCTGATTAATAAATTAAGAGTGATCTTATACTTAACAGATAACATGAACCGATTTTTCAGTCTTACCTAAACGTTTATTTTAATGTGATAATAATCTCGAATTTATATGTGAGATATCACTCCGATAAGCAATAACATGTTTCGACAAGTCACGTGTGCAATAAATGCATAAAAATACGGTCCTTCAGAGTTTTATCTCCAATTATCATCTTGTTTGAGATAAAATATTATTTCTGGTAAAACAAGTTGTAAAATTCAATAATTAATCATTTAAATAATTAAAAGTTTTATTTGAAACGAGTTGAGGTCTGACTATAAATTTGCACTTATTAAATTCAAACAAATTAAATTGTCAAGGCCAGTATTGAAACTCTGTTTTTGTTATGAAAAATGGTTACCGGCGTAAGGTACGTGAGATTGAGCGTTACATATATTTTCGCCAATTCTGATCCCTTCCAATTTGATATTCTGGCCATTTATTGTTTGAAAAAGAAGTTATTAAGAAAAAGAAAGAAATTCCCACAATTAAATGTGCATTGGCACATATTCTATTTTATGTGACTTCGGCGCATATACGAGTTTTTATGCGTACACTCGAATCCAATATGAAAAGGTCGAAATTGCCGTGATTATCGCCCATCTCACTTCACATTTCGCGAATACTTCCGACCATTTTGATTTTTTCGATCTTGTGTAGTAGTAACGTATTGTAATAGACGCATGCGCAGTTCAAATGCACTGATAGAAAGGAATGGCTGTTACAACGATATTTATGATTAATTTAACCTTACCTTATTGCTGGCATAGATACAGCAATATGAGATTTGTATTTTAACCATCCGAATATAACTGAATAAATATGAACGAATTAACCATATTATTGGTTGCTATGGAAAAATGTATTGTTCGCCTTCCCATATTATATTTCTGATTCGACCAGTTTCACTTACAATATTTTGATTTCTGTATTAAACATCCTGCGTTGTTCAGAGAGACATATTATTTTATAAATACAATTATAAATTCCCAACCTACAACTGAATGGCTAAAACTCCCGAACCATTTCTATCAGTGTGTACAAGGCTTTGTCAGTACGGTGCCAACGCTGAACGAAGAAGAAGAAGAAGAATATTACGCTCCGCTGTATCGTAATAGGCGCATGCGCAGTTCAATTCTTACATTACATTCCTCTGTATCGTAATACACGACATTACGCTACTCTCAACTGTAGCGTAAAAAAGTTTACGCGCCGGAGGCACATAAAATATGTTAAATTTTAATTCTCAAAACTAAAATTCTTGAGTGCTTTCCAGGGATGAGAGAGTTATATATTTTACAAAATGGATTATTGCCTGTTTCCTGCAGTCTTTCTTTCCTGTCTAAAAACTAAGTGAGTCATTTCTGATCCTTTATGTATATTTTTTTTAACTTATTGATATATATAGACTTAATTAATTTCTTCAATTATTACGCTAGAAGCTGCTTAATTACCCATTTTAGTCATTCGAGGTCGCAAACTAAAAGTTTGAAAAATGCATTTATGATGTACGTTTGAGGTAGTATTGTAAGATTTAACTGTTTCCAAAATAATTTTTCGAGACTCATCAGTAATCTTACCTTATATCATCTAGATTATACTACATAATATCTAATATATTCTTTTAAATATACAAGATATTAATCACCAATAACAGTTTATATTCAAAATTTACAATATTAGATATTAAACTTTAATATCTAAGATTTTTATAAACAGTAGCGTGCACGTGCCCGAGGAAAAGTCACGTGATCAGAGTCTTTGAATTCCATGTAATTTGTCTATCGCGCTCGCCCATAGTTTTGCCGGTCGCATGGTTTTTGGTTTCGACACTGAAATAATAATGTTGTGTCTATATGAAGTTTTGAAGTGTGATTTTTGAAAAAATTTTATATTACCAGCACTGAAATCAGTAAGTATCTATCTATATAAGTATATCATTTTAATACCTTCAATATTTGAAATGAATTTTCTAACCTCTCATTAACTCGTTCTTTATGTAGCCGTTTTTAAATTCAACATCGAATCGGAATTTATTTACTGGAATTCGTAATAGTTTCCAAATCTTTACAATTATGTTGAACGTTTTTATAATCTCCATCTATTAACAGGTTGCCTTGACTTTGAGAATAATAATCAACAAAATATGGACTTGCGAAAACTCTTAGATCGAGGAATTCGAGAAAAAAAGGAGATTATAAGAAAATTTTGAATTCCTTGATCAATCATTATTTACATCATGTTATATTTTCTTAATTTCATTTTTTTTTCAATATTCAATCAGTATTTTTACATAATTATTAGACAATTGCATTCAATGACATAACATATTGGGTTCTTTAATTTAATATCTTAGATATTGCGAAATAACATATTTTTTTTTAATATCTACAGATACTTTTTTTCAATATCTAGATGGCTGTCCCATAGTTAAATCGCAAATACATTATCTGCTAATTTCAAGATATTGCGGTTTACTATCTATTTTTCTCCGTGATAGTAAATACGTAATTTCCCTTATGTTAGCTGCTTTGCTTGTCATGTCTCACAGCTTACTTGAAAGTTCCATCGCTTAACTGCAATTTAACCCTATCCAAAAATTTTTATCAGCCCAGGTTAGAACCAGTAATCTTCCAATTTTATGTCTAGTATGATGCCAAATACATCATCCAAGTTTTAGCAAAATCTTACTTGATTTTTTTGTGATTTTAATATATTTAGGGTTCATAAATGATTAAGTCGATTTAAGCAGACGTTTCGGCTCACATCAGAGCCCTCATTAGTGATCTTGTTTAAAATCCAGAAAATACAGAAAAGGGAGAGTTGCTAATTTGACATTTCTTGTAATAAAACCATAATAGTTGAAAACATGATATAAAACAAACAATACTTAACATAATAAATCAAATTTATGAGTGAAAATGTAAGGTTTGGATATTTGAGCAGAACAAAGGTTATTGTACCCATACAATGATTTCTTTGGTGTGAAGCTGTATTAAACAACCTTAATTAAACCTATTAAAATTATTTTAACTAAATTACTGTTATGAACTATTTAAACCTAAAGCTAATTTTTAGAATAAAGTTCCAGTTTTTATTAAAAATTGAGGGCCAATACAACTTGCACTTTTGATAATATAATATAATTACTATAATTAGAAATTACATCATATTATTTATTTTATTATTTACATTTTAATGTTATTTTGAAAGTTAAAACTCATAAAATTCCAAAAGAGAACTTGATGAAGTCTCGGTGGCATTACTAGCCAGACCTTTGCTCTTTTGTACACGTCTGTCTGATATTGATAATCCATTTTAATAATTATTTTTCGAATAACCTTACATACTGGAATTGAATTCCTTATTTTTTGTCAAAAATGTAAGTTAACGGCTCTTTTACATTGGACAGCAGATTAAGTAGTGTTGAAATAAAATGTTAACTATAGACAAATTAACAATTCCGACAAGTTGAATATTTGATCAGAGTAGACTAATTGCCACGTCAATTTAACAAAATGAAACTTCAAGTTCCTCGATAGAAGTTCTTTCTCATGAATAATCTCTGATAATGAGGCAGTTACAAAGTAAGAGACGCAGATTCAGTATAAACTCAGTCAATTCTTTTCCCTCTGAACGTGATCAATCTCATCAATGTCTACCTAAGATGAAATAGTAACCCTCGCAGTCTACTTATTTCTCACTTTTTTCTTATTTTTCCTCCTACGTATCCGAATTTCTAAACGAGTTTGTCTCTTTATGCGGATTATTCCAGGATCACGTAAATTAATTATTTTCCATTACACGGAAAAAATTTGTCGCTTAAAAAGTCATCGACTTTGTGTAATACTCTTGGATAGGTTAGAAAGTCGACTAAATATTATAAACCTCCTTATTAAAGAATATGATAGATAATCGCTGAAAATGTAAAACGTAAATTCGAAAGTTTAAGTGAAAGTCGCGGAAAATTCAAAACACCGTGGGTTTTATTTTCTCTAAACCAGGCATCGAAAGTCTAAGTGACAGTCGAACAAAATGTTGAACAATGTAAAAAGGAAAATATTATTTTCTGTGATATGATCCTGCACTTATAGTTAATTATTTTTCACTTTTACACTACCTACATAATCCTAATATGAACTTACTATTACATTTAACACTGTACATTACAGAAACGAAATTTTTTATAAACATTTCGCAGCACCGAGAATCGAACGCTCGCACGCACGCACGCACGCATCCTAACGCATCCTAACCCAGGCAAAAAAAAAAAAAATATATGATAATTGAATCGGCATGGGGTCAGTTACTTTTTTTCAAATATATAAAATTTCAAAATGGCAAACGTTTCGGCCACAGATGTGGGCCCTCTTCAGTGCCAGATTTTTTTTTTTTTAAATAAAAACATTAAGGTATTTAAGCCGCCTTAGAAAATAAACCTTTAAAATTAAACATTAATAATTAACTTGAATTGCGTGCAATTCATAAGTTATTTAGTAACCTAAGAGTAATACTAATTTTTGTTTTTTTTTTTGGATTTTTTATTTTTTTACTTTAATTAAATTAGTAGATCATGCATAAAAATTTGGAAAAAACTCATGAAAAAGTGAAGGCCTGATGTTGGACGACCAAAGGAGAGGTGCAGTTTTTCGCACTAAAAAAATTATTCCCGGTTGCGCTCGTGAGAGTGTGAGGTTGTCAACCACAACAGCACATAAAAACCAAAAGACCACCAAACACAAGAATCACATAATAAAACATAATTTGAAGGCAAACTAAAATAATAGATAAATTTCAAATTTGAGATAATACACTTTATCAAGGTACACATATACTTACTCGGAACTAATTCTTAATGTACGCTTCAATCCAGATTCAAACGAAACCAAAGGACACGTAATCTCAAAATCTAACCAAAATTATTACAAGAACAAAAAGCCTAGCAGCCGCATTGTCTGCTGCGCGATGCTACGAATTACGTTTCTGCGCTTCGCTTTTTGCGACTGTCGAGAAAATTTTAGAAGACGGCATATAAAATCTGATGGACTTTAGAATACAATTTACAAAACTATTTGTTTGAATTACTTTCATTTCAAATTATTCGATGGTCTTTTAAAATCTATGACAAATGAATCCAAAGATTATGAAACTTTTCATTACTTCTTACACGGAAAAAATATGTCCAGTAAAAAGTGTAGAATTAGTCCAGGAGTTTTGGACGCGTAACAAAATGTTGGAGATCTTGAATGACTTTTAATAAAATATTTCAAACTTTTCAGTACTAAATGCAAATGAGTCTTGAAAATTTTCAATAAGAGTCTAGGAAAAATAGTTTTGTATTTACTACACAAAATTTAAGTAAGAAGCCAAATTCAGTTCACGGCGAATTGTAAAAAAGTTGTGAATGTTTCTAATTCGGTTCGAAAGAATATGAAAAGTTCCTAAAGTAAAAAATAGCGAGCTGGTATTACAAAAAGTTCTGGACAGTCTAGGAAAATAATCTGCGCCTCGATATGCGCAGTTGACCATCAGCGCATCAGCTGGTAGTGCGAAGTAAAGTGAATAAGTGATCTTATTTTATATAAAGGAGATAAAGGATTAGAAGTGTATTTCGTAAGTACCAACTTTTGTATTAAAATAGTTACCTAACACCTTCATTTTACATTAAATTTTAGTGAGTTTCAAAACTTAATCTATTAACATCAACCTATTTCTTTATTTTACATGTTTGTGAAGAAAGTATTAATGTAATTAATATCTCACTAAGAGAGGTTAGTTTATCACTATTTCATAAAAAATGTCATAAAAAATTTCTCTATTTCATCAAAAATTTTTAGATACCCGGCACTGGACGTTTCTCACAAGCGTTGAGAATTTGACTAGCTACTATATAAGGACCATTTCGACCGATATACTCAGCGTGCGATATTCTGCGTGTTACCGTGATAGTGAATTGCGTTGTATGTATTATGTATTAAGTTAGGTTATAGAATAAGATTTGTGTGTATTAGATAAGTGAAGAATACGTTTCTCGTGTATTAGTAGTGTGAACTTGTAAACAAAAGTCTACAAATCTGATGTTTGCTTCGCTTTTTTTATTTTGCTTTAGAACCCTTCATATTTTCCCATACTGTCTTGGAAATTGTACACGCTGCCTCTACACTTTTTCCCAGACTGTCTTAGACATTTTACAGACTCCAAATTGTTTTTGCTTTATCGAAATTTCCTAGATAGTCTAGGACTTTATGTAGTTCTTTCTTGCACTTAGTATTGAAATATCTTGTAAATATTCAAAGAAGGAGGTTTTCAAATTTTACAACATTTTGGTACCCGTCCAAGATTCCCAGACTAAGTTCTACACTTTTTACTGGACATATTTTTTCCGTGTAGAAAAGATCAGTTAGTGTTTAAAATACTTTTATGATAATAAATACGCGACTTTTTTCCTTCGATCTTGTTTTTTAAAAGTTATTCGATTTTTTTTCTACTATTTCCTAAAAGTCATTGAAACCTTACAAGACTTTCTGCGATTTTACTTTCTGTACACGACTCTTCGAATAGTCTGTTAAATTTTAAGCGACAAATTTTTTCCGTGTATCAAGATTCGAACTAGGCGTAGATTATTTGTTAATTCGTACTATGTATCGGAAATGTTATAGCATTTCTTCCTACTCAGCATATATCTATGAGAAAATTTACGGTCCCGATTCTCTCTAAGCGGCAGACATAATCGCGATGTATACATATAGGCGAGTGAGCGGGCCACAAGCGAACGCTGACAATTAATTAAAGAATAATTTCTTGTCTTTGCGATACCCGGAGGAGCGTCTCCTGTTGGCGGCCAATTATGCCACGGTACGAGCGCGGAATATCAAATAGCCGCCTCGACATTGAACAGAGACTGAATCTCGCTGCACGTCCTTACAGTAGCTTGGGAGTTCGACGAAAGCTAAAGCAAAGGTCATTAAATGCACCGCGGGCTCTCGAACGCCAGAGGCACACGAATCCCTTCTACGTGTCAGATGACTTTTTTGTTATCAAAGATTCGTCAGGTTTAGGTAGCGTTCACACGATTGGACAGTGATGACTTTTTAAACTGGTGCATGAAGAGAAAACGCTCCTTTGTGATTCATCACTCGTTTGCTGTAACTATATACAGGGTGTCTTCGTGATCGTTTAACACAGAAAAAGTCTGACTACCGTGAACCAATATTTCACTTAATTGCGACACTGTGGGAAATCAGAAAGACATAAACGTTTTTAATATGAAAAGCACAGGAGTGGAGAAACTTTATTCTCCATTGCTTTATTTATTTTCAAAGTTCCCAATCTTGCTTTCATGAAAAGTATTCAATTTTACTATTTTCAATATACTTTTTCTTATATTTTTACTTTTTATTTTCCGCGTATTAGGAAAAAGTTATAGTGTTAATAGCTAATTACTGAATATTATGAAGTATAATTAAAATCAGCTGATTTTTTGCATTTGAATTTACCAATCGTTGAATAAAAAATAGTCACAACTATTCAAATTTATACAGTGATAAAAAACAAGTCATGATGAGATGCATGCATATACCCCAAATTCCTTTGTCATGAATTTCATTTGTCGGAAACTCATTTGATCTAAAATTAATATACGATAATTGTAGTTTTTTTCATATCGTCATTTGGCTGGATTACCATACGTTGTGAACCAGATTTCCCATTTATTTTCAATTCCAAACCCGGAACTTAGTGAATTGTACTTCATGTATACAATGACATAATAAAAAATCTGCCCGCTTCGCGGGCACATTCTCATTGCACGCTTCGCTCGCAAGTTTGAGCGCGCCTAGGGCGCGCGATTCGATCGTCGCGCTTCGCGCTCCGTTCTTTCTGGACCTCGCGCTTCGCGCTCGGTCTTTTTTCAGCTTAAGTGAAACAGGAAATTCAATTTACTAAAGGCTCTATCGGCCTTAAGGAACACATTCTCATCATGACACTCGCGCTTCGCGCTTGATTTTCTGTATGCATTTTTGTAACTTTTTAATAAATTACATGATTATTGATAAATTTATTTTCTTCCAAATATCTCAAAAAGGAAAAACAATCGTAGACTTTATTTAAGGGAACGATTTTACAGAACAACGCTTATTTCGTATCTCACATATTTTGGTGAATAAAATCGAATTTTTTCAATTTTAAAAATCAAAAAATTAAAATATACATCATGTCGAGAAATTTCTCGATAAGAATGTGTAGACCTCATTTAGCCAAACAATTTTTCATCTCAAAGTTTTTTTTTATCTCACATATTTTGTCTAAAAAATGGAATTTTTGAATTTTAATCGTATTTTTTGGATTTGAAACGAAAAATATATGTTTTATCAGAAACTGTGTCAGACAAAACTTGTAGATCTTTTTGAAACTAACAACTTTGTATTCTTACTTTTTTTTCTTATTTTACATATTATTGTTAAAAAATTGAATTTTGGATTTTCAATAGTTTTTTTTTAAATAAAAAGAAAAATATGCATCTTATGAAAAATGTTACAATTCAAATTTCGAATTCGAATTTGAATATGCTGTAATATTTCTAATTTTGATTTAATCAAAAAATGTTATCAGGATAATTTTTAGAGATTTATGAGCACTATCTAAAACCAGTATTGAAATTTTTGATTTTTTCAAAAAATTATTTTCAAAAACACAAAAGTAGTGCTCAACTCCTCAATTTTGATTGGATGTGGCTGGTTAACGAACTTGTCCTTACTTTTTCGGCTCCGATAAAGTGTACCAAAGCTCAATTCAATCTGATAATTCTATCGAGAGTTATGCCGCACACGACCTACAGACAGACAGACAGACAGACACTTTCGTAAAAACCATTTTTTCTGACTCAGGGGGTCTCAAAACGTAAAGATTTGATGAAAATTTCGAATGTCATTTTTCACATAAAACCAATACTTCTCATCCATGATGAGAATGTAAAAATGTTGATATTAATGATTACTTCCTCTTTTTGATAAGTAATATTTTTTGTCCAGTTTTTACGTTTGAAAATGTTCGTGCAACGGAAAATTGTCTCCTTGACATTTTGGAACTTTTTATACAGTGACAAATGGACCTCATCGAACTATATAAAAAGAGTTAGACATTTTTTACTTTTTTTAATGCGGACTAGAATCTACGGAAGCTGTTCAGAACTTCTTGACAGTCTTAAATTCGCTGTCATGCAATACTGACCGGCTTCTGCGCAGGACTTGATCAAGACTAAAGAATCCGAACTAAAAAAATATATATATATATGTTATACAATAGTGACTAGCACGAAAACAGGAGCTGATTAGACGGTTTACAAAGCAGACAGAATTTAGTAAAATAAGTCATGCAATACCGATCAGTACTGCAACATCAGTAGGTTGCATAATTTACTATAGTCAGAATAATTTTCTCTAATATAAGACTGACTAACACCTGATTAGTTCATTTGACATTTTATCTCAGAATATACTTACAACATTTCATCCTTTTTTTAAATTAACTTTACCAAAGTTGGCTATTAAATTTCGTTTTCTTTGCGTGAAAAAAGTTTCAATCCTCCAATCAAAAAATTTTCAAAATTTTTATTATGCCCGGATTATATTTCTATTTAACAAATTTTCAAAATAGTCAAAATATTTTTTTAAATTTGAATCACGAATCTAAAAAATAAAAGAGCAGAATATCGAAGTAAGGAGGGGGGATTTGATGGAAAAAATGTACAGTTAGACGCGTGTATTGAAAATAGGGATCCCATTCAGTTTATCCAAATTAATTGGTCGTAAATTAAACAACCCAGACTGACGACTACACGCAGCAGAGAGAGACGGAGATAATTGAAGTGGTGTAGTTAGGAAACGAAATAGTGAGAGTAACAAGGTTATAGAGAGAGAGAGATAAAATGATGGTAGAAGGGTAAGAGATTGAGGAGGGACAATAGAGGGGAGGGTAGGAACAGGTAGGAGAAAAGGTGCCTGAGCACGAGAGAAAAAGTGAAAAAAAGGCGACGCTATCCGGGGACACTGGGACAGTAGCGCATCGACACGCCATTATGTGGCGGCTGGGACTAATTTATACAAGAGAAAGAGGAAGATGCCGCGTAAAGTCAATCTCGAGTTTGAGAAGGATAGAGAGATTACTTAAAAGAGAGGCCCCTAATTGGAAGCCAGCCACTGTTCTTCGGCATGTACTGATGCTCCGATTCATGTCCACGGAGTATTACGCGCTCAACGATTTTTTAGTGGGACACAAAATAAATAATAGTAATCAAGAAAAGTTAATGTCATTATATTGAGAAAATCAATGGAAGGGTCTGTATTAGTGGTAATTATGAATATCAAAGAAGACGCTATTGAAATAATTAATATTGTTACCTATATAATTAAATACCCTGTCAGGAACACCAGCCCTAAGCTTTTGGGAACTTGAGATTGCCACTTAGCCGAAGGTTATAAAAATCTGAACATCAAAGAAATGAAACCGATAAAATTAGGAGACGAAAGTGACGATGAGAGAGAGGTGATATTAAATACCTGAAAGTGTAGACGTGCGACTCGGACGACACTACGGAATGAGCTCATCAGACATGATTACTAGGGTGTGGACGCTGCTTTCAATAAAGCTCCTGTAGCTTGTACAACTAATTAAACAAATGTTGTTTCTTCATCTAAATTACTCTCTCGAATGAATAAATAAACAACGAATCAAACCGAATAATTATATGTTTAACTAAACTTGCAAGTTCTACAAAATATAAAAAGTAAAAAAAAGTAGTTTCTAATAGTATATTATGCAACTAAGGAAAATTTTTTTTATTTTTTTCTACCAGGGGGTCAGAAAATGGATTTGTTTGCCCCTCACGGGGCAATAAAATCCACGGGAAAAACATTAATTTCACTCGTGTGGTTGTTACCCTCGCTTTGCTCGGGCATCAAACTTCACACTCGCAAAATAATTCTTTTTTTCCTAGCTGCACAATATACTATTATTTGAAATTTAACTCGAGTCAACGAAGGTTGAATTGTTGCGTTACAATGCTGCTTTTAAAAGAGATGACCAAAAGTGTCGGCACCGTTATTATTCGCAATAATTATTGCGCGTATGAAGTACTAATAGGTTATCGATAAGTAGGATCCGTGGGAGATGAACTGGCAAGCGAAAATAAAATTTGCGAAATCTTGTTGGCCGATCACGTTCGCCGTCTGCGATAGAAAAACAGTCAGAATCCTGGGGCAATTAGTCGATATTTTAATGCACAAAAAATGGGCTTCTCGTTATATCTCTGGTCCAGGCTGAACAGTCACCACTTCCCAAAGGACCACCACAAAAACGATCTTGACTGCTCGTACAGTGCGGCACCTTGTTAGCGGAAAGATTCTGCGGTTGACGGCTCGGCACAATAACACGGACGTTAACCTTATTCTCCCTCATCAGGGTACCAGGTATCAGACTGTGCAATATACACCAACCATTTTCATTAAGAAATATTAAATACAGCAGTGTAGTACTCCTTATTAAAGATTTTTTCGTCATTTTCACTGCCATAGTCTCTGAGACGTTGTTCAAGTGACAAACGAGTTTTTAAGAGTGTTGGCTAGAAATATTCATTCAGATGATATTCAACGTAATTATGTTTGCAAAAAGCTGTAGTCTCTATTACAACCAGGAACTCTGCTGGAGTTGATATCTGCTTTAGGTCTTTTACAGATGGTTCAAGACCAACACCCGTGGTATTTTCATCCCCCCTCTTTTTCATATTTTTGGACTTTGAGCTGCTGTGAGATTACTGTGCTGGGCTCTAGGAGTTATGCAAGGTACTCTTCTCAAAGCTGGGTGCATCGAGTACAATCAGGGACTCTGCTGAAGACGATATCTGCTATAGATATCCTAAAGTCTGGTCAAGACCGACACCCCTGGTATTTTCCTCCCCCCTACTTTTCATGTTTTTGGACTTTGAGCTGCTGTGAGATTACTGTGGTAGGCTCTGCGAGTTCAGCATGGTACTCGTATCAAAGCTATGAGTCTCGAGTACAAGCAGGGACTCTGCTGAATACGATATCTGCTATAGATATCCTACAGTGTGATCAAGACCTACACCCCTGGTATTTTCCTCCCCCCTCCTTTTCATGTTTTTCGACTTTGAGCTGCTGTGAGATTACTGTGGTAGGCTCTAGGATTTCAGCAAGGTACTCGTATCAAAGCTATGAGTCTCGAGTACAATCAGGGACACTGCTGAAGACGATATCTGCTATAGATATTCTACAGTCTGGTCAAGACCGACACCCCTGGTATTTTCCTCCCCCCTCCTTTTCATGTTTTTGTACTTTGAGCTGCTGTAAGATTACTGTGGTAGGCTCTAGGAGTTCAGCATGGTACTCGTATCAAAGCTATGAGTCTCGAGTACAAGCAGGGATTCTGCTGAATACGATATCTGCTATATATATCCTACAGATGGCTCAAAACCGTCACCCGTGGTATTTTCAACCCCCCTCCTTTTCATCTTTTTCGACTATGAGCTGCTGTGAGATTAATGTGGTATACTGAAAGAAATGCTTAAGATTTATCAGCCATATGAATATAGCTGATTATTTTTAAGTAATTCAACAAAATATATTTGACAGTTAACCAAAAATATTGCTGCAATAGTAATTCATATGTTTGGAATACACATACAGGCTGAACTAATACAAGCAAACCTTGGTTTTCGGTAAATCTCCAATATAATATAGGTCAAGGAGCCACAATTATGTCTGTATCGTCGAATTTTTTTTTCAGTGTAGGCTCTAGGAGTTATGCAATGTACTCGTATCAAAGCATTAACTCTCGAATGCAATCTGTGACCATGGTGGAGTCGATATCTGCTTTAGATCTCTTACAGATGGGTCAAGACCGTCTCCCGTGGAATATTCATCCCCCCTCATTTTCGAATTTTGCGAATTTGAGCTGCTGTAAGATTACTGTGGTAGGCTCTAGGAGTTCAGCAAGGTACTCTTATCAAAGCTAGGAGTATCGAGTACAGTCAGGGACTGCTGAATACGATATCTGCTATAGATATCCTACAGTTGGGTCAAGACCGTCACCCGTGGTATTTTCATCCCCCCTCCTTTCCAAGTTTCGCGAATTTGAGCTGCTGTAAAACTATCTTGGTTTGCACTAGGAGTCCAAGGAGGTACTCGTATCAAAGCATTAACTCTCGAAATCATTCTGTGACCTTTCTGAAGTCGATATCTGCTATAGATATCCTACAGTTTATTTTCCTTCGGTTGTTGATTCAACTCTTTTCTTGACGACTCTCAATTAAATGCCCTCGATATTAAGATAAAATAATGCTTATTGGTTATTTATGAATGATCCTTATTAGCTGCGTGATTAATGTACTCTGAATGCAGTGTATACATTTGTAGATTTGTACCTGAACAGGCAAAGACAATTGTTGATAGCCAGACACTCGCGCGCGAATGGGTAGCAACGCATAGGAAAGTAAGTATTCGACGAAGGATAATATTGAAGAAAGGGAAAGTGGAGTTTTACAAGACGTCAGTGGAGATTCGGTATAAGGAGCTATATATATTGTTTCTGAGTATAGAAGTTCACGATATTCGTGAACATCCCTGCACCGTATACCGCGATGACAATCTCTTCGCAGGACCAGCTAGGTGTGGTCTCGGCGGTGAACAGCGGATTTCCAAGAACGCGAGCCATTAGACCTTCTGGCTGGTGTTATAAATTGTACATCGTTTAATTAGGTTCTTCTCTTCGTCGAGGCTTGACCGTCTCGGTCTGTGCTGGTCATTTACCATTTACTTCGCCAGGACCCTTATGTGGTATCTGGAAGCTACCGTGCATCAAATTGGGTCCGAATTGGGCCTCTTGACAGTCGGCCTTCTTCTAGGGAATTTCTAGCTCTCTTTCACATCGTGCTAACGAAATTCTTCAAATTAAAATTTCTCGAGAATCAAAGCACCGGCTTTTGTTTTTGCATGTGATCTATGCGGGTCAGAAGAGAGGAGGACCATCCTCTCATTTCGCTGTGCGGGATTTATACTTTAAAAGAAGTTAACGTGTGCTCTTTAAATTGATCAGCCTATTAAGGCGGTTTTTTGTACCTGCAAACTCATAATGAATAGCTTCGCAGTAACAACTTATTTTGGTATAGGTATGAGCACTAAGGAAATTGAGTAAGAAGTGGATTATATTTATTGATATGTTACCTTTCTAAATCTTAATTAGTATAATGTAACTGATCAGACAGAAAAAACAAGCTGTTGCTGCTTCACATTTATTATTATTCAAAACTAATTACAAATGTTATCATTTAAAATAGTGGAGGGAATCGGACAATAATTATTTTCTCACGGAATTTATTTCCTGAATTCATGTAAAATATCTCTAATTGATTCGAATCCTCAGTGTAAAATTTATTCAAACTTAAACAAAAAGTTTATTCAGTTTTTTTGGATTTCTTAAAGTTGTTTGTAAATTATTTTCAAAATATAGTTATTAGTAAGCAGTTGATTTCTTTTAATACGTTTCTAAGTCCAAGTTTTATTTATAATTATAATTTTAAGCTAATGTTAATGAAATTATATTTCTAACTTTAGGCAAATGTTGTTGAAATTTCTTAAAACAAATAGCTTCACAAAATACAGGTTACACAGAAAAACCTTTTGTTAGAAAAATTACTAAAAAAAGTTTCAAACTAGGGATATTGCGCTAACTGTATTGAAATTTATTACAGTAGTAGTAAGGTATACTTTTTTAGTATGAAATTGTTAAATTTGGGAATAGTGAATTTTAGTATTTTCTATTGTGAAATTTGAAATAAGAAAAATTAGTGAAGAATATTATACATTAAACAATAATTTCAGGCAATGATACAAGTTAAGAGATTTTTTCTATCGAAAATGGTAAATGGCTGTGGTTGTGAGTTTCCAATTTTACTACAGAGTTTTGCAAACCTTACTAAAATTTTCTAATAGCCCTACTTTGCTAAGTAAATATAGTTGAATATAGGCGAATTATTAACAAATATTAATATGGAAGGTTTCACCGTATAGGTTATTCGATTGATTATGATTTGTTTGATTACTGGGTGTTTAGAAACTTGAAACCTTATTAAATGTAATTATCATGCTTAATTAACTTTCTCAGTATCACATTCTGTGTGCATATTTCTTCAAAGTTATACAAGCGATTCGAAATGTTTAGGAATTGTATAAGGAAATAAATGACCTCTCATAATACAGTAATTAGCACAGTTGTATTAAATTAGGCTCACCAGACATCTTCATCTTTATTGAATTTAATATTGGCAATATCCTGAGAACTCATCTACCTCGTGATTTGTCAAAAAGTTAAACTTTAATCTAAGGTGAAAGAGAAGCGAGTCCTAAATCTTTTTTTTTCAGACATGTGAATACATAAAGGCTCTAGAAGGAAGCGATGTTCATTGCGCAAAACTTTCTGCGCAATTTGAGATAATAAAGTGATTGCTGCAAAATGAATTTTTTACGTGACGAAGTTGTCATTGGGTCAACTTTCTTCCCATAACTTTTTTTATATCAAAATTGTTCTTCCTGATAACGGGTCATAAAGTGGATTTTATTGCCCCCCGTGGGGCAAATAATAGTACATTGTGCAACTAGGGAAAATAAATGTTTTTCCCGTGTTGCACACGATTTTTTTTCTACTATAGAGTCAGAAAGTGGATTTGTTTGCCCCGCACGGGGCAATAAAGTCCACTTTATGACCCGCTAGTAGAAAAATACATTTTTCGACTCCCCAGTAGGAGAAAAATCGTTCGCGACACGGGAAAAACATTTATTCAACTCGTGTTATTGTTACCCTCGTTTGGGTTGGGCATGAAACTTCACACTCGCAAAATAAACTTTGTTTTCCCTAGTTGCACAATATAATGTAGCAAAAATTGTATATCTCAATTCAGAGCTTGACCAGCGACAGTTAAATGATTAATACAGATTAAAATCAGTTTATAGCTAGTTGATTCATCTTGCGGTTAATTTTCTGATTAGTAATTCTTCTGTAGCTGCGCCAGTGAAGAGAATCTTTATCTGAATCGACCAATCAACTAGCTCGACCAACTGGCGATTAAATTTACGCCGAGGTGGAGCAACCGGTCGACGATGAAACGTATTTCTGTCGCGAAAGGAGGTAGATTATAATACAAAAATAAAGTATAGATTATGTTTCCGAAGTTTCGATGAGAAGAGACAAGTTTTCGCACGTAAGTCGCTTCTTTGCGGATATTATGAGGATATACTTTGTTTATGCAAATATATTATATTAAGTAAAGATTACTTTCGGGTTGAAAAGGCGTGGATCCGATTAAAGCAACGAGCCGTCGACGAATTCGACGCTTTATTCGAAAATTAAGAACTTTGAAATGGTAAAACGATTCCGAAACTTGGATTTATACGCTGCTTGGCCAGTTTCCCCGAGTAGTGGCAAAAATTCCAGTCTTATCTCGCCTGATGAAGTCGAAATTAGTAGCTGCTACCGTGCACAGTCGTTCCCGGTCTACACGAATGCAAGGATGCGTCCATACAAGACACAGAGAAGAGTCGCGTCCGAACAACCGTAAGTGTTGGATTCTTGGCCGTTGTTAAGTAAATTGGGTCCCAACCGGTTTCTTATTTCGTGGCCACTGTCTTACTCTACTGTACAAGCTTGACCATGAGCCGCTTAAAAGCCTGACTCTAAAGATTGGATGATTCTTGCCCAACTATCGTCCAACGTCTGAAGAACAGATCATACTGCCATGGTATACATTAAGTCTTTTGGCAACTTTATACCAAATGAAGGGTATTTTTGCATTGGAAAAGAAATCTGCTCCTAAAATAACTGTACGGATATCACGGTTACAATTAATAAGATTTCATTATTTGTAAATCTGTTGTCTACCCTTATGACAAGAAATTATTGAATAGAGTCTTGGCAAACCCAATATTAATTTTGCATTGCCAGTATTGGATTTGGCAATATTATAAAGCAACGAGAAATTAATAAGAATTTAAATAATACTTTCTCGAATACTTATTTAATACTTGAAATAAGTGAAAAGCGGAAAAATGAAGCAAAAATAAATTGTTATAAAAAAATCTGACCGCTTCCCGGGCACTTTCTCATTGCGCGCTTCGCGCGCAGCTCGCAAATTTTTTTTTTTTTTTTTTTTTTTTGGTGAGGAGGAAAAATGGCAAAATCTTTTATAGACGTTGTACAGGACTCTCCTAGGACGGGTCTAGGCATACCTGTTAAAACCAAAAAACCCCCTCTCTCGAACCAATACACCACCCGCGGAACCGCCTTTCGGCTTTAAACTTCACGGGCAGCTCGCAAGTTTGAGCGCGCCTAGGGCACGCCATTTAATCGTCGCGCTTTGCGCTCCGTTCTTTCTGGACCTCGAGCTTTTGGCGCTCGGTTTTATGCTCTTCGCAATACATTAAGTTTATTTCTTATAATTTAATACTGAAGCTCAAATCAATTTTATAATATTACAGATGATGTGAATTACACATTTTCTCAAAGTCACTACATTTGTTTTTGAGTTTAAGTGAAACAGGAAATCCAATTCACTTAAGGCTCTATCGGCCTTAAGGAACACATTCTCATCATGACACTCGCGCTTCGCGCTCGATTTTCTGTATACATTTCAGTAACTTTTTAATAAACATATCACATATTTAGGCTAAAAAATGGAATTTTTGGAATTGAAACGAAAAATACATGTTTTATCAGAAACTGTCTGAGATAAAAATTGTAGGTCTTTTTAAAACGAACAACTTTGCATTCTTACGTTTTTTCGTATTTCACATATTATTGTTAAAAAAATTGAATTTTGGATTTTCAATAGTATTTTCTTAAATAAAAATAAAAATATACATCTTATGAAAAATATTGCAATTCAAATTTGTAGACCTTAATTTAAATGCCTATATCCCCATCTCTTAAAAATTTCTGTAAACTTAACTGAACTATTTTTTTCGTGTGAATTTTGTTTTTAATGCAACAATAAAAATTTTGTTGAAACAACTAAAAATTTGGCTGCACGGATAACAACAGAATATTTGTCTTGATTTGACAAAACCGTATTCTTAATGTATTGGAGAAATTA
The DNA here is from genome assembly GCA_030998225.1 of Diplolepis rosae. NCBI lineage: Eukaryota > Metazoa > Arthropoda > Insecta > Hymenoptera > Diplolepididae > Diplolepis > Diplolepis rosae. The sequence continues at coordinate 23,289,474 of JAPYXD010000555.1, read as the reverse complement.
TTTTGAAAAATTTTGTTTGATTCAATACTTGTAGCACGAAATAAGTATCGGATCTCATAGTAACTTCCAATACTTCATCTAATGCTTCGTTCAATAATCTTTCCATGAGAGTATTTAGCAGCTTGGTTACCATTGTTATTCATTCCAATTTCCACACATAAATTAGGAATTTAAAAAGTAATTTCAATTCTTTTATGTAATCAATTTTTATTTGTAACAAAAATTCAATTTTTTGCGTTCAGTGTCAGTTTACTTACGTATTCTAAATGCTATTCACAAACAGCATTGAGAAAATCGGTAAAGATGACATCACCAAAATCAAAAAGAAGACCATATTTTATTACAGTTTTTTTTTTCTTAACGATATGAATAATTACAAGTTTTTATTGAATAGTGGTGGTAACGAAATTTTTTTTTTCATCCAACTAATTATTTTTATTGGTACGATCAGACATTTTACTCTTATAAACCAAAATATTTTAATTCAAGCATTGAAAAATTTTCAACGTAATTTTCCATTTTAGGCTTCGAAAAAGTTTTAATTTTTAATTCAAGTGTTGTAAAAATGTAAAAAATGTAATTACATTCAATATTTCATTTGTAAGGTTTAGCGTTTTGAATAGTTTACAATTTACACTCTTTTCGATTTAAATGCTGATAAAATATAGTCTTCAAAATTTTAAAGCTCTGATGTTTTCCTTTTATATTGATAACATTTTGAATTTATTTCGATTTCAAAGTTTTTAATCTGAATTTCGTGGAGCAAAATAAAAAGGAAAGGATTCATGAAGTTCACTCTAAGCCTTGTTGCAGATTCTGAAAAAATTGTGTCCCTAAAATGCATGAAAAATTGTTATCTGTATTAAAAATTGTTTCCAAAAACGGACCACCGATTTGTAGCTCTCCAATTGTAAAATCTCGATAATACTTATAATAGGATTGGAATGGAACGCGTATCCCATTGTAAGTGTAAAACAGCTCTTCCTCCTTTCGCCTTACTTTTTATACATTTATATACGATCGGTATTTTCTGTTTACGTAACGTGTTCAGGTACAAGTATAAGTCGTTCAATAATGCTTAAAGTGCAGAACAGGTCTTGAAATCGTTGGTCGTTGTGTGCCCTTCGAGTGCCTGTTCTGTGGTTCGAGAGATTCAACTCGTTGGCCACCAATTACACGCTTGGAATTTAAAGACGCGTATCTCGATAGTCATAATGATAAGAATACATACACAATGTACGACAACGAAGAGGATCAAAGTGGAACTCTCCTCCAATATACACAACAAAAAGTTTCTACTATGTTTTTCCCTGAAATTAATGGTAAACGTGTATGTCGCATATTCTGCAAAAATCAAAATTGGAAATTGTGATTTAGTTGAATCAGGATTCGTTAAAAGAACTTTATGTGTTGTACTCAATTTTTTACCAACAATTTATAGTCGAGACTGATCGTCGATCTAAAGTGAGCCGTGTGTGTCATATGACGACGATGCCAATTAATTCCAGCAATTGGTTTTTGGAAAGAGTATACATATTTATAAGAAGAAACATAAAATAGATTTATTCACTTGATTTTGACTTATTTCTCAGCAACTGTGGCTCATAACTACTGATTTTACTTTACAATCAGCTATTTTGAACTGTAAATAAGTGGGAAGTGCTAATTGTATCGTAAAAATAGTGTCACTTTTTGACTGATTTAAATTTGAAGATGTAAATTTGAAATATATAAATTAGTGACAGCTAAGCTGATTCAGTACATTTTACAGATATTTTAGTACAATTCAAGAATTTTTTGTTGTTCTACAGACTTGACGGTAAATACTTATACACTGAAAAAAATGGTTAGTAAAACCAACTACTTCGGTTTGTAAAATATGCCTCAGCTATTTTATTAGTTAGCACAACAATTTTTTTTGTTGGTGTTACTACCCAAGTTCTTGTGATAACAATTGAGATAGTAAGACCAACAAAAAAAATTGTTGTGCTAACTAATAAAATAGCTGAGGCATATTTTACAAACCGAAGTAGTTGGTTTTACTAACCATTTTTTTCAGTGTAAAAATATGGGGTAGTTGAATGTAAAGGATGAAAACTTTTCCTTTAAAATGTACATTTAGCTGACAATTCTGTTATATTTGTTGGAAATTACATTACATATTGTTATTATATTCACGAAAAATCAGTAAATTGAATTAAAAAGTCTTTAATGTATTCAAAGAATCAATTATATGCGAGATCCATTTCAACAAATGGCCTCTGGAGTTTTATCAGATTTTTTTCTTTATGTATCAAAAAACAGAAATTTGGATATGGAGATTACGAAGTCGAGTAATGCACTGAAAAAAATGGTTAGTAAAACCAACTACTTTGGTTTGTAGAATATACCTCAGCTATTTTATTAGTTAGCATAACAATTTTTTTTGTTGGTGTTACTACCCAAGTTCTTGTGATAACAATTGAGATAATAAGACCAACAAAAAAATTGTTGTGCTAACTAATAAAATAGCTGAGGCATATTTTACAAACCGAAGTAGTTGGTTTTACTAACCATTTTTTTCAGTGTAAAAATATGGGGTAGTTGAATGTAAAGGATGAAAACTTTTCCTTTAAAATGTACATTTAGCTGACAATTCTGTTATATTTGTTGGAAATTACATTACATATTGTTATTATATTCACGAAAAATCAGTAAATTGAATTAAAAAGTCTTTAATGTATTCAAAGAATCAATTATATGCGAGATCCATTTCAACAAATGGCCTCTGGAGTTTTATCAGATTTTTTTCTTTATGTATCAAAAAACAGAAATTTGGATATGGAGATTACGAAGTCGAGTAATGCACTGAAAAAAATGGTTAGTAAAACCAACTACTTTGGTTTGTAGAATATACCTCAGCTATTTTATTAGTTAGCATAACAATTTTTTTTGTTGGTGTTACTACCCAAGTTCTTGTGATAACAATTGAGATAATAAGACCAACAAAAAAAATTGTTGTACTAACTAATAAAATAGCTGAGGCATGTTTTACAAACCGAAGTAGTTGGTTTTACTAACCATTTTTTTTCAGTGTGGGAGATTTAATTTAAAAAGCAACTTTTACTTGAATATGATGTAAAAGTGATTCGATAGATGACAAGGAGACGATAGTTTTAGTTCCATATTCCTGAACGAGTTAACGATGCTCGCCGATCTTTGCCACCAGGACCACTTCTGGTCCCGGGAATCAAGGGAAAAGGACGATCGTGGCCACAGGCAACGGGAATATAAATCCTTATAAATTGACAAAAAAGCAGAGATATCAGCAGCCGTGATCTTTCAGTAACCTACTCGGGAACCCTCTGTTCACCATGTTAAAACAAAAGTCGACTCCTCATCCGGCTACCCCACGCATCTGGGGGTATCCTCATTGCTGTATGATACAAGGAATGACTAACTTGATTTACCTTCTTTCGCGCGTTCTATCACAGGAATTACTGTAAAGGGTTACCCATCTGGCAAATTCACGAGTGGCATGATACTGATTCAATTCTGACGGTATCAATACATTTATACATCGTAATTTATCAGTAGAACCTTTTAAGCGTGATCAAAACTATGTTTGTTGTGTTGTGATCTTCAATTGAATTTTTCGTTTCGTCAAAATATGTACAGTGATAAATGGATTTTGCTTTTTAAGTCAGAAACAGTTCTTGTTCATGAGAAAATATTTAATTATTATATATTTATTTATTACAACAAACAATTATATAGAAAATTTGGTAATCATTACTCAAACTGGCGGAATTATTAGTCACATTTGTTTTGTATTGAATTAGGATTGTTAATTGTCAATGAAGTAATTATTAATCATTATTAATTAATCCCTCCCTCCCTCCCCCCATGTGTTAATATTTTGGGACAAATCATGTCAATTGAAAAGTTTATACTTTTTAAACGAGTACGTCATCTTCATATTATGTTTTTACAACTATGAAAATTATATAATTTCAATGCTTACAGTGCCGGTCAGAATTGTGGGGCCACCTGTTTTTCGATAATTGCTTAAATTATCCTAATTTGATTTATATAAGTGAAAAAATTTGTTCTCTTAATTAAATCAAGAGCTATCAAAATTCTTTATAAAATGAACCCAGCATAAATTCGTTTTGTTAAATTTTGAAGAAGTTATTGCAAAAATAGTCAAGATTTCAATGCTTTCTTAAATTTTAAATAAGTTTCGAAGTAATCAACATTTTTTAATGTTCTTGAGCTCATTTTAGAGCTGAGATTTTACAGAACCGCATTTAATTATCATTATAAATCTATGAATTTTTTTCTTACATAATGCAAAGAGTTAAAATTGTAACAAAAAAGTAGGGAAATTTCGAAAACATTTCGTCTGTAGGTGAATCATAATAAAGATCATATGAATATATATTTTAATGGGATTCGATACAAAATTCATGATTATATGTTTTATATATCTTATAAGAATGTTTTTCTCAGCAAAAGCAATATTGGAATTTTTCCAACTTTTTTATTTGAACTTTAACTTCGAGCAGTATGTAAGAAAAAGATTGCACATCAATTACAAGGATTTTGATCGATTTTGTAGAAATTTAGCTTTAAAATTAGTCCAAGAACATTAAAAAATGTTGATTACTTTGAAAGTTATTTAAAATTTAAGAAAGCATTGAAATCCTGACTATTTCTGCAATAACTTCTTCAAAATTTAACAAAACGAATTCATACTGGGCTCATTTTATAAAGAATTTTGATAGCTTTGAATTTAATCAAGAGAACAAATTTTTTCATTTATATAATTCAAATTAGGATAATTTAAGCAATTATCGAAAAACAGGTGGCCCCACAATTCTGACCGGTACTGTATATCTGTAGAAGCAGATTTCCATAATCAGAATTTCAAAGAATTTAAGTAAACATTGGTTCTCTAGGAGTTTGGGGATTGCTGATTAAGTATTTTAATCAAATTCAGCAAATCTTGAATGCACATTTTTCCGTATACATAAAAGCATTCTTGACATTAGCCTTTAAATGTCATATTTTCTTCCTTTAATTCAGTTTGCTTTTTCACGTGGAACGATCTCGACGAGAGCCAATGCTTCTACAGTTCAAAGAGCGGATAACTATTTTTCACCTTTAATTGCGCTCCCGTGTGTGTGTGGATTCATAATAGGTTTTAATTGTTAATAATCAACTTTTAATTTTGTTGTTGTTTAATTTCATTAATTTTTTTATTTTTTCCGTGTGTTACCCTTAGTGTTGATGGAAGTGTCAAAGGTCAGCTGTCGTAATAATTTAATTGTTGAGAATTATTAAAACTAAAAAAGTGATTAGAGTTTTTATAAAACTCTGACTTTCATTAAGGCTTAAACCCCTTTTCATCTTTGCTTCTTTTGGTTCTTTTGTTTTCGGTTTTTTAATTTTGTGATTTTTGTGTTGTTTCTGTGTTCTTTCGGGTTCTTTGTTTTTTTCGTGTTTTTCAAATATATCTCAACGATTGTGCCGTGCTCTAAGTCAATGAAGTGATTAGTATTAAAATCTTTTTTTTCTCTTGGTTTTTATGTTTTTGTGATTATAAGTTGGTTCTGTGTTCTTTCAGGTTTTTGTGTTTTTTTCAGGTCTTTTATGTTTTTTACATGATCCAAAATATTTTTCAACGACAATGTCGTGCTCTAGACCAGTAAAAGTGATTTGTGGTTTTTGTGTTGTTTCTCGGTTTTTTAGTGTTTTTTTGGTGTTCCCTGTATCGACAAACACACACTCTCACGAGCGCAAAAGGAAATTTTACTGCCAAAAACTGGAACTCCCCTGAGGTGGACCTGTCATCCAGCACTAGGCCTTCACGTTTCATGAGTTTTTTACCAAAGTTTTTATACATGGTTTGCTGCATTATTTCAAAAAAGAAAAAAAAACAAAACAAAAAATATACATTAGTCTTAGGTTATTAAATGGCTCAGGGATTGCACGCATTTCAGGTTTTAATTATTTAGTGTTAAGGTTTATATTCTAAGGCATTTTAGACACCCTTAATGTTTTAAAAAAATGTGGCACTGAAGAGGGCCCACATCTGTGGCCGAAACTTTTGCCCATTGAAATTTTGTTTTCCACCACCTAAAAGGTTGGAAGAAAGGAATTGACCCATTTCTTATCAGACATCATTTTAGAATTTCATTTCACGATATTGAATTTGCATTCAGTATGCCCAAAAGCTACTTTTCAACTAAAATAATCAAATTTTAATAGTTGTAATTAATTAATAATTTTCACTTCTGTTAGCCGTGCCAAAAACATCTCAATCACTGGGGGAATTCACCACAAATCTCTTAAAAATGTACTTTAATCACGCTTTATTGCACTCATCCATGCATTTTAGTGCGCTTTTTATCTGTATTGCTTCTGTATTTCATGGTTTTTCCACTTATCACTGCCGGAATCTTGAACAGTAATGCGTCTTCTTTACAAAAATGGGATAAAAACTCATCATAAAGCACGGTCGTACCATAATTTTATCAATTCAAAAAAAAATTTCTTCAATATAAGCAAATCTATTTATTCCAGTCAAAGAAAATGTCTTTGAATCAACAAAACTTTTTAATTCAAAGAAATTTTTTCTTTGACCGTAAATCGCAAATAGACGTTTCTTTGATTTAAAGAATCTCTTCACTAAGTGTAATTTTATCATTACCAGAACATAACAATTTTCATTTTAAATATGTTTGAATTTTTGAAAATTCAAAAATTTCAATTTTCAAATTTCCGGTCTCTTAAGTTTAAAAAATTTATCTCTGTTTTAATATTTGGTGGACACTTGAATTTCAGCAATATAAAAAAATGTAGAGTTTGAAATTTTTCAAAACCTTTAATCTACAAAGGACTTAAATAATCGTAAACATCGCTACTTCTACTTTTTATCCATGCAAGAAAAAAGTCAACAGTAGGTATAGAAACATAATAAAAACACTAATCAAATTGAAATAATTGAAAAAAAAAGAAATAAAACAAATGGAAAATAGCAATGAATCTTGAGTTAATACGGCGCGGCGCGGCGATCGTGCAAACGAGCGAAAAGTGGGATGCTGACTAGAATGGGCGGACCGAGTACCAATGGGGGATGACAATTAAGCAATTATCTTTTGCTGTATCTTTGTCTCTCGCGAAACTGAGGGGCAGATAAAGAATGACAGGAGAGCTAGAAGAGAAAGCAGAAGAACGTTCTAAACAAAGAGAGTGATGGAGAAGGGAAATAAAACTGGAGAGAGAGAGAGGGAAGAGCTATCTTAATGATATTGTAGTGAGCACGCCCGCGCAGGCTGCTTCTAATTGCGCCACTGAAACGGCCATGTTCGTGCCAGGGGTGTGAGAGAGAAAGAGTATTCTAGCGGAGAAGGGGTAAATGGAAGAGGGAGATAGAGATTTATAGAGACAGAGAAAGAAGAGGGAGTGTGTCCGAGGTTGGAATAGCAACAAAGAAAAGGATAAAGCATGATCATGAGGGGAAAGGAGAGACTTCAAGTTAGAGAGGGCTGGAGTAAGGTGGTAAAAACTTGGAAATGCAGCATGGCGGTCGAGAATCGGTAGCAATTATTATCAACAGACAGCGGCCGAATACGAATCTCCCTTGTATGAAATATTTTTGACAACCATGACAAAAAATTGATCTTTATATTCCATATTTAAGATTCTTGTGAGTGTTAAGGTAGTTCGATCACAAAAATTAGACCTCAGGCAAAAATAGATAATTTTACTTTCAAGAATAGCAATATTATTATTGAAGGGCTAATTTGAAAGATAAAAGATTATTTCTCATGAAAAAAATTTGAAAGACAAAAAAATAATTTTATTAACAAATTTTATTTTTGCCCAAACTTATTTTCTTATCGCTTCGAGCCAAATTTTTAAAAATGACGCGATTCTAATAAATCACGGTTCATGTTTTCAGGAAAAAGATTCTCTACAACATGACCTTTTCCAATTTTATTTTAATTTCCCCGTTTAGGAAATGCCAGGCCTGGTGCTAGTCCTGCAATGAAATACACTGAAAAAAATGGTTAGTAAAACCAACTACTTCGGTTTGTAAAATATGCCTCAGCTATTTTATTAGTTAGCACAACAATTTTTTTTGTTGGTGTTACTACCTGAGTTCTTGTGATAACAATTGAGATAGTAAGACCAACAAAAAACATTGTTGCGCTAACTAATAAAATAGCTGAGGCATATTTTACTAACCGAAGTAGTTGGTTTTACTAACCATTTTTTCCAATGTATCAAGACAGGCTTGAGCCCGGCCATGCGTGGTTTACAAACCAGACTGTCAGAGTATGCCCAGGCTTGGTTCGGCGTTTTATGCCATGCCACAGCTCGCCAAGCCTGGGCCCTGCCGAAATCCCTGCACGGATCGATGCAAGCGTGGTTACAATTATACCAGGTCATATTTGATCTTATTGACTTTTACTCAAATATCAAACGACAAATTGATCTAAATAAATGATTAATTATATACAACATTAATAAATTACACGATAAGAAGACTCAAGTAGAAAATTTTAACAAAATATTTGAACAAAAAGAATACAATGTGAAGAATTATTTAGATTTATGATTTTTTTTTTATTTGAAAATAAAAAAAAAAGCAGAAAAATTGCTTGGGACAAAAAATACGTATTTTTAAAGATCTACAATTTTGTTTAAAATTTTTTTAGTTTGAACTAACAGTTTTTGAAACACAAACAAAATCTTCCGAAAAATGGTTTTTTAGAGTTTTTATCATAAAAATAAAATGTATGCCAATTTTCACTATTATATTCGTAATCAGCACCTCAAAATACTTTAACATAGACAGTTTGATTAAAATTGGAGGTAACCGCTTTTCGAAATTTCACCCTCGCTTTGTACAAAAAAAAATCAGATTCCGCTTCAAATTTAGTAATTGCCATTTTATTGGTTTTAGTTTCTTATACAACAAAATAAAAAAATAGTGCTCATTAGGAAAAACAGTAATTTGTTTTTAATGGTTAAAATAAATCTACATTGATTTATTATGTCTGTGAAGTGATGTATGCCTGGGAAGAAAAAGTTGTAGAATTCCAATCGTTTCAATTGTCGACCGCCATGCAAGCACGAACATAATCGTCACAAAGTGAGCTTAAGAGAAGACGCCATGAGCTTTATAATAATGGTCTCTGGAAAGCTAAGCTTGCAAGGTTGAGTTAAAGTAGTGGTTGTAATTGGAGTAGAGAGGAGGGTAAAAGAGAGATAAAAAATGGTAGTGAGAGAAAGAGAAAGCGTGTGAGGTGAAGTATCAGAGAGGAAGAGACACAATGAGAGGGATAGGAGAGGTGATGGGGTGGTAATGTGGAACCTTTACCACTTGGCGCACGCGTAACCGCTGCCAGTCAATATTAACCGACTGGTGTTCTGGAGTCACCTTTCTATATACAAGCAATTCAAGAAAATACTGATGACCCTCCATATTCTTTCCAAAAGTGCACAAAAATTCGTCTAATTTAAAAAAATTTATATTAAGTTTTTTAGGGCTGAAACCCTCATAGTCTTTTTTCAAAATATAAAACATCTAGCAACAATTTATCTCAACTTAGTGCGATTTCTTAACAGTAGAGAAGGTCGATTATAAAATTTCCTCACTTTTCACTTTCCATTCAAATTTTTTAAAAATTAACAACTCCATACCATTCATGTTGAAATAACTTTTAATTTTGAACTATGTAAATATGCTCCTGGAGAATTTATAGATTCTTCAATACTTTAAAAAATATCGGTAAATTTTCCTACTATGTATTAGGAAATTTTTCCTAAATCCTTAGGAAGCATAGATTTTCCTACAGAAAGTGGAAATATTTCATAGATTTGAGGAAAATTGACCGAACTTTTGGACTTATTTCCTAACGATTAGGAAATATATCAAAAAGGAGAGAACATTTCACAAATCTCCTAAGTTGTAGGAAATTTTTCCCATGAAATGCGGAAATTATTCCATAAAAACGGAAATTTGGTCACTTTTTTGGATCTTTTTCCACTTAAATTACGATATATATCATTTTCCTAATAAACTGGATATTTCTCTCCAAAGAGTAGGAACTATTTCCAGTTCTATGTCGGAAATATTTCCGACTATATAATTGGAAAAATTTACGACCCATTTGTATTTTAAGCTTTCCGACTATTTTCGGAAAAATTTCCGAAAAATTTTTTACAGCCTAGGAGACAAGAATCGCGTAAGGATCTTTTTTCAAGAAATCAGAAATATTTTTCAGTAAAGTTGAAAGTAAGTGTAAAGTTATATTTCGAGAAAAATAAAAATTATATTTAAGGTGTAAAATGGATATTGAGAAATTAGAAAAATACGTAATCGAGTTTCAGAAATATATTTTCATTTTTTAAATTTATAAAAATTGATTAAGGTTTGTGATCTATTTTTTGATACTTTTCGAATTCAATAAATCTCATCTTTGAATATATTATTGAACCGGATTTTGATAGATGAATTTTTGAAAAATAATGAAGATATAATTAAAAATTGTGCAGTCAGAATTGATCGTCGAATGCCTTTTTCCATATGATTTTTAGGCTTTTAGATCTAGCAATAGAGATAAGTATTCTAATTCCTCTCCGATTGTGAAACTCCGACTTCTTAAGCGATCTATAAAATACAGGAAATTACCAAGCGAAGGAACGTTAGCGACTTTCTTGATACGGGCTTATCAAACTTGCTCATGACAAACTCTGTCAAGTCTCGAAACCATCAACGCCATCGTCATCACTATCAAGTCTTGAAAACTTAAACTAATGTTACTTCTTGGACTATCTTGCAAATTATTTTATATTTCCTCAAAATAGTTGTAATTTTAAGGAATCGAGGATTTTCCATTATACACATAGTTTCAGTCTATATCAACCGAAAGTCTTCATTAGTGGAATAAAAAAAATTTAACTGGTGACTAAAATTGGTATCTCGATAGTGTATCAAATTGAATGATTGATATTTTATGAACCAACTAAAGTGTATATGCTAAATGCACTTTAGCTGACGAAAATACTAAACTGGTTTATTATCTGTTCGTAAAAGGTTGACGGTACTTTAAATTGCAACGTTCACATATATCTCCAGATGGAACCATGTACTTTCAGCGGCCTTAAGAACGACAATTATCTTTCATCTGATTAACATTAATTCGCGTGGGCAATAAACAGCTGCGTTATTGCTGACAAGTCTATGAAATGTCTCGTCTGCATGCAATATTCAAGTATCGCATGTGAGGTGCAAAGTATATCTTTCTAGGTATGTGTGTATTTGAGTAAAAGAAGATGGATTAGTTTTAAATTTGTTTTATTTACCTTCATTATCGCCCAGTCAATTTACACTCGATTACAATTTTTATTACAGTTATAAACTACATAAAAGACTATTTTGTGTCAACATTCGATATTACGGTATTTTAAATCATCGTTTTCAATTACAAAGTAGAGAAATTCAAACAAAATATAAATTGTTAGTAGTGCGATAAAAAATTTACAATGACAATATAATTTATAACTTCGACCGGGCAATAATCTGTCTGCTAGCCTAGAACCAGGGCCGGATCAGTTTTTATACCAATCCAGAGCTTCCTAGACGCAGGCCTGGTCTTTCACTCAGAAAATAAATTTTTTTCACTGAACAAAATCGTTTTGTTAAATTCACAAAGTATTTTATTCACCTGACCAAATTTTTTTATTCAATCTAATAAATACTTTAAATTTATTAAAAGTAACTAAAATATTTGGTTGGATCAAACAAATTTTATTAACGAAAGAATTTTATTCATTCAATGATACAATTTTGTTGTATCAATTTAATATCAGTTGTTTTTAGTTACAATCAATGATAAATCAGTAGAAATTACCTAAATAGAAAATGATAAAAAAAATTACTGATTGAAATTAAGAGAGTTAGGACAGTAAGTCTTGCACTGAGAAAAAAATGTTATTGAATCAATAGCATTTCTGCCAAAAGCATGTATATCATGGATTCGAATCAATATGCTATAAAATTGGTAATATATTTATTGATTCTCGTAGAATATTTTTATGAATTAATAGTATATGCATGCTTTTAGTACAAATGCTATATAGTCCAAGCCACAGGGAACTTCGCCATCAGAAGAAAGGTTGGTCATAGAGTAATTGTGTCATGTTTTGGACAACGAAATATGATTTATAAATTTTTTATCAACATTTAAGACCAAAAAATCGCACTTTTTTTAGTTTTTTGTTTATAACATTACTAATTACTACATCCTAATGACATCAGTTGAAAAGTTGTAGAAAATTGAATCGCGAACAAAATGAGCCGTCGTTCGATCTGATTGGATAATTAGAAGCGGAGAAAATTTGGAAAAACCGGGAAATTTAGCTTTTGTTAAACAAATTAATATCTGAGTTAATTTTTAACTTTTTAGGTTGAGGTTTGGTGGAAAAGTAGCAGACTTTATGCTCTTCAAATTTATAAAAAAAAGAACACTTTAAGATAATACGTTTCCGCGCTATTGACACTTTAATTTATTTAATGCGATCAATTGTAAAATGTCTGTTTGCCGCAGAGGTGATCCGATTTTTATTTTGAAAACGGCTTTCAATAGTATATTATGTGCCTAGGCGCATAATGAGGGTTATTACGCGACGAGCGACAATGCTCGCAGGAGATCAAAGCCGAGGGGCGATCAGTCCTGCGAGCATTTTAAGCGAGTCTCGTAATTACCCGAATTGTCTGAATTGGCACATATTCTATTTTATGTGCCTCCGGCGCGTAAACTCGTTTTACGCTACAGTTGAGAGTAGCGTAATGTTGTGTATTACGATACGGAGGAATGTAATGTAAAAATTGAACTGCACATGCACTATTACAATACGCTACTTCTACACAAGATCGAGAAAATCAAAATGGCCGGAACTAGTCGCGTACAGTTATGCGTACACACGAATCTAATCTATTATCATTTTGTTCCATTACACTTGATAATTCGCGACTAGTTCCGTCCATTTTGATTTTATCGATCTTGTGTAGTAGTAGCAGTTCAAATGTACAAGGCTTTGTCAGTACGGTGCCATCGCTGTACGAAGAAGAAGAAGAATAAGAAGAATAAGACGAAGATTACGCTCCGCTGTATGGTTATAGGCGCATGCGCAGTCCAATTTTTACATTACATTCTCCTGTATCGTAATACACAACATTACGCTACTCTCAAATGTAGCGTAAACACGAGTTTACGCGCCGGAGGCACATAAAAATATTAATCAAGCACAACAGAACGTCAATTGGATAATTACCTTTAAAGTTATAAATAAAAAACTAAAAAAAGTGCGATTTTTTGGTATTAAATGTTGATAAAAAATTTATAAATCATATTTCGTTGTCCAAAACATGGCATAATTACTCTATGACCAACCTTTCTTCTGATGACGAAGTCAGTTTTCTAAAATAAATAATGTCATAAATCATTCATAACAGATCCCCTGTTGCTTGGACTAATAGGTTTAATAGCATTTTTTTCTAAATGTATGTTTTTATATTACTGTTATAAGATTACAAAATTCAAGGTGACTATAATATACTCGTATGTAAAAGAATAGACTTTAGAAAATATTGTCTTCCTTTCCGGATTTTCTTTTTCGAAGAGCATTCTTACTTTGTACCACGTGGAGATAAAGAAATCGGCAGAGGTTCTCTTATTTTACTCTTAAGTTTAAGCTTTAGAATCACCGCTGGAGTCTAATATCCACGTCATAGTTCGACGTCACCGACTCTAAACTAATGAACAGAAACCGACCCTACGAGTTTAGCAAACTTGCTCATTTTTTACCCCTTTTTTTAATTTTTTATTTTTTCTTCTCAATGCGAATGCTTAATGGTCCGCATAAGACCAACCGTACGTGATGACTCGCCCCTGGCACCATTAGATTTGCCGCTTCCAATTTCAGAGTTGCACCGCTAAAGGGCCAAGTGCACGCCAAACAGTGCCACCAACGAAAACCATCCGGTTTTTATTTCCGAGGACGAAACATGAAGCCATTATTTTAAATGATCGGAAAAAAATATCAATGAATTCGTATATTACAGATACACTGTTACACTGAAAAAAATGGTTAGTAAAACCAACTACTTCGGTTTGTAAAATATGCCTCAGCTATTTTATTAGTTAGCACAGCAATTTTTTTTGTTGGTTTTACCATCTCAATTTTTATCACAAGAACACCAACAAAAAAAATTGTTGTGCTAACTAATAAAATAGCTGAGGCATATTTTACAAACCTAAGTAGTTGGTTTTACTAACCATTTTTTTCAGTGTAACAATTCACTATAGTGTCCCCTAATTTCTTAATTTCGATTAGTAGTTTTTCCACTAATTCCAAGTAGTAATACAATTGCAGCTTCGTGACCAGTTGATTTTTACTGATTTTTCTGTAAATGTAACTTAAAGCAACTGATTGTGTATTTTTCAAATTGTTTGGCGCATACGGAGAATAAACATTTTCTTTACTCAATTAGAGACAATACAAATAGTTACGCCGTAAAAATCGTATACTGCGTTTCAGTATGCTCACATATTAATAATGGGTTTTTAGTATGCTCACTTACTAATCGTTTTGTCAAAAGTTTTCTTAAGGCTAAAAGCAGTGTGCAACTTATTTTTGTATATATTATAATATAATTTAAAATTAACATAACCAAAAACATTGAACATTATACGTACACTGTAAAAAAATCTGTGAAATTTCGGAACGGGTATGTTTCCCAAACTTTATACACTTTATCCCAAAATTTTACATCTATTAGTTCTTATTTAAACACAACAATTTCATTCATTATAGAGTTATTTCAACTAATTTAAGAGTAAATAAATAAATTAGTGCAATGCTAATTCGAAAGAAATAGATTTGTTTACATTAAAGAAAATGTTTTTAAATGAACAAAACTTTTTTCAATTCAAAGAAATTCTTCTTTGACCGTATGTGTTAAAGAGTGCTGTATACACTCAGAAAAAAGATTTGATAGAATCAAAGAAAATGATTTGTTTGAACGACTTTCTTTGATTTAAAGAAATGATTTGTTTAAATGAAATAAAATTTGTTTGATTCAAACAAAATATTTTTGAACCAAATAAATATTTTTTTGATTCAAATTAATTTTTCTTCAAAACAAAGAAATTAATGCATTGATATATGGTCAAAGATATAATTTCTTTTATTTAAGGCAGAAATTTATTTGATTCGAACAAATATTTATTTGGTCCATAGATATTTTGTTTGAATGAAACAAATTTTGTTTTATTAAAACAAAAATTTTCTTAACATCAAAGAAAGTGTTTCAAACAAATAATTTTTTTGATTAAATCAAATATTTTTTCTGAGTGTACACTCGAGATTCCCTATAACGAGATTCCCTGTAACGAAACCTCTCTTTAACGAGCGCGTCACGCCTCCCTATAACAAGCAGACGATCGACCCCTCTTCCCCCACTACTACGGAATGAAGCGCGCTCGAATTTGAAAAAGTAATCAATGAGTTTGATGGCTTTTATCACAAATTAATGAATTAATCACAAATTTTTAGTATTTTGAGTACATACCGTCAAATAAGTTAATTCCATGTTCAATACTCACAGAAATATTTTTTATACCCTTTTAACTATGTAAATAAATTATTCACATAGCCTCACTGACAGACTGACTGCGCGCATTATATAATGCGCATAACAGCGCGTAGCAACAAGTAGGATATGAAGGGGATCCCTTTCGCGCTCGTTACAGAGAGGTCTCCGATGCTCGAGCTTCTCGTTACAGGGAATCTCGAGTGTACTACGTTTCAGTACGGATACCTAAAACCAGTATGCGACTTTTTCGGTGTAAACACTAAGCAGCAAAATATATTTATATATTCAACAAATACATTTTTTGGTGTAGGCATTCATATGAGAACCTATACAAAAAACCCACGCCGGTTCACCCATAGGTTCTTGAACAGCATTATACGTGGAATAAAGACTAATTTTCTGGGTCATAAAAAATCTTACATTGTTTTTCAATTGATGCAAGAAAAATAATCCCTTGATCTAGAAACCATACACGATCCTATGTAGATTAATTTTTGGGTTCCTATGTGGTTTGAAAATGGTATAGTGTATTGTTCACACGAATATAATAAATTATTTTTGCAATTTTCTTGCTTTGCACAGGAGACTAAGTAGAAACTTATCATTATTATTCTAGAATCTGTATGCAGAAAATTAAACATAAAATTCACTTGAATTTTAGTAGATTATGCTCATATGTCAAATACTTATATAGACAATAGAAATTTTTTGCAAATTCAACTGGAATAATGTACGTTTTCGACACCGGTAACTCACTTTAAAAATGATCTACCAGACTTCTGAATTAGTTAATTCTAATAATCCATTAGCTATACAGTAGACTCTTGTTAACTATAATACTTGCCTGACGTCGCATATGAAGGGGAACGGGAACTTACCAAGGGGGTAGATAACGAGAATGTATTATACTATACACTAAAAAATTTCTGTTGTAATTTCACATTACAGTAATGAAAATTTATTACCAAAACTTAATTTAATTTCACAACACATAATCTATTGTAATTTCACAATCGATGGTGGCGCCGCTTCACAGATAATTCACAATACTTGTACTGTAATTCCGACAAATTACTTTATAACTTCTGTAATTTCACTTTACATCACCTCGACTGTAAATTTTTTAACAGTGTACGAATAGCCATCAATTTTATATAAATTGATTATTAATAATTGTTTTATTTGGCTGAGTTAATTAATCATCAAGAAAATCGATTTTATATTTAATTTATCACAATTGAATACTTGTTTTTGCTTTTAGTATTATATATGGACACTTAAAGCTCCCCGCACTATTATCCTCAAGTAATTTCTAAACTACTTTTTTGCAAGCGTAGAGGCGTAAAATATTCCAGATAAGTGCTTTGAGAGATTTAGGCGTTCACTTTGTTGCTGGAGCGACGTATTGTCAAAATATGTTATAACCGTGGTGTATGGACCACGATTTAATATCCTGTCTGCGTTTAATCGTAGCTGCATTAGTGGAAGACTACGGGCGGTCCCATTAACTATCCGCCGCATTGAGGCGGGTTTACCTAACCTTCCCCGAACCTTTGCTGTGTATTTGCGTTATTAGTTCATAGTTGGAGCAATCTCTTTTTTATTAGAATATCTTTTCGCAATTGAGCCTTACAAAATATATGAACCGAAATTTTTATAGACTTATCCTCCATTTCCTCTGCCTCCCTTACCGACCCACCAATCCTATGCCAGAGGTAGGGAAAACATCTCTATTTTATTGAAGAAATTTTTTGTAAAAAAAGGAACGCTTCCACTCCGCTGGGTATCGAGCCCAGGTCCTTTCGATTGCCGGTCGAATGTTCTGTTTATTTTTCAAGAAAACGATTTTGTATGTAAGCTTCACGGACAATCCACTTAACACTGAATTTGCAAGCAAGGCGTTTCATAAACATAAAATATTATAATATCCATTTTTCTACTAGCGGGCCATAAAGTGGACTTTATTGCCCCGTGCGGGGCAAACAAATCCACTTTCTGACCCGCTAGTAGAAAAAAAATCGTGTGCAACACGGGAAAAACATTTATTTTACTCGTGTGGTTGTTACCCTCGCTTTGCTCGGGCATCAAACTTCACACTCGCAAAATAAATTTTTTTTTCCCTAGTTACACAATGTACCATTATGTAATTTTACTCAATATTTTAAAAAAATTGAAAGTTGTTTATTTTCGCATTCAGATTTATTCTGAGATGTTTTGAAAAAATGATAATAAATTTATCTTTAAAAATTAATAAAAATGCAATTTAAATATTCGTGATATTAAGTATCACATTTGAAGTATTATTTAATTTAACTAGTTCTGAAAATGGTCAGAACTGTTAAATATTCTAGCTTTATAGTGAAAGTGCCATTTTTAAATTTCAAAGTTATATGTTTGATAACATGTCTATTATTGTATTGACCCAAATTCATAGAATTTTTGTTCATTTCTCGTTATTTTGGCACAAGGTCAGTTTCTTCTTATTTTCTTTGATTAAATACCCGAGAATCGCTCAATGTGCTCGTTATGATTATTTGTCGGTACACGATATAGTAATATATTTTTTTACATTTGAATATGGCGACTTTCTAACTTACGATTTTTTCTAGCAGAGGGAATACCGAGCTTTTCTTCACAAATCGTAAAAGTTGCTACAGTTCAGTATATAATGAAGTTGCTACATTGTAATTGTCATATCACTGCGATGCGTTTATGAATGTGTGCGTTGTGCAGTTAGGTTAAGTTGCGTTGAATCAGTATTTGAGCGTGCATTGGTATGTTTATTATTTATATTGATATATATATATATTGAGTAAATATTATAATAATAAATAATATAATATAATATTATAAATATATAAATAATATAATATTATTATATAAATATTATAATAATAAATAAATAATACATATATATATATATATATATATGTGTGTATGTGTATGTAAATATGTAACTATGTTTATAAATACTCTCTCTATGTAGCTCACCCAAGTCTAATAAGAACTATGGTAAAATTTACGAATGACTGATTTTTTTATATCGCATGGAGGTGCAATTATTTCCTATTTTCGATAGGAAAAGTTATAAATATGGTTCCACTATCTCCAAAAGACTATGGTAATTCGGTCAGACAGAAGATGTGATTTTACTATTGTCTTTTGTAAACTTAACATTCTTTTTTAGCAATTAATGAAACATTTATTGGGTTTACTTCAATATAATTCGTTCGATGTGTCGATTACGATTTTACTATTTCAAGTAATAAAACTTGCTTTTGTTTTTAGGCATAAGTACAATTATATCACCATTTTCTCTAATATTATTAGTAACTCCATAGTTTAATTTTCAAAATAGTAATTTCTAAACAAGTGACGTTATATCCTCGTTTCCTATGGACTTTTAGTAAAAATAAATATAATAATACTAAATTTTGCAATGAAGAATTTCTCCGTGTACATTAAGACTATGCATAAACCACATCACTCATTTATAGCTATTTTTCAGTGAATGTCACTTAATATAGTGATTGAATACATATAAATGAGCCACTTAATGGTTTAAAGAAAAAATGGACAGGGAGACGCACTTTAGAGGAATATTTTCCATTGAATTGAACTATGGATGTTATTTTTCACAATCATGTTCGAAAGCAGGACTCGGTATACGTAAATAGGGATCACGTCTCGAGTAAAATGCGAGAATGCACAGTAACGTTCAGCAGATGCACATGTTCAACCCACTATGTCTCGGCCGTAAAATGTGAGCAACGCAGTTAAATTTGTATATTTGTAGAGCAGACGTTAGGGCCTTTTGCCCGTTTTCTGTTTGCATGCGACAACGTATGCTCTGCTTGCAGAGTGAAATGACTGCAAAGAAATCTCTAAGAGTAGGCATCCGTCTTGCTCGCTCACGACATCTCAATCGATTTATCCGGGAAACCTCACTAGACTTACAGAAGGAAGGAAAATAAATCCTAAAGAATCATCTAATTTGGAAGATTCACTCAATCATGAATCAACAAAAATTGTCATAGTCGTCTTTTGCTCAAACATTCATTGTTCAAATAGATAAACTGGCCTGCTCTCTTAATTTTCAGTCAGTAGTCTTTTTATTAATGTAAATCAATGACTGAATTCTAGCTATGCATTGGGTTTATTTCAACTGATCTCTCTGTAAATGTGACTCAAAATAACTAACTGTATATAGTAAGAAATTAATAATTGATTGAAGGTGAAAGAGTATACTGTTTAATTAATTAGTTGAGTTTGAAATTTTTGTCACTGCCTAGATTATCGGAGGATCACTAGTCGCGTATCGCAGTCGACCGGCAATCGAAAGACCTGGGCTCGAATCCCAGCGCAGTCGAAAGCGTCTTTTTTTCCCCAGAAAGATTTTAAAATTCTTTAAATACTGTTTAATATTTTTTTATTTTTAATTCAAAAGATGTTATATTTATTCTCTTTGATGCATTAGGGCCCTACTTTTATCTCAATGTATAAACAAAAAATAAATTTAAATGCCCGCTTTGCGCTCTGAAAAGCAAAATAGTAAATAATACATTTTATTTTTGCAAGTTTTGTTATTTTAGTTGCACTATTTACCATTCAACTACCAAAAAATGAAAGAAAATGTGAGATAATGCAATTCAAGCGTCAACACTTGCAAGAACTTGCAAAAAAGTTCCTTGTTCATCTATCATTTTATCTTGTTTGAAGCGCAAGCTCGAAAGTGATATTCAAATAATTTTACTGGTACATCTTACGTTTTTTGTAAGAAGCAATTTACAAATTTCATGCTTGTTACTAAATTTGATTTATTATTACACAGCAGGTATGCAAGTCTCGTTGGAGACTAAATCCTTTGATCCTGTGGATTATGTGAGAAAAACGCGTTTAATTATTTTCGTAACCCATGGTATGACGCCTCGAAATCCCCAAGCAAACAAAAGTAACACGAATCAGCCCCTGGTAGTAGACCCTCTTCATATTCTGGTGCGAAGGTTCGTTGAAGCGAATGTGTTGGTAGAAGAATATTAGGAGGTTGCAAGAGAAAGAAGAAAGTCATGGAGAAGTGGTGCAGCGGCTCTTTTAACAGGCCATTATTGTGCTAGGGACGATTTCCTAAGCCATTATTGTATCTGACGATAAGTCAGGAGATAAGCGAATCGCGGGTGTTGGGACGTTCTCCCTTATTGTGGGACGTCGTCATTTCAGGCCGCGTGCGAGACGTCCATTCCTATCGAGCTCTGATCACTGACTACGCTTCGTTTGTTAAATCGACCCTACTTGATTTTCGCCTCACGATATTGGTCCAGTAGTCAATTCGCGTGACCGTCTTCCAACTAGAGGACTGTAAATGATGCTAATGTGTTGGGATGATAATCCGCCTGATTTAGCTGCAAATCGATTAAGCTCTTGATGGTTCTTTCATAAAAGAAAGTCTGCCTTTATTAAAATAGAATAGGTCAAACTTACACTTTTAGAAATTTCTGTATTAACCCTTTCAGTCATATGTCCTCTACAGAGAATAGATCATGATAAATTGATATAAAAAATTTCTATGAACGAAATTAATAATGTAAAAAAATTATATAAAATAAAATTAGACAATAAAAAGTAATTATAAGGTAATATATAAGTTTATTAGAAAATAAAAAAATAGTTTTTTTTCCAGATCGACTCAAAACAATCTAAATCATGGAAAGCAATTAATAATTTTCAAATAATTTAAAAACTTTCTGTGGAAAAAGAGACGCTTTCGAATGTGCCGGGATTCGAGCCCGGGTCTTTCGATTTCCGGTCGACACTCTAACCAACTGAGCTACACAGGCGTCTGACATCCCTTTCTCCACAGGAAAAACTTGTTATATTGCGTTTCGGCATGATTTTAAATTATTTGAAAATTATTAATTGCTTTCTATGATTTAAGAATTGAAATTGTCTGCGAGGCACCTGTCAGGAAAGTATCCCATCTGATGCCGATACACGGAGAAACTTTTTATATCAATTTTTACTATAGTATTTTTCAATTTAGGGAAAAACGTACCACTTTGAGAATTTTTGTTAGTAAAAATACTAAACTTTATAATAATGATATGAAACTTTAGTATAAACTATAGTAAAATTTGCTATGAACTACGCTGAAGTTTCATATCATTATTATAAAGTGTAGTATTTTTACTAACAAAAATTCTCAAAGTGATACGTTTTTCCCTAAATTGAAAAATACTATAGTAAAAATTGATATAAAAAGTTTCTCCGTGTACTTGTGTCCTGATAAAGTAGACAGTGACATTTAAACTCTACCATCAAAATTGTATAATTATTAAATGTCAAAATGCAATGTAACGAGGTCTTTCGATGGAGAAAGGGACGCCTGTGTAGCTCAGCTGGTTAGAGCAGTTAACCGGCAATCGAAAGACCCGGGCTCGAATCCCGGCACAGTCGGAAGTGTCTCTTTTTCCACAGAAATATTTTTAAATATTTGAAAATTATTAATTGATTTCTAGTATTTAAGAGTTAAAATTGTCTGCGAAGACACCTGTCGGGAAAGTATCCTATCTGATACCGAGACTTGTGTCTTTATAAAGTAGACAGTGACATTCCAAGTCTACGATACAAATTATAAAATTATTAATTGCCAAAACGCAATATAACGAGGTCTTCTGGTGGAGAAAGGAAAGTCGGACGCCTGTGTAGCTCACAATCAGTTGCATAGAGCAGTCGACCGGCAATCTCAAGACCCGGGTTCGAATCCCGGCACATTTGAAAGCGTCTCTTTTTCCACAGAAAGATTTTTAATTATTTGGAATCTAAATAAAGCCTACTGTGACAAAAATGAATGTTATGATCAGTAATTTTCAAATATTTTTTGCGGTACTTTAACAAATTTCCCGTATAGATTATAAGTTAAGTCTTTGTTCAAGAAATTAGGTTTAAACACTAGATTGCGTATATTTACTACGTAAGAAACGTTTTTAAATTTTCATTCTACCTCCACGTAAGGATTTGTATGATTTTTGCATCCCCCCTAATTTTTTTACGCGAGATTGATTATGTTTCTAATCAAATAAAATTCAAGGAATATTTATTTTGTATATAACATAAATAATAAGTTTGTTTAAAGAACAAAATTATTTTTAGTATTCAATAAAATAGAAAATCTGATTAGTATAAAAAAAAGGAAAAAATTTCATCGTATTGCTTAATTCAAATAAGATAATTTGTTCAAAAGAACATACAATTTTTGTAAAAAGAGTAGGAAAAAACCAACAAGTTTCAGCAACTAATGCTATAAAAAATAAAATAAATGAAAACTACCAAAATAACCAAATTTTTAGAAAAACTTCAACTAATTTAGTTGCAGATTTATACAATTATCATCCTTTTGTTATATTCGAAGTCGTATCTCCCTTAGCTTCATGGCAAATCATATTTCTATCGAAAAAAATTTCGTGGCATAATATGTGATTAATTTTTTGTACCAGATAAACATAAATAAAATATCAAAAAATGTCTGTCTGATGTATAAAACCCATTTTTGTCATCATTTTTTTTAAAACTGTACTTACCTATAAAAGCAGTTATTGATATCACGTGACCCTCTTAATACATAGCTTTAAGGCTATGGATCAAACTCCGCCATTGCCGGTCCCAAGCCCGGATGAGAAAGGAGGAGGGGGCACACAGACAGCAACATGACACAACACATTACAGCGACACTAAACACAACACACCTAACAACCGAGAGAGCGTTCTGTGGGCGGGCAGGGTCTCGCCGAGGTGAACGCATGAGTCCAAGCACGGAGCAGACGCGTCCTGCAGCCCACCAACGGTAGTAGCCGCAAGGACTCTGCCAGCAGTAGGGCTGTTGCCGTCAGGATGGCTGCCAAGGGAGCCCTATAGACGGGCTTTTCCCTAGTTATGGGCCTGCCGGGCGCACGTGCCACGACGGTTGTTCTGCGACTTTCAAGCGCGTGAGGACGCGGTGTGGAGCGAAAGCATCAGGGGACCATGAACAGGTCTCTTGATGCCGAATGAACGTACATGGAGTGAATGCGGGGGGCCCCTTAATCGGGGTATCGCCCCAAATGCGTATGCGGCGATGACGCTGAACTTCCCGCGTGCGCTCTTGCGGTCACACTACAATCACATGCACGACACCGACACCCACACACACCAGAATGAATGGGACGCTGAGTGAATGAGGCTGCGGCCGGCGCCTGGTGGATATTCCCGATAGACTAGCCAAGGGAGGAGTAGTAGCCTCTCGACCAGGGTAGGACGCGATGTCAGTACCTCACCTCTGTGGAAGTAATATGGGTAACCGTAAGTCCCTCCGGTGTTCGACCGCGAAGGGCAAAGATCCCGTGAAACCACATGTTAATCTGGGAAAACCGCTCACGATCCTACTGTCTGGAGCCAATGTCGGGGTTGAAATCATGGACGTCCGGGCGCAGGAATGAAGGATTACCTGGTCAGTATTTCCTTATATCCGACGCTGCGTAGGATAAATCGCACACCGTCTAGCCTGAAGTCCGGGTCAGGTGTCGGGGCGGACTCGGCACCGCTCGGTCGATAGGGGTGACGTTAAACCTTTAGCATCATTATGGCGCGGGCCTATCTCGTAACCTTTTACTAGTTTCATCTAATGTGCCGATAGGATCGACCATCCGATAAGCCGCTTCTCGGTTTCGGCGCACTTAACTAGGGATCCATATAGGCGGGGATAGTAGCCCTACCGCGGTAGGGCTCCCATGATGGGCGAACCGTCTTAAGTCACGACAGTTTTGATATGAATATTTTAAAAAATAAAGGAGGTGAAGAGTTGAAGGCGTCAGATACGCCCTCACACACTTCTCCAGGG
This sequence comes from Diplolepis rosae, assembly GCA_030998225.1. Taxonomy (NCBI): domain Eukaryota; kingdom Metazoa; phylum Arthropoda; class Insecta; order Hymenoptera; family Diplolepididae; genus Diplolepis; species Diplolepis rosae. The sequence continues at coordinate 23,264,950 of JAPYXD010000555.1, read as the reverse complement.
GCTGAGGGATGGAAAGACGTCCTTCAGCTCCTGAAGGAGCAAAGCACGAAAATGGAAAAGTTGGCCAGGGCTCTCAGTGTCATCCAGCAGGGTATGCTGAGAAATAACCCTGGCCACGTAAAGGACAGTGTTAACGAGGCATCAGAGGTGTTGAGCGGAATGCTCAACACCCATAAATGTCTTGAAGAAAGCGGGATGGAAATCCAGAAGAAGCTGGAATCCCACCCCGCCTCAAAAAGATGGGTATCTTCCGGAGACTGCGCTCTGCGTCTCTGGGAGATACCCCCAAGAAGCTGACAAAGGGGGAGAAGAGGGTTGCTCCTTCTCCCCCCGAAGATCGGCTTCCCAAGAAAGGGAAGGGCGGCATATCGCCGTCTTATGCCGCGGCCACCAGAGGCCGGACCCCAAAAAAGGATGGGGAATGGCAGCTGGTGGAGAAGAAGAAAAAGAAGAAAAAAAAAAGAGAAGAAGAAGAAAGAGGTTCCTGTGCCCTCTGCGCAGGAACACAAAACAAAGGGAAAGTTGCCGAGGCGCTCCCCGGCCGCGAGGTCGGGCGACGCCATCAAGGTGTCGGCGAAGGACGGCCAGTCCTACGCCGACATCTTGAGGGAAATGAAGGCGAAGGTCGACCCCCGGAAGGCAGGACTTGAGGTCCTGTCTATCCGGAGGACCAGGAAGGAAGAAGTCCTTTTGGTCCTCAAAAAGGGGGGAGACGTTTCGGCCTTCCGAAAGGAGCTCGACCTGGCGGTCGGGGAAAGGGCGCAAATTTCAGCCCTGGTCTCGACGAGGTCCCTCGAAATTAGGGACCTCGACGAGACCGTTGAAAAAGAAGAGGTTGTGTCTGCCCTGTGCTTGGCATTGGGCAGACCGGCTTTTGAGGGGTCCTGCAGGCTCTTCACCCGCTTTGGTGGGGTGAAGACTGCAGTGATCCGGCTGGCTGAGGCAGACGCCGCGCGTCTGCTTCAGCTAGGTAAGTTGAGGATCGGGTGGGTAGAGTGCCGCATTCGCGAACACCTGGAAGTCGCCCGCTGCTTCAGGTGCCTTGGGTACGGCCACGGGTCCCGGGGCTGCAGCAACCCCGACAGGAAAAACGCCTGTTGGAGGTGCGGCGCCACGGGACACTTGGCCGGGACCTGTAAGGCACCACCAAGGTGCCTGTCATGTGCAGACAGGGGCGAAAAAGATGTCGCCCATGTGTCGGGGAGCGGCTCCTGCCCGGTCTTCCGGGAAGAGCTTCGGAGGTTGAGAGGCAGGAATTGAAGTTCCTGCAACTCAACCTCGGAAGGGGGAAGGATGCCCAGGACCTCCTGATGCAGACTGCCAGGGAGAGGGGGGCTGATGTGCTGCTCATTAGTGAGCAGTACAAGTGGTCCGATAACTCTGCTTGGTATCAGGATGCATCAAGGAGGGCCGGCATCCTTGTTTGTAACCCTGATTTGGGCGTCGGGGACTTCCTGGAGACCGACGCGGGGTTCGTCTGGGTGGAGGTTGCGGGTGAGCGTGTGTACAGCTGCTACTTCTCCCCCGGCGATCCCTTCGATGTCTTTGAGACCCAGATCCTCCTCCTTGAGGAAAGCCTTCGTGAGGCCATCGGGCGATCCCTCATAGGGGGGACTTCAACAGTAAGTCGCCCGAGTGGGGTGAAGCCCGCCTAGATAGGAGGGGAATCTTGGTTGGCGAGATGGTCGCTAGGAACGAACTGATCGTCTTGAATCAGGGCGGGGAATTTACGTTCAGACGAGGAGCGGGGGGGTCAATAATTGATCTCACAATTGCCGCACCTCGCCTCGCTTCAAGGATAAGCGACTGGTCGGTCCTCGAGGTAATAACCTTGAGTGACCACCGGTGCATCGAATTCACACTAGAACAACGGTGTCAGGCGGTGGATAAGGGTAGGGGCGGCGAAGGAAGGAGCCCCTCCTGGAACACGAGACGACTCAGCAGGGAAAGACTTCGCGAACACCTCGAAGAAACCAGGCTCATCGATGAGCTTGGTTGGGTCTGCCCTGCTGGGTCGTTTGAAGCTGCTGTGCGCTCGGTGAGGCAGAAGGTGGTCGCGGCTTGCGACTACTCGATGCCTCGCCGTGAGCGCAGGCAAGCCAAGGGTTCGATGTACTGGTGGAACGACCAGTTGGCAGCTCTACGTCGAGAATGCCTCGCAGCGCGGCGAAAATTCACCCGTTCAAAGGGGGATGCTACGCTGCACGAGGCATGGAAAGGGGCAAAAACAGCTTTGAAGCGAGGCATAAAGAAAAGCCGACTTCAATGCTGGAAAGACTTGATCGGTGAGGTCGAGAAGGACCCATGGGGTCTCGCCTTCAAAATAGTCACCAAGAGATTGGTGGCTAGAAGAAAGACCCCGGGCCTGGATAATCCCGATCGAGTCCAGTACATTGTGTGTAGCTTGTTTCCACACGTGGAGCCGTTCCAAAGACAGGACCGAAGTTCCTGCGTGGTCCGGCGCGAAGAACTCTTCACTCTCGAAGAACTAAAGAGAGCGGGTGGAAGGCTTAAGGCAAATACAGCGCCAGGTATCGACGGGGTGCCGAACGAGATCCTCAAAGAGGTGATCGGGGCGTACCCAGAGATCCTCCTAGAAGCCTTTAACTCCTGTCTTCGGGAGGGGAGGTTCTTCGCAGATTGGAAGAAGCAGAGGTTGGTCCTGCTGAGGAAGGGCAACAAACCTCTAGGGGTCGCCTCGTCGTATAGACCAATATGCCTATTGGATACAATGGGGAAGCTTCTGGAGGAGTTGATTCTACAACGGCTTCAGGCTCTCTTGGTCGGGGAGAACGGGCTCTCGGAAAACCAGTTCGGATTCAGGAAATGCAGGTCCACGGTGGACGCCATCCAAGCTGTGGTTAACATCGCCACAAATGCAAGAAAAGGAACTGGTAAGCGTAAGGGATTCTGTGCGTTGATTAGCATTGACATACGCAATGCGTTCAATACCGCGAGATGGAACATCTGCATCGAGGCGATGGTGCGGAAAAAGGTTCCAGACTACCTGTTGCGAATGATAGATGACTATCTGAGCGACAGGTGGGTGATATATGAGGGCGACAAATGGTCTCTCAAGGAGGAGATGACATGTGGCGCCCCTCAAGGGTCGCGGGTGGGTCCACTCGTTTGGAACGTCATGTACGACGATTTCCTGCGCATGGACCTGCCTGCTGGAACGAGCATCGTCGGCTTCGCGGATGACGCACTTGTCGTGTGCGCCGCTGACGACGTCGGAATCCTAGAGCTGAGGATCAATGAAAGTCTGTGGCGAGCGAAGCGCTGGTTGGATGGCAGAGGTCTTAAATTGGCCCCTGAGAAAACCGAGGCTTTGCTCGTTACGGACAGGAGATCCTTCCAATACCCGAGGATCGTTCTCGGAGAGCATGAAGTCGAGTGGAAAACAAGCATTAAGTACCTGGGGGTGCAGCTGGATCGTAGGCTTAGCTTTGGCGAACACCTAAAGATCGCAGCCGCCAAAGCCATCCAATGTGGAGCAAACTTGGCCCGGCTTATGCCAAACATTGGTGGACCCAGGGAAGCGAAAAGAAGATTGGTGGCGAGCGTGGTCCATTCGAAGCTGCTTTATGCAGCTCCGGTCTGGGCCAATGCCTTGCAAAACCATGCTATTCAGAAGAAGCTGTTCTCGGCGCAGAGACTTGTCGCGCTGAGAATAGTTTCGGCATATAGAACTATCTCGACGAGCGCTGTGCTGGTACTGGCGAGCGTCCCGCCAATAGATTTATTGGCGGAGGAAAGGCAGGAAACCTTTCAGCTTCGCAAGGAGCTTACCTGCGCCGACCTGCAGGAAATCGCTCGCGCGAAGGAGGCCATTCGCAAGGATGGAAGGCGCAGACTCGTCGAGAAATGGCAGATGAGATGGCATGGTGAGCAGACAGGGAGATGGACCTACCGCCTGATCCCGGAGCTCGCCACCTGGCTGAACAGAAAGCACGGAGAAGTCGGCTTTTACTTGGCACAAGCGCTCTCGGGCCATGGCTGTTTTAACGCGTACCTGAGGCGCTTTAAGAAGAGAGACGAGGAGACGTGTTGCTACTGCGATTCCCCGGTGGATAACGCAGAGCACGCACTCTTCGTCTGCGCAAAATGGGGTGTGGCTAGGGGGGTCCTCGGTCAGGCGGTGGGTTCCGAACTTACTCCTGACACGATGGTCCCCCTCATGCTCCAGTCTGAGCGGTTCTGGACGCTCATCGAGTCATTCGTCACACTTGTGATGAAGACGAGGGAGCTTGATGGGCGTCGGGAGCGAAACAACGGGGAGGGCCAGTAGAAATCGCATCGGGGCCTGCGCCCGCGGTCCTGCGTCTCGGGTAGACTTGACTGTCCGCGTCGTTCGGGGGAGGAATCTGTTTGTTTCTCCCCTGGGTGGCGCGGCTGGTCGGTTGTCCTAGTGGGCGGGTGGCCGCGGGTGGAAGTTCCGAGCGAACGGATGACGGAAGAGTCGCACGCGACTTTAATGGAACCAACCACCCGTGAAGTTCAAAGCCGAAAGGCGGTTCCGCGGGTGGTGTATTGGTTCGAGAGAGGGGGTTTTCTGGTTTTAACAGGTATGCCTAGACCCGTCCTAGGAGAGTCCTGTACAACGTCTATAAAAGATTTTGCCATTTTTCCTCCTCACCAAAAAAAAAAAAAAAAAAAAAAAAAAAAAAAAAAAAGGCTATGGATCAACCAGACCACGTGACTAAATTTTATATATTATTTGATTTCTGAAAGATAACTTCTTTAGCTTAAAAAATATTTTTCTGGGAATTTGAAAAATTAAAGAACGTTGGATAACTTCGTTTTGGTAAAAAATTTTTAAGAAAATCTTCTACAGAAAATGAAAGCAGGAAAGTTATCGGCAATTACAGTTAAGTGTAAAATTGTTTACCAAAATGAAATTAACAGATGTTCTCTATTATCTTCCATATACTTTCTAAATTTTCATGAATATATTATTATTGTTCAAAAATTTTATTCAACTCGCCCAACGTCTGGGAAATTGAAGATAATTTTGCGGTTTTTCCAGATAATCTTCTTCAGCCTGGATTCAAACAGGGGTTCGAGTCCGGGCTAAGACAAAATAATAAATTCAGAAATATATTTTGTAAGCTAAAACAGTCATCTTGATAGAATGAATTAACATATAATTTAGTCACCTCGTCTAGTTCATTCATTCCCTTGATAATAATAAATTTTAATATACAGTAAAGTATTCATTATACAGACATACATTTCTTGCGTAACAAGTTGAGCACATAGTAGTTGAAGTTCCATTATAGGAAATTTATTGTTTTAAAATTTGTTCAAGCAGATCCGAGTGTTTGAATTTGAACATCGTTTTTGCAAATTAAGACGTTAACCCGGAGGGATTTTCCAAAGTCTCGATCGATTGGCCGTCGCGATCACGTGACAAGGAGAGCATTATAGTAAAGGGGCAGGGCTGAGTAGTTAGGCGAACGTTCAAGTGTAGGTACTCTGGTTCTTTTTTGCAGAGACATTATCTGTTGCTCTGAGAAACGCAAGCAAGCAACCAACCAACCAACCAACCAAGCAATGTGCCTGCAACAAACACACACGAGCCAGGTGCAAGAGAGCTTGGTAGAGTCTTCGAAGGTACAAAGTCCTCTGTCGTATATCCTATATCCTATATCGAATACAAGTTTCTTGGAACACAATCGCATATAATACATATGCAATAGCCCCATACCGGTGGCAGTTGCCTGAGGCTAGAGAACGAAGAGTGTCCATAATAGCCAGAATGGACATCCAAGGTGGACATGGAATTGTACAACATGGCCGCCACGAGCGAGCCGCGCTCGATAATTGAAGGGCCTCTCTCTGTCTTTCCTTCATCCTCCTGCATCCCCTTTTCGTACACCTAACTCTATCCTTCCTTTTCCATTACTCTTTCGCTCACGCTTGTTCCTCTGTTTTCTTCTAGTTCTGTCTCTCTTGTGCGCCCTTCTCCCTTTCATTTCCTACCTTCGCGTGAAATGGAGGAAAAAAAACGATTTGCCTGACGCGCATGGGACGAGCGCGAATCGGACGATGGATAAATCCCAGAGGCAGTGGAAACGATCTGTTTCACGTCGATGAACTTTCAAAATAATATAGACGGAATTATGTCTCTTTTTTAAAAATACAAATTTTATTTAAAAATTAATGTATCTTTTCTTTAAATCGCGATCAGTAATAGCATAACTGATTGAGATAAAAATTAGTCACTATTTCAATTCAATTATAATTTTATTTGTTATAAACAAAAAAATGTATTTTTTCAAGTTTATTAATTTTTTCCGGCTCAATAAATGTCATGAAGATATTTTGCAGAGCTCTTTGAATATTACCAAGAATCAGGTTTAAAAGTTTTACATTTTTCGAGAAAATAGTATTTTTAAATGTTTTGATGTTTCTAATTTTTGTTAGATATTGCTAGCGAATGAACTCGACCTTTCTTTTTGTACTTCACGAAATTGTGCTGTAGCTTAATCATTTTTATTTAATCAGTTAATTTTAAATGGTTTATCAGTGAAATTCATTTAATCAACTATTCAAATGGCTAGAGTTAAGCCGTTTTTATTATAAGAAAATAAAAAATTACATTTCTGTGAAAAAGTTTTTTATACACTGAGAAAACAGTTTTGTCAAATGAACAAAACTATTTTGTTGGTATTTATGCAACGAAATTCTTTTGTTGTGCCAAAAAAACATTTTGCTATATCAATAAAATTTTGTTTACTCGAACAAAATGCTTTGTTAGGACAACAAAATGTTTTGTCAGCACAACAAAAAAAGTTTTGTTGCATAAATTTTTTTCTCAATCTAGAGAATCCACTTTACAGTTGAAAAAACAGCCGAGAATGTGTGTAAAAACAATCGGACTTCATTTCCACGATTAAGGTATAAATAATCTACTAATTCTTCACTCATAAGATAAGAGACTAATCCGTAAATTGAATAATTTTCCTTGTAAATTTGAATAACTTTTTTCTACACTCTGATAAATATTTAATTAATGCAAACAAAATTTAGTTGGATCGACCAAAGAACTCATTTCATGCAACCAAAGACGGTTGACTTGGATAATGTGATTTGGTGAAATCAAACAAATATTTTAGTTAATTTAACCAAATTTTGTTTGACCTAACTTCTTGGTTGATTTAACAGAATGATTTGGTTGAATTGAGTACATTTTTTTGTGTGAATATAGCTTAAATTAATACAAAATGAAATATTAGATAAAAAATAATATTATAAATATACCTTATTCTATATTTATTTTGAAAATTGAGTATATTTTGACTAATTTTCGAATCAAAAAGCCTGTCCTTGAACCGACTGATTTTGATTAAAATTATTTGTTAGTAAAATTTTACTAATTCAAATTAACGAAGTGTAACTAGAGTGTGGTGACCGTCCTTTTAGAAACATAAATGTCAATGCCTGCCCTGTTGACTGAGCATTGAACTTCGGCGAATGGTTAATGATTGTATGGCAATTATTATAATTTTACGGGTATTCTAAACGAGTCATTAATCGTTCGACAATCGGCGGAAATGCGTTCTGCAACTCGGCTATACTTTTGTGTCGTGGCCTCCTCATGGTTAAGTAAATAACTAACGCTTTAGTAATTTCTTGCTCAATATACCAGCTTCATTAGAAATTCTGATGAGTGACCTCATGAGGGTCACTATCAAAACGTTTTCTTTTTGAATGCCATCATCATCGTGACAGAACTATTTAAATATTCTCGTTTGTTCACATCACGAAGCAGTTCATTTGATTTCATGAATTTGATAGCTGCCTTCAGTGTATTTATAATTATACGCGACACTTTGCATCAATATTCATTACATATTCGTATTTTCAATGAGTATGGAAATTCATTTCAATTTAATTAATTAGTAGTGGTAAAATCTTTTGAATTTCAAATATACCTTTATATATATAATATACTTTTCATATTGTTTAAAGTGGATATTCACTCCTAGAAATAATTATGTATAAAACTATTAAATGTCATATTTTTTCTCATCGTGATATTGAAAGCATTGAAGGATTCGTGACATATAATCGTGGGTAGTCGCCTGTAAAAGATATCCGAAGAAAACACCTATATCGGGTTTGCCATTTCAGGAGCCACAAAGGAAAAATCGTAAGTCAGGCTACCAAGTCATTTGTCATCGCTCGAAGCTGAATTGTTCGGCAGCTTCAGTCGCCATCTTGGTACCCAACAACCCCTCTCTACCTTCACTATCCATCGACAAAACCTAATAGACCACCGTGCCATTCAACGCTTATTCCCGGCAATAAATCGTCAAATAATCTTTTTCGTACATTATGTCCAAATTTACAATCCGATGCCCCCACAAGATGTCTCCTACAACTTGATACGATGAAGTCATCCAACCGTTTAGATGCAATTGTGTGGGTGCTTTTTACGAGTTATGGGATATGTATCACGAGATTCAGTTCCTATTTCTTATGAATTCAAAAAAAAAATTTATTACGATAGAGAAATCGACTTTGAATTAAGAACGATTTTTCGTCTTCTTTCCCACGGTTTGGAAAATATTGTATTTTGATATCAGATCGACAGTTTAATTTATCTTTTCCCGTATGTGGATAAATAATTAAATATTTTTGATTAATTTGTGATATTTATTTTTATTCACTCACTATTTATTTTAATTTTTTATGCAACTGAAAATCTCTGTTTTAAGAATGATTTTTAGGTTTAATTTTCTTATCTATCGCTATAATAAATTTCGTTATTATTCACAATTTAAAAAATTGGTAATTTTACCCATGATAAATTATAAATAATACTACACTGAGAGAAAGTATTAGTCGTGGCTACCCATTTTTTTTATGTAAAAAAGGGTCACAAGTATGTTTTTTACTCTGTATCATCTAATAAACACCTTATTTCTTACAGCTAGATTAAATAAGTAGCAATAATTAACATTTTTATTAAAACTTACAAAATTCGATTAATCGGTCCGTTTTGTAGCCGGGACTATTTTCATGCATTCCCACATTGTATTGATCTTATAATATAAGTTACCAATACGTTTTTGTAAAACAACCTAATTCGGTTAATTGCTTTTTTATTTCGGTTAAAGTCGATGGAAACTTTCTTAGGTTAGAATTGTTTAGGAGAAAAACTTTTTAAATTATGGTTTTTCAAAATGTGACAAAGGATGATAATTGTTGACATATTTTTCATCACAAACTGCACACCAGTTTACAATTTTACTTTAAAATTACCATGATTTAATTCTTCTCATTTTAATGAAGAACAAAACAAAATTTTAAGAAATCAATCTATGTAACGATTTCTAAACGATTCAAAACAGTTAATAAGCAGGTAAAATCTAATTCGTCTGTACAATTATTTCTTAAAGTATACTATTATCAAAGATTTATAATTACACGAAATATGAAAATAAAATAATTACTTTTCACGAATCAAATGAATTTGATCAATTTTAGAAAAAAAACTAGTAGCATACTTAGTTCCATAGACTTTTGAGCATTGGTAAGTTTTACAAAATTTTTGGTACTGCTCACTAAAAATAAATAATTGTGACCTTTTATAGTCAGCACAACTAATAGGATTTCTCTTAGTGTACGAAGTTCTGGAAATTAACAAATTTAATAGTGTTCTAAAGATATAGTCCCTTCATTTTTAAATCACTAATAATCTTCTAAATTTTGTAATTTAGAATTTTTCAAAGTCTCATTCAAATATTCTACTTATGAAATATTCATGATATTTTGAGAAATGATTCAAGAGAATTTATAAGTTTTAAAGTGACATGTTTGATAATATGTCTGCTATTATATTGACCCAAAATTCATAGAATTTTTTTCATTTCTCGTTATTTTGGCATGCTTTCTTTTTGAGTATTTTTATATCTAATAGTGAAAATTTTAATCGAAGAAAGTAAAAAGAATCTGACCCTATGCCAAAATAACGAGAAATGAAAAAAATTCTAAGAATTTATATGACTTTCAAATTTTTTTAAAAGTTTTAGATTTAAAAAGACCAAATATGTTTGAGAGGATTTAAAGTGCTTAAAAAGTCTTTCATACTAGCGGCTCATAAAGTGCATTTTATTGCCCCTTGTAAGTCAAACAATTACATTTTTTTCCCTACTAGAGGATCAAAAATGGAATCACACGAGTAAAATTAATTTTTTTCCCGTGTTGCACAATATTTTATTATAGAACTACAAAAGACTAAAAACAATTTGGACAACATATAAAACATTTCAATCAAAAGTTTGAGAGGCTTGAAAGTATATAGACACCTTTAATAGTATAGTGTGCAACTAGGGAAAAAAATTTATTTTGCGAATGTGAAGTTTGATTCCCAAGCAAAGCGAAGGTAACAACTACAAAAGCAAAACAAATGTTTTTCCCGTGTCGCACACGATTTTTTTTCTACTAGGGGGTCAAGAAATTGATTTGTTTGCCCCGCACGGGACAATAAAATCTACTTTATGACCCGCTAGTAGAAAAAAGATTTTAGACATTTTAAACGAATATTATTTTATTCTGAAAATTAAGATTACAATAATTACAGGTTTAGAAGATGAAAACAATTATTACTTTTGATATTTTGATTTAATTTATAAAACTTACTACGTTTGCATTAGCTTTAGGGTCCATAAATGAAGAAGTCTATTAAATCAGACGTATCGGCTCTGATCGGAGCCCTCATCAGTGATATTTATTAAAATCGTCTATGTAGGTAGAAAGGAATCCTTTTTCTTTAATAAAAAACCTTGGTTGAATATGGAATTCTTAATCCTTATTTTCATTTTTCTATGAAATATTTTCTGAAGACACATAATTTAAAAGTGTTCAAAATAAAAAAAATAGAAATAGGAATCATGTTGGTAATTAGAAAATTTGAAGTGTAGAAAATGTAATCATTTATAATTAATGCTTGTATTAATGTTAATTTTAGAACACTAAATATTTTTTGTGTTAGATTATTATTCTAAAAACTGATATTTGGACAATTTTAAATAGCTGAGAATTTTAGATTAATACACAACAACTTCATGATTTGTAATACAACGAACTTATTTTATTCTATCATCTCAGTTTCATAATTTCATAAATTCTAAAATATCCTTGGAACCTTAAAATTCAAAATCTATCACTGAATACCATAAAGCTTTTTGAATGAAAATTATAGCTTGACACTGGTGTTATTTATTCATCCAAAATGCACAAGTAGAAGATGACTTGTAAATTGTAATTTCATTCTTCAAAACTCTCCATTCAATATTTTCCAGAAAACTGGCGTAAAATGCCACTTGAGTATTCATTCACTCTGGCTTTGGCGGAACCAAATTATTCTGTTGAGAGAGTCGTTTTGAGAGTACCTATCAATGAACACTTTTGCTACCTTCAAGCTTGAAGTACTCTCGTCTTGTCATCGCATCCTTTATTCACACTGCAGTTCATCAATGGTCCATTCCTTTGAGACTAGCTTCAGATTTACTGAATAAGAGAACGTTATACGACCTTCTGGTATGCCCATTTGCCAATGGAAATCTTTTGGGAATATCTTACTGATGTAAATAGTAAATCCTCAGTTGTGAATCTCTAAGTTCGAGTGGATGACGTTGTCATATTTACATTGACACCGCATCAAATTCTCAAGTGCATTTTCCGTTCTTATAAAACGCATCATCAATTCTTAGATTAGACACGAGTCTTGTCATCGACTTCGAAAAGGAGTTGTAGCCAATTTTGTTGAATCTGATGACAATAGTATTTCAATGAATTGATATTATGATTAATGTCCCCATCATACAGTATTTTCAATCCCTATACTTTCCGAACACGATGTGTAAAAAATGATATTATTCATGACTAGAAAATGACTATGGAAATAAATATTTTGATTCATCGATAATAACATTGATTCTAGAAACTTTTTTCAAAGGATTTTTTCTCAATATAATATATGCCTAATATTTTGATATTTCGGTATACGTAAAATAATTTTCTTTCCTTTGATGAACAAAGACAAAAGAGAAGGTATAATTCGTTTAAACTCATCGTCCTGAGAAAAGGGATGATATTGTTCGAGCATCTCTTAAAATGGTCTAAAAAGCACTTAATAGCGTTGATAATGGCATCATAAACATGGTTTAACCGGATCGTAACTTTAGAACCAAGTACCTAACGAGCTCGAACTAGGTATAAACGTTCTATCATTTAAATACACGAATGATTCCATAATAAAATGATTACCTATTATATCTTGAAATACAATACAACAATTTATTATACAGAATTCTATTCTTCTTCTTGCACTTTATTTGTTTTCTCTATATCACTGTTAACATTGCTTTGTTACACCCAAATAAATAGTTTTTTCTGATCGATTATTAAATTACGAACGGGGGGGGGGGGGATATTAAAAAAGCTTCTTGTATTCTACTAATACAGATTTACTCTCTAAATCTGAATCAGTCAAATTTTCACAGATTGAATCAGTGATTTGCCTTTTCACTGATTCACCAGTGAAATAGTATATTACGTGCCTAGGCGCACAATGAGGGTTATTGCGTCACGAGCGACAATGCTCGCAGGAGATCGAAGCCGAGACAAAGCCGAGACGAAGCCGAGGCGCGATCAGTCCTGCGAGCATTGTCGCGAGTCTTGTAATTTCCCGAATTGTGTGCATTGGCACGTATTCTATTTTATGTGACTTCGGTGCGGATACGAGTTTTTTAATTGTTTGCGGCGCTAGTCATTACACTTGATATTTCGCGACTAGTCCCAGCCATTTTGATTTTATCGATCTTCTGTAGTAGTAGCTTTTGTAATAGAGCATGCGCAGTTCAAATGTACAAGGCTTTGTCAGTAGGATGCTAACGCTGTACGAAGAAGAAGAAGAATAAGAAGAAGATTCTCCTCCGCTGTAAGACTACATGCGCATGGGCAGATCAATTTTTACATTATATTCCTCTGTAACGGAATACATAACATTCCGTTACTCTCAGCTGTAACGGAAAAACGAGTTTCCACGCCGGAGGTACATAAAAATATATTTTACTGTTTAATCAGTTGATTATCACTGATTGAATCAGTGGAAAAAATATTTTCACTGTTAAATCAGTTATTTTTCACTGAATCAATCAGTGGAATTTGACTGATTTACAGTAATCTCTTTTTAGCTATTTGAATCACTCAAATTTCAATGATAATCAGTAGATTTTTACTGATTCATATTTAGAGAGTAAAGAATGCAGTTTGCATGTTTTATAAATACTGAATGCTAAGGAAATTTAGTGGAAATGTCGAAATCCTAGAAATCCTTACGCGATGTTGGGGAGAGAGAATAAAATTTAAAAAATTTAGTTTAGTTAATAACTATCTCAATTTCAATCAGTAATTTTTTACTATTGATCAGTTATTGATTTCTGATATAATACAGTTTCATATAGTTACATACGTACAGTCCATTGATTTCAATTGACTTTTCAGTAAATCGTTTTCAAAATTACTGATTGTATGAATAGAAATCAGTGACTGATAAGAATAAATAAAAAAACTGATTAAAATTAAGGGAGGAATTGGTTTATAAATTATATTATGATGATTTGGAAAATCCCAGTCAAACAATTCAATTCCTTGGAAATTTGAATAAATATAGTTGAAGTGAGTTAGTTATAAGGTTTAGTATTCTAGCCACAATATGTTATTATTTTAAAGTAACTTGTACAAAATTATAGTAAAGTCGGTATTTGTAAAATCTTTGGAATAAATATCGTGAAGCATGATACAATAGATGTGAAAACGACATTTTAAATTGTTTTCTTATCTGAATAAGAAAGCCTTATCTGAAATTGAACGAGATTTTGCCTGAACTCAAGCTCGGCGTTTTCGCGAGCAAGAAAAAGGGAATAAAAACTTTGGTAGCGAATAAACAGCCCTGAAAAGCCATCGACGGCGTGCGCGGATCTCCCTCGAAAATAGCACAATAGCTCATCTCCCGGTGTTGATATGGTGCTCTGACTTATCGACCGAGGGATATTTAATTTCCGCTCAACGCTAATACTATACTACCCCGCACACCTTAGTTCTCCTTATCTACCCTTTTCCAATAAGGTTTCTCACTACTGAATTACCCCTTTCTCCTTGTCACACAATACATATTTGCATCACAAGATTTTTCTTCTTCTGAACAATAAATTGATTATGGTGATCGATTTGTTTGCCGAAATTTTTTACCATTTATCGAAATTTTAGCGCGAAATATTTTTATTTTTTTAGGAATAAATTTGTTAACCAAACTAAAATGCAAATAGAAATAAAATCATTGGTCCCATGACTCAAATGACAGAGCCTAATCAGTGTTCTGAATGATTTATAAAATTGAAAGAAATAGAATTACAATTCACGCTGTTCCGCATTTTAAAAAAGATATCGTAGTGTGCCTCAAAAAATATTGATGGTGTTTTTTATCATATTTGGAAATTATTATTCAGAGTTTTGTGATAGTTAATTTTTTAATTTACATAGAAACAAACCGAATAGATAAAAAAGAAATTAAAATGTGCAGAAATAAAATAAGCTGACATTATTAAATATTAACTCAAGATTATGGTATTTAACAATCTGAAATAAAAATTATAAAGTTTTAAATATGACTTGTTTTTATACAAAATAAATTTATGTATTGTGTATCCCTACGAAAAATAAAGATATTCACAAAACATTTCAAAATATCTTTGAAGTCATGGACCAGTTGGATAGCGTGACTAAATTATAGTTAATATTTGAACATGAAGAATAAATAATTGGATAGCATTAGGAAAGTTTTGTTCTGATCGACTTTCCAGAATAAATGAGTATAATTAATAGAAGTATGTATTAGCATTTTTTTGTATTCGAAGAATAATGAAATTTAGCGTTGGAAATACACTTTTCTATCCACTAGTTACTCTCTAAATTTGAATCAGTCAAATTTTCACTGATTGAATCAGTAATTTGCCATTTCACTGATTCATCAGTGCAAAAATATTTTTCACTTTCAAATCAGTTAATTTTCACTGATTGAATCGATGAAAAAAATGTTTTTCACTGTTAAATCAGTTAATTTACATTAAAGTAATCAGTGAAATTTGATTGATTTACAGTAACCTCTTTTAAGCTATTTGAACTAGTCAAATGTCACTGATAATCAGTAGATTTTGACTGATTCAGATTTAGAGGGTAGGGTCACCACATTCGAAATAATTTTTTTATCTTGCATGACAATAACATTTTTCAAGAAAAAAGCATTCAAGGTGGCATAAAAAAAGCAATGGTCACCGTTGCTACTAGGCTTGGTTAAGTTTTCGAACAGTTTCCTCTAGACGAGGGTATATTGTGTCTGCTCGGTGCGATGCTCTAAATGCAACAATTATGGAATGTTGAATAAAATGAAAAAAATTTTAAATTCGGAATATACATTTGAACTTATGCACTCTAAAAACAAGTGTGTTACTTCTACACGTGAAATACGATAGTAACTTTTTAGGCATTTGAAGTATGTATTTTTAATACACATTACAAACGTAACGTTTAATTTTCAAACACTTTAACGTTTTGTACCCAAAATGTGTGTTAAAAATACACACTTCAAATGCCTAAAAAGTTACTATCGTGATTCACGTGTAAAAGTAACACACTTGTTTTTAGAGTGTACTCTCTAAACTTGAATCAGTCAAAATCTACTGATTATCAGTGAAATTTGACTGATTCAAATAGCTAAAAAGAGGTTACTGTAAATCAGTAAAATTTCACTGATTATTTCAGTGAAAATTTGACTGATTCAGATTTAGAGAGTAGGGACGTACACATATACTTGAATTTTTGCTCCAATTCAATTAAGTTTCATTTTATTAAAGTGGTGTTGCTCCTACTGTGTTTTTTACAAGTGCAGCTTATTGAACAGATTTCGTATTGCCTGGATTTGCGACTATGGATCGTTTATCTTGATTCGAGTAAACAAGGAAATTTGCTCTGAGTGATCATTTTTCATCTACTTACACATATTCTTGAACGAAGCATATCACATCATTTTTTATTAACGTTTTATTATATGTTTTATATATGTCCTACAGAAATTTTTAATCTCCCCAATATATTTTACTAGTGAATTTAACATCATATCTGGCATATTACAATGATATATTGTATTACTATATTATTTATTATTTTGTTATTATTATATTATTCGGTAGGCAATAATAACCCGTCTGGAAATTTTTATTGGGCCCTCGCAAGGCTTTACGTGATTTTCCCCTTTACAATAATAAATAAATCACACTTAAAAAATAAATATACAGAGTGAGCACGAGTGGGTTGCAGAATAGGAATATAGTGTTAAGACTTTAGTATACTGTATATAATCTGTTTTACCGACTGAGAAAAATGCATTGTATGCTAAACTATTTTATACTATACAATTCCTATATATATAAATTTTGCAAACCTAGTTTTTCAAATCAATAGTTTCTTTGGAATATTTGATAACATTAAAACTTTTGTTTTAAAGGTTATTTTTTGTTTCATTTTCACCATCCGATTGTAACTGAATAGCTAAAACTTCCGAACCATTTCTATCAGTATAATCGTCGTTTTTGGAGTTTTTTCTTATTTTCAAGTTTGATGACTGGACTTAGAAATTTTTTTGTGCCTAACTGTATGGGCAAATACTGAAGGCTCCTGTGAAGACCAGCTAGTATTTTCCACAATGAGACGCCCTCTTGGAACCTCGAAAGTGCCAATAGTTAAAAATTGCCAAGCGGGGCAATTTACACACGGGAATTATGTTGATATTTACCCGTGTGGAAATCGAACCCGGAAACTGATCGAGATCCGGACGGATAGCCCTAATTGTAACCGGGAACCGGTCGGGCTATCCGCTCAGGAACCCGACAGAAACGTCACGCTGGTTTGGTTGTGTTCTCGACATGAAAGCTGGTCGGTAACCGGCCCTTTTCTGACTGTTTTTTAAGGGGGTTCTTAGTAGCATTAAAATCTCACTTAATTCACAATCGGACTCATCACCACTGTATTCTTCCTCAATTTTTCGAACTCTTCTGTGTTTTTTAGCGCGGATACGATTTCGCTTACGGATACGTTCTTCTTTATCCATCATTTTAATTTTTAAAACACGTATCAGATCAACCCACAAGAATAAAAAATGATTAAAACAAAAGAATTCACGTTGTAGGAAATATAGGTTATACTATTATAGATATATTTTTGTACTTGCACAAATAGTGCATAGGCTATTTGCGCGAAATTTGAATAATAACATAATATATATTCGAATATTGTAACAGATCCTTAATAAAAATTCTTGTATAGGTCCGCATACTGAATCCTATATGTCCCACTTATAAGATTACCCTGTAGAAAATGACGTAAGTTATATATATATAACCTTTTATAGTATATATGAACTTGGGCACTCTGAGAGTTAAGGGCATGTGATACTTGGTAAATTTACAGCAAATTTTATTGATTTTAAGTTTTTAAATGTTTGTGTCCAAAACACATTGAATTCTGATTTCAAAATTTGGGAAATGGTAGAAAGGATAAAAACAGACGTAGATAGATAACTTTTGGTTTAATAAATAACAAAATATTCAATTTAAGCAAAATCTATGGAGAAAATTTTTTTTATTATCAAAACCAAAAATAGTCTATCTACGTCCGTTTTCATCTTCTCTACCATTTCTAAAATTTTGAAAAAAAATTAAATGGTTTTAATTTTATGTTCACATAAATTTGCTACTTTTCTCAAGTATCACATGCCCTTAAGGAAAACTACTGCGTGAGATCCTTGGCAATTTAAAAAAAAATTTTAAACATCATATAGGTTCACCCTGACGAAAGTTCCGGATTGGAATTCATTCCGAATCAATCCGCACTATTCCGAGCCATTCCGGAATCTGATTCCGAACTAAACCGAATTATTCAGAATGACTCCAAAGCAAATTTTCAATTCGAATCAACTCGAAGCCAATTGAAAAACAATGCGAATAAATCCGAAATTTCAATCCGAATGAATCCGGTCAATTTCGGATTCATTTGGATTGAAAGTTTGGACTGATTCGGATTGGTCGGATTCATTCGGATTAAGAGTTGGGATTTTAAATGGGCATCTGATTTATACGGGTTGAAACTGGCTTCGAATTTATTCGGAATAACTCGGATTGGTTCAGAAACATATTTCTGAATGGGTCGCATTGGTTTGGAATAAATTCCCAATCCGAGATTTTCGCCAAGGTACTTGACTATTGCCCGACTAGTTCCCGGTCAGTTTCTGACAATGAACTTCATCCTGGGTTGATTCTGCCAGTTCCCGACTTGACCCAGTCTGGTCACGAGTCAACCCGCCCGGTTCCCAACCAGTTCCCGGCCATGCAATACAGCCCGAGTTTGCCCGGAAGGGATCCGGCCAGAAACCTTTTTGTAATGGGGCTAACTGGGGCAATTTCCACACGGGTATAATTGAATTGAATCATAAATATGTAATTCCGCATTACACATTGGTTTTGGCTATGCCGATTTCAAATTCTTTAAATATTTAATATTATATTTCAAAATCAATAAAAATGCACTGACGATTCACTGATTATTTAATGAATAATAATTTTACTGTTACATTTAATGTAATAATAAAAATTTAATAACAATCAGTCAGAAATTAACGAAATTAAATGATCTGATTGAACTAACCAGAATTCTGATTGGAACGACCAGAAGAGAATGTTAAATATGCCCTAATCATAATTCTGGTTGTTTTAACCGTTTGTTGAGTAAACTATTTACATTTTGAGACGTCCAAAGAATCGTCTAATTTTCTTTTATTATTGCAGATTCACGTGGCGTCTAATGTAGCTGCATTTCGACCTTTTTCTAATATAATAGGTACACTTTCTTGGCACATTAATTCTTGTATTTTACAAGCAATACCTGTAATATCAATGTAATAGCCCTGCTTGTGGTTCATCTTGTTTAACGATGTGAAAATACCTATGAATTGATTACCAAAAATTAACGGTGTTCCAAAGTCTTCCTAAAAAAAACATAAATTTGGAAATGTAAAATCAACCAAACAAAAAATCCACTGAAAGAATTATATCTACACATTTAAGATCAATAAAATTGATTAATTATACCGAAGTGAAAGAAGTACTAGCAGTTGCAATGTAAATAGGATTTAATGTTTTTGAAGGAATTTTTGGCCTGCTAACTGAAACATTTGCTTCTGTTAATATAAAAGGCTGATCTTCATAGTCGGATATCGATGAAGTAGTTCGATGATGCCATGATATATACCGTGGTTGCCATGTTACTATTGTTGCTTCCGATATGAATAATTTTTCGTCTTCCACATCATAAGGAAAATAAATCACATCTGCAATCCTTTTATACTCTTCTAAAAGTATCTTAAAATATGTGTTATTCAAAAATATATATTATTAAAAAGTAGCATTGATTTTTTAGAAATAGAAGAGATGATAAAAACGGACGTAGATACCTGATTACATCGTAAAAAAAATCGTAATTTTCCAATACATATGTAATGAAATTTTTCAATAATAAATTGAAAATATAATCTTCTATCGAATTATTTTAATAATTTACAAGAAATATTCGAATCCCTATTGGATTTTTTTTTCAGTATTGAAATTTTTCAAGTGTAGTCTTAGAATTTTTCAAAGTCAGACACGCAATATTCGGTACGTCATTGAATATTTCCTGCATGATTTACATACAAATTTCAAAACATATATTGGTTAATTACTTCTAATACTTTATTGGAAGCTTAGTTTTAAACGATATTAAAATTCAAGTCTATTTATAGATTAAGCTTTTTCTTCTAAACCAAACTAAACTCGTTTGAATTTAGTTTAGTTAAGGGAAAAATGTGAAAACATATTTTTTTATTTCTCATTTTTCGTGACTATATGAATTAAACATTTATTATTGTTCTTCTACAATAAGAAAAATATGTAATAATGATTTACCGTTATGATTGCAATATCGTTGTCAGATCCCAGTTGAGAAGAATTACGCTCTGAAATAGATTCTACACTTCTAAGTTTAAAAAGTGCTGTCCTGGACATCATGGTGTAACAATAAAGTGCAACAGAATATTCCGTGAAGTTAGGATAATCAGAATAAAAAAATTCATGTACACAGGTAGCTACTGTCACTCCTTTAGTCTCATGTATCATAGTTACACCACACAAGTGCATGTTGTTATGTCTTAAAGACGCTAAGTACTGCGCCTTTTCGTGCTACAAGAAAAAAACACACTTTATGGTGCAGTCTGAAAGCAACGGAGATTTAAAAATAAAATTTGTATCTAGAACGTAAGCATGGGAATACACTTTTATTAATCCAAATGCCCCTTTTTGAAGAAATGCACTCTCTAGATTCGAGTCAGTAAAAAAAGAATTACTAAAGATAAAAGTAACGATTTTTTATGATTAACCCGTGTGGAAATCGAAATCGGGAACTGATTCGGATCCGGACGGAGAGCCCTAGTTGTAACCGGGAACCGGTCGGGCTATCCGACCAGGAACCCGCCAGAAACGTCACGCCGGTTTGGTTGTGTTCCCGACATGAAGGCTGGTCGGGACCCGGTAGGGCTATCCGACCAGGAACCCGCCAGAAACGTATCGCTGGTTTGGTTATGTTCCCGACATGAAGGCTGGTCGGGAACCGGCCGGGCTACCCGACCAGGAACCCGCCAGAAACGTCACGCCGGTTTGGTTGTGTTCCCGACATGAAGGCTGGTCGGGAACCGGCCGGGCTGTCCGACCAGGAACCCGCCAGAAACGTATCGCTGGTTTGGTTATGTTCCCGACATGAAGGCTGGTCGGGAACCGGCCGGGCTACCCGACCAGGAACCCGCCAGAAACGTCACGCCGGTTTGGCTGTGTTCCCGACATGAAGGGTGGTCGGGAACCGACCGGGCTATCCGACCAGGAACCAGCCAGAAACGTCACGCCGGTTTAGTTGTGTTCCCGACATAAAGGCTGGTCGGGAACCGGCCGGGCTATCCGACCAGGAACCCGCCAGAAACGTCACGCCGGTTTGGTTGTGTTCCCGACATGAAGGCTGGTCGGGAACCGGCCGGGCTATCCGACCAGGAACCCGCCAGAAACGTCACGCCGGTTTCGTTGTGGTCCCGACATAAAGGCTGGTCGGGAACCGGCCGGGCTATCCGACCAGGAACCCGCCAGAAACGTCACGCCGGTTTGGTTGTGTTCCCGACATGAAGGCTGGTCGGGAACCGGCCGGGCTATCCGACCAGGAACCCGCCAGAAACGTATCGCTGGTTTGGTTATGTTCCCGACATGAAGGCTGGTCGGGAACCGGTCGGGCTACCCGGCCCTTTTCTGGCTGTTTTTTAGGGGGGTTCATAGTAGCATTAAAATTTGTTTGGAAATTATTATAGGATGGATAATAAGTAGTAATTATTACAAATTATTTTGGAATAAACTCATTAATATATTTCTTAATCGCTGTAATACTTTTAAATTACAATTCACTGTCAGTTTCACTTTCTTCTTGATGATGTGGCCTTTTAATGCGATTAGTTGAAAGTGCTCTTCCGACAATTCAATTTCTTCGTTCACTCTGCCAATCTTTGGCATTGCCTAGGACAATGCTCAAAGCGTTGTCAAAACATTTCAAAACTCACTCAATCCACTTCGAATATGCTTCGGACACTAAACACTATTACCCACTTCGTACACAATCCACTGGGGCACACGCGTAATCCACAAGCCGCTCTTCAAGAACAGAAAAGTAGCCGCAAGTTTCACTGTCCTGTCGAGGATCCCTCTCGTTGCCAAGGGTGAAATGTGACTAAATCTCCCCCATTTTAAACAAACACCCAAAGGGAAGTCAATTAACTGAACATCCCAACCGAACGTCGTGGGAGAGGGTAATTAATTTTGATACCTGCTCGACGCTAACCTTAAAGGTCAGCGCAGAGCCTACTAAGATAAGTAAACGAACACAAAAGAAAACAAACGACAAAGACCGCGCTTTCGCTAAATGGTTCAAATGACCCGAACACATGCCCTTAAGGAGAACTACTGCGTAACATCTGTGAAAATTTAAAAAATTTTTAAATATCGTATAGGATCACCCTGGCGAAAGTTCTGGATTGAAATTCATTCCGAATCAATCTGCACTATTCCGAGCCATTCCGGAATCTGATTCCGAACTAAACCAAGTTATTCCAAATGACTCCAAAGCAAATTTTCAATTCGAATCAACCCGAAGTCAATTCAAAATCAATCCGAATAAATCCGGTCAATTTATATAAATATATTATATTATATTTTTATTATATATATTATTATATATTATATTTATATATTATCAAATCCATTTTCATTTCATTTATCAATATTATAAATCAATCAATCCGGATCCCTTCGGATTGAAAGTTTGGACTGATTCGGATTGGTCGGATTAATTCCGATTAAGAGTTCGGATTGATTTTAAATGGTCCTCTGATTAATAGGGATTGAAAATGGCTTCGGATTTATTCAGAATAACACGGATTGGTTCTGAAACAGATTTCTGAATGGGTCGCATTGGTTTGAAATAAATTTCCAATCCGAGACTTTCGCCAAGGTACTTGACTATTGCCCGACTAGTTCCCGGTCAGTTTCTGACAATGAACTTCATCCTGGGTTGATTCTGCCAGTTCCCGACTTGACCCAGTCTGGTCACGAGTCAACCGGGCCGGTTCCCAACCAGTTCCCGGCCATGCAATACAGCCCGAGTTTGCCCGGCAGGGATCCGGCCAGAAACCTTGTTGTAATGAGGCTAACCAGGGCAATTTCCACACGGGAACCAGTGAATTTTATTGATTATTCAGTGGATTTTAGTTGATTAGTAAGAAGAATATTTATTGATTTGTCTTAGTGACCCAATTCTGACAAATTCAAATTTAGATAGCATGTTTTCTTTCTTTTGCTGCAATTAAATATAGATTATTTAAACAATCTCTGTTGAAAAATGGACCTATAAAAAGGAGACGTACAGCCACTTGCCAATTCTATCTCTGTAAAGTTATCGAGGGTGGTTTTTCGTTTCAACTCTCTTTATTTCAATCAGTTGTTTTGAGTGACATTGATTAGGAAATCAGTTGAATTTAACTGATTCACATGTATAATCCAGTCATTAACTGGAGTTAGTGAAAAATCTGCCTGATCCCCTTTAGGAGCTCGAGCACGTTCTGATTGCGCGCTTAGCGCTCCGGTTTATCTGGATTTACCACTATAAGCGCTCGGTTTTATGTGTTCTTTACGTACATTTAAGTTAATTCCTCATATTTTAACACTATGCCTACAGTAAATTTTATAATATTGTCAATATTCATTTCATTTTTTCGAAGGTTCTTCAAAATATAGTTAATAGAATTTTTCTTCATTGAAATAAGAACGACGCGTCTTATCAAAAAATAAACTAGATCATATTTTCAGATCACTTTCAAATGAATAACTTTGCTCCTTACATTTTTTTACGTGCATCGCATAGTTTGTCTGAATAATACAATTTTTCATTCTCAATGGTATTTCTTTTAAATCAAAAGGAAAGACCTGAATTTTATCAAAAAACGTTTCAATTCCATGACAATTTTGAATAGAAAATCCTTTAATTGTGAAGGGAATCGTTGGACAGTCAATAATCTGTTTTAAGAGTGTGTGTTTTATCCCTTGTGATGCAATATATTATTTAATTAAAGAATCCCACAAAATAAAAAGATTTATATACATAGTAAAAGTATTATTTTTTATTAGTCGAAAGCGTGTATTTTTCCACAGAAAAATTTCAAAGTCTTTAAATCATTTTTTGTTATTGTATACTAGTAACAATTTATAAAGCCTTTTTAATTCTTATATTAATAAGTAAGATGAAAATATATTTAAAATCTGATAAAAAAACACTGATAAGAAATATTTACTATTTTAGAATCAAAACTTGGGAAGGTTTCAAGATAGATAATGTCTTGCAAATGAGATTTAATATTTAAATTTAACATTTAACATTAAAGAATGTTAAAAAGTTCCATAGAGATTGGTATTGACGAATTAAATTCAAGGTACACGGAGAAAAATGGAGTGTCAAACTTAGAGTGTCAAAATTTAGGTATGTCAGTTTTATATTGCAGATAGTACCACGTACTATCTATCATTTTTTCTTGATAGTCAGGGAGACCATAATTTTATAGTCTATTTGAATATCGACAGAATGTCAGGTTTACGTTCTGAAATAGTTAACCTGTCAACAGTGTCAACACTTACACTCCGAGATAATCGAGCTAACGCTCCTGAGATACTCAGGTTTACATTCCAGGATTCTCATACACTCTGGGAAAGTCAAGCTGAACATCTAGTTTTTACACTTCACAGATAGTAGTTTACACCATGTAGAATGTTATCCCATAGTTAAAACTCTAATATAATCAGTTTGACACTCCAGATGTTCAATTTGACACTTCATTTTTTTCCGTGTATTAAGCGTTTGTGTTTATAGTGTAAATTAATAAAATTGAAGATAAAGTTTTCCACCTTATGTGATATTAAATGTCAAGGCAATTCTCAGTAAATTAAAATTCATGACTTTGTAATATCAGAATTTTCTTAAGTCTTGTTATAACTTGTAATGCAAAGTATTCACAAACACTCAATACCTCGAATTTAATTCGTCAATACCTCAAATTTAATCTCTATGAAACTTTTTAAAATTCTTTCATGTATTTTTCCTTAAAAATTATTGAACTTTTTTAAATTAACCTAAGCTTGACTATAAATATTGCAAATAGGGGTTCTCTATTTGGGAGTCCGTAACCCGTGTGGAAATTGCCCTGGTTAGCCCCATTACAACAAGGTTTCTGGCCGGATCCCTGCCGGGCAAACTCGGGCTGTATTGCATGGCCGGGAACTGGTTGGGAACCGGCCCGGTTGACTCGTGACCAGACGGGGTCAAGTCGGGTACTGGCAGAATCAATCCAGGATGAAGTTCATTGTCAGAAACTGACCGGGAACTAGTCGGGCAATAGTCAAGTACCTTGGCGAAAGTCTCGGATTGGAAATTTATTTCAAACCAATGCGACCCATTCAGAAATCTGTTTCTGAACCAATCCGTGTTATTCTGAATAAATCCGAAGCCATTTTCAATCCCTATTAATCAGAGGACCATTTAAAATCAATCCGAACTCTTAATCGGAATAAATCCGACCAATCCGAATCAGTCCAAACTTTCAATCCGAAGGGATCCGGATTGATTGATTTATAATATTGATAAATGAAATGAAAATGGATTTGATAATATATAAATATAATATATAATAATATATATAATAAAAATATAATATAATATATTTATATAAATTGACCGGATTTATTCGGATTGATTTTGAATTGACTTCGGGTTGATTCGAATTGAAAATTTGCTTTGGAGTCATTTGGAATAACTTGGTTTAGTTCGGAATCAGATTCCGGAATGGCTCGGAATAGTGCAGATTGATTCGGAATGAATTTCAATCCAGAACTTTCGCCAGGTTGAACCTATGCGATATTTAAAAATTTTTTAATTTTTCAAAGATGTTACGCAGTAGTTCTCCTTAAGGGCATGTGTTCGGGTCATTTGAACCATTTAGCGAAAGCGCGGTCTTTGTCGTTTGTTTTCTTTTGTGTTCGTTTACTTATCTTAGTAGGCTCTGCGCTGACCTTTAAGGTTAGCGTCGAGCAGGTATCAAAATTAATTACCCTCTCCCACGACGTTTGGTTGGGATGTTCAGTTAATTGACTTCCCTTTGGGTGTTTGTTTAAAATGGGGGAGATTTAGTCACATTTCACCCTTGGCAACGAGAGGGATCCTCGACAGGACAGTGAAACTTGCGGCTACTTTTCTCTTCTTGAAGAGCGGCTTGTGGATTACGCGTGTGCCCCTGTGGATTGTGTACGAAGTGGGTAATAGTGTTTAGTGTCCGAAGCATATTCGAAGTGGATTGAGTGAGTTTTGAAATGTTTTGACAACGCTTTGAGCATTGTCCTAGGCAATGCCAAAGATTGGCAGAGTGAACGAAGAAATTGAATTGTCGGAAGAGCACTTTCAACTAATCGCATTAAAAGGCCACATCATCAAGAAGAAAGTGAAACTGACAGTGAATTGTAATTTAAAAGTATTACAGCGATTAAGAAGTATATTAATGAGTTTATTCCAAAATAATTTGTAGTAATTACTACTTATTATCCATCCTATAATAATTTCCAAACAAATTTTAATGCTACTATGAACCCCCCTAAAAAACAGCCAGAAAAGGGCCGGGTAGCCCGACCGGTTCCCGACCAGCCTTCATGTCGGGAACATAACCAAACCAGCGTGACGTTTCTGGCGGGTTCAGATCGGATAGCCCGACCGGTTCCCGGTTACAACTAGGGCTATCCGTTCGGATCCCGATCAGTTCCCGGGTTCGATTTCCACACGGGAAGTACAAATAGATTTGCCATACCTAAGCGGAACAAGGAATTCTTCACTAGAACCTGACAGAACGACTATCAGTTTTTCCTAGACTAAAAATACTAATCGGATCTTAATAGTGCCCCCATCAGTTTTTTCTATATCAGGAAATCCTAATCCGGACCCCACTAGAATTCAACTTCAAAAAAGGAAAGATACGGGAATTTCTACACGGAAGAGGATGGCAAATTTTCTATAAATCTAATATCTTCTCAAATGTGATGAGAAATTAAAAAACTACTGCTTAAAATTAAGGGCATGTGATACTTACAACTTATTGAACCAGATTCTACATGTTTACATTCAAAATAAATATAATTTTGTTCCTAAAATTCAAAAAATGGTAGAGAAGTTAAAAACGGATGTAGATAGACTACTTTTAGTTTTGATAATGATAAACAGATTTTCCGACAGATTTTGCTAAAATTGAACTTTTGTTCATTTTCCAAACGAAAAGTAGTCTATCTTCGTCCGTTTTTATCTTCTCTACTATTTCCTACATTTTATTTATTGAGGACGTAAAAATGTGTAGAAACCTCAAATCAATAAAGTTTGCTATTTTTTTAACTATCACATGGCCTTAAGAGAGTTTAATTTTTATTATAAATAATTAAAAATTTATTTATGATACCTAAACGCAGATTACTCTCACGATTCTTTAATACCAAAAACTGATTTTTTACAAGAATTTCACTTACTCCAGCTGATGAAAGTGGTTCAATCATTAAGCCTGCACTTAACTTGCCAGATATCGAAAGATTTCTTTCTATAACAAAAGAAAAAACCAGATTTTGTATAAAATATTTGGTACATTTAAAAATGTTCAATATTAATTTACTGAATAAATTCATTATTTAATATTACGCGTCCTTTCATATATTGCAACAAAAATTGATTTCCAAAATATTTTTTATTTTTAAATGTATATTGTGATTTCTAGAATTACGAAATGAAACGGAAATTAGACAAAAATTCATTTTTGTGGTAAGATGTTTTTAGAGTAATTCAAGAGCTGACCAAAATCTTAAAGCCTAAAGCTAACAAGAAAAAAAATATTTCGAGAAACTTTACTCAAATTTGAGCAAAGTTGGAGATTATTTAATAGTTTCAAAATGTATGTGACACAAATTATTTTAAAATATGAAATAATTTCAAATTAATTAGTTAAGTTTGAAATTTCTGCCACTGCCTACATTATCGGAGAATCACGGCGGAGGTTTCCGAACATAGAAACTAATGAGACCTTTAAATTTTCGTCTTTTGCATGTTTTTTACTTTTTGACAGATTCACAGTTTGTCATTTGATACTGATTGGTATTCTAAACTGTGCTAATTATAATAATTATATTGAGTGAAGGTTTCCCAAAAGACATTAAAGTAAGTATATTTTGAAAAATATATATGCGTTTCCACGTGTGACTATTTTGAACTATTTTTAAACTATTTATAAAAAATATTCACATTTTTGAAAGTCTTATCCAGACCGGTGTCTATAAATACATTCTTTGGTTACAGGTTGAATGAAAAGAGCTTAATGTAGAGTATTAATGTTATTTTAAACAATTTACAAAATAGTACAAAAATAGCCTTAATAATCTAGATCAAGCTATTCCCATTCAGCTTCACACCAAAGAGTAGAGTGTTTTATAATAGGGAAGATCAAAGTTAACAACTCTTTCCTGATCGTATATCCAAACTTTCCATTTCTAATGTTGAATTTTTCGAACAATTTGCATAAAACACGTTGTATGGGAGTTTTTGGAATCGTAGATTGCAAATTTGATGTCAGAATTGCATATTTCAAAATAGCGGATACCAGATGGCGACTATTTTACTCTAATTTTGAAGTTTTCGAACAATTGACACAAAACTTGCTGTATGGGTATTTTTTGGGTCGTTGATTACGATTCTGAAGTCAGAATTGGAAAATTCAAAATGGCAGATCGAAAATGACGGCTATATTAGTGCAAATTCTCAGTTTTTTCGCAATTGCGCCGAAACTTGGTAAGTAGGGGTTTTCGGGGTCGCTGATTACGAATCTGGTGTCAGGATTGCAAAATTCAAAATGGAAAATTAAAAATGGCGATGATGTTAGTGTAAATCGAAAGTGTTTTGGCAATTGCTATGAAACTTGGTATACTGGTATTTTCGGGATCGATGATTGCAATTCTGACATCAGATTTATAATCAGCGACCTCAAAAACCCCCATACTCTAAGTTTCGTAGCAATTTGAAAAAATTGCGAATTTGCACTAATATAACCGCCATTTTGAATCCGCCATTTTGAATTTTTCAATTTTGACATTATATTCTCAATCAGTGGCCCGAAAAACATTTTTTTTTTTACGATTTGATAATCGATCACAAATACGATACATTACATGCACTTATGCCGAAAATTCGTCAAAAATCGTAATTTTTTATGAATTCAAAAAATGAAACAAACAAAAATTGCCTGCCGAAAATTCTGCAAAAAATACATGTTACAGTTCTACGTGTTAGCTAACTGAAAAAAATTTGCCACAGCTATAGGACTAGTACTTTATGAACAGCCGATTTTATTCGAAAAAAAGTGATTTTTTTCGTTTTCAATTATTTATAACAAATTGTTAATTAACAATTTTCCACAGTTTTTCATGATAATTACTTTACATGAACTCTTAAGAGTCTAAGATCAAATACTCGTGCACTAAACAAGGCGAAATGTATTAGAAATGCTTGAAAAACTGCGAAAAAACAAGCCCCTGAAAGGGTTAAATAAACTCCTTCATTTATGGACCCTAAAGCCAATGCAAACGTACCAAGTATTATAAATTAAATCGAGGGTCAATACAATCTACCATTTTAATTAATTAATGCATATTATTTTTTATAGCAACTGATAGCAACTCTTTTGAGAATTTGATTTGATGTGTCGAGCGGGTCGAAACTGTGATTTTAAATCCTACTACTTTTAAAGTTTCAACCCGTTCTACAGATACCGACAAACAGATTTTCAAAAGAGGTCCTATATACAATGTTCCACGTAGTTATTTTATGCATTTGATTTTAGGAATTTGATTTTACATAACTTTATAGTTGACACTTACATATAGTGACTGTGACAACATTACATAATCGCTGTGACTACATTACTTAGTCACGGCGATCACTTTTAGTACCTGCATTAACGGGCCACCATTGCTTGAATTCAACCACAAAAAGTAGTTAAGGTAGTAGTCTGGTAACTTGGGTTCAAAAAATCGACAATTTTTTTTTGCTTAATTTGAAAGTACAATGTCTTGAGAATATACTGTGAAAATTTCAGACAGAAATTCGAAATATTTCGGGAGTTATAACGAGTTTCCTAGAGCGCCTCGGAGTCCAACCTTTAAGGAAAGATGTTTAGGAAGAAACACACAGAATAATAACGAGGCTTTTAATCATTGTGTTTGGAGTTTTGCACCAAAACATATTTTTGTAGGTCAAAAAACGTTAGAAATTGCTGCATTCACTGCAGCATGTATATTTAACGAAGGATTTTTCCCAGTACTAAAAATATTGGAAGTCATGGACGTTACGCTTGGCCCGTGCGCTGTCGCGTTTGCAAAATCCTACAATAAATCTCGGATTGCAAAAGCGGAAAATGCCACAGCAATGTCATCGAAAGAAGCCCGAAAGAGTCGAAGAGCGGACAAAGTTGCGGAGAATGATGCCTATGAAGAGGATGAAGGCATATTATACGCTCCAGGCATAGACGATTGACGTAAGTATAAGTTTACTTATGAAAATTTGTTGTTGAACTTTAAACGCGTTTTTCTCAAAACATTGTTTTTCTGGTCGGCCCGGGTCCTAACGTTTTTTCTACTGAACCGATTGCTTTCAAATTTTAACAGGCTGTTCTACACACTTATAGTTCTCGTCGGTACTAACGAGAATTTTTTTCACCCCTAACTTTTTATTTTACAACCCTTTCTTTGCTAAAATAAAAGGACTTTTTTTTCAAAGTCCGCCATTTTGTTATTTACCCTTGAAATTTAACTTCAGTAGTTCCGACCAGAATGACATGTCTATAGATTAAGAATAATCAAGAATATTTGATTTCAGATAACATCAAGAGCCAAAATCACCCGGGCCACCCACGTGCATTTTTTTTGAGGTTCCAACTTCGAGTGACAATAATAATAGTAATAAACTATTAAATTTTTTCAAATAAATTTTTTTTTATATTTTCAATATGTAAATAAAAACACTCTAAATATTTAAGATAATTCATTTTTATTTTCCTATAAAAAACCACCCTCCAAAGAAGTCATGAAAATAGGCATAAGTTACCAGACTACTACCTTAAGGACATTTTCAACTACATATATCACGTCACTATGCCCAGGATTTTTTCTCAGTGTATAAATGATTCTGCGCTTTGGATTTATTCATTTTTGATCCAAACTCTGGACTCTTAAAAAGTTTAAGCCGCGGTTATTTCGTAAATATTTAACATTGTTAAAAGGATTAGTTAATTAAGACATGAAGGAGTAATACAGATAAAAGTTCTCAAACTTATATACTTGAAAATTATGCGATGTAGTGGAACTCAAATAACGTTTTTTATATAAAAATTCAGATTCTTATCAATGAAATAGTTTTCTTCAAATCAGAAATACTTACTTTTAGCTGCTATAGCAACAAGGACGACAAATAACAGAACAAATTTGGACGACATATCAAAAAATCTAAAAATTTGAAACTATAATCTTTTTAAGCTTTTTATATTCGACGGCCTTTTATAAGATGAATTAGTATATAGTATATTAGTATAAGAAAGATAAGAGACGTTTTCAGCCGTATAAATAAATATAATAATAGTTAAACCTTCACTCAACGATTAAACTGATGACAAATAAATGATTGTATTTAATAATCATAACACATTTTATCATTATTTTTTTACATTATACTGTAATTTTAATTCTTCTTTCTTTATTTTTCTGATTTTTTTTATATCATAATTGCTTTTTATTTGCGATTAACCATTTTTATTATTTTACACGACTATAATTCTCTGATTTCTTTTTTTTTTTTTTGGAAGGTATAAGTGGCCATCCGATGTTGTATAGATTTTATTGAAAAATCGTCGACGTTTCGACCAAAATTTTGGTCCTTATCAAGACTACAAAGGAACATTTAACATTATTATTTATCAGAAAAATGAAGAAAAGTTGCAAACATTAATTAAAATTAAAAGAAAAAGAGAAATACATACCGAAAGATAAATTTCCAATCATCTTTTTTCTTCAACACAGTGACATGAAAAATGTCAATTTTATAGTAATCAATGTGTTTAAAAGATTTTTAAAAAAATCCATGTTAAATTATAAATATGTATAAAAATCCTGCTTTGTTGATAAATTTTTGTAGCATAGAATTTTTTTTAAATTTAAAATTCATTGATATAATTCTCTGACTCGTCTTTGATTCACCACTTTTATACATCAATTACTATTTTTTCTTCTTTAGTTGTCTACTTATTTCTTTTTTGGCTTTAATTTTGTGTCATTTTTCTTTATCTTGCTCTAGTATTTATTTTATTAATATTATTTCTCTTTAATGATCCATTCTTTTTCTTACATACCTCTGTTCATTGTAATTATTTTTATTCTTCTGGAGAAATAACTATACTTTTCTCATGTAAATAATAAAGAATAGTAAAACAAAGCAGAAATGACAAAAATGTTCTATCGGAAAGGAGACAAAAAGCCTTGGAACTGCGAGTTAGGAAATAATACAAAAAAAAGTAATTATTATTATCTAAAGCATCAGTGTAGGTAGAATTTAATGAAATTCTATCTGTAAAATAAAAATATTTTTTCCATTTTTCATAAATAAGGCATGAGAATTAATAATGCAATAGCAAAACTACCATAGAGAATAAAGATAGGAAAGTGTGGTAATTTTCCCCAACAACCAAGCCCAGTTGCAGATCCTGTACTCATACGTCATACTTAATCACAATCATAAGCCTTGAATGATTCCCCTTGGCTTACCTCTCAGTAAAAATTCCCTTGGTACACCACATATAATAGACAAACAGTATAATATAACGTATGGGGTGTATCGATACGTTTAACCTTCCCTCCCTAATGCTTGTATAGGGTGCATAAGTCAACAGATCAAGTTTTGTCAGAAAGACATAATTATCCATTATCCCAAAAAAAGCCAATTTTTTCCCTATCCACATACCCTTAAAAGAACTTGATCACATATCATTGACTGTCTGAGATTCAATTTAGACTGAGTAGCATTTAACTTTTATTTGCACCCCGCCATCTTTTTATTTATACAAACCGTCTTACGATAATTTTATTTATTATTAAATAATATTTGTAGCAATACGTTGATCGAAATATTGGATTTATATAGGGTCCATAAATGAAGAAATTCAATATGAACAGCGTTGCCAGACATACGGAGCGAAATTATGGAATCGACATGTTAAAAATGTTCACAAGACGCATGCGCGGCGCGAAATTCAAATTAATATATCTTCAAATACTTTAAAGTTTAATATTTTTTAGAAATAAAATGCTAATAAAATTTTGTTAATAAATATAATAATATTATGTTTTAATAAAACTAGTTTAATAATAATTATAAAAAAAAACAATTCTCATTGGATAATGGCTATTCTGCTTTTGTCTTCATTTCATTTCGGTTAAATGAAAAATAAAAAATGGAAGTATTTTTAAATTATGGTCAATTTAAGAGGTATGGTACACGAGGGATGGTACATGGTACAAGAGGCAAAATTATGGTATGATTACATAATTATGGTACGGTCTGGCAACGCTGAATATAAAAAAGGTGATGGGTCGAAACATTTCTGAAAAAATAATCCTGAAAAGAATCTATACACGAAGAAAAATAGTTCGAGAAACTTTATTCAACTTTGAGCAAAATTGGGACATATGGACAAGTTGGTTATAATTTAATATTATTGTAATAATTTGTGACGTACATGGATAGAAATTTGATGGTAGAAAATACCATTTTTGATGGTAAACCAGAACCATTAGGAATTTCTGACAGTTAGTCCCAATAATATGATATTTAATATAAAATGTTTCGGGAAATATCAGCAAAAATGATGGTAAAAATTGAAAATTCATTTGTTTTTCTTCAATTTGGAATATTAGCATCGGAGATTGTAAAATCCACTTTTATTGATTTGACTTTCTAAGCTCTACTGTAGTCGAAATATGAGAATGCTTTAAAGTGAAACGTTCCCATCAAAGGTGGTAAAAATTTGCCTCAATGTTTTCATTTTCAAAGACGCGCTGATTCAAAAACTCTGCTCTATACGATGACATATATTTACATCAGAAGATTCTTCTTACTAAGTACTTCTTCTTACGAAATGTAATACATTTAGCCATGAAATTTGTTTCCGTGTACCAAACTTTAAAGAATACATCACAGTTGAGTGAACTTTAAAAGTATAGAAATAAATTTTAAAGTGACATGTTTTATCAAACATGTCTGTTATTATATTGACCCAAAATTCATAGAATTTTTTCCATTTCTCATTATTTTGGCATAAGGTCAGATTCTTTTTATTTTCTTCGATTAAAATTTTCACTATTAGATATAAAAAAACTCAAAAAGAAAGCAAGGCAAACGTTTCGGCCACATATGGGGGCCCTCTTCAGTGCCATAAATTCAAAGATTAACTCAAAATTTCTGTAAAATGGAGATAATTAAAATAAGGATTATTTGCAAGCTATGAGATAAGTTTTTCAATTTTATGACAATCCTTATTTTAATTATCTCCGTTTTACAGGAATTTTGAATTAATCTTTGAATTTATGGCACTGAAAAGGGCCCCCATATGTGGCTGAAACGTTTGCCTTGCTTTCTTTTTGAGTATTTTTATATCTAATAGTGAAAATTTTAATCGAAGAAAAAAAGAATCTGACTCTATGCCAAAATAATAAGAAATGGAAAAAATTCTATAGAAATAAAGTTTCAAAATGTGCATTAAAAAATCATTACAATAATATTAAATAATTCAAATTTAAATTTAAATTTAAGAATTTGAAATCTTTCTGTGGAAAAAAAGACGCTTTCGACTGCGCTGGGATCTTCAAATTGTCCATATGTCCAAACTTTGCTCAAAAATTGAGTAAAGTTTCTCGAACTATTTTTCCGCGTGTGTTAGCGAAAATAACCTCCGGAAATTTCTTCTTTTAAAAATGATGGTCGATAATAATCAATTACAAATATAATCGATAAATATTAATAATAGGAGTTTGAAAAACAGATACTTTTAGTGTAATAAATTGTAATATTCTCATAAATGGTGTCAAATTCGATGAAACTGAAATAGAACTTTCATTACACTGGGCAGAATTTCATATAGTTGTCAAGAGACAATTCATGTCATGTCTATATCTGAATACTGTTCGATAACTGTTCCTTTCATTACTCTGCAGGGTAACAGAATTATAACTTTGTTTATAGTAGATACATTCCGGTGTATATTAGATATCCATACTCGACCATTGTCTCATGATTTCTGAAATAACTCATAGCTATTTGTTTCCATTTTCTACAGCAGCGAGAAATCCTCCCTCACCGGCGAACAAGTTAGTAATTAATTTTTGCGAATTACTCGGCACTCGACGTGCTGTCGCCGGTACGACTAAAGTCGTATCTTTCCTCGCTCACATTGTCACTTCGCTCCTAGTGATGGGTATAAAATTTCCATCAATTTTCTCAGAATAATGGGATTTATGATTTCATCGTAAATACCTTTTTATATAATTTCTTATAAACATTTATTCGCAGATGATTTATAGATTATAGTATGCTCAATTTTTTTTCTCAATGTTATTTCATGACAATTAAATACAAATTATGTTTATGCATCGAAAAAAGAGAATTGCACTGTCAAAATTTTCTGTGTTAAACTTTCATTAAATGTGATAAGAGTCTTTTCCAGTAAGGTGCATTAAATTTTGAATATACATTTATATGTTAAAAAATACAAATGTTTTCTGTGATTTTAATACACATATGTATTTATTTCAGTGTTCATTACTTTTAATATATTTTTAATTAAAATTAATTTATATAATGCCTAAATAATGGACAATTCAAGTTTACATAAATTTTTGAGGGGATGAAGGCCGATCTCAGTCTTATCTAGCGTTATGCCAATGTAAAAAATAGAAAAATACTAGATCAAAAATTTTTTTTTATTAAAATATCTTAAATTAAGAATATAAATATTCTCAAGTTTCTGGAGAATCAAAATAAAAAATAATGATCTGATTTGGTTGAAGTAAATTTGGTCGGTAAAATATGACAAATTGAACAAAAAATATGGTTGATCAAACGAAATATTTAAGATGCTTTTAAAAAATTTCAGTATTTATTATAAGATTCAACCAATAAATTTGGTTAAGCCAAATTTGTAAATTGAACAAAATTTCATTTATGAGTGTACACAGAGAAAAATATTTGTGTAAAATTACAAAGCTATTTGGAAACACATTATAAATTCTATTATAAAATACGCTAAATTGCTGTTAAAAATTACCATCTATTTAGATTAGAAAATTTTCTAAATAATTCAATGTAATTTACCATCTAGATGGGAATTTTTATCGGTAATTTAGCATTTTCTGTAATATAAATCCTAATAAATGTTGAATTATCAGAAAAAAGTACGTTACTTTAGAATTTGTTTGCTTGCTTGTTTAAAATAAATGAATAAATGGTTCTAGAGAGGTTTGTAGCAATTGCTAAAGGGGCATTCTGCGCCGCGCTGTTCAGCACAACTCAATTTCTCGTTTCATTCTCCAACACGGGTGCTATCTCGTTCGCCTGCCTGAGTTCCCTCGACGGCTGCGTATAATACGCCACCTATATACCAGTTATAATAATGCGAGGGGTTGGAGCCGCCGACTCACGGGGCGGTGGTACCACTGGTATTGGTTGATATTTCCAACAGTTATGTAATTTCCTGGGTATTGTTGCCGAGCGCTACTCCTATCATCCGCAGACGTGCTCAGGATCCAACAACCACTCTCTACGGGTTTACTGTATATAGATATATACCCCTTCCTCCGATCCCACCCTTGTCGGCACCCACGACATCCCTTCGTGTTGGCGACCCTCTTTCCAAAACTTTCCACAACAACGTAAAATGTCACACATATCAGGGACGAACGTCCTCAATATACTTCAGAAATCCTTATAATTTGCCCCACTACACCCCCACTTATGTAATGAACATCATCACGTCCTGAATACCGGGGTCCTGTACATTTTACCATTATTTCAATTTAAAAACGTACTGATCGGGATGATTAATTGCGTAAGACTTTAGAAATTTCTTAAGTACTTTTTTCTTTATTCAAAATTTAAAGCGATGTGATACTTAGCAAATTAGCAAATTTTATTGATTTGAGGTTTCTACGTGTTTACATTGGTTTGGAAAATGAATGGCCCTTAGGGCCATGGATCATCCAGAGACAGTGACGTCGGTAATTGAAATTACAGTATGTAAGGTTATTCAAAAATTATTGACCAAAATAGATTTTTTATACCAAATAGACCTTTTTGGCTTTTTTCACCTCGATCTTGTATCAGAAATCCATTTTTGTTATTGTTTTTCGAATAAGCTTACATACTGTAATTACACTTACCGAAGTCACGTGGTTCAGTTGATCCCTGGCTTTAATTATAATTTTAATTTTAAAGAATTTGAAATCTTTTTGTGGAAAAAAGATGCTTGCGACTTAGCTAGGATTCGAGAACTAAAAACAAATTTGAAATTGACCACTTCTAAAATACAATATTGAAATTTAAGAGAAAAAAAAGTACACGATATTTAAATTTGAAAAAATTAAAAATTGTCTATAAAATCAATGTTCGGATACATTTGAATATTATTTTAAAGTGTCTGAAGATAATTTGATTTAAAGTTATATTTTAAAAAGTTTCGCGATGATGATAATTTTTCATTACTTCACGTAGAATAATAGATTATAAAATGTAATATCCAGGTACAGTGACTATAGGACAGCCATTTGAATTATAAAAGCTATAATCTCGATTATAAGCGGTATGATTTTAGAATATAGAAAAAATTGTAGGTTATGTCACTTATAACCTGGATTATACTTCTTATAATCTACATTATAGTATTTATAATCTAAATAGATGTCCCATCCCTAGCGAACTGGCTGAACGGTAGCTTTACGCAGTACCGTAAAGCTATCGTAAAGCTATCGTAAAGTAGCATTATAACTCATGAATGAGGCAAAATAAACATTCAAAATGTTTTTATCCTTATTCTACGTTGAAAATAACGTTAACTGGTAATTGAAATATGCAATAATTTTATTTATTTACGCTAAAAATTGAAAAAAACATAATACCTGTCATTCAAGGCAGTGCAGTGGTTCATCACTTTCCATGTCTTCACCGTCAGGATTGAATATTTGTTAGAGTGAGATGAAAGTATAGTTGTGTCTCACTCCAACCAATGGTCAACTTTAACAGAGAAGTTCCACAAAAGGTGAACCACTGCACTGCCTTCAATGACAGGTATTACGTTTTTTTTAATTTTTAGCGTAAATAAATAAAATTATTGCATATTTCAATTACCAGTTAACGTTATTTTCAACGTAGAATAAGGATAAAACATTTTGAATGTTTATTTTGCCTCATTCATGAGTTATAATGCTACTTTACGATAACTTTACGATAGCTTTACGATAGCTTTACGGTACTGCGTAAAGCTACCGTTCAGCCAGTTCGCTAGGGATGGGACATCTATTTAGATTATAAATACTATAATGTAGATTATAAGAAGTATAATCCAGATTATAAGTGATATAACCTACAATTTTTTCTATATTCTAAAATCATACCGCTTATAATCGAGATTATGGCTTTTATAATTCAAATGGCTGTCCTATAGTCACTGTACCTGGATATTACATTTTATAATCTATTATTCTACGTGATTTTAATTTTTTCAAATTTAAATATCGTGTACTTTTTTTTCTCTTAAATTTCAATATTGTATTTTAGAAGTGGTCAATTTCAAATTTGTTTTTAGTATTCGCATTTTAAAATAATTCTTTTATTAAACAGTTAATAATTTATGACAAGCTCAACAGATCATAGCCAATAATATTTTTGGCACTAAAGAGGGTCTCGATTTGTGGCCCAAATATGTGTTTTTTGTTGTTCGTTATATTACGATCAAAGACTATGGCCCCAAGCCAATGCAGTCGACCGACAATCGAAAGACCTGGGCTCGAATCCCAGCTAAGTCGAAAGCGTCTTTTTTCCACAAAAAGATTTCAAATTCTTTAAAATTAAAATTATAATTAAAGCCAGGGATCAACTGTCACCTGGATATTAAATTTTATAATCCATTTTTCTCAGTGTTTTTAGTTTGGTAGTAAATATAAATAAATGTGTTTGATGAAAAAATAAATGAAATAAAAATTTTATTCTGCAACCCTATTACATAGGAGAATTGGAAAACCCTAAGTTAAGAACTCGTTTAGAGAGTCAACAACTCGTACCGATCTACTTACAACTACAAGTAGATACTTGAGTGCCCTCGAATCGCATTCAAGGCATTCAATGCGTTTCGTATTTCTGAAATCACGTACGATTCTCTGTGTCTCCGTTTATTATCGCCACTTCACATTGGTATACCACATCATTCTGACAACTTTGCATTGAGAGCCATTCAACATACCGTGTATATTGTTAATTAAACTACGCGTCGCTCTACCATTGTCATATTGACAAAAGCTAGTTTCATGATAACTGGAAGTACGCGTATATTCAAACACAATTATTCCTCTTGCAAATATTGTAGCACATGCATTTCAATATAGCTGTTTTCCATGAAATCACACTTTCCGGTACTCTAAACGAGAAAATTTCAAACAGATACACTTTTAGTTAAATTACTTATTAGATTTATTAATTATTATCTATTTCTACATAAGTACTACAAATAATTTAGTTGGCGTGAATAAAACCAATTACTCTTTAAATGTGAACTGCCCAAAGTTACTAAATTAGCCAGAAATCACTCATCTGTAATCAGTGACGATTTTAAATGAAATAGAGTTTAAGATTAAATTTTTAGTAGATTTGAATGAATTTTCACCTTGATGGTGATTTCCACTTGAAAAATGTTTAGAGAGCAGTAAAGATTCTTTTCTTTTTTCAGTATGAAATGATATTCAAAATGACAGAGTAATTTCACTTGTCACGAGGAGTACATTTTCACTTCAATTGGATAATTATGGTAATTAGGCTTTACAATTGTGTTATAGTTTTAATTAGACCCACATTTTTATTTTTTTTTAATTGGAGCAAAGTTTCATTTTTCAAGTAGAAGGAAAATCCAATATTTTATTTTGAGTGACTTTCCGCCCTGAAATAGAGAAGCTCCAATGGAGTGAAGTACATAAATATTTGAAACTTAGAGTGAAATATCACTTGAATGCCTACACTTTTAAAAAAATCGTAATTTTCCAATACATGGGTGATGAAATTTTCCAATAATAAATTGAAAAAATAAACTTCTATCGAATTATTTCAATAATTTACAAGAAATATTCGAATCCCTATTGTATTTTTCTTTCAGTATTGAAATTTTTCAAACGTAATCTTAGAATTTTTCAAAGTTAGACACGCAATATTCGGTACGTTATTAAATATTTCCTACATGATTTATATAAAAATTTCAAAACATATATTGGTTAATTACTTCCAATACTTTATTGGAAGTTTAAAAAAAAATGTTTAGAGTGCAGAGTAAAAAATATCACTGAACTAGAATACAATTTCAGCTTATAATTTGCTGTAAAAATATTCAATTTCATAGAAAGATTGAATCTTTTCACTACAGTGGATTTACTTAATAATTTGTACAAAGCGTAAATGTTGTTAGCATCATGGGCAGTATGGAATTTTCACTCTTGGAAATTTCAGGGAGCAAGTATTACAATTTATTGCAACATCGTCATAATGTAAAAAAAAGTATAACTCATAAATATTATTTCCTGCCCTCAACACGTTTAAATTATAAATTTCTTTTAGAATAAAAATGGAGAAGAGTCGTGGCTAAAATTTATGTAGCTCACATCACATTATTCAGGTTTAACAAACATCAGAAAAGCTAACAAAAACACTTTATAACAGTCTCATTAACATCGGCTCCCCTTCCATATAAAACTGAAGCTAATTTCCTGCTTCGAGAGGCAATTCGATTCTTCTGAGCGTAGCTCAGCCCCTGTTAATTTAATTAACCATCAGATTTAGCGAAACCTTTCTCGTAAAAAAAGAATGAAATAATGAATATGTAAGTACATCGACGGAAACAGGTTCTTGGTTTTCCGGGGCCATCGACGACACACCTCTTTACTACACCGATGCAGTATACGACCATGAGCTAATCGCATGAAGCGAACTTGTTGGAATTAATTGGTCCAGCCAATTAACGCGCTTGGCTCAAATGGGCCCACAAGAGATGCAGGCAATGAAATCCCATGAATGGCGCATCCCAAGTCGCGTAGGAAGATCCTTTCAACGCAACTGAATTAATTTGAATTCGCAGCTTCTTCGAAGGAAATCGTTTCCAGCTCATAAAATCCACCTGTATTAATAACAATAATATTCTTTGTTGCGATTTTGACTTGTATAATACCTCCAGTTTATGTACTAGTAGCGGAATATCTGCATGATTCATAAAACTTCAACATGTTCCTATTTTATTAATAC
This sequence comes from Diplolepis rosae, assembly GCA_030998225.1. Classification (NCBI taxonomy): domain Eukaryota; kingdom Metazoa; phylum Arthropoda; class Insecta; order Hymenoptera; family Diplolepididae; genus Diplolepis; species Diplolepis rosae. The sequence goes on along the minus strand of JAPYXD010000555.1, from coordinate 23,223,550 downwards.
CACTAGGGTACTATGTAAGCTAATCAAAGTTGAATACACTTTAAGTAGTAACTAATAAAACTCGTAATAAGCTTATCGGTGCTATTAGTATAAAACAATTTGTACACGGAGAAAAATAGTTGAAATAATTTTACTCAACTCTGTCGATTAAACTTGGGACAAAAGGACATTTGAACATCTATTAAATCCTAGTCGGGTAAAATCAATTTGATATATACCTAATTCACCCAAATTGAATAACAATAAGCGTAAAATGTAAATGTTAAATGTAAAATGTTATCGACGACAGGGCACCAACATGCGTCAGTGGGTTAACATGAAATGTATAAGTATATCACTGACGCTTGAGGTGCTTCAAACCGTAGTTGGGTAAAATGAGCATCGGGCGTATTATTTCAACTGGCAATGGTATGCTTCTCTTAAATAAAAAAAAAATCTTACCTCGAGCCTACCAATAGTCATCCGGTACATACACAAATAACTCACAAATACATTCACACCATTCAGACGTAGCCAATCACATTTCAAATTACAAATACACTTAAACATATAACCTTACATATATAAACCTAATAACTACACTTATATACAGTACAATACGCTTTCGTCGAATCACGCACACACTCGCTTACAATGCTAAGATATAAAATTTGGAACTTTGTTATATAGTGACTGCATGAGTTATTCAGAGCTTGTGAGAGTAAGTGCCGTCAATAAAATTTTTTAGCCTTACTCAAGTAAAAATAAATCGACTTTTTTCATAAAGGATTAATAAAATATTTTTAAAAATTAATATAATTAATCAATTATTATAACTATGATTATTGATATATATAATATAATTATTAAATTACATTTAGTATACATTTTTATTATAACGATGTATGAAGTTTAGTGAAACTAAATTTTCAAATGTACATTAAAAAATTGCATTATTATTAAGAAGTATCCTGTATAAAAACATTTAAAAGAAGGTTCTTTTATTTCCTGTGTTTTATATTTTCAAAATATGGGTTTTGCATTTGCGAATTCCAAATTATTATTCTGCCTGAGTAATTTATGTGATATTTCATATTTTATGTAATACACTTATCGACTTTTTTTTGTTTAAATTTTCATAATATCAATTTAATTTTAAGAATTTAAGTTTTTGAAATTAAAAATTTGTTATGTGTGCCCAAGGCGCAGATTACTTTCATTCGTTCCTGCGTGAATAGATGTAGCTGTTGGAATAAATCTTGCGATTCACGGTTTACTCAACTCTCGATTGAAGCGTAGAGTAGAATGAACGGAAAGCTCTACTATTTTTGTGATTTAATAAAAGATTGGTCTTTTATAGTTATATTACGAGTAATAATATATATATTTAAAAATTTTTAATGCACGCTTTCATACTTCACCCTACACTTCTGAATTTTACTCAACTTTGATTCATTTTCGAACATTTAATATATCACAAATAAATACAGTGATACTAAATAACTTCTAACTTGTCCTTATGTCCCAAATTTGATCGGAAGTTGAGTAAAATTACTTCAACTATTTTTCTCCGTGTAGCTTTTGGAATAAATAAATAGCACTCAAGGTAATTTCTTCTGTAATCTTTTGCCTCATTATTCAAACATATTCCTTTGTCAGAACACATGGATTCTTCTCATAAAACTAATATTTGAATACTGGCATTCTCATTAGCATTTGGATTATAATTTACGTTTATATTGCAAGTTTATTCGCTACACATTTCAATTTTTTAGTCTAAAGGTTTTTTACGTGTTTTTACCAGAATTTATTATTTTTAAAAAATATTTGAAAACTACACTGTTAGAAATGTCACGGTGGTATTGAGTAACGGTATCTTAAAATTGGAAAAAATTTACTAAATTTTTTTTTTTATTTTTCTTAATATTATGGACCTTAACTGAATTTTCAAAAAATTTATCTTAAAACTACCAAAATGTAACAGAACTTTTATAAAATTTATCATAAAATTGCGTAACTGTAACATGTGGCTGAATTTTCAGCTGCATGTAACTGAATTGAACTTCAGTTACCTAAACGTAAAATTATTCCTATTACAAGTATCAGTATTTCCAGGGAAACATATACAGAATATTCAACACTTTGTAACTGAAATTTAATGAAAAAAAAAAAATTTCATAAATTTACTAAAAAGTAACAGAATTTCCTGAAATTCTGTCTAAATTTTGGGAGGCTGTAGCTGAATAAAACTCCACTCACATGTTCTAGGAAATTGCGGTAGAAATTTCTAACAGTGTAGAATTGGTGTTAGCAATTCTAAGCTAATTTCTATAAATAATCCTATGTAATTGTATACTACATATGTACTTGCATCTATATTTTCAGTAGCATTTAAACACAAATATATATTAGTTTTTTATTTTAAAAAATTTGAAAATCTTTCTGTGGAAAAAATGACGCTTTCGACTGCGCTGGGATTCGAGCCCAGGTCTTTCGATTGCAGTGACAAAAATTTCAAACTCAACTAATTAATTTGAAATTAGTTTTTTAGTTGATTTATATTAGAGTTATTTGCTAGAATTTTATTATTATTCCTAAGGAACTGATTTGACAGTGAAAAATATTTTTTTCAGTGAAAAGGCAAATCACTGATTCAATCAGTGAAAATTTGAGTGATTCAGATTTAGAGAGCACGATATTTTACATTTTCTTTTAAATTTTTCTCATTACCAAAGTTTATTCCAAAATAGGGCTCATATGTGTAATATTTTATCCACTATTTTAAAATTTTAGAAATAAAGATCACTGATGAGGACTCTGATTAGAGTCGAAACGTTTGAAAGTATGTAACTTCCTGAGTTATCATTTCTGAACGCTAAAGCCAATTATTAACAACAACATCGTATGAAATTAATGATAATCTTTGTCAATGTTTATTACATTTATAACTTAAATATATAGTGTACAAAAAGTCTGAAAACGAACGAATATCTCAAAAGCCATCCTAGATTTCATTTGGGTCTTATAAGCAAATGGAAATAGACTAAAGTCGTATAATAGGGTCAATCTCGGGTGTTGCCTCCTTAAACTCAGGTAATCCTCAGATCAAAACAATCAGGGCCGTGAAAACTATTCCAGTATAGGGATTTCTGATTATATTTCTGCACTATATGTTCTTTCGGCACACCTTTAATTTTTATGAATGTTTCATACTGGTCTCTAAATGACAAGCGTTTTCTCTTCTTTTGTTCACTTATTTCATACCGTATAATTTTAAGAGAGTTAAAGCAAACATGACGTAGTGGCACTGCCTCTTTTCTTCCTACGTCACTTAACGACTTCAAGTTGTTTATATCGCCACTCTTTCGACCCCTCACACTGCACCGTCACCAAACTAATTCTAGATAGTCCCTAAACCCAGTTCCCCTATTATCAGACTCGAGTGTAATGGGGATCCTTATTTGCAAAATTCTACTTATAAAAACCCCCGGTTACAACTTTTACTAAACTACACCGAAAAAATCTGCTCGTTCAGCAATGATTAAATACAGTCGTAACTTTATTGATTCGAGATGAGACCAAAAATTTCCACTTAACATGACTTTCGCAAATTTTTCGCCGTGTACCATTTAATTCAGGAAAAATGTATCACAGTAGGAATTATTTACGTTAAAAATATTGAATTTCAGAAAAATAATTCAAACTTTATCAAAAATTATACTTGGATCGTTAATCATGAAAAATTCTCAAACTTACCAATCAAATATTTTTTAATACTTTCCACGCAATATATTCATCCATTTCCAGAAAACGACTACGACCACACCGATATATAGATCTTTCAAAGCCCTGAAACCTGTATAAAAAACATTAGTAAAATGAATTGCTCTCCAGATATTCAATTTCTAGACTTTTTGCTCACCCTGTATAAGTGGTGTTTTTAATGAATTACAAATGTATTCTCGTATATTTAAAGTAGGTCACTGAAACCTTAATTTAATAACGTTTTAATTGATTTTTAATTTCTTAATTAAATCTGAAGGAGCTGAAAGGAGGTTTTTGACGATGGTAATAAAATGAGGAGTATTATAAATTTATTAATGTGTAATCTGTGAGTGGAATTGGAGAAAGGCTAAAGAAGAGATTGAGGAAAAGGTGGTATGTCCATTTATAATAACAGCCGTTGCTGCACCCGGCAGATAATGCATAAGACACGTTAAAACTCCCTTACTCAATTGGTTATGAGCTCCACGAGAGGTGGACGTCTCAATTTTCTACTCGACTTAATGACCGATCGTTAAAACCCGACTCCACTTCTTGAACCGGCTCCAGGGCTCGTCCCGCAGAGCCCAACCCACACCTGCATCCTTCGCCAAGCATCGTACTAGCGTAATCACTGCTGTCTCTCCTAATGACGTTTATAAACCTCGTCAAGCTTCGATGCTCTAACTACTCACCAGTGACACCCAGGTACTACTTAGAATACCTTTATTCTTGATGTCTTAATCACACTTTCTGCAATTATGTGGCATTAATTACCATGGCGAAAGTTTCGGATTCAAATTCAATCTGAGCGAATCAGATCCAATCCGATGGATTCGAATCAATCCGAGTTTAGATTACCCCGGCGAAAGTTTCGGTAAGGGATTCAATCAGAACGAATCCGAGTCATTCCGAAATTTGTTTCCGAACCAATCCGAAAAACGTTTTGCATCTCGTTTAATGGAAATAGGTTGAAAATCAATCAAACAAAATTATTCAGTATTCAATCTGAATGAATCCGAACCATATTTTTAATTGTAAAGTGACATGTTTGATGACATGTCTGCTATTATATTGACCCAAAATTCATAGAATTTTTGTTAATTTCTCATTTTTTTGACATTGGGTCAGCTTCTTTTTATTTTCTTCTATTAAAATTATCAATGCTACTTACGATAAAAAACGCAAAAAAAGAGAGGAGGCAAACGTTTCGGCCACATATGGGGGCCCTCTTCAGTGCCATAAATTTAAAGATTAATTCAAAATTTTCGTAAAAGATAAAAATGTAGAAGATAGTTAAAATAAGGATAATAATGAAACTCAAAAACTTATCTCATCGCTTGCAATTCAAAATGAAGAAGTCCTCAAGTCAATCCGGGCATCAATCCGAATGAATCCGAGGTCGAAATAATGCAGATGGAAAATTCGCTTTACATGGAGAAAAATATAGAACTGACAAACTTTTTTTTGACGTGTCAGCAAAATATTAGTTCTCCTTACAAAAAGTTTTGTCAAGCAAAAAGCAATAACAAACTCTATTGTTGATTTAACAAATAGGTTTGTTGGGAAAACTGAAAATTTGGTGGGAAAGAAAAAAAGTTTTGTCTGTTCTATATCAACAATCTGGTTGGTTAATAGAGCAATTTTTTTTCTCCGTGTAGATTAATCCGAGATCGGATTGAAGCAGAATGAGTCAAGTCGAAGTGATTTTTGACCATTTTCAGATTGATTCGGAGACAGATTTCGGAATGATTCGGAATAGCTCTGATTCACTCGAATTGCATTCCAATTCGAAAAACTCACTGGGGTAGTTTAAACCAATTTTTCAATCTGAATCATTCCGTACTCGGATTCAATCGGATTAAAAATCAGATTGATTTTCAACAGATTTGCATCGAACAAAATTCAAAACGTTCTTGAGAATGGCTCAGAATAAAGCTGATTCGTTCGAATTGAATTTCAATCCGGAATTTTCCCCAGGTTTCCTTATATACCACCCGTTACGCTCTCTGTTAACAGTTTACTGTAACGTTTAAAAACTTCACTTACTCCGTCGATAATTCTGAAACTTCAACCTTTTATTATTTTGTTATTAAAACAGTATAGATAAAAAGAGATATTGACTCAAGCATAAAATAAAATGTCTTCACGTATATTTTGTAAACTATAAATTCTTTTTCTAAACTATTTTTATTTTTTAATAATATTCATTAAGTTTAATAATAATGAAAATTTCTATGTATTTGTTCCTATATTTCTCACTTCTACAGTTCGTTCAAACATATTTCCAGATTCTATAATAAAATGGAATTGCTGGAGTGTAGATTTCTGTAGAATTGCTGAAGCACTTTGAGTGCAGGAAGTTCCAGGTCCGACGAAAAGTTTATCATGATGAGACTTCGAAACAGTTTCCGTTTCCATAATTTTATTACAATGTTTCGCGCGAAGTTTCGATATCAACTTAGCATCACCCGATTGGTCGACTGCTCGACAAGCTTCCACATTTGAAGACTTACGAGTCTCGATTTTCTCCCTAGACGGCCTGAAACAGACGTAATCTCTGTAAGAAATCATTGTTTCTCAGAACGAGTTCTTTAATTTTCTGTATCTAACGTTTTCCTTCTTTTCATAATTGCAAGTGTTATCCTCGAAAATTCATTCAACTATTACCGTCATGGATAATCCATTCACCAAAAACGATTATTCTCAAATATACCAGTTCAGAAAAAAAATCTAAATTAATTAGAATACAATTAATTCAGTTTTTATCAGGATTTTTATCACCTTTATGGGGGTTTCACCATAAAAGACTCTTTATTTTACAAGTAGTTCAAAATAAACCTTTTAAGTACACTCGAGATTCCCTGTAACGAAACCTCTCTTTAACGAGCGCGTCTGCCTCCCTATAACGAGCAGACGATCGACCCCTCTTCCCCCACTACTACGGAATGAAGCGCGCTCGAATTTGAAAAAGTAATCAATGAGTTCGATGGCTTTTATCACAAATTAATGAATTAATCACAAATTTTTAGTATTTTGAATACATACCGTCAAATAAGTTAATTTCATGTTCAATACTCACAGAAATCTTTTTTATACGCTTTTAACTATGTAAATAAATTATTCACATAGCCTCACTGACAGACTGGCTGCGCGCATTATATAACGCGCATAACAGCGCGTAGCAACAAGTAGGATATGGAGGGGATCCCTCTCGCGCTCGTTACAGAGAGGTCTCCGATGCTCGAGCTTCTCGTTACAGGGAATCTCGAGTGTACAAAGATGTAAAAATGTTTAAGAAATAAATTTCATTCAGATTCTATCTCCTCCCCCTCAACCCTTACTCTTTATATTATATTGGAAAATCCCAGACATTAAACACGGTGAATAACATTCTTTAACAATGATAATTGATAATTTATTCAAAACATCAATATTGCTAATTGCTTTTCTTACGGATTTAAGATCATCTCGAAATCTTTCTGGCGACGTGAACTTCGATTACGTTCAATTAATTTTTCTATGGTTTTAGCATCAATGTTAACTGTTTTTGATTTTTCTGTTTCACTTCTAAGTTTTTCAACATTTTGTATTAAATGTTGAACTTGCAATTTTAGAACAGCATTTTCATGAACCAAGCGACTGTTTCTTTTGACGATCTGGAAGACAAATTTTTATATTTTTTATTGAATGTTTAAATTATAATAAAATCTTATCCACTTCAATGAAGTTATACTTATATCTACATATGTAAATATAAATTCTATTAAAATATTATTGGGATAATAAATGTATTCATCTTAGTTCGAATTAATATCCTACATATATTTTTTCTTTGTTTTCATTTTACCTGCAGATATTTTGCTTTACTCATAGGTAAAGGATCTTGGAATTTCTTAGATACTATTATATTAAGTTCCTCTCTGGCTTCATCTAATTTTTCCATCATTTCAGACATCACTTGTAAATGCTCTTTTGTGAGCTGATCTAATTTTTGGCGAATATTGTCTTTCGCAAGTTTCATCTTTAAAAATTTAATGCAGAGATTATAGGTAGTCTGACTTTTTTCAAATAATTCATCTTTCAATTTTTTATTTTCGTCTTCTAAAGCTGATCGTATTCTCTCAAATTCAAGACGATGAAACTTGGAAGAACCATCAAGACATTTCTCCTTGTGAGTTTGCATTTCCTCATAAAGGTGCTCCTTTTCTTTTTGATAAAGGAATCTTTCATCATTCAGCTGTTCTAGAGGAAAATGAACTTTATTAGAATCTCTGAATTCTCATTATTCATTCTCAGTGAATTTATAAAATAACTCTTAAAATTTCCAAATAGGTTTTAGATAGGGTTTTTGTTTAATCTTCTAATTACATATTAGAAACATTTGATTTCAAAAAATATTTCTTTCAATAACAATTTTTAAAAAATGCACATTTAAAATAATTCATTTTTCAAATTTTCTTGAATTAAGGCCATGTTTTAGGTGGGCCACGTGACCAAGCAATCAATTTTTATTTGCCCATATGGTAGAAGGAATAATAAACTACGTTTATTTGCTTCATTTGGGTAAAAATTCCGAAAAAAGAATTTCTGATGAAATTAAATATTAATAATTTTTGTCGCCTGTCGCATTTCCACACGAAATGAGAAATCGATTTGAAACTTGTGTAAATTAAATAAAAGACAAATTTTGCAATAAAGAAGGTTTATCTGGTCCTAAATATTTATAAATGTGAATAAAAAATTTTCAATAAATAAGCAGATTTGTTCGAATACTAACAGCGCCGTAGAACATAAATATGGTCGCAGATAAATCTTTTAAGTACAGACAATATCAACAATATTTTATATGCACTTTGAGGACCGCTTACATTTGGACCATTGGCAAAAAAAGAGTTAAAAATAATATACAACAATTTATGGATTTGAAAATATAAAAATCTTTAGTACAGCGTATCGTATACCATTACAGCTACCACTTGCAAATTTTCACCTATTGTTTTTGACTATGTAAACAAGAATCCGTGCCTAGGGTTTTTAAAAAATACTGATTTTACGATTTATTTTTTTCCCCAATTGTCCAAATGTAACTAAATTTGGATGGGGTGACCCTGTGTATGTTCCAAAAAACACGGTAAAAATTTGAAATCATTTGGTTCAGTTACAGATTTTGTGAGTCATGAAAGTGACGGAGCGCCGAATCCGGGTTTTGGACCGGTACACGGAGAAACTTTTTATATGAATTTTTACTATAGTATTTTTCAATTTAGGGAAAAACGTATCATTTTGAGAATTTTTGTTGGTGTAAATACTAAACTTTATAATAATAATATGAAACTTCAGCATAGTTCATAGCAAATTTTACTATAGTTTATACTAAAGTTTCATATCATTTTTATAAAGTTTAGTATTTTTACTAACAAAGATTCTCAAAGTGACACGTTTTTCCCTAAATTGGAAAATACTATAGTAAAAATTGATATAGAAAGTTTCTCCGTGTAAAGTCCCCTTAATTAGACAGCCTGCAACAGTTATTTTTAGAACTTCTTTTGAACAAGTACTCTCTGAGGAAAGTGGGTTTGAGTAAGTTGCACAAATTACTATTTTTGCGGCAGATATTGATTAAAATCTTCAAAAATGCCATTTTTGCCAAGTCATAACTTTTGACCTAAAGAATAGTTGAAAACACTATTTGTATTTTTATATTCATTTTTTACCAATAAAATTATTTTTATGAAATGGACAAATGCGTAGAGTAATATAAATTACTTTTCTTAGTATATTATTTATCACGTTGCATATTAATTTAGTATTAGGTATTGTACACTGTTAGAAATGTTTGCAATTTTAGTATACAGGGGTATATTAAATTTCCTATATGTTTACTAAATTTACTACACTTGGTAATTTTAGTATACTCAGGTATACTAAATTTCTTTATATGTATACTAAATTTTTTAAGTGTACACTAAGTTTCTTTTACGTATATGAATTTCGTAGTTTCTGTATACTAAAATTCATAAATCTGTATACGAAATTCATCTGCGCAAGCGCGTTTCGAGTTACGCGGATCATGCAACATGCAGACTCACATGCCGATGTATTTGTGGTTAACTACGTTGTTGGATCGACAAAAGTTCGGATTGTTTGGATCTGCGTTTTTCTTTTCAAAAGGTAGGTTTAATTTATTTACTCGTTCACAAATGTAAATTTACGTATCCCAGAATTTCGAAGCTTTATAAGTGAAATGTGAAAAAAATAAAATAAAAATCCCAGATGTAGTTAGACATTTTAGGTTACATTAACGCGCGAAAAAAAGTTGATCTTGCCCAAGTAACACAAGATCATCTATTAGACGTCTAAAACATCTTTTTGGGGAAAACGGGAGAGCTCTAGAAGACGTTTCGATTTTCTGCTGAAAGTGCTATTACTATTTTTTTAGATCGCGTACTCATTAGAGTTCAAGATGTTATGGAAGGAGTTCAAGTTGCTTTCGCATCGTACTACGTGTTTGGATATTCATACGCTGCGGAATTGCCAAAATCTTTAGAGTTCATTTAAAGGTAATTATTTGATGATTCATTCAATATACATATAGTTTTTACGTGTCTTTCAAGTACATATTTACAAAATGAAATTATTTCTTCAGGTTCATATTTGACAATAACCCTCTGTCTCCAGGCGTGAAAAGAGTGAAGGGCGCTAAAAGGATCATTATCTTTGATAATTATTAATAATTCTTAATAAAGTGATACTCTGTACTTCAACTGTATTTATTTTACAATATACCCTATTGAATAATAATTGTAAAACAAAACATTACAAATCGCAATATACTTTATTTTTAATGGTAACATTTATATCCTTTCGGACAAAGTTTAGAAAAAAATATTTATCTTCAAATCGACAAGGAAAACAATTAAATACAAATTTAAATTTATATTAATTATTTTCCTTATACTTTGAGTTTTACTGCTTCTCTAGCATTAGTACACACATATTAAAATTAGTATACCCATATAGTAAAATTACTATATGTGTGTACTAAATTTCATGTACACGTATACTAAATTTAGTGCACGCGTATACTTAATTTCATATACATGTATACTAAATTCAGTATACGCATATACTAAATTTCATATACGCGTATAATAAATTTAGTACACGCATATACTAAATTTAGTATACGCCGGTAAACTAAATTTAATTTCATGTTGTACATTCATGCTTCCATTACATGTATACTAAATATAGTACAGATTTTTCTCACAGTGTATATGTATCAAACAGATGGTCCATGGTCAAAGATAGTTTAAGTTTATCATTTGCAATAGTACTATCTTATTCTAAATTTTGAAACGTTTTTCTTGGTAATGTTTACCATTTGATATAGTACTTTCTTATTCTGAAATGTTTTTTTTTGAGAAACACCAAAATATGGCAAGTATCCTTTCAGATTGCAAATTGGCCACTTCAAATTTTTTTTGAAATTTTCTTCCTTTTGTCCAATTTATGTTTAAAATGTCGGTATTATCGAAAAAGAGAAGAGTAAGTGAAAGAATAGTTTTTTCCATAAATTATTTTCGAACGTGTTTTATCCTGTGTTTAATATACATTTCAAGGAAATATTTGCCTAGTTGACCCTCCAGGAAACGTTGGATCCAGTTTCTTCGTATACAATATATCTTTTGTTCAAATTCATGTCTTCCTCTTAATTATTCTTTCACCCTTCAAACTGTCGAAATTCCTATAACGTGGGTAGTTTTCTTACCCTTAATAGGGTAGAAACCCATATAAGAATCTTCCTTATCTATCGAATCTTTGGTTCAGTTTTCGAACTTCTTTCTTTACCTCATAGCCAGCACGTAAAAGGGCACAAGTGAAATTTCAATTTAAAACAGATTTCAAGTAAATGTCCCAGTAATCGGTATTTTAGTTTCAGTAATCGGCAAACTAATAATTTTACATTTTATTGGATTATCATTGATTTTGACAATTTTTTATCATCCATGTTACTGAATCGTACTATCAGTTGTTGTAAAATACTATAGTAAAAATTGTTTTTTAGTACTTTGTCAAATTTTACTGGTACACTGACGATTACTGGGTCATTTTCCTTAATACTTTCTTAGAATATCTGAAAAACCTCTCACTCGTATCTTTAACATTTTTTTAAGAATTTATTTTTGGAGAAAACTTATCATGTGTTAATATCAAGTAAAAAATGTTTTTAACTGTTTCTGGCGATTTAACACTAGAAGTGCCAGGTGGGTCACTTTTGACCCAAGAGAGTTTGTGGAGGGCTCTACCCCCCTCCATAATCATCGCAGGACTAGTGTTAAAGCCTTTTCAAGTAGCAAGAAATTATAATCTTTTGTTCCTTTAAATTCCCTTACATTTATCAGACCATATTGATAAAATTCTCACATAAAATAATTTACAATATTTGAATCATCAACATTTTCTATATTATTTTAATATTAGTTAGTTGAGTTTGAAATTTCTGCCACTGCACGGAGAAAAATGGATATTGACCCATAATATCTAGATATTGAGGCACAATGTCAGTAGCATTTAACTATGTGACAAACATTTAGATATTCTACTTCAATGCCTGCAGATATTGAAAAAGAGATATTAACCACCAGTATCTCAGATATTGAACTTGATTATCTTATATATTAAGAATGAATATTCGAGATACTAAACTTCTGAATATCCTCGTTAGTAAACTTGAATGCCTGAGGTACTAGAGTTGACTAGCTCAGATATTTAATATCAATATCAGGTATACTGGAAATGTAAGTTATAAATGTTACAGTTCAATATCTAAGATTCTCAAAAAATTATTTTAAAGGTTATAAAATAACTACATATTCAGTTTTTAGAAAAAAGTCAAATTATATTTTATTATGCTCTTTTCTGTAAAAGTAATGTAGATGTTTGAACCAAATTTTCATTATCTGGCATGTCTAAAATTAATTTAATGTTCTTGTTAGAAACTTAAACTTAACACTAAGGTTAGATTTCATTTTCGGCTATAAACCACATATAGAGAAAATATATAACTTATATGTTTTACTTACTGCATCTCAAGTTAATGACCCGATCACTTTTATTCCATTAGAAACACTTATTAGAATTTAAGTAAACTTTAATAAACTTTTAAAACTTATCTTTCCGGAACGCTGCAAGCATGTCAATCTTAGATTCACTTAGATTTCGATGAGAGCGAAAAAGTGATCACATAACCTTTATATATATGCGCGCGCACTTCATGCTTCAATATCTAAACTATTGAATCTGAATATCAAATGTTACTTCTTGGCAAAATCTTATATATTGAAAAAAAAAATTTTAATATTGCGTGTCAATATCTAGATATTATGGATGAATATTTCCTATTTGAATATCTACTTTTCAATATCCATTTTTCTCCGTGTGCCTGGCTAAAATTTTACCAGTGCTTTGATATACTTTTGTTGTAAAAACATCTTTAAGGTACATTATTGTTTGTCCAATTCCCAAATATTTTGATTGAAATTATGATAAAATAAATTTGTCAAGTCAGGAGAATACCCCTGTTGAATGGCTTTTCTTATAACTTTAATGAATTCCGAGTTGCAGATATACGGGACCACAAAAGTACTAATGAAATTAATATATTTATGATGTAATTATATTGTTATGATTATATGATAATGAAACTATTGAATATATATATATATATATTCAAAATCAAAATTACGTTTTATACTTCTGTTATTTCTCTGTTGTTTCCTTAATTCTTGCACTAATCTTTCATTGTCACGGCGCATGCTCTCCATTTGAGAATCTTTGATTCGAATAGAATTTTCCAAGTCCAAAACTGTTTGCTTGAGCCTTGCCAACTTGAAAAATAAGTTTTTTTTAATATTCTTTGGATTTTCCATTTCGTTTTTAACATTATTCTGAGAATAATTATATATTTATAATATTATCAAGTTACTTTAAACTTGAACATATTGATCAGATTTTTCTCATTGCAACTGATTTTCCTAAAAAAAAAATGAAAATAAAAAGAGGTACAATTTCAAACTGATTGAACTTTTAATTGTACCTGCTGAGGTGTAATTGACAATTCGTCCAGTGATTCGCATTTTGAAGAGTAAACTGCGCTGTCAATATTGTCAGTAAAATTTGTATTCAATTTAACGCTCTGCATATCATCAGATTTAGAAGTTGTGATAGTTGATCCGCTAAGAATATTTAAACATTTTTTTTTGATGATTTGAGATATTTTTTAGTGTTCCGAGTTACAATTGTTTGTTGGTAAAAATAAAATATTTATTTAGAAAAAAATTTAATAGACTATAGGAAAGTGTAATTGAAGCACAAAATTATTTTTCATATGATAATTGTCGATTTTCAAATTTACATGATAAATAATAAAAGATCCAAATCTATGATTTATTCTAAATATTCACTCACCTTGATTTAGAGCCAAAATTCAAGTAAATAAATGATTCCCAAATGGTTAAGACTTAACCCAACTGCAAAAACTATCAAATAATTGAAAAACTATTTTTTTTGTTTTGAATTTTCATGTTGCAGATAAAAAGTCTGTTAAAAAGGATTTCAATGTTTTGTCACTGATATTTTTAATAGATTCAAAATGCAACAATTTTCTTTCTCTTGTCACTAAGGCTGAAATCATTTTTTGCGTGGATCAATGATTGAAGAGCCTCCTGGCGTCGAGTAGCGTGAGGAACTCTAATAAACCGGTGCAGGAAAAAAACTGCGGCCATTTTTAGTTTCCAAAGTCATGTTTGACGGAATCAACGTTGCTAGACAACGCCACCAAATTCAAAAGATTTAAATTTATATTAAGTAATTAACATTAGGTGAAATAAAATTTGAATTACGGTAAAGAAATCTTATGCAAACTAGAAATTGATTAACATGTTTAATTATGTGTGTTTGTGGCATAAATAGACGTGAAGTTGCACTTCTTAAATTAAAAATAAATTAAAAATAATTGAATGTTTTAATTTTCAGAAGGAGCCCATAATGGGAACATCTCAAGATTTTCTTCTGATTTTCCCGCGTGATAAATAAATTCCTACATGATCCGGAACTTCATACAGTCGCCAGGTGTCTAAGATGTCTATCTTCTAAGTTCTATCTGCTAACCTACTATTTAAGAAAATACATCTATCACACGGAAAAAAATTCTTTTCGATTCAAAGAGTCGAAATCTTGCAATAGTAAAATTGTATATGAATCACAGAAATATCTATTAAAGCCATGGATCAACCAGACCATGTAACCAAATTTCTACTTTACCGACATATTTCTGTCTGTAAACTTATTTTCATACAAAATACGAAATAGACTTCAAAATTTGCGTACGATGCGTATTTATTGAGATATTTCGATGTCTTAAGATAATAAACGCTCCCTGCATATCTTATTTCCTAGTTCTTTTTCTTCAATTACGCAAATTTTAAACTTAGTTATACTTACCCAATCCCTACCTTACCGACACTTATTCTCGCCCTTCACATTTACACATTGAGATTTCGAGTTGAAACTTTGAGTAATTAAGTAAAAAGTAGTAAAAAAGGTTTATCTGGACATAAATTTTTATGATTCAAAAAAGGAAAAATTCCAAAAATAAATTTATTTATAATAAATTATAAATTTTTAGGAGCAGATAAACGTTCCTTACTGCAAATAAACTGTTTTACCAACTAAAAGAATGGCATTGTATGCTAAATTATATACAAACAAAATTCTGAAGACATGATTGAAACATTTGTAAAACGTGTAAATTAAATATTAATTAGTATGATGTAAGATAGAAAAATATTTTAAATAAATGCAAATCATTGATTAATCGTCTTTTATTCATTTTATTTACACTACTATACTACTATTTAGATTAGTAATTAGGTTGCTTGATTTTTAAAAAAAGGTTCTTACAATTAATAAACTCGATTTCTGCGCCATACTTTGCATTAGCGTAGAATTTTGATCGGATTAGGATCACATGTCGATACAAGAGGTTATCATCACAGTAAGAAGTAGAAATTGAATTGTAAGGATTGTAAGATTCAGATTAGTTAAGAACTTTATATCGCGAATTCACACATTCTATTATCCAAATAAGAATACGTTTAAATAGACCTCTCACAATATAAATTCCGTTGCGTTTCATTAAAAATCGTTGTACAAGGAACGGTTCAGATTAAGATCACAGGACGATAGAAGAGGTTATGACCACAGTAAGAATTGCAAGATTTTGATTGGTTGAAAACACTATACATTGTAATATCGCAAATACCTATTCAAACATTCTATTATCCTGATAAGATTTCATTCAGACCCCTCTCGCAATTTCAATTCTGTTGCGTTTTATTCGAAATCGCTGTACAGAAGCGGATCGGACTAGGAACACATGATAATATGAGAGGGTAAAATTAAACAAAGAAGTAGAAGTTAAAACGGGAAACTCTGATTGGACGAGAATGCATCGCAATTATAATATCACATATACCTCTTTATACATCCTATATTCCTAATACAGAGCTCGTTTAAACCCCGTTTGCAATCTAAATTCTAGTGCGCTTTATTCAAAATCGTTGTACAGGAGCGGATCGGACTAGGTTCACATGATGATATAGGAAGTTATCATGAAATCAAGAAGTGGCAGTTTAAATAGTGTTGATTGGCCGAGAGAAGGTCACATTGTATTAGCGTAAATACCTATTCGTCAATTCTACTTTCCTCATACAGACTTTGTCTAAACTCACCTTGACATCGAAATTCTGTCAGATCTCAATCAAAACTCAGTTTTACAGAATTAGATCGGATTAGGATGACATGAAGAGGTTAGAGCTCACCGCTGTACAAGGAAATAGTGGATAGAATACATGATTCTGATTAGTCTAGAATACTTTTCGCCCAGATACCTTTTGGTCCATTATGTTCTCCTAATAGTTGGACGATATCTTCTTTTCTGAGAAACAAACATAGGCATATTAACTATTTTTGATTTGACTTTGTATGTTATTTATTTAAAACACGTGTACAGGCTGCCATTCCTCGTAAAACAGTTATGTATGAGGTCCTTTAGTAAAATATAATTTTTTATTCAATTTTCAAATCTAGAACAAAATACATAAGCATGATTCCATTTTTATAATCAATAATTGTTACTTCATTCAAAAAATATATTTAAAACGTGTAGAAAACCTGTCAAAATATAGCATTAATTTGATTCTAATTTTTGCCTGAATAAATACAAAATTGAAACATTTAAATTTTATCTGTTTACGATGTTGCCTGTGAAGAACATTTAACCTAATCAGGGCTCTGAAAATAAAAAATGGCTGAGTTTTACTTGTATTAGCTCCCATATCCCATTTCGCACCTTTTTTAAAACCAGTGTCCTTTCACTTTTTGATAAGTAATATTTGTAATTAATCTGTCTCATTCATAGAAATTTGGTGATATTTTAAAACGTACTTAAAACTTAAATTTTCCAATTTATAAAGGAATCAAATTGGATTTTCTTACTTTTATCAATTTTTAGCATCATTTTTATTGTAATTAAAAAAATCTCATTTGTGAATACAATTTTAATAAAGTGTAACATTTTTCTTTCTAATGTTTTGATTGGTTTAGATAATGAAGCATCCTGTTTACTTATGTAAACTTTTTATTATCAGTTGATAATTTTTCAAATCACAAAATTGTTCAGATTTACTTTTAATTAAAATCGCCATTCTTCTTTAAATTTGTAGCGCTACCCTATTGAAAAACTTGACGTAAAAAACGACGTCAAAAATGACATAAAAAACGACGTCAAAAATTACGTCAAAAACGACGTAAAAAACGAAGTTAAAAACCACGTAAAAAACGAAGTTAAAAATTGGGACAGTTTTTGACGTACTTTTTTGTCTTTAAGAAGCCTTACATTTCCTATTACATTTTTGTGACTCCTTTACGAAATGCCCATTCCACTTTGAAATAAATTATTTTATTATACAATAGTTCTTTTACTGATAAGCATTTCTCAATTACGATATCCAATGAACGACCGAATATAAATTGTTAAGGCTTCTTAAAGTCGAAAAATTACGCAAAAAACGTCGTAAAAAATAACGTAAAAAACTAACCCAATTTTTGACATCGTTTTTTACTTAATTTTTGACGTTTTTTATGTCATTTTTTACGTACTTTTTTGTCTTTAAGAAGCCTTAACAATTTATATTCGGTCGTTCATTGGGTATCGTAATTGAGAAATGCTTATCAGTAAAAGAACTATTGTATAATAAAATAATTTATTTCAAAGTGGAATGGGCATTCCGTAAAGCAGTCACAAAAATGTAACAGGAAATGTAAGACTTCTTAAAGACAAAAAATTACGTCAAAAATGACATAAAAAGTACGTAAAAAACGACGTAAAAAATGACGTAAAAAACTGTCCCAATTTTTTACCTCGTTTTTTACCTAATTTTTGACGTCGTTTTTTATGTCATTTTTTACGCCATTTTTGACGTCCTTTTTTACGTCATATTTTACGTCAAGTTTTTCAATAGGGTATTCGTGATGAGTGAGTTTCATAAGAACAAAAGGAAGGTCAAATAAAATTTATCTGAAATTTATTGTATCGTATATGTACAAAATTGGTGTACAGACTACAATTAATCGCATCAGCACGGTGTAATTAGATTTTTATCGTGCATTGAAGTAAGACAGAATGTCATACTATGATTTTCTGTACCTGTAACATCCATTTTATATTTTTCATCGAAGTGGAATGAATGTAGAGATGAACCAATACAAGTTTTTTTTGTTTCATTTGCATTAAATCTACGTGGATTTTTGGTAACACCATTTATAAGACACACTACATGTTATCTGTGCCTCCTAAGTCTTTCACTCACATGCAGCAATAATTTTAAGAAATCCACACTGATTCAAACTGAAAATTTTCACACAGAATATTTGCATGGTACCTTCATCATCAGACTTATGAATTAATATCCCTTTTATTAAATCGCTAAGTAATATTATATTATATTATTTCATCAATGGAAGTATCGACATGAAGACGATATTGAAGAAGACTGATTGGAACATTATACATTCATATATACGAGAATATACGTGTGTAGTTGAATGTGTATTCCACGAATGAAAGGTTTTATTAGGAAAAAAATTTAGGGTAATATTTAAGAAAAGCAGTCACTCTTATGAAAATTAATATGAAATCTTTAACAATAGACTTGCTTTGAATATTTAAAAAAAATAAAGTAATAACCGAGTCTATTTTGCTAATTTCAAGTCCGCAGTATTACTGTATTAAATACTGAAAGAGTACAGAAACTTTGTCCAAACTTAGTTTAATTACACTTAAGTACATCACACGTATATGTTTGTGGTTCAATAGGAAACTGTTAATTTTACAATGTATAAAATTAACAGCAACCACTGTCGTTTCGTGAAAATTCGCTTTTACAATAATCATGCACTCCAGAGCAGGCTTTAAAAATTTTGATACAAATTTCCATAATAATCTTGCGTCAAACCTCAATATTTGCAAATCATACTCGGGGAGATAAAAAAACCTATTGCATGAAACAGAGACAAAACATCATCTCGAAATATGGCATGTAACATCTGCCAGATGCTGATGAAATATTAAATTCGCTGAAACGCAGATGACATCATTCATGAACTTATTGATAAAAGCCTAATCTATGAGTGTTTTGTGTTATCTTAGGCTGCAAGTTTATTTTTTCTTGTTCTTGCTAGCCTGACTTTTGTTTTTAGCTGCAGATGCCATTTTTGCATTCTTCTTCTTGGGTTCATCATCTTCGTCTTCTTCTTCTGGGTCCTGTAGCGCAAATAAAAACGTGATATTTCAATAATTCCATAAGCCTCTCAAAACAAACTAAAAACATCATAATATCGATACTAAATTTCGAGTGGCAATAGTCTTTAGTTTGTGCCGAAGTTTAGTTTTAGTAAACTTAAAAATTCAACTATCAGTTCTCAATTCTTGTCGGATGTCAAAGGCACGTCACCAAGACGAAGAGGGTGGAAAAGTGAAGTGTAAGGAATGAATGAATGAATTCGTGCAGTTTCAGAATATGATGATTTATTGTACAAAAAAGAATGGAGGTAACAAATCTAAATTAAGACGTAGGATAGACGAGAGATACATCTAGGATCCTCTATGACGATCAGATTTGCTGCTTTGATGCTTTAATGTGACGTTTATCATTTATCAATAAATGTAAAACTTATCCATGTATGTAAGTCAAATTAATATTACGGAATGGATTTCCTAACATATCACTTATCTACTGCTTCGTCCATCTTTGAGCGTTTGGTGCCATTTTTTTTAGCCTCCGCAGAATGCTTTCTTTTCTTTTGTGGTGCCTGAAATTTTTATTTCTGATTTATATACTCGACGTTAAACATTAAAAATTATTCTCATCAATACTTCCAATTTAAACTTACATAATCAAGTAATAAGAATCTATCATTTAATATAAACTTTTTCTCAGACACAGTAATTTCAAGGAAATGTAATTTTTCCACTTTACGCACATCAGTCAGTGCAATCAATAAAAAATAAACTTTTATAGCTATATTACTATTACTTTCTTGATAACACAATATATCAAATAGTTTATTATTCATTGAATGATTTTCCATGAACAACTTAATTATTTCAATGGTAAAGAGATAAAAAAACATCTCATAACCTAACAATTAGTAACTTTGAGGCATTTCCACGTACGAAATTAGCGATTCTACACTTTGGCATATTTGCTCAGTCATAATAATATGAATGGGAACTTTATGAGGGAATTAAAATAAATTTTAAAAACAAAGCAATATTTCATCGATTTGGTGACGAGCCACAGCAAAACTACAAAAATTGATTGCACTAATATATCTTTAAACACAAAAAATATATATATTTTTTAAACCTTTTCTAGCAATTTAAAAGATTTTGTTGTGTTCATTTTAGAGTTCAAGACTTAGCGAATAGTGTTGTTTTTAGCCCCAGTAAGTTTAAAATTAATACGTTACCTTCTCATCATCTTCGTCATCAATGTTTTCTTCCTCCATCTCATCTTCCATATCTTCCATATCTTCGAACTCTTCAATGTGTGAACCTGCAAAGTGTTAGTCTCCGTGAAAACAATCTAAACTAGATTATTGTTATGACTTAAAAATAAACTATTTATTTTTATATTTTAAATTCTAAATCAACTTTTAAAATATAAACTTTTGTTTTTAAACGGTTGAGTTTAGCTACATAAAATTAAATTAAGGGCTTGTGATATTTAGGAAATTAGGAAAATTTTATCAATTTAAGGCCGTACGTTAGGGCATAACGTCGCCAATTGCATTCGACCGCTTTCTTAATAAAATAATAATTTAAACCAATTTTGTGGAGAAGACAGTAATGCGTTGCATTTGATATATAATCTTCTCTATCAGTGAATTTATTTTATTGTTTTAATTTTGTAATTGTTTTATTATTACATTTATTTCCTTCGATATTATTTTATTTTTTTAACATTTAAATAGTTCATATGTACTTGCTACTTTTCTCAAGTCCCTTGCCCTTCAATCATAATATAATTATTTTCATTTAATGTAATTATTATGAAATATTTTATTGGCTATTTAAATCAATAATTGTAGATTCTTACCAAGAAGATTGTGTCCAACTATGTGAACAGGTCCGCTGCCCTTAACCAACGTAAAGGTAACTGGGGGGTCAGGAAAACTTAAATCGAGAATGATCTGTGACGTTTTTCCCATTTCTAGTAAAGCTATTGGAATTTTGATAGGTCCTTTAAGTCCTGTGGCTTCTACTTCGAGAACATTCAATTCACCTGGCTTAGCTTCTGGGCCTAAGAGTGCCTGTGAAAGTGTAATATACAATTAATCTTTTCGTTTTTTGATTCAAGCAATTTAATAATTCAATTTTAAAGGAAAAAATATATTCCTTTTTATTAAAAAAATAGGGTTCTTTTTATTTTCAATAAAAGTGTAGAGCATAAATGAAAAATTTTGCATTCTTAGATCATAAGATTTTTTGCATTTTACAAATATAGAGCAAAAAAATATAGACATAAATCACCAAAACATATTTCTAGTTTTTAACTGAATAACTTTTCATGAAAAATTTGTTCAAATGTAAGATGGGAGCGTTTTCTAAACTCTATGCTAATTAGCTTCGAAATTATGTAATTCATAAATAAATAATTTTACAAAAATTTCAAAGAAATAAATAATTATATAATTTAATTATAAAGAAATTCAATTTTCAAACTTTAAAATCAAATAAAAATTTTGAATAGGATGACTATTAATAGAATCCTTAGAAACCCTCTAAAATTTCCTACTATGGTTACTATATAAATTCATACCTGGCGGTAATTGTTTGGGGAGCCAGCCCCCAAAACTAGAATTTATTAAAGGGAGAGTAAAAGCGAAGTTGTTGGCGGCCATCATCGAAAAAATGGCGCCAAGTATAAATTGCATGGTAACTCAAATTAATTTTTATTGATTATTGAATTTTTTTCTCACACCAAACAATTTTTCACGATTTTACAATTTCTATAGATTAAAAAAAATCCCCACTAGCTCATAATGTCTCTAATTACAATATTCGAAAATATATCTACTCCAACCCCTATTCCGGAAAAGTCGCATCATGATTTCCCGACTTGAACCCGAATTATTTCTTGGCGCGCAAATGCATCTTGTGCTAAAAAAATACACTAAATATGAATATTACAAAGCATAAAGAAGCTCCAAATAAAAATTATTCCGAAGGAACATAAATTCAATTTAATTACTTTCTAGAATCAACTTATGAAAGTGAGACTTGTTGTGTTCAAATAACTCATAATCATGAAAAGAACAGCATATCTAAAATACTCTAAAATAAGAGGAATTATTCTAGAATCTACCGATCCAAAATATAAGCAAATCTTGAGAAATTCAAGTAATTACTAACCATTTTGATAATGAGTTTTTGGTCGCCACCGAAGTGCTGACTGGTGCCATCGGGGTCTTCTGCCCTGTGCTCTGGGTCCCATACTTCGGAGGCGTCAGGGCCTTCGAGGGTAATTCCTGCATACACAAATCACAATTGATATCACATTAATAAAAGTGGAGTCTTGAGCCATCGACGAGAACTCGTGGCCAAGCGGAGACAATGGATTCGTTGCAATGGCCGAATGTCTGCCGGCGTCTTGCAACCAATGTACCGCTTGATTACAGTTGTCGACGGAAAGAAAGTAACAAGGATCCGGACGCAATAAAGTAACCACGGACTCTTAGTGCACATTACTTGCTATATTTACCGTATAAATATTCCTCTGCCATGGTGATCGGTGCGATATAAATGGATTCTTGTCACTAGACGCAGTCAGGCTACGTGCGATGCGGCGGTGCGTATGTACGTAATCGTTTGCAAGGAGGAAGCGAAAGAAGCTCGTCACTGAACGACTGAAGCAGCCACTAGAGACTCCATGCGCACAACGGTCACTGCGGGAAGCTTAAGTTAAAATGAACACAATGATCAGCTAATCAAAATCATTCTACAGCGCGCCATGAATATATTCCGCTCGGTGATTGGATCGTCTGTTCTCCCTCACATACCAGAAGTAGTGATGTGACGCGCAGATGCTAAACATAACCACAAAGCGACTGATGTTTTCTGTGAATATCTTCTCATAACCGTGGATATTTAACCATTTTTATTTTAATTTCACAGAATTATATTCACTTTATCACGCTTTAAGAGGTTTTGAAGTTTATAGAAGATTAAACAGAAGTTAAGAGCGAACTAGTTTTTTAAGTGTAGCCGCGCGTCAGAACTCCAGGCTGCGATTGGACGACTTCCGGGCGTTTGTGTCTCGAGCGTCTTAAGTGACTTAAGTCACCAGGCATCACCTACCTGTGCACTGTGCATCACCAGGATGGGTGATTGGGTATTGGGATTGGGTGATAGCTGTCCACGCAATGGGCACGTGTTTTAATACATAATAATGCTACATCGGATAACTTTGATCCTTGTGTACACAAAATGTGTAGCGTTAATGGAAGAATAAAACCTGAAACGCAAGTGACAGGGCAACAAATGACAGTTCTGTTGAGTTGAATCAGCTGTTCCAGTTTGGTGCTTCCATTGAGGTTAGAACATAAGGTGGGAGCACAACTTTCCGCGTTTGAAACTCACGTCGATGAGGGGAAAGTGGAGATATTTGGAGCCAATTTACTGATTTGTTGCACTTAGACTTAGCATCCTATCAGAATACGTCTCATCCAGTCAGAGACCTAGCACACCTAGCATACAAAATGTTTCCTTTCAGTTTGTTTATCCCCGAGCTCTTAGTCACTCTTAGTGTCAATTTGTGCTCCTTCCATGCATTATTGTATTCATGGTTGCTAAGATGGCTGTAATAATTATTTTTGTATCCTAATTTTAAAGTGGGTTACATTATCAATATTATAAATCTTTCTTATTATTTATAACTCTTTAATACTTGGACTTTTCTATGAATTAATTTAAATCATTTGAATTCGTCTTGCAAAATTTGAACTGTCAATTTCATTGTTATGTGTAGGAATATTATGCTATCATTAGTGATCTAAATTTCGTCATTCATGTCTATAAATAATGTTTTATCGAGAGAACTTTAACAAGATTCAAGGCTTATTATCTTGAATCATGAATCTAATATTTTGGAGTTGAAATAGGGATATAGAATGAACGAAGATATTCGAGTTAAAGAGCAATGGCAACTCCTGCAAAACCTCAGATCCACTGTTGAAGAATTATTAAACAATGGGTTGTCAAACGTATGGAATGTTTATGGAGGTCTTAATCGATTACATTATGTAATGGAGCAAATATTCAAGCATGGGTGTAGGATTTTTGATCCCACTGTGAGTATCGCCCAGAAATTTTTTCAAATCCATTAAATTATATAAAACATATCGATACCCACGTTCTAATATGTCGTATCCCACAAAATTTGAGAAATTGACTTTTTTTTGAAAAATGGATTAATAATAATTTTTTAAAGCTTAAATAAAAATATTTTGAGACAAATTGTTTATTAAAAATTTTTAAATAAATAATCTAATATGTCGTATCCCACATGCCGATCTTCACGAATTTTAATATGTCGTATCCCACATCCATTGGTTAAGTCAGCGCCAGCGATGTGACAGTCAATTTTTATTTTGTGATTAGTCTTAAGTTAATTTTGAGGAATTATTTAATGAAATGAGTAAGAAGGTAATTACAAATAATATTTTTACAACTCAATTAAATCTAGAGCATCCGCTGAAACCTTTGTTTGTAGATCGATTAAAAAAAACTAAAAGTAAATGGCAAGAATTACAGGCATTAAAAAAAGTGTTGCTGAGAGATACACACTGCTTCTATGATAATATAAAATATATTGATGATACTGACTCTGCTTCTGACCAATCTCCATCAATAAAAAATTTGGAAGCCGAGAGTAAAAATATAGTTAAGGTAACTGAAAAGACTAAGAGTAAGAAACGAAAAGCTAATCAAGTTAATCTTGGTGTTAAAAGCAAAGTACTGCGTACTAATAATAGATTTAAAAAACCTGAAGATAATGATATTAATTATAAAAAAAATTGTGATAATACCAGACGAAAGAGGACAAGAAATTTTCAACAATCTCAGCAAGAAAATGTACATGAAGTAAAAAAAAAAAAAATTAATGGTACTTAAAATGAAAACAAAAATGTTTTAAGCAATATTAAAGATAGTCAAAATAAAATGTATCAATAATGTTATATTATAATATAATAATAATAATAATAACGATTAAATCAATTTTATTTCTAAAATACATTTTAATTTTTTCTTCTTGCGTAACCCACATAAATATCATAAAATTTATTTAAATAATTTTTTTGCTTTAATTATTATTATTTATACATTTTTATGAACGTATAAAACAAAAATTTGTTTACATTTATTTATTTGTGCTAGCAAGACGTTTTTATCGTTTCCTGAAAAATTTTCCAAATGTGGGATACGACATATTAGAACGTGGGTATCGATATTATTTTTGTCTTACTTCACGTTCGCTATTGTTATTTTTTAATATTTTACTCGTGTGGCTGCTTTGTACGTGTTTTTTATGGATTTAGTAGATTAGGCAATTTAAATATTTGATAATCATCTTAAAGGATACTGATTTTGCATAATAAAATTGAATTTTCAATTAGTTTGTAACGTTCACATTTCTAAATCGCGAGTTTTGACCCTTCTCACGTAACAGTTTTTATTTAAATGTTTCCATGATAAAGCTAGTTGTTGAGTACAGCAATACTCACTTGAACATCGTTCTATGGAGTAATTTCATATTTATATAGAAGATAATTTATGATCATTACATCGTAATTAATCTGTTAATGTTGTGGTTAATATGTTCACAACATTATATAATTGTTCGCTATGTTTAAGTTATGAGTTTTAATAAATATAAATAAATAATTAATAATTTGGTATCTTAGGGTGAGCCAGATTGCTGGATTTTTATCCAAGGTTTAAACTGGCTTCAACCTTCTTTGGCTACCTCACCAGTTATTCATGAATGCGACGATTATTTATCAAATCTACCGTCTAGAATAGCATCTCGAAAGGATATGCTATGGCTGTATAAAAGGTGAACAACTTTAAAAAATATTTGAAATACTATAGATTAAGTTTTTATCAGGGTTGTATATGAACATAGCAGAAATTGATCATATATTCTAATAATATTAATTGAGTAATCAATTTACGAAATGTTTTACAGTCTAGAGAACCATTCGTTGTCTGAGAAATTGTCGTGGCTCTTGTCAGATAAAGAACACCTGTTATCTTGTCTGGAACCATGGGCGTTTTTATGCCAAGAAACGTTAGCTGAAGCAACTCTCATATGCTTGAAGGCAGTTGAAAAAAATCAGCCTACTCTTCTAACAGAAATTGATCCCTGCTTGGTAATATTTTCATGTCACTTTATTATTATTATCAATATCAGCTTGAATCAATTGAATCAAATCGACACACAAAAAAATGATAAATCATTATTTCACTGCAGTTTCTCCCAAACTGGTATTGTGGTAAACGTAGTCCAAAGAAATTGCATCGACGTTCTTCTTCATATCCAGTGAATCTAAGGAGTGGAAAGCAAGAAATAGTTTCTACGAAGTTGGAAAACGCATGCCAAAAATGTAGTTCTGCTTTATCACCTTCTCTATTTCATGATGCTTCTTATTCTGAAAAATTTCTTTCTACGGAAAATAATGAACCTACAGAACAAGAAAAAGAAGAAAATTCAAGAAATCGCACTCTCTTGAGAACATGGAGTAGCTTTCCTGATCTGAACAAAAACTACGAAAATCTAGAGGAAAGAAGTACCTCGACTGAAACTCTGGCTTTCAAGTACAAACCAGAAAAAAAATTGTTGGCCCAATTGAATTGTGATGTTGAATTAGCGTCCGTTATTAAAGTGAATTACTCTGAAACCAAAGATCTAGTTTCCTCTTCAGAGAGAAAGACCTCAAAGCTTAAAGGACTTTCTCGAAAAGGTCGAAGTAAAGCAAAAGTGTCCCGAAACCTGCATGCACCAAAGAAGTACAATAGTGGAAGTTCAGATACTTTGAATTACGAAGACTCTGTTCAAGCTGTTGTGAATGAACCATTTGTTTTCAGTCGACAGTCAAGTGTGGAATCTTCTATTACAGATTCTGTGGAAATTGTAACTCCGAAAAGAAAAACATCATTTATTGCATGTTCGGCTCCGGAATTTACATCACCTTGGAGTTTGGAAGTTGAAGGTCAAAAAGACATTCGAAGAACTCCGAAAAAGAGTTTTATGGAAGATGGTGGAAGCAGTGTCCAGCCAATGGCAACTGGATATTTTCCTCGTCCTTTAGAGGGACAAAGTATCACGAGTTTCCTGTCTTCTGCTCAATTCTCAAGAGCGAATGCCGAATTGGATAGAGAAAACGCTCATTTCAGTATATCTGAGGCTATGATTTCTGCCATCGAGCAGGTAAAATGTAATAGGCAGCTGAATCTGTTTGAAGAAACTGTGGAAGAAAGTGACGAGGAAATAAATAATTTGAAGCAAAGGATTCGTTTTAGACGTCGTCAAAGACAAGAAGAAAAGCGAAAGGGAGTGTGGATTCGAGATCTTCTAAGCGATGGAAAGACTGATAGTAAAAGTTTTTCAAATTCCGAATATATATTTTTCTTCTATTGATAATAATTCTAAATAAATTTGTACCTTTATTGCAGCGACTACGACAGATCAAAGTGTAAGCCCTCTATCTACATCTTCTGAATCTTCATCAGGCAGTATTTCTACAGATGATGTGGATGACTTAGAAATCGATGACACGAGCAGTATTTTGCGAGTTCGACAATCAAGTAAATAAGATAAATAATAATCATACATTTAATTTATGAATTTAAATTTATGCGTTTGTGGAAATAATTTTGATTCAGGATTGTCAGCATCCACTGCTTCTTTATACTCTGAAGCAGATTTATGCAGATCATCTTCAAGACATGGAGCAGAATCGAATTTGACTGATAGTATGATTTCAGCTGAAGGAGTGGCCTTATCTCTTATTAGTAGGTTTAGTGAAAAGCATTTGCCAAGGGCGAGTGAACTTAAGTGGCTTGTGTCTGAGCAAGATGCACCCCAACAAGTAATGTACACTTGAACATTTTTAAAATTATAATCAGATAAATTAAACAATATTTAATAATATTAATAGTCAAGACTCGTTTATTGCAAGGTCCGAGCGTTCCCCTAACCCCCACCTTTGCCGTATATGCAATAAACGAGTCTCGATCATTTCGGAGCCTTGCAATAAACGAGTCTTAACTGTAATGACTTTTGTAGTTACTGCCGTTACCAAAAAGTTGGTTGATGAGTTTAGATGAAATGGAGGTGAGTCAGGTAATGGATTCACGTGATACTATTCCACTTAGAGGAACTATAGAATGGGCACCACCAAGGCCGCAAATTATTTTCACACCGCATCCACCACCAGCGTAATCATTTTGAATTCTCTACGTGTTAAGAGTAATTTGCCAATTTGATTTCGAAGCTAAGTAATACTATTATTATTCATTTAGGAGGAGAATTTTAATTGCTAAACAGAACTATAGATGTGCTGGCTGTGGAATGAAAGTCGCAGTGGAATATGCAAACAGATTCCGTTACTGCGAATATTTAGGAAGATATTTTTGTACTGGTTGTCATGCAAATCAAGTGGCATTGATACCTGGAAAAATCCTTTCCAAGTGGGATTTTAATAGGTACCTTGAATTAACAATTTCTCTCCACAGTTCCGTTTTATTTAGTTAAAACGTTAAAAGGTCTAAAAAATTATAATCAAATGTTTAGGTATCCGGTATCGAACTTTTCCTACAGACTTTTGGATCAAATGACGATGGACCCCCTTTTCCAAGTGAACGATTTGAATCCATTGTTGTACAGACGTGTGAAACAGTTAGAACGAACGAGAATTCTTCGAACTCAATTATTTTTCCTCAAAGATTTTCTATTCAATTGTCGGTTCGCAACAAGGTAAGTCGAAGCGTTTCGTAATTCGCCTAATGTTTAATATATTAAATCCAATTCAACCTATTATTTGATTTGCAGTCTCCAGGAACTACTCAGAAAAGAACCAAACCACTTATTGAATGACCCTCACGTTTATTCAATAGAAGATTTTGAAAACGTGAAACTTGGCATTCTTCCTGGGAGATTAACCAAGCTAATCGAAAATTTCTGTGCACATGTGGCGGAGTGTATGGTAAGATATAATTGCAAATATTTTGTAAAAAATGTATTGGAAGTTGTAGAAAATGACAAGAAACTATCATTTTGTCGAAAATTTGAACATTTTTACGAGGATTAACATTATTCCTATAATTTGCAGTTGTGTCAGGCTCGAGGTTTCATGTGCGAGTTCTGTTGTTCTAAAGACGCTATTTATCCTTGGGAACTGAATAAAGTCACGAGATGTGATATATGTGGTGCATGTTTCCACATTAATTGTAAAAATGAATTTGCCACCAAACATTGTCCAAGATGTATTCGTATGGAGGCGAGACGAATTTCTAAAGAAGAATCACTTTGACACAGGGTTTGCGATATATATTTAATAATTTACTTATAATTTAAATTTAGAGAAATAAAATTTCCCTTGATCTTCAATTATATTTAATAGATAACGCATTTAGATGCAAAAATATATCAGATTGGAAAATTGTTCCGATTACGATTGACAGTTTATGAACTAAAAAATCCCCATATCTCTTTAATTCTAGTAAGTAAATATTTTGACAGAACATGGTTTTTGTTATTTCACAACGTTAATTATTGCTCAAAATATCGACGAGATAATAATCAAGGACAAGTACTCTAAATCGTAATTTATTTGAAGTTCAATAATATTTATAGGCACAATTATATCTTTAAATGTAAATTGTTGTTGCACTAGAAAAATAACGCTGTGTAAATGGCTGTACTTAGCTCAATTTTTGTGCTTTCACTAATTTATTATGAAGATTCGATATCTAGTGAGCTTGCAAAGCCGCGAATAAAAATAAATTTCGTTAAAAATTTTTATATTTAAGTAATACTAGCAATACGTGGTCTTAAAAGAGCCTTGATTAATGTCGTTAAAGTTGAGAAATTTAAATTGAATATTCTGTAAATATTTTTTCAAGGAAGGGAATATTCAGAAATTTTGATATATTTATTGTGCCATGTCGCTGAGGAGTGATTAAAATTTTGTGAATTGTCTATTATTTAACGCAAAAAGTATGACCAGCGTGACTATAGAACAAAAGAACAGTATTAAAAATTTAGTCTTGTACCAAGGTGATTTATTTTTCCTTGTTGTTAATTTGTGTTTATCAATAAATCACTTCTTTATAGGTATATTTTTCACTAGAATTTAACATAGAAAAATGGGTTATCTAATTTATTTTGTATATATAAAAAGAAGATTAACTTCAGAAACATGTAAGATCGTTTAGCACGAAAATAAATGAACTACAACCTTAACAAAAATTTTCTTATTATTTGTTTATGAAATCACTAAATTGAAAATACAAAAATATTACAAAATAAAAGCAGAGATTAATATTTATGATTTATTAATGAAATCGTCTAGTTTACCACATATACACGCTTTATAAAATACTCGATAATACATTCAATGTCGCTAAGAAGTAAATTATAATAACATTGTAAATATATACACCACATAAATTTAGCAAAAAAATAAATGCACGTATCCGTGTTTCTTTATTCTCGTTTTTCAATTTCATAGCGTAGAATTTATGTACACAACTCTGAACTCATTCCCACACTCTGCCAATTGAATTTCTTTGTAATTCACGGCTCAAAAACTTCATGAAATCTGAATCATTCGAATAATTCAACCAGCGTTTTAACCTTTTCATATCTATTTGTTCACCAGGAGGTCATAAAAACTGTTTATGGCTAAAGTAATTTTTTTTCAATTGAATCATGATTGTGAAAACAGCTTAACGAATCTAAAATTTAAACTTGAAATAATTTACAGTAAAGATTAATGAAATTACGATTTTGCGGTTTATAAAATTTGAACAATGTTCTCAGTGAAAATTCTTATCACGAGAATTTACGTAAATTTATTTTATCGTGATTGAAACTCGTAATGAATAACGTGTTATATAAAAACTATTGTCCAAGTTATCAAAATGAATTATATTTTTTGATATTAAAAGTATAAAAAAAAAATATCTGGCGCTGGTGACATAATGTTTACCATTATTATCATTCTGTATAAGGTGCAACAAAAATGCATAACAATGCGCCACACTTGTAAGCTATAATATCAGTTTATAACGTTCAATTCACTGCGTCATTTTTCTTAGAATTCAATGTCACATTTATTAAACTTTCGATACTTGTATGTCTTTTTTCAACTTTATTTCAAATATATAAATTCGCGAAAGGACAGAGGACGGTGACAAATGTTTAAAAAGGTCTAAGTTAAAAAAAAATGTCTATAAAGGATTCTGAGTACAAAAGCGTGGCGCTAAAATAAATTTTTCAAACAAAAATCAAAATAGCTTAAGAATACTGAGGCTGCAGAAGATTAGGTTAATGGTATTCATAAATAATAAAAATAAAGATCGCTACGTCCTTCCTGACCTATTTTCATCTACTGCGACTAAGCTTCAGTCATATATTTCTCTAGAGTTTTGCGATTCAATATTTGTTAAAATTTGCATTTCCATTCGCGTCAGTCGTTTATCACATCAGACATAGTCTGCATTCATCGGTAGATAATTCGTCCCAGTCGCATTTTTTTAGATCATCGTAATTTAGATTTAATGAACAACAAGCTTGGCCGATCAATACGATCAGTCGCGCATTTCGTCTATTTTCTTCATACTTACATACTTAAATACTAGTTATACGTCTAGAACATCCTTCAATGGCACTTTTGCTACTTCAAAGAAAATTCTGGAAAAAAAAAAGAAATTATGAAAGTAACAAATTCAAAATTTAATTTCAACTATTTATTAGATTAATTTGCACTAGAGAAAATTACTTACTTATGACTATATTTATTCCTGACAGTAGCAAGAGCTTCTTTGTGTTTTCGATGTAATCCTTCGTTTATCACGAGTACGATGTCTTTAAACTCAGCGACAGAATAGCCTGTATAGTACTCAAGAGTTGCAGTCCAGCCACTCAACTCTTTCATCTGAAGAGCAAGGAAAAGTGATGCTGCTGCCATTTTGCTATCACTGAACATTATTGTTGTATAGTCCATTAAAGAATATTCTAAAATATATCGGGCCAAAGTCAAAGTCGGCATTGACACTTTCGCACACTAGAATTTAAATGATTGATTACATTTTTACATGAAATACTTATTCAACTTTTTAGTAATTTTATAAGGTATGTAAATTCTTACCCTGGCGTATCTGCGAAGAAACCTATACGATAGAGGAATGCCGAGGTCAAAATCAAGAACTTTAAGAATATTTATTTCCATCCTAAGTAGTTCTCGTTGTGAATAAGCACCATCACATATATACAAAAAGTCTTCTACCATTGGAGGTATTCTTTCCTGAAGAAAATAAAAAAATATAGATTAAGTTGAAGATAAGCAAGTTAAGTTAACTTTATTAATACTTACGTCAAATTTACTTGCTATAAATAGACTTGCAGCACCCAGAAGTTGCAACGTTTCCTTGCCTACCGTTACTTTTGTTAAATAGAGATCAACTAATTTCACTGCCAAATACAAAGTTTCATGATTGAGTTCAAAAGATTCTTGTATCTCAACCATCCAGTCAACTAAGAGTGATCTCATCCATCTAGAGAGACAGATTTGTTTTTCCATGTAGTCACCAATAATAAAGTTTTTTTCTCTTTCCTTCAGATAGTTGAATATGTCCATAGCATAATGAGAAACCTGGTAGGGATCCTCCCAATTTTCCTGATCAAAATTCCATTCAACACCTTCTGGCAACTTTATTTCCGGTGGTGCATTGAGTCGCGACGCAACTGTTGTTTCCACCGATGCCTCTGACGCTACGGTTTCAGTTTCAGTTTCTGCTTCCTTTAATGCCTTTTCTATTACCTATAAAGATAAAACAAATATGTTTATATATATTGGCTATAAGTAGGATAGAAATATATCAGTAAAACTTCAGAGTTCATTCACCTTGCTGCTTCTTGTCGTCACTTTAACAATTTCTTCAGCTACTTCTTCGAGTGCACTAACGTACAAAGAATTATCGTCAGATCTTTCTAAGTCCAAGCTGCGTCTCAAGGTGACAACTTTAGGAACATCCACCTTCTCTTCCAACTTCTCTTCCTCCTTCTTAGCTGGCTTGGCTCGAGTTGCTTGTTTTGGTTTTGCAGGTACTACATTGTCAGTTTTAACCGTAATTTTATCTAGTGATCGGAGAGGAATTTGCTGAATGGCTGGTTTTGCTTGAGCAGTGATTACAGGTTTTGATTGAGCTACAAGTATAGATTTCTTTACTAGTTTCTTTGGTTCATTTACGTGTCCAAAGGATTTTCCAATGGCCTAAAAAGTACAGATGAGTAAATTAAACTCGGCCTTGAAAAATAAAATTTAGTAAAAATAGTTAAAAAATAAACTTATAAAAGTTTTAATGATATTGAAAATTTAATATCTTAGTTCACTTACATTGGTAATGTTCCCTAAGGCGGATCGTTTTGCAGTTTTATCTTTGGAAGGAGAGGCTTCGGCTTTTCGTTTTAATCTGGATTCTCTAATTAGTAGAGGTTTGGTTATTTGATTAATTGCTGAACTATGATTGCGAGTAGTTACTCCTATTTTCCGAACAGGTACAGGAGCTGGATTGCCATTTTGTTTGCTCTGGGTGGACAATATCCTGGTTGGTGCCATGTCGATAATAGATGGTATTTTTCCTTCTGGACGAAACTGTTAGAAATATTGAATGTATTAAACATAGGCATAAATTTCAAATTTTTAAAAATTTGAATTATTTAGTGATAATGGTAGAGTATAAGATAAATTTAAATTAGATATTACGCTTCAAATAAATTTATTCTAATTATTCTCTATTAAATATTTTAGAAATTGTTATAGAGGTTAAATTTTTAGACAGAACTTTTATATTTCTACTTTTTATTTTATCTTGCAAGAACAAATAAAACATTAATCAAAGTTTAGTCAAATATCACTTTTTTTAAACAAAAATACTAAAAATCATTTAACTAAGTATTTTTTTTCGAAGTGTACAATTTATATCGATTCTATATGTTTGAAACGAAGAAAAATTAAATTTTGGAGATAAAAGATATGTGTTCTATACATTCAGGTAATTAATAATGAATTTGACATTGTTGTTTTTTTTGTCTATATTTTACTTTTTGACAAGTCTAGCATAATGTAATTACAGGTACTAATTTAGATTTGAAATCCTAACCGAAATTCGAAGAATGCTACGCTTGTTCATAACGGCAGAGTATAACTATTTATCGGAAAAAAGAAAGAAATAGGAATTACAAAATATTCAAAGACGAAAAAGGAGCATCAACACACGAATCATTTTTTTCAATATTATTATAAGTTTCAGTCATGAAAGAGAAAATTTCCAATAAATTAAACGAACATTCTGCTAAAAATTCTGCCGTGTTCAAAAGTGCGGGAATGAGGTAAAATGTACTTTTATATAGAAAAAAATGTGTGAAGTTAAGCTTGAAATATAATAGTTATTGTGAAATAACTTTGATTACCTTTTGAGACGAGTTGATGGTGATGTACAGTAATTAGCTACGAATTATCTCAGGTGGCTGGGGAAGCCACCCACCATTGTACACGCTCAAAACAATCAATGACCTCGAGCGAAAGAACGTAGAAATTTTAACAAATCGGTTATCTTGAAAACAACAAATATAATTTCGTTTTACCTGCAAATCCTATTCGATCGTCTTGAGTTTCAGAAGGTGTGAATCTATCATTTATAAAATCGTTTTGTCAATTGTACGTTACTACACATCCAACCATGCAACAAGAACAACTGAAGTTGATGCTAGTTCAAAAGATCACAGTTTCGGTTACAGAATACGAAGATTGGTTGAAACTGCACAGTCTGAGCCAATCAGAAGCTATGAGAGGGATAAGAATTTGAAATGTGCGACATCTTACGGAAATATTAATAAACGAGTCATCCAGATTCATCTCATATTCATCTTCATCGGCCATTATTGTGTGTTTACATGTGTCAACATGTGTTTTCAGTAGTTTTCATGATTTCATAATTTTTACTCATACAAAATTTTGCGTCGGTAACATGTTTTAGGGTGAACATGCATTTAGTGTTTATTTAAAATTCCTCGTGAGTGGATATTTGAGATTACTATCAATCTTGCCATGATTTTGTTTAATTTGTTTAATTTTAACTCAATTTGTCGTTTAGGTTATGTACAACATATTTATAATGTGCGGAATACGTGTGATTTAATCAGCTAGTACTTAAGAATGATATATATTGGTAATTATTACTTTTATTTAATTAAAAATTATTTGATATGTTATATTAACTACATATTTTTATGCTTGAAAACTAATAGAAGTCATAAGAATCCACTTTTTAAGTGTTCGGATTTAACGACTGCAGTTTGTTTAGCCAAAAAGTAATAGAAAGACTGACAGGTTTTGAAAATTGAATTTTGCTTTTAAAAATATTTTGGAGGATGTAATAGTTTTTCAAAAATTCTAACATTTTAATTACTGTGATTTTAATTTAGATCTTTGTTTTTACTGAGATAAACTGTCGATAATGCAGTGTCAGTTCAAAAGAAAAATAACAATATAGAAAATATAAACAAACAATATAAACTATTTAAGGAATCGAGTTTCTGAAGTTTGTATTTTTTTTTCAGTAGAGCATTTTTCAACAATAACAAAAATTACTTGCATTTTTACAGACTTTTATTAAAGGAGTTCAAAGTTCAAATAAAGAGATAATATGCAGGCCGAATGTTTTGTAATTAAATACGTAAGTGTAAATAATTGTTTCCTCTATTTACCAGATTCGTGGCTCCGAAAACTGTCATCAAAGGTAAGTTTATCTAAATTTTTAACACATAATTTTTGCTCTTTATACAACAATAATCTGCATGTTCATAACGGATATCTAAATTTTTTAAAGTAAATTTTGTATTCATAATTTTTATATGTAATAATAAAAAAAAATTGTTGGAAATTTTGTTTTCATAATTATAAATATTTAGGAGCAGATAAACGTTCCTTAGTGCTTTTTACTTAACTACTCAAAGTTTTAACTCGGTATCTCAATTAATGTGGAAATTCCAAGGACGAAAAAAAGGGTCGGTAAGGTAGGGATCAGATAAGTAAGTCCCTGCTTTAATAGACCTTTTAATTCAAGAACGGAAGCAAATCTAACGTAATGAACATCTTCAAATGTTTCAAGTAGTTTTTACTTCCGTTTCGTAAGTGGGGAAAAGACTTCCCATATCTTTGTCTTCTTTCCTCTTGCAAAGAGTACTGAAAACATTTGAATATCGCCTGAGATGCGTTCTAACGTTTTTCTTAAAAGGAAATGTCTTTTTAATTTTTTTGTTCAATTTTTAATTTCTTTATTTCTTTTAATTTTTGAAAGGTATTTAATTCTCAAAAATTAGAGTAAATGCATCATAGGAATTGAAATTCTATGTTTAATTGGAGTTCAAAGAATCAATATGATTATGATGTATGTGAATCTATTTTAGCCGAATGTCGTGAAACTAACTTATAAGGATAAAGATTACTATTTATCTTGGTTCTTATTACCAAGTCCTGATTCTTTTCCACGTTTGAGTGCAACTTTTGCAAGAAGTTTGGCTATTAAAGAAGGAGATGAAGTTTTTATTTCTTGCTCATTAGAACCGCCTTCATTGACGAATATTGTAGTGATTCCAAAGAGTGCGCAAGATCAGGAAATCTTAGTAAGTATTCCACAATTTGAATCCTTCTTTATAATGGTTTCATTGTCAACCCATATTTTACAGGAGCTTCAATGTAATAAAATACAATCTACCCTTTTGGATCAAATTTCAATCGTTGCGAAAAATCAACCAATAGTAGTATGGGTTTCGAAACAGTTACACGTAACGGTTGTAGTGGGTAGTTATTATTTTCAAATTTTTGTTTAAAATTCAATAATAATTAGAATTGTATTCTACTTTGAGTATAATATTTATAATATTTAAAATTTTCAGATTCCCTTGAACCAAATTTTCGTTACGGAAAGCTTAATGAATACTCGGAAGTTCATGTAAAAGACGTGGTTGTCAAAACAGATACAATGCCCAATGCAAAATCTAGAACCACTCATGGCCCTAATATTGGACGTGGAATATGGAGCATATTCAAGCACCTTCCATCGATATTGACAGAGAAAAACGATGCTCCAAGCTCAGATATTTCTTCAGTCGAGAATGAATTAAAATTTGAAAAATATATTGATATGGGTCCACCTCCAGTCTTTCGAGTGCACGAAATCTTGAAAATTGAAGAGACTATTCAAGTGAATGCCTATGAAGTCTCCTTACAATGTCCCTATAACGTCTTTGTTCGAAAGCGTCACTTACCGGAATATTTTGACCCCACTAAAGACAATCTATACAAAATCAGAAAGATTTTAGAAAATCGACAATTCGTTGATACGAAAAGTACATATTTTTTAAAAAAAACTGATCAAGTTGGGCCTAGAGAATCTACTGAATTAATAGTTCAATTATTGTGTTTAGAAGATTATTTGGATCAGTGTTCTAGTCTGATTGACAAAGATTATTTTGCTGCGGATTCAAAACACAAGTGTATCTACTTATCATCGAATTTAAAAATGAATTTAAGAGTAAAGGTTGGTGGAAAAGTTACTTTAAAACCTTTCCAGTCATCTAAGACAAGTATTTCTTCAGTTGAAGTTTTTCCATACAGTGAATCTGTAACCTCTGATGTTTTTGAAAATTATGTAAAGAAATGCTCGAAGTATGAAGGGGTATTAATAAATTCGTGTGCAAGGATTTTTTTTAATAGCGAAGAAAGCTGCATTGTAAAAATTTCTCCTGAATGTGAATATGCTTTTTTCGATGCGAATTGCTTGAATAACTCAAGAATACATGTAAATGATGTAATACAGAGCGTTGATGGAGAAAATTTCGAGGATGTAGTTGATATCGAATCGTGTTTAAAGAATATTGTAATAAGGTATTTATCATAAAAAATATAGAAATAAGGATTCTTATATGGTAAAAGCAATATATTGTATAATTGTTTCAATTTTTTTAGGATTTTCGATTCCATTCTTTCGGAATGTAAATTAACCCTAAAACTTAGTTTAGATTTGCATAACATAGAAGATTTAAACTTGGAGCGGGAGAACATTTTGATTTGTGGAGGTTCAGGTTCTGGCAAAACAACAGTTTGTAAAGTATTAGCCAATGAATTAAGGAAACCTCCTTATTTTGTACACACACACATAATCGAGTGCATTCCATTGAAGGGTAGGTTTAATAGTTATTTGTTTCAAATTTTATTGAATCCTAATAAGATTGTCACTAAATAATTAAACATCTTAAATATGTGCATAGTCTATTGATATATTCACACAGGAAAAAAGGTGGATGTAATCCAGAAAGTAATTCAATCTGCAGTAAATGATTGTGTATATCATCAATATTCAGTGTTGTTTCTTGATGATTTGGAGAGCATAACTAATGTATCAACGAACGATGAAGAGACAACTCCTGATTCATTAAATGCTGACAGGTAATAAATAATTTAGAATATACTCATTTATAATTTATTAAGAAAGTATATTTGTTAATTTTAAAAGTTTATATCTTGAACAGGATTACAGATATGATTTATTCAATATTGACAAAATATCAGACTGTTCATTACATCTGTATGATAGCTACTTGTTCGAGTATAAATAAACTCGGAAAAAAATTAAAGGCTCCAAGAGGAGTTCATTTTTTTCGAACTGTTTTGGCGACACCTGTTTTGGAAAAGGTACTTATATTCATTTACAAGGTTGTATTCTTGTACATTAGTTTAGTTTCTCACTTTCTTTATACTTTTTGGGTTCAGAAAGATAGAATAGATATTTTGCAATTAAATCTCAAAAACAAATTGACGCTATCAAACGATATTAACTGGGATCATTACGGAAATAAAACAGAAGGGTGGATGATTCAAGATTTGGTGAATATGGCAGAAAAGGCAGCTTTTACTGCATGGAAACGACACGGTAAGATTTTATAACTTATAGTAAAATATTTAAATATATATATCAATTGTTTATAGAAAGTATTCTGACTTATTTTTTTTCAATAGTGAATCAAAAATTAAAATCTACTCTTACGCTTTTGGATAACGATTTGTTAAATACAGTGGATCTTTACAAACCTATCGCCTTGAAAGGTGTTGATTTGTACAAAGGTCCTGGACATTCATGGTCGGATATTGGGGGTTTAGTTGAAGTGAAAAGATGCTTGATTGAAATTTTACATTGGCCTATAAGGTATCCTCAGATTTTCAAAAATGCGCCTATTAAACTACAAAGTGGTGTTTTGCTCTATGGAATGCCAGGGACTGGAAAAACTATGTTGGCCGGTGCTATTGCTAAAGAATGTGGACTGAACATGATAAGTGTTAAGGTAGATGATTTTATCACGTAAAACTTAACTATAAGCATGCGGTAATATCTATTTTACATCAAGATACATTTAATTATTAAATTATTCAATTATGCAATTTTTATAGGGACCAGAGCTGTTATCAAAATACATCGGTGCTAGTGAAGAATCGGTGCGAAATGTTTTTGAGAAGTACGTAATTATTACCTTCTTAAATATATTAATTATCTAATTAAAAGAAGACATTTATTTTAAAAAACAATTTTTTTCTAGAGCAGAGCGAGCTAAGCCTTGTGTTATATTCTTTGACGAATTCGACAGCCTTGCTCCCAGGTAAATTTTTCATCCAAGTATCATACTATAAATATTTTAATTAAGTAATTGTTCATGATTAAATGTGGATTATTTTTAGACGTGGTCACGACAGCACTGGTGTAACTGACAGAGTGGTTAATCAGTTATTGACTCAATTAGACGGGATTGAAGGAAGAGAAGGCGTTGCTATTGTGGCAGCATCCTCACGACCAGACTTGTTAGATCCAGCACTTCTGAGACCTGGTCGTCTTGACAAGTTATTACTTTGTCCACTGCCAGATGAGGTGAATTCTTGTTTTCCAAATATGCAATTAAAGGAAATAAATGTTTAATTAAATTATGTTCTTATATGTTTATCACAGGCAGAGAGAGAAGAAATTTTGAAATCTCTTTGTAATTCTCAACGGATAAATACAGAGAACTTAGATTTAAAAGAGTTGGCAAGCTTGTCAACGGGATTCACTGGTGCTGATTTGAAAGCTGTTATAAGTCAGGCTAGATTAACAGCTTTGGAGGAAGCTTTAAAAACTGCTTCACAAGTAAGTCAATGTTTAAAAACTTATTGAGTCTTTTTTATAGAAAACTCTGTCTTTAAATATAACTAAATAGAGTGAATTATCAAAGAAATTGAATAAAATTATTCATTTTAATTTGACGATCAACCGATTCAGCAAAAGCATACGTTAGCATCATTATACGAAAGGAGTTTCCAAAAGCCAGATAATGTATAACGATGATAACATCATTAGATTAGACTGGTAGGTAGATAGGCGGGTTTGATGTGTAATATAACTACGGAAACATAGTCAGGTTTATTAGCACACGCCACGCTACCCCATTTCGCTCCACTTCATCCTTGCACACACTTCGATGAACATTGACGGGATTTATTATCTTATACGTTAT
Organism: Diplolepis rosae; assembly: GCA_030998225.1. NCBI lineage: Eukaryota > Metazoa > Arthropoda > Insecta > Hymenoptera > Diplolepididae > Diplolepis > Diplolepis rosae. The sequence goes on along the minus strand of JAPYXD010000555.1, from coordinate 23,182,289 downwards.
AAGTACTTGCTTTAATGCAACATTAAAGTTTCCAAATTTCCAATGAACAAATAAATTCTATTAGCACTCTAGAATACTTTAGTCTATATAAAAAATAAAGATATCTAGAGTTGTGAAAATTATGAATACAACTTTCAGACAAATAATTGTAATTTTCTTTAACTTGAAGACACGATTTTCCACTACGTCTGATAATTTTTTTTTAATAGGAGGAAAGAAAAAGCATCGATGGGAGAAATCTTACCCAGAAATGTTTGATGGATTCCTTAGCATCAACGAAACCATCAATGTCTCTCAAAGAAAAAAATAAGTACAACTTTATGTATGTATTTTATTATTAGAAGATGATATTGTTATTTTAAATTTTCAAAGTAGTTTTACAGTTTCAATTTTTTGCAGCTATAGTCGTTTTTCAAAAGGAGGTGGATTTACCGGCGAGACTCTAGAGAAACAGAAGGCGACCTTAGCTTAATCTCTGATCACATTTCAAATTTCTAATTCCTAATTGGTGAGTTTTACGAATTCTATTATTTTATATGATTTTAAAATAAATTTCAGTTTTTATTGCACAATAAAATTGATAATTTTGATTGGGTATGTGACACTTGATTAAGAAACATCAAGTTCATTGCGTATTGCTGAAGACTATTTTTCACGATAAAGAAATGCATTGGAGCGTTTTTCCTAATGAGCTCGCTTTAATTGACAAGCTTCTAATGAAAGACAACCAAGCGTTATTATAACTAAGAATAATCCCAACGTTTCCAGTCTAGACTTGGTTCTTCTGCTAAACTTGGAGCGTTAACAGCCGACATACTCTGCATGACGGCATAAAGTTTTCGTATTAATAATCGGTATAATAATTAGTATTTTCACGTGCGACTTAGCAGGAAGGATGCTTGCGCGAGGAACTTCGAGGATCTTGATTTTAAGTTCTACGAAGGAGGGCATATTTCACCGCGCTAATGTCCCGCCAGATAAACTACAATATTAGCTGCCTACGCTGTGATTTAATTTAACTTTGCCCCGGCGACATCCGCTTTGCTTTTCGCGCAACTACACAGGATGGCTACTGAGTTGGCTTTGAAATAAGAGAGAAATACACCTATTTCAGCCATACTATCATTTATTCGAACACTGTGTCTCATATGTTCCAGAAGGTGCGCTCTGTGCTTGTTTTAAGTCATTCTTCATGTGTCTTTTACTCTTTAATCAAGAATTGGAAAACTTGATTGAATGGTTCAATCATTCGGATATTTAGGATACTATAGTGAAATTGTTGTATTTTGGTGTAAGGATTTTTGTTAAAGTATTCCAAGTGGAGAAGAAGGGTTTCTGTGTGATATTCTATTTAAAATTTGATCGTATGGGTTTGCGTTGAAGCGAAAGGATTCTTCGCCTTTTCAATTGGCGCGTCCTGACGGCGATGGTGATATTTACGAGGCGACGAGGCGTAGGTAACTCTGTTTGTGGCAATTTCTTGTTTCCATTAGGTTGGCCGGCCTGAGGGGTAGATTCAACCCCCAGAGCGTTGCGCAACTTTGGCAACGGAGGTTTGCTAGCTAGGGGTGCTGGAAATGGCGTACACAGCCTTAGCCTCACACTATATCAGATCAAATGACTCGCGTCAACGCTCACAATAACCACCTCTCGTCTCCTCTTGCTTCATCCCTATTCCATTTACTCGATTTTACTTGGAACTTGAAATTGGGACTCAGCCTTACATCGTCTTCTTATTGTCAAAACCATTCTCACCTTTCCATTGATGATTTTTCAAGTTTTATGGAGGAAACATTTCCAGAATTTTCTCTGGAAATTTTCTATAGATCTTTGCGTTATTTTCGTTGCGTGACTGAGATGTGCAACGTTTTTCAGAAACATTTTATTTATTAAAATTGTTCATAAATGGAAATTTTGTTTATAATTTTACTTTTATCAATTTTTTTCTGTCTCAGAAAAAGTAACTCTTTGTTTCATTATTATTATTTTTTTGAAACCCTTTTTATATTCATATATATTTAAGTTACTTTAAATAATTAGATGTTTGAGTTAACTAACAAACATTTGTAGACATTTTTTTTATAGAGTAGTTGGCACAACCAGTTTTTTTGTTCAGTGCATAAACTTCTTTGAGTTGCAGATTATTAGAACCGAAAGGGACCTAGGAAAGTTAAGATATGATTCTGGAAACATAAAACAAGAAGAGTATTCTCGAATGGACGTTTTCCGGACGAAGCAAAATATATTTCTGTACAGGCATCATTTAATAATCGTCTTACCCCGTTAGTGCCTTATCCTCTAGCAAGGGCACAATCGCTTGCGACGTTCTCCGGGTAGACAGAGAAAAGCTTTCCAGCTTGCTAGGGTGGCATCCTTAGCATAAAAATGGCCAATTATCTGGCTAACAAACTATGTCGACGGGGTGCTACCAGTGCGATGCGAAAACCCAGTCCTAACTCGGTTAGCTGGTTGAAGAACATTAGTTAGCGCAAATGCCGCTACTTGTCGCATTTTTATCCCTGATTACCGTTTCTCGAGAAAGTTAATCCTATTACCTACGAGAGTCAACTGACTCGCACGACCAACTTGACTCCTCTTTGCTCTTTTTCACCTCAGGAGTTGGCAAATGGATACAGCCTGCGAAATTACTTTATACGTGTTTTTCAAAGAAGATTGCTCTTTAAAGTTTATTTCTAGTTTGAACGTTTTCAGATTGAAAGCACTCGTGTTTCAATCTCTATTTTGTATTCAGACACTTTCTTTTTAGCTTATTTACATATCAAATTAGAGTTGTTTCAATCTAGGCAATTTTGAAACAAATGTAAACTTGAAAAGGAACATTTAAAATTTAACTATTGAGTATGAAGTTTGTAATTATATTTAAAAAAGAAAGCTACTAAATGGATAAATGAGATTAATTACAATACTTTCATTACAGTTTTTATCGTTGTTAGAAATAGTAAGTGAGTTACGTTCGAAAATCAATCTTGGGAGAATTGAAGCTTTCAGGAGTAAAATAATGACTCTTCGTTTTCGAATATTTTAAATAAAATTTTCGAATATTTTCTAGATCCAGGACTTTGTAGCTATGTATATAATTTCTACTTTTTTCAAGCAGGAATCTTACATATTTGTTTTTTATTCATGTTCGTATCTGGTATACTCATATAGGAATTTTGAAAGTAATTAAGCCCTATGACGTAACAATGTATTTTCTTAATCGTTGTTTGTAAAATTGTAATTACTGATTCTTATGTAATGAACTAGTATTAATATTTGAATCAATTTTCAATGTAATAATGGAAAAATGTTGTTCTATACAAACCTTGAGTTCAGGTAAACCTTGTTATCTATGGTTGTTTCTTATAAAACGAGAATATATTTTTGTCTTGTAGCGAAGTCCAGCATTTGTTTAGATGCAACAATATTTTTAATTCTCAATATACAGCCGCAGTTCATCAACATTTTTTATGTGGAAAACAAGTCTTTATTTGAGTATTTCCGCGGATTCGTTTTATTTAAATTCAAATTTTTAATTAATTTCTAAATACTTATATTCTTTCCATTTGAGTCAAGTTTTAATTTTCTCAGTTATTTCTTTTGTACAACTTTTTATTCTCTATGTTTTATCATTACAAAATTTATGAACTTTTTACTTCTTATACAATTTTTGTTTATACAAATTTACTCATTTTAAATTATTTAAAATTAAAATATATAATGGGAATTGTGGATGGATGAAAAAAAATGAATTAATATTGTGTTGATTATTAGAAACGTTTCTCGGGTCATTCTTTGTTTAAATTTTATTTATTTAATAGTGTATATTTAGCTTTGAATTCTATTAACTTTCGTCACGATTTCACATATTTAATTATGTTCTATATCGAAAAAATTGATTAATTATTCAAAATTAAAAATAAAAAACTCAGAGATTTTAATTGTAACTATATCAAATTATTGGTATTTAAAATCAGTGAATATTTTTATCGATTAAAAAATCACATGCCTTATAAATTTAAAGATAAAAAAAGTTTCAAAATATTTTTTTCATCCAAATTTATTCAAATTCATTTTCAAATAATTACTGATGAGCTAATTTAAATTTGACATGAGATTACGCTTGTATTATCCAAAAAGGAATGAAATTTACAATTTAGTACTTGAGCGCTGAAGTAATTGAATTGTTGAAAAAAAAAATGCCAAAAGTTGTGAAATTCATCAAAAAAACTTTATAATTATGCCTGAGAAAAAAACCTATCCAAATTAAAATATATTATTCAACTCTTATCTTAATCAATGATTTACTCGCGGCAAATATAAAATATATCTGTTTCATTGAATTTGATTTAAAAATTAATGTCAAAAAAAGTGAGACAAGTAATGTTTTTTCTCTGGATTTTAAATCATAATACTAATCTATTACAAATAAGTATAACTGAAATTCAATAAAAAGCGGCTCCTTCTGTTGAAATTCTTAATTGCTTTTATGTAATTTTTGAAAATATTACACGGAATTTTGTGGGTTACCTAAATAAAATTTCTAAGAAAATAATCGGCAGAGATAAAAATTAATAAGTTTTCAATTCAAATTAAAACTTTAGCAGTGATTATCAATTCAAATAAAAATATTAATACCAATCAATTAAAATGATTAATAAAATTTTTAGCCCTATTAAAGTTGTATTGGTAAAATTAGGAAAAAATCGCATTTTCATTTTTCATTGTTGTAATAATTTTAGAGTCTAAAGTATTAAAAGATATTTTTGTATTAAAATAAAATAAAATAGAATTTTATAAAAATTAAAAATATTTACAAAATTGAAAAAAATATAAAATATTGGGGGTTGATAAAATCAAAATTGCAATGGACCAAAATTCTATTAGTGCCTTTCCTTAATGAAAATAAATTCACATATGTGTAAACAGCACTTAAAAAATATTGCCATTCAAAGGCCTTCACAACCAGATGATAGTTTAATATCATATCGTTATGTACACATTAATTATTTATTGTATGATATTTCTTAGTAGAAGAATGGTGCTCTTAAAAGTTTCTATAAAGAAGTTGTGGATACTAACAGTCAGAAAGAGAACCCTGAAACGGATTGAGCATACTTCAGTTCATGAATCGAATGAAAAGAAAGCATTAGTAAGTGAACCGTAAATCGATTATCGCGATCCTAGATAAATACGTATTGCGCTTTCCTTTCGATCACACAGAAATAACTTTCCAAATGCAATTTATTTCCTTTCAACTTCAAAATTCGTTACAACTTTTTGTATTATCTTTCTACTTTTCCTTTCTTTCTATTTCAATGTCAAATATAGTGTTGAAAAATCGTTTCAAAATTTATAGTTTTGCTAAAGGTGAAGATAGTTTTGTTAAATAAAATATTTACTAGGACATAAAAATTCTGGGCACGATTCGTAGCATGCAAGGGTAGTTTTCGAAAATTGTGATTTTTTTAACATTATTCTTAGCTAATTTTAACTTCTTTGATCCAGTGAAACATTTATAACGAGACTGATACTGAGAAAAATTAATTAAGATTAATCAATTTATATTTTTGGCTATCTGACCTGAAGAATTTGTTGAGGATAAATTCAACTGCGAAAACTAGTTAAATATCTGAAATTCCTTTCTTGGTAATTGGCAGAAAACTGAAGAGTCAAAATCATCACTAATTACATTATTAATTGTTCTCAAAAATCTGAATTCTCTTGAAATCTGCGAGCCACTTCATCGATTTCAATTCAGTCAAATGTTGACTAATTAAGATTTAGAGAGTGTCAAATTATTATTATTAAATTGACTCAAAAGTAAGTAAAATTTTCAGTAAATTTTTCCGATTTTTTAACTAATGTGACTCAAGAAAACTGATTTTATCAGTTCAATTACTAATTAAAATTAAGAAAGCTAATTCCAATTTAATGAAATTTTGACTGAGCCAGATTAAAAGAGATTAGTGAAACTAGTCATTTTTCACTGTAAACCATTGACAAATTACTGATTCTGCCTAGCCAGAGTTGGGTGGCTGATTTAAATTCAGTGAGATTTTCACTGATTCAAATTTAGAGACTGTTTATCTTAGTTTTGTTAAATTTTTGGGTGGAAGTGTTGTTTTTAAAGAAGTAGACTTGAAAAAGAATGACTGTTGGGCGTAAAAAGAAAGGAAGATGTTGAATGTCGAGTTTTCAATCTGGCATTCTATCATTGACAATTTCGAGTAAATGGGATCGCGGTGCCGCGCGTCCAGGCGTGCACTCGGTTCACATTGGCGTTAAATAAGAGTAACCCACCCATCCTTCTGCCTCGACATAATTGCCTGTGAAATCACTAGATGGGTTTTGCCTTGTTGTTTTACTACCACTTTTGTAGACACTATCTATGGAACTGAATTTAACTCAATATTTAGCAAATTACATCGATAAAATAACTCTACATAGAGTAGATAACTATTTTCTCTTCTCAATACTTTTAAATCATAGGTCATTAAAATCTAATTATAACATCATATTCTAAAATTAAAAGAAACATATTATCTCCTTGTTTCCTTCTATTTCTTTCTATTAGGGGAGAAGCGGCGAAATTGGCGCACCTAATAGAAAGTGCGAGTTTAAAAAGAAAGTATATGACTAAAAATTATGAAAAAATATTTATTTAATAGCTGGATATCTTTTCTATACTTTCCAATGGATAAAGATTGCATTGAAAATTATTAAAGCAGGTTTTTATTCAGATTTCCGAAGGACTGCACCTGCGTCAATTTACCCGCCATGTCGGGTAAATTGACGCACTAATATTATAATCTTCTCTTGCCACGTATTAGTTATATTTTCATAGATTTAGAATTACATTTCAGTAGCAAAGGTTGATGAAAAGAGGTAGTTATAATTTGAAACTAAATTTGAGATAGTATATCAAGATATGTGAAGTTTTTTATACCTTTATTCACATAAACCAGCCAAAGTTAAAATATATTTTATATTTGTACAATAAAATACTGGCAATTGTGGATATTTAAGTGAATATTCAAATTGAAATCATTTTTATAGAGAATTATTTGAATTTGTAATCAGAAGTATATAATTTTATTAATTTTAGAAGACTTATAAATAATAGAAACAATCAATCAAAAATACAAATTTTTTACTTACATTGCTTTCACATCTTAAAATCGAGAAAACTTTCAAAACACTGTCAGACTGCAAATTAATTATTAAAAATCGCTTTTAAAATGCCTTAATACCTCAAACTTAAAAAAAAATTTAACCACTGATTGTTCAAATGAATATAACCTTACAAAGTCGTTACATCAGTTTTGCGAACCACATTACCTCCCATGTCACAAAAAATCGTAAGAAAAAGATTAGCAGAAAAGTCCAGCGACATTCAAATGTATATATCTATATATTAATAATTGTGTACTTACTATCTTCTTTATATTTTCAATCATAAACATCCGAGCACTTGACTTCAGTCACCGGTTTCCAGAAACACAACACGTGTGCCAACTTCGCCTCTGATTTGAATCTCGTATGCGCCAATTTTGCCGCAAGTGTATCGTTCATTAATTAAATACTTTTTACGTAAAATGCTTATTTTTCATACAAATATTCTATCCTAATCGTAAGACTAAATATCAAAGGTTATAAAATCGTTGCATTAATCTAATTCACCTTGAATTACTATTATTTAACGATTTAACTCAATGGCTTCGAACATAACCATTATGCCAAAAAATGATTAATCGCAATAAAACTGTATTAAGCAATTAGATTTTTATAATGTTTTCTACCAAATACATATCATACAAGAATGCACACGATAGAACTATTTTTATTTTTTGTTATGTTATCACTTTCTGAAAAATAGGGTGCGCCAATTTAGACGACGCGCCAATTTCGCCGCTTCTCCCCTACTCCTGATTTTGATGAAGATTTATAGAGTATCTGAAATATTGTTCGCGAAACAGATTTTATTTTATTCAGGTCTTCTAATTTATCTTTAAAAACTTGAAAGAAATAGATTTAAATGTTATTCATTTGAAATCAAAATCTAATGATATATTTCAATGTTTTTACCTGATTTAAGGTTTTCATTTAAAAAGTAATTAATTAGGTTGATGGAATTTTTAAAAATTAAAAGCTCTAGAATTGTGGTTACCACATTATAAATAGGCTTTAATTAAAATCTTTAAATTTTTGTAAACTTGGAATAAAAATCTGAAAACATTTTAAGTTTTAAAGTTTATGTAATTTTGATATGTGTTTCTATAATTGAAAGGTGGCAAGCTAAAAAGAGGTCTCATTTTTCCGATAATGGGTTTTTTTGTTAGAAGATTCTGAAAAATCCTAATAAGCATTGCGTTAAAGTTACATTTTCATATCAATTAAAAATGAAGACTTTTTGTGAACAAAGTATTTTTTATTATATTTACGAAAGACATTTGTATTTTAATACATTCATGTTTCAACAAAAAAAAAAATGCAAGTTTGATTATTTATCATCATCTAAAAACGCAAAATAGTGCGTTAAACTGTGACATCGTCTCATTAAAAATTGATTTTCTCAGATCTAAATAACTTTTTTCTCTATATTTAGCACCTCAATATATCTAGAATGGGTCATCAGTTTATGTTTTAAATGAATATTTTATGTTTCATCTTTTGAATCAAACTTTTTTGGTATGAATGAAGCAATACGTCATTTTGAGAATGGACTTTTATTATCTAAATTGTAATTTTGATTTTACACAAAGTTTTTTCGCTTTCCTGCACAATTGCCATTATGAGACCTTTGGTTTGCCACCCTTCTATTAAAAAAGCTTTTAAAATAGAAACCTACAAAAAATTAATATTTTATTGTTTAGTGCCTAAACATTTTTTCTTTTCTCAAAGTTTTTTTTACACAAAAATATAAAAAGCGATTTTCAAAATTTGATTATTTATGTAAAGAAGAAACTGTAAGTTAACAAAATGGATTTCTTGAAGAGAAAAAAAGTTTTAGAGTAAAACGCGCTCTGTAGAATTTTTTCTACTTTTAATAAAGTAAATAGGAGAAAGAAAAGTTGCTCGTAATTAATTGATTTAAACTCAATATAAAATGTTGTGAATAAAAGTCACAGATAATTATTATGATTTACAAGATATCAAAAATTGTTATTGCTCATATGATGAAATATTTACTAATGAATTTCGAATGTAAACTAAAAGGAAAAGTCACGCCATTATAGTTAGTGCCAACAATAACATCATAGTTTCGTAATATAATTTGTAGCCAATTAATCTTGCTGCAAACGAAAGCATTTTCATTTTCGCTGATGATTCTTGCTTGAGAATAATCTATCTTAAATAACCCAGAGGCTAAACCGCGACTCGGCAACCTAAGGAGGTTGGTAACTACGAGGTTAAAGCAATCTACGCGGAAATTCAATTACCAGACGTAGTGCAGCGAATTTAAAAACATAAATTATACTCTCGTCAGTCGTATTACTCTCAGTTAAGCCGCACTCCCTTTTTCCAATCGGCGGAGAATCCAGTTTGCCATTTTTCCCAAGCCCTTTTGGTACTTGTTTTCAATTTCAAAGGTTCATCCCCTTCCCCAGATTTGAAATTCTAGATCACATTTTACCTGGTATTTAATTTTTTCTCGGTCTTATGCAATTTTATTACATAATAAACCTACACTTTTCGATTATGATAACTATGAATTCAGCTGCATGTAGAAATTAAATTAAACTTTAAAATAGTTTTTACACCATATTGTACAATATCAAATCAGCAAGTAATAAAAGGCACAGATGTTTCGTTTAATTATGAGTAATGAGAGAAAAATTGAGATAAAGAAATCGGGATTGATTACTGAAATTTTTGTTAAAAAAATTTACGTTTGGTTTTTTCCAACTACTCTCTAAATTTGAATCAGCCAAAATCTACTGATTATCGGTGAAATTTGACTGATTCAAATAGCTAAAAAGAGTTTACGGTAAATCAGTCAATTTTCACTGATTATTTTAGTGAAAATTGACTGATTTGACAGTGAAAAATATTTTTTTCACTGACGAATCAGTGAAAATTAACTGATTTAACAGTGAAAAATATTTTTTCACTGATGAATCAGTGAAAAGGCACATCACTGATTCAATCAGTGAAAATTTGACTGATTCAGATTTAGAGAGTAGATTCCCCAATAAATTGAAGAGAGTGTGAATGATATTGATAATGGTAACTGAATTTCAGTAATCATTGTCCAGCGACATTACACTCCTTTCTTTATTGAGGAATCAGTTGTAATAAACGAAGGACAAGTTCGTTAACCAGCCACACCCGACCAAAATTGTTATAATATGAGCATTTTTTGTGTTTTTGAATAAATCCAAAATTACAATACTGGTTCCTGATAGTGCTCATTAATCTCTATCAATTCTCTCTAAATATGAATCAGTCAAAATCTACTGTTTATCAGTGAAATTTGACTGATTCAAATAGCTAAAAAGAGGTTACTGTTAATCAGTCAAATTTAATTGATTAATTCAGTGAAAATTAATTGATTTAACAGTGAAATATATTTTTATAACTGATTCGATCAGGGAAAATTAACTAATTTAACAGTGAAACATATTTTTTCACTGGTAAATCAGTGAAAAGGCAAATCACTGATTTAATCAGTGAAAATTTGACTGATTCATATTTAGAGAGTTATTCTTGTAATATCTTCCGATTAAACCAAAATTAAAAAAGTTGCATTATGTTAAAACTGGAAAAAAGTCAATATTAAAATTCCATTTTCCAGTTAAGGGGATCCGCCACTTTTAATATTGATATTTTTCGAGTTTAAACCTTTCATATAATTTTTTTATGTTTAGTATCTTTATTTAGAAAGATTTGATGGTTTTTTAAAAATTCCAGTACCTATATGTATTTTTAAACTAAAAATGTTGAGTTTTTTGGGCATTTTTTTGAAATTTTTTTGAAATTTTTTTACTTTGAATAACTTTTTTGTTTTTTAACCAATTGTCATGATTCTTTTTTTATTTTGTTCCTTACAATGTGTAGCAGGTGTTTGGATAATACATATAGGTGCTGGAATTTTTAAGAATCCCCAAAACCTTTCTAAATAAAGGTACTAAACATAAAAACATTTATATGGAAGGACTAAACTCAAAAAATAAAGATATTAAAAGTGGCGGATCCCCTTAAACTATATAGAGATACGAAAATAACGTTATGATTTAAAATTGTTTACTACAAAAATATCTACAAATTTCACGCTCAACATTTTTTTTAAGTTATATCGTGACATGTTTCCGTACATGTTCAATGTTTTATTGACCCACAATAATAATTTTGTAATAGTTAATTTGGCATGGGGTCAGTTTTGATACGGATTTATTTTTTTAATTAAGTGATAGAACACATAAAAAATACAACAGGCAAACGTTTCGGCCACAAATGGGGGCCCTCTTCAGTGCCAATTAGCTTAATAGTAACCTTTAAATATTTATTAACTAAGACATGCAACTTAATAATTATTGTATTTTTTGTTTATTTCTTTTTTTCCTTTGCTTATTGATATTAGAAAAAGATAGAGTAAACATGCGGAAAGACTTACGGGTAAGCGAGTTCCTAGGTGTGAAGGAACCAGACCGTTCCAAAAACTGTTCCAACGAGTAATCCTCTCCCACAGGAACCGTGAAAAATGCGACCGCGGAACGCACTCTCTCAAGGGCACATATATAAACACAATTATTACACCAAAGAAAGAAACAACACGATGGAGAATATAACGTGGATCCTTGGTAAAGCACGCACAGCAAACCACACACATTCACGAGCACCAGAAGTAAAGGACACTGAAGTTAAAACAATAAGAACGATGTAATTGGTACGGAAAATTTTTTATTTTGTATTTTCTCCGAAGCCGCAAAGATGACAGACGAAAGTAAGTCCACCACTCTGCCACATGGCTAAAAGAAAACTGATTTGGGAAGAAGTCGTATTTAGGAAGACAAGTGTTCAGAGTTTGACGTGTATAGAAAGCATTCTCCAGATAGGTCAGGTTCCAACACCAAGGGTTATACACAGTAAAACCTTATTTTAATGTCCCCGGCACTTGAGATTATTATATGCTCAAGCGTCCGACAAAAGCAAAGACCCACCACATGTTCGAAAAACTCTGTAAGGAAAGGCACTCACTACGGTCCCGACGTCGTAAAAATTGTACACATTTCTGTGGATATAGAGAGAAAAATGCAACTAAAGTGGAAATTCACGAAAAATTAATTTCCTGGTTTTTCGAAACCTCTGATTCTTAATAAATGGAACCCGGAAAAATATAATATTAAGTTTATAAGTATGATGTCCGAGTTTTTCAGATTATAAGACTGTTGTAAAGTGGCAAAATATTACGAGAGTTATTCGAACTCTGACTTAAATAGAGTGGCCAATTAATACAGTAGCACTACGGATTCTAAGACTGATAAAAAATGGCCAAGTAATGCGCGAGCACTTCGGACTCTAATTCTGAGTAAGGTGGCCAAGTAATGCGCGAGTTCAATGGACGTCAGGACTGATACAAATGCAAAAATAGCCGCGTAATACGAGAGATAAAAAGAAGTCTGACCTAAATTAGGAGGCAAAGTAATGCGCGAATTCTTAGTACAGGATTTTTATATAAAGTGGCCAAGTAATGCGCGAGCTCTTCGGACTCTGGCTTAAGATTATGTGGCCAAGTAATTCGCGAGTTCAATGGACGTCAGGACTGATATAAATACAAAAATAGCCGCGTAATACGCAGTTTAACGAAGTCTAACCTGAAAAGAGTGGCCAAGTAATGCGCGAATTTTTAGGGTTATAAGAATTTTTATAAAGTGGCCAAAAAATAATAATTAACACGTAGGCTCCTTAGACTATGACCTGAATAAGGCGGCCAAGTAATGCGCGAGCACTACGGACTCAGATTTTCAGTAAAATGGCCAAGTAATGCGCGAGCACATCAGACTCTGATTCTGAGTAAGGTGGCCAAGTAATGCGCGAGTTCAATGGACGTCAGGACTGATATAAATGCAAAAATAGCCGCGTAATACGCGAGATCAAACGAAGTCTGACCTAAATAAGGAGGCAAAGTAATGCGCGAATTCTTAGTACAGGATTTTTAAAGATTTATATTTTTCTTTTTAAGGCCATGGACCAACTCGTTCACGTGACTAGATTCCTACCTTACCAGCATTTTCAATTTGTGTAACCCCATTTTTGTAAAAAATAAGATAACAAGTTGGAAATTTGTGAGAGTAAATGAAATGCACGAAGACAGGTCTGTCAGGTCATAAATGTTTTTTTTATAATTATAAACTTTTAAGACCAGATGGACTTATGTTGATACATTTGATTTAATTCTACAAATTTCCAATTACCTATCTTATTTTTTATGGAAATAGGGTTACACAAACTAAAATACCGATGAAATAGGAATCTAGTCACGTGACTAGAACAAATTTGAAAACAAAATTATTGAAAGTCGAAAATTCAATTTTTTAACTAGAATGTGTGAAATACGAAAAAAACATAAGAATGCATAATTTTTCGCTTCAATAAGGTCTACAAATTTTGTCCGATACAATTTCTGATAAAATGTATATTTTTCCTTTCAATTTCAAAAAATACCTTTGAAATTCAATTTTTTAGACAAAATATGTGAAATACGAAAAAAACGTTGATATGGAAAATTATTTACCTGAATGAGGTCTACAAATTCTCATCAGGACATTTTTCGACAAGATATATATTTTGTTTCGATTTAAAAAAACACTATTGAAAATCAAAAATTCCATTTTTCAACCAAAATATATGAGATACGAAAAAAGCGTTAAAATACAAAATCGTGTGCTTGAATAAAGTCTACGATTTTTTTCCCTTTTTGAGATATTTGGAAGAAAATAAATTATTTTAATTATACAATTTATTAGAAAGCTACAGAAATGTATATACGGAAAGTCGAGCGCGAAGCGCAAGTATTATGATCAGAATGTCTTCCTTGAGGTCGATAGAGCCTAAAGTAAATGGAATTGTCTTTTTCATTTGAAATTGAAAAAATTTAGTAATTTGTATGTAAAAGACATAGAACACCGAGCGCGAAGCGCCAGGTTCACATATTTCAGAGCGTTTTTTGTAAACGGTATTTTAACTATTCAATCAGTTTGCGAGTGGTATCGAGATTATTATTATGTAGAGTGTATACCCAATAGAATAGAGTATAGGGAAAAGCTTGTCACCCTACACAAAACTGAATGTGGAGCTCGATAGGGTTTGGGTGACAGTAGGGTGAGAAGCTTGAGTACGTGGCAAATCCTTTCTTTATCGTACGAAGTATTCTATTATATTTTCTTCGACTGCATCCAGCGGTGCATGATGCTGCTTGAGCCTCTACGTGTTCGCATAAAATGCACTCTTTCGTGAAACGTAATTTATACAGACTGATTTTTAAAATACACAAATATTACAAAATTCAGTTGCTGTCTAAAAATTCAATTTTACACTGAGAAAAAAAGTTGGTTGTCCCAATCAGTTCGTTGGACTTAGAGACGCTTTCCAATTTATAAAAAAAATTTTTTGTTAAGAAGCACAAAATGGCGGTTGAGTATAGCCATGGCCAAAAAAAAAAAAAATTGTCGGAGGTCGTCCGAGGCAAGAAATTCTAAAAATTGAGATTTGCACCTGGAACAAAAAAAGAAATATTTTCTTAATGTTTATAAGATTGCCGAGTGAAGTACCCGCAAGATTCTAAAAAAATATTCATTTTTGCAAAAATGGTGAGCATTTGAATGTAACACTTGATTTTTTGTTTTAAATTTTTGAATTTGTTTTAAATGTGTTAAATAAAGTGATTTACTTATATATTATATTATGCATTTCGAAATTCCCGCCTTATTTTAACAATTACTTAAGAATTACTTTAACAATTGTCCATTTCGTATGATTTCGTGATTTCGGAATACCAGGAGAAATTTCATTTTAGAATATTGAAGTAAAAATATTTTAAAACTCTAAAAACCCATTGAATTAACTGTTATTCATTGGAAACTATTTTTTTAATGACCGGGAAAAAATTTTCGATGACCGGGAAAAAATTTTCGATGACTGGGAAATGACCGGGAATTATTTTCGTCGATGAAAACGGTCATCTGATATTGTTTATTTGAAAATAATTAAGATTTTTTTCACTAAAGTAAATAAATAAAAAATTTGCTTCAAATTATTAATTTTCTACTACTTATATATTATTATATATTTTATAAGTAATTCTTTACAAATTTATCTCACTAAATGAAATTAATGAAGTAAGGAAACTACAGAATAATATTTACAAAGTAAGGTATCTCACTAAACTTGAATTAGTGAAAAAAAATTGTAGGAATTTTCATTAAGGTAAATTAATGTCTCACTTTTTACTAATTAATATTTACAAAGTATTGAGTTTTAAAATTCAATTTTTCGATTTCTTTTTGCTATAAAAGACGTTTTGAAGGAGGTAAATATGTATATTCGCCGCATATGTAATAAGTATCATGATAAGCCATAATGTGAATCGGGAAAGGGAATAAAATCAATTTTCTCATGCGGCTTTGGGAAAAATCTGCGTCGATCGTCACATAGAAGCGTTGATGGCGTATACAGAGAAGCGCCTTTGGAAATATCAATTTGAAACAGCCACGGTATATATGTCATACTTTTCGCGAACCATAATGGCCAGCTTTCCATTTTTATTTATATTTACCGAGGATGCGACTCGTTCGAGGCAACCTTCTATCAGTCCTTTGCGTATCTATCGCCTCCAAAGGACTGCCCTTTAAATGTGGTAGGAGAATTCAATATTTTACGACATTTTGTTTCCAATCTCGAATTCTCCGTAAACGGACATTACGATCATTGGTCCCGATTCGACTTTTATGACCGTAAATCTTGATGAAGTACAAACAAAGTATCGTGTGTACATTGCATTATTCTTATTGGAAAAAGTAAATCTTTGAAGATTTCTTTCAATGGAATAAATAAGATTCAATTCTTAAAGAATAAGGATATGGAAATTATACTTATTCACTGAGGACATTTTTTTGCAGAAACTCCTATAGGTTATAGAAATTTTGGGGCATCAAGCAAATTATGATAAGTTTGCACATATATGTCTTATGAAAGAGAAAACATTATTTTTTACGAAAAAAATTTAAAACTTTCGAAAAATAATGTTTTTAATAACGTTACCAGACATAACATTTTTTTACACAGATTCCAGTGATGAATCCCGTTTTTCTTATCTCCATTTTTCTCTGTGTTTTATACTTTAATCAAAACATATGAGAAATTATAATGTTTTTTTAATTCTTGAAAAAATAACAGTAATGCAAATACTGTTTTTGTTTCTTTATGAAATTCACGATATCAAACTCATGTTTCAAGGTTCTCAAAGCTGGGCAAATAAAATACGTTAAGAAAGTTACGTGGTTTTCCACAATGAAAAATTTCATTTCATAATTGTTTTATCAGATATTTACACAAAAAGTTCAATGTTGAGCAGTAGATAAAAAAATATAAAAAGTTATTTGTGATTACAAAAATTACCCACTAATGTCATTATCAATATAGTGAAACTGAAAATATACATTTTTCGTTTTCGCATTTTCGAATAATTGAATTCTTTTGCACATATACTTCCTAAATTTAAATTAGCGAAACGCACTAAGAATTAGCAACTATTCTCTGATACCTAGTGAGTTTCAATGATTCAGATTTAGGAAGTAAACTCATAGTTCTTTGTAACCGTTTATTCTCTGATAATACATGAAAAAGAATTCTTGACTTGTTTTCAGTTGTGCTTATCAGATATTTCCCTAGATTAGGTATCGCGTTACTCGAACGACCCTAAAGTGTTTAAGTTCATCTTTTGACCGGAAGTCATGGATATGGATAGGATATGCGACTGATGGAGGGGAACCGACTTTAGGTTTTTCAATTTCACATAATGTCCAGTTTGGTCGAGTGGTACCTTGGAAACTGACTTCTTGATAAGATAACTTGCCAAAGCGGTGGAATTTACGTTTGGCATAAGTTTACCTTATATATGAGCGCCCACGGGAAATGCGACGATCCTATCAGAATGTAGTTCGACGATTCGCGCGTGAAATGTTGCCTACTAGTATCTCACCAGTTTTGAAGGGATGACCGAAAACGGACAAGGGGATTTGAACTGTGAAATAAATTTTTATAGGTGTAAAGAATTTACTTGAAAAATCTTGCAATCAATTTCCATGGTTTAGTACAAGAGAAAGGAACTGTTTTCAATATTTTCTGTACATATGTGTTTCATTTCCAGTTTATTGGTTTTCGAAGTATTAAACATAATTACATAATTAGTACATAATTAATAAATTATCATCATGGTACTAATAAATATTTGATATACTTGATTAGACAGAAAGAAATGATTCGTACACTGAGAAAAAATGCTATTGAATCAATAGTATTTCTTTCCAAAAGCATGTATATCACGGATTCAAATCAATATGCTATAGAATTAGTAACATATTTATTGGTTGTTGTAGTATATTTTTATAAATTCATAGTAAACACCCGAGTCGAAATTTCGAGGCCCTCATATGAGCCTCTTGGTGATGTTGAAGCTCATTTGAAACATTTTAAGCCTCCACAACCTCTTTAAAGCCTATTGATAATCGTTAAGTCATCATTTAACCCTCTTTAGCCTCTGTATTTTATTTTTCAACCTCTTTTAACGCTCAGGAACCTCTTCGATCGAGAAGAGCCTCACAGGCACTTTTCCCGTCGTAATGTATAACCTCCTTTGAACCTCTTGAGCCTAAAACGGACGTAAATCAAGTCTGGAGGCTTAAAAGAGGTTCAAAAATACGAACAAGAACCTCTTTTACCCCTCTTCAGCCTCAAAATTATGTCGCAGAGGCTCAAATGAGGCCTTCGATTTTTCGACTCGGGCATGCTTTTGGAAAGAAATGCTTTTGATTCAATAGCATTTTTTTCTCAGTGTAAAGATTTATATTGTTATAAAGAATATAAGATCAAAGATTATAACTATGGTAAGAGGGACTATCTATTTTTTATTATATAAGGTATTACTACACATATTAGTTTTATTTTTGAATACTATGCTCAGAAATTATATTGACCCTCAAAAAATAATAATACGCGTAGTATTAAATTGGCTTAAGGATATATAAATGAAAAAAACTTTATGTCAATCAGACGTTTTGGCTCTAATTGAAGCTCTTATCAGTAATTTGTTTTAAATCCAAAATATACAGAACTTGGAAATACACTACCGGTCAAAATTATTTGTTCACCTGTTGTTTCAGTTATTCCTAAAGTGTCTTAATTTTTATAATAACAAGTTGACATTTTTTCTCCATGATAGCATGAAAGTTAATAAAATTTTGCATTTAATGAGCCCAAGTTGAAGGTAAAATGTTGATTTTATAGAAATATGTGACAAAAAACGTCAAATTTCAATTTTTTTGGAAAATACCTCTAGAACTTTCAAAAAATCAAAAAATTTTTTTTTGCTCAAATCGATTGAAAAACTATTCAAAAATATAATCCCAAAGTTCTATTGGTGACCCGTAAGTTGAATGGAACATATTTTTTCATGTACAAAAACTTTGAGGCTCGTTTTCTCGAAACTAACTTTTTTTATCCGGCCGGCATGATTGCGAGCAAACTATTCAACCGATTTACTTGAATGAAACGGTATTTTATAGATAATTCTATATTCAAGTGCGTGGTAGGGCGTTTTTTTCGAGAAAAATAGTATTTCTACAGTTGTTTAATTATTTTCATGTCAAAAAACACGGGTAAAAATGGCACTTTTTCACGAAACGCATGAAAATATACCCAATTTTTCGAAATTCTCAAAACCCCCCCTGCTATGCACTCGATAAAAGCTTCCCGATTTATAAAAAATTTTCTTTTATCGTTTCAGATGAAAAACCTAGCCAGGAAGTTGACGGCCGAAAAAAATGTTAGCAGCGACGCTATCGACGGGATCCGTCATATTTCCGCCATTTTGTATTTTTCTATCATGAAAAAATTGTTTTTTTGAAGTTAAATAATGCCTTCTAATATATGCAAAAAATCCGGACTTGCTTCGTTTTCATTCTCCCAGAATAAAATTGAAGAAAACTGCTTTTTTTAAGGGTTCTAGAGGTATCTCCCCCCTTAATTTAGATTTTAAAACGTTTTTTATCTCATTTGGAAGGTAAGTCTTCATAGTATTTTGCTAACTTATCAAAATATTTTTAGAATTTTTTTTCCTGGATTCTACCCTGGGGTCCAACATGGTACAAAGAAGTCGTAACATTTCAAATACATTGATTTTCTTAAATTTCACATAAGCACATTTTGAGAATTTTAAGACCTTCATGTATTATGTTTGATCCCGTGTGGAATCCAGGAAAAAAATCTGAAAATATCTTGATTAGTTAGCAAAACACAGTGAAAAAAATCTTGATCAATTTCAGAATCATTAATATTTTCTCAAAAAGATCGAAATTTGACATTTTTTGCCATATATTTTTATAAAATAATCATTTTACCTTAAACTTGGGCTCATTAGATGCAAAATTTTATCAGCTTCCATGCTATCATGGGGAATAAAATTTCAACTCGTTATTATAAAAACTTGCAATTATACTACACGTATTTTTACTTTTATTTCTGCTTCGGGTGCTAATCAATACAAGAAAAACTGTAGTGCTTACAATGAATAGTAAATCATAATGAATTAATGTATAGTAGAGAATAAATAGTATTCACTATAATATTATCTGTAAAATCGTTACATGGTAAATTGTACAATAAGTAATCTTAGCTTTGCACTTAAACGGAAATAACGTATCCGATAGAAAAGGTAGTTACATAAATATGAGCTAATTAGAAATTCTAGTTGCTTTCAAAAGAATTTTAGTTGTTCACATGTAGAAAGAATTGGACAAATAATCATGAAAAAATTAATTAAAGTGACTATTTCTTAAGTTTTGTTTATTTATAATTTTCTGTTATCGGGTTTTTAGTGAAAGTGTGGAAAATTTCATCTCGAATCAAATGAGTCATTAAAAGTTTCAATCAAATTAAATTTTTGATGTTTCAGGGTTGAAATCAATAGACAAATATTAGTTGATTTTCGCTGTTTTTGAAAAAACTCCATAAAATAAAATTGCGAATGAAAAATGAAGAAAATAGTCCTTTCGACTAATTTTTTCCAACTGTTCATCCATTTCTACTTTAAAAACCTCCAAATTCCAAATATTTAGTTTGAGCTCCAGCATATTTTATAGTAAACTCTTTAGCTGACTCTGGGCTAGTCAAATTGAATTGATAATTTTTTGATGGATCCCAGGTGGTTAAGTGCTTGGATTTCTGTACTTGATGAACATTTTCAAAGCTAGCAACATCAGTAAAGTACCCATCACCTTTGTCATCAAGTACTTCATCATACTTTTTACTTTCATGGAAGTAGTTATGTTGAGAATAAATCTTGGAATTGTAGCCAATAGTAAATCCTATATGACAGCGGTTAATATAATTATTGTATACATGGAAGATACCATAGCGCATCAAACCTGGTCCACGTGCTTGAAGATTCTCAAAGTGATTAAACATTATTGTTACTTTTGGGAAGCCATTGTATTCATCCTTATAAGGCTCTGGGTGACCAAATATCAAACCATACATATGATTTTGGAATTTAGAATTACTAATTGTCACGAAATTAGCTTTGTCCGAGACTTTGAATAGTTTTCCTAAATCATTTGAATTCACTGAAGTTCCATCAAAGGTACAGTGGTCTATCCAGTATCGAGTACCATGAAGAAATTTTATCTGCGTCTCATCATTTCCTATATTTTTGGTATTGTGCTTGAAAATAATGTTTTGAAGGATAAAGTTTCCTGACTTTGGACTCGTGACTAAATAAACGTTGTAAATGTAGTGTGCTTTCCAAGAACCGACTAATGTTTTGTCAGTACCTATTGTAACTACTTTTAATTTGTCACTAATAATATTTTTTGTGAGGATTAAAATCGCTGGTTCTTTGACAGTTAGATATTTCTGTAAAGTCGGTAAACTTTCTATATGAATTATTTTCCCTCCTCTACCACCAGTGGTGTTTGCTATTTTTGCGAATCCTACCATACCACGTGTTCCTGTGTGGGGAAATAGATTTGATTGTTGCGGCCCTGACGTTTTTGAATTCTTTTTTTTTGGCACTACTCTGCAATCGACTTCTTTATTTAAAATAATTAATGCCTGCAAACAAGGAAAACAATATTTTTAATTCTAAGTTCGGAGTGTTTAACGATTAATTTTAAATCGAATGAACATTTTTTTTCCAATCATAAACTTTGTTATACATGTAAGTTTGGGGTTCTTTTTAAATTATGTAAAAGTAAGATTTAATCTTGAATACAAAGTAACTTTTATTGCTAATAAAATAAACAAGAAAATTTATCTGAAAACAGTGGAGAATGATTTACTTTTAGAAAAATCGATAGAAATATTTTTAATAATTTAAAGAATTTGAAATCTTTCTGTGGAAAAAGAGACGCTTTCGACTGTGCCGGGATTCGAACCCGGGTCTATTTTAAAACTCAACCTTCAAAATTACATTTAATATTTATGTATATGTAGTGTAAAAATTATTATATGAATAACAAGAATGTTTCTGTTGTGTTCTTACTTTTGACCATGAATGAAAATCTATTATTTATGTCAAATTTATATAAAAAAATTTATTATTCTACAAAAATTTGCAGAAACTGAAGTGGTTAAAGTTTTTCTTGATATATGGCTGACATGGCTGATATATATTCTTGACATGGCCTCAAAATAATTGGGTTTCAACTACAATATATTGGAAAAATATTTTTTAAATCAATAAAACAATTCAACGAAAACATTTTTTTGATTGTGAAAAACGAGTTCAGTCAACTTGACGAAAATTTTATTCCTTTAACCGAAATGTTTGTTAAAGTATATTAAATGAAATCAACTAAATTATTTTGTTTGTTGAACAATATTTTTCTTCTTAGCGCAAACACTAGTAATTGAGTGTTTTATATGTATATTGACATCTTTTAATCTAGCGCTAATAATATCTATAACAGTAACATATTAACGAAAATTTTGTTGGAACAACTGATAAAGAATTTTCTTATGATACGGTTGACTACATTTCTGTTTAATTTGATTAAAGAATTTGTTTGTCTACCTTTTTCAGAACAAATAAATGTTTCTTACGTAACCAATTATTTTGATAAACTCGAAATACTTAGATAATTTTACGTTCTAAATTTGAATTTATTGCCCCCTTCCCACTGATTTAAATTTAGAGAGTATATTTTAAAAAATGCGCTTTGGCCAATTAGTTTTTCTTATTTACATGGAACATTTTTATTTGAGATATGTTATATAAAAATATTGGGTCTTGCTTTCAAGCATTTTTTCTCATAGATTTCTCTAAATTTGAATCAGTAAAGATCCTTACTCATTTAATTGAGTGGCATATTTCTTACTGATTTAAATTTAGAGAGACAGTATATACGGAGAACAAACTTAGCTTCAGCAGCTAAGAAAACGCTTTCCAAAAAATTATAAACTCAAAGTTAGCCATTAAAGCTAATTTCTTTGTTAAAATAGACAAGACTTAGCTGCGCAGTCAATTTTGAGTTTAATTTTTGGAATATCTGTCTTACACTGTTAAAAATTTTTGTATTAGATTTAATATAAAAGTATATGAAGTCATTTGCATATACAGTATATGAAATTTACTATACGCAATTATGAATTTTAATATGCATCGAAGTGTCGGCAAAACAGAATATTCTCTAGATTTTCTGATAACTTTTAAATCATTAAAATTGCGTGATAATACAGGCCGACAAAATTTGACGAAACTCCAGGCCCTGAGACCACACTATACTTTTCCAAAGTTTTTTGGTGCGCTGAATCCGAATCCGACCTCAGGATTGCTTCATCATCTCGGGTTATTAAGATATCCTAACCTAAAAGTGCAAAAAACACTGGTTTTTGCTATATTCGGGTTTAAATTACATTGCGAATTGATTTTTTTCCTAAAAACTCGTTACCACATCTGAAAATACCACTTTTACCCTTCAAAATTCTTCTTGGATTTTTCAGATATATTTTTTTCTTGAAGATATCGTTTTTGATGAATACAACCTTATCGAAAAAAAGTTCGTCCGGAATGCAGAAGAAATAATGCGCTTCTATGTTTCTTGGATTGCTAAATCCAGATCCAACCTCAGAATTGCTCTATCACCTCAGGTTTTTTAAATTTCCTAACTTTGTATAGAATAACCCCTGATGATATAGCGAAAAATGGCGTATTTTGCACTTTTAGGTTAGGAAATTTAAAAAACCTGAGGTGATGGAGCAATTATGAGGTAGGATCTGGATTCAGCAACCCAAGAAACATAGAAATACATTATTTCTTCTGCTTTCCAGACGAACTTTTTTTCGTTAAGGTTGTATTCACGAAAACGGCAAAGTATTCAACTTCATTGAACAATATCTCCAAGAAAAAAAAGACATCTGAAAAATCCAAGAAGAATTTTGAAGGGTAAAAGTGGTATTTTCAGATGTGGTAACGAGTTTTTAGAAAAAAATTTAATTCGCGATGTAATTCAACCCCGAATATAGCAAAAGCCAGTGTTTTTTGCACTTTTAGGTTAGGATATCTTAATAACCCGAGATGATGAAGCAATCCTGAGGTCGGATTCGGATTCAGCGCACCAAAAAACTTCGGAAAAGTATAGTCTGGTCCTAGGGTCTAAAAAATGTCGGCCTGTGTAATAATTCGAATCAATTTGATCATCAATATTACTTAATTTTTTTGTTAATTATGTTAGAAATGCGACATACAGGGGCATACTGAGCTGAAAATTTCTCTGAACATTAAAATTCATGATGTACTCAAATGCTTATAACACGTGAATCAATAAGTCCCGGGACTAACTAGGAAAAACACATTTTTTTGGCAAAACTCGACTTTATTCATCAACATAGTCTCCTTCAAAAGCAACACAATCAGTCCAGCGCTTTTCTAACATTTCAATACCTTTCTTGTAGAACGATTTATCTTCGGCCTCGAAATAAGCGTTTGTTTCGGTGATGACTTCCTCGTTGGAGTAGAATCTCTTTCCTTGAAGTATTTTTTTGAGGTCTGCAAACAGGTAGTAGTCGCTGGGGGCCAGATCCGGTGAATATGGTGGGTGCGGAAGCATTTCGGAGCTTAATTCATTCAATTTCGCCATAGTAGCGAGCGACTTGTGACACGGCGCATTGTCTTGGTGAAAGAGCACTTTTTTCTTCTTCATTTGGAGCCGTTTCTCACCGATTTCGTTCTTCAAACGCATCAATCGGCCAATGTAACGTTCGCTATTGATCGTCTTACCTTTTTCAAGGTAGTCGATGAACAAAACTCCATGAGCATCCCAGAATACTGAGGCCATAACCTTACCGGCTCACATTTGCGTTTTTGGCCGCTTTGGACGCTCCTCACCGACTGCAGTCCACTCGGCTGACGACCGCTTTGACTCCGGAGTGTAGTGATGGATCCAGGTTTCATCCATTGTCTCATACCGACGCAAAAAATTCGGTTTATTTCGGCGAAACAACTTCAAACAGCTCTCGGAATCAACGACACGTTGTCGTTTTTGATCCACCGTGAGCAAACGCGGCACCCACTTTGACAACAGCTTCCTCATAGACAAATGTTCATGCAAAAAAGCGTACACACTGCCGTATGATATCTTTAAGGTGTCAGCTATCTTACGCAATTTTAATTTACGGTTTTCGAAAACGATTTGGTGGACTTTTTTGATGGTTTCCGGTTGTAACTACCTCATTTCGCCGGCCGGAGCGTTCAGCATCTTCAGTGTCTTTACGACCACGTTTAAACTCAGCATACCACCGAAAAATGGTTGTTTTTGATGGAGTAGAGTCCCTGTAGCACTTTTCAAGCCATTGCTGAGCTTGCACTGTGTTTTTTTTTTTCATCAAAAAGCAATGGTAAATCAACACACGAAATTGTTTCGAATCCATTGTTTTGAGAATATCAAGACTAGCGTCACTTAAATCACTGTAACTCGCGGACCAAACATCAGAATGTCATGAAATTTTGACAGGTATCTTTTGAAGGTTGGTACTCATGAAAAATCATACAGAACTTTTGTTGGCAACGCCATCTATGTGTCAGTCCCGGGACTTATTGATCCACGTGTTAGGTTTAGCTGACTAATTTTTAAAATACTTAGATATCATAAATAATTTAAAATTTAATTGTAAAACCTTCTAATTATTGGAAATTGCTCGATAAATGTTAAAATTTATAATCCAGACAAAAAAATAAGATAAAATAACAAAATTAACGAAATTCTACATACAAAATAAATCTATAGACTGGAGTAATGTTACTAGTTTTTCAAAAAGATATTACAAAAATAGTACAAATTTTAATATTTTTATATATTTCCAACAGCATCTGCAATATTAAACGGTTTTTAATGACTTTGAGTCTGATTTCAAATTAAATCTATCGAGTCATAGAAAGTTATCACGACAATAGTATAATTTTTCCCCGCGTCATGCAAAAAATTAAACTTCCACAAAAAAACGCTTAAAATTTCACACATTACAAATTACAAATCACAAATTGCAGTTAAAAATAATACAGTAAATAGATGAACTTACATTTTTGCACCAATCAATGCCTTCGTCTTGACCTGAAAAATTAAAAAGTCCCATCGGGAAAAACTAAGAAATTACCAGGAATATGAAACTTTCATATGAATCGCCAGCATAAAGATGTCAAGTCAGTGCAGTAATGACAATATTTTCAAAATTAGCTTTTAATAGTTCCCAAATTGACCGAAATTAACCACAAAAGAAACACGTAATTACATAAAGTAAACATAAAAAAATAACACAAAATAAAAACAAAAAAGACATAAAATAAACATGAAAAATGACACAAAATTGCACAGCGTAAAATAATAATTGCATGCTCAGTAACCTAAATTTTTATAATTTTTGTAATTAATATATATCAATTAGTCTTATCATATTTAAAATATTTTTGTACAACATTAGTGATTACAAATAAGTCTAAGAAAATTTTGAAATAGTATTACTGTAAAATTTTGAAACTTCAATTTATATTCGACGTCAAGATATTTTATTTTCTCAAAATCAAAGAATCAAGAACCTCTAACCATACAAATTTTTCGAATAAAACCCAGGAAACAAATCCACTATTGTCATTGCATTTTAGATGATCGGATATCATTATTCGTTGGAAAGTTGGTATTACCGAAAACGGACAAGGATATGTATTCGTAAATAACGCTTTGACAAGTGTGAAGATTTTTCTTGATAAATTTTGCGTTAAATTTCCGTAGTCCGGTACAAGAGGAGGAAACTGTTGTCAACATTTTCTGTAAATATATATATATATATATTCCATTTGCGCTTTATTGGTTTTAAACTGTCTCAAACTGTTTCAAACTTGATTACACGATTAATATCTAATTAATAAATTACAATCACAACACTAATAAATATTCGATACACTTGATTACACGGAGAGAAATGTTTTGTAAGAATTTCTATAATTAAGGATTATAGAATTAGAATTATAGGATCATACAGGTATTAAAAGCGATTCAAATTTTGAAGGATTTGAAATCTTTCTGTGGAAAAAAAAACTGTAGGTATTTTTTATTTAGAATGGTAAGCCCTACAAGAAAAATTGTAATGCCTACAATACGGACTCTATCTTTTATTACGCACACCCAAAAAAAGTTTGTTTGAATCAACCAAACCATATTCTTAAAAGAACCAAAATCTTTGATTAAATTAAATATGTAAAATTTGTTCGATTGAACCAACTCGTATTATCAAAAAAAAAACCATCTTTGGTTGCATGAAACAAATTATTTGCTTGAATCTACCAAACTAAATTTCGGTTGGATTAAGCAAATGTTCTTTTGAGTGCGACATCTTATCTATTAACTTCAGTTAGTATCCGTTACAATATTATTTGTAAATTATTCATGTAGCGACCAATACAACAAGGAATCTTAGCTCTATACGTAAAATAAAATGTATTCGGTATGATAATTATCAAAACCAGTACAATATTTGTTTTTACATGTGCATATAGAAATGTGAAAAGTATATCAGTGCCTTGGCACATAAATTTTCATGCTTTAATTACCACCAAAAACCAAAGATTTTTTTTGTACTCCGGCATATTTTAAAACAATTTCCCGAGCTACCTCTGGGGTAGTCATCTTGAATTTATAGGCTTTTGATGGATCCCAGGTGGTTAAGGGCTTAGATTTCTGTACTTGATGAATATTTTCAAAGCTAGCAACGTCAGTAAAGTACCCATCACCTTTGTCATCAATTACTTCATCATACTTTTTGCTTTGAAGGAAGTAGTTATGTTGAGAAAAAATTTTCGAATTGTAGCCTATAGTAAATCCTAGATGACAGCGATTAATATAATTATTAAATACGTGGAAAACACCATAGCGCATTAAACCTGGTCCACGTGCTTGAAGATTTTCAAAGTGATTAAACATTATGGTTACTCTTGGAAAGCCATTGTATTCATCCTTATAAGGCTCCGGGTGACCAAATATCAAACCATACATATGATTTAGGAACTTTGAATTACTGATTGTCACGAAATTTACTTTATCAGAGACTTTGAGTAGTTTTCCTAAATCATTTGTGTTTACTTCACCTCCATTGAAGTTACAGTGGTCTATCCAGTATCGACCACCATGAAGTAATTTTACCTGCGTCTGATCATTATTTATATTATTTTTATCGTGCTTGAAAACAATATTTTGGAAAATAAAGTTTCCTGATGTTGGATTCGTAGTGAAATAAACGTTGTAAATGACGTGCGCTTTCCAGGAACCAACTAGTGTTTTGTTAGCTGTTATTTCAACTATCGTTGTCTCGTTACTAATAATATTTTCAGTAAGGACTAAGATGCTGGATTCCGGGTCACATAGATGCTCCTGTAAACTGGATAAACTCGTTACAAAAACAACTTTTCCTCCTGTGCCACCAGTGGTTAATCCTTTTTTTGCAAATCCTACCATGCCAAATGTTCCTGTGTGAGGGAATATAATTGATAGTGCTGAATGGGATTTTTTCTGTCGTTTTTGTGGTGGATGTTCCACTGGATGTTCTAATGGACGTTTTAATGGACGCTCTGATGGATGTTCTGATGGATGTTCTGTTGGATGTTCTGCTGGATGTTCTGATGGATGTTCTGTTGGATGTTTTGGTGGATGTTCTGTTGGATGTTTTGGTGGATGTTCTACTGGTGTTGTTTTACAATCTACTTCTTTATTTAAACTAACTAATGCCTGTAAAAAGGAAAACAATATTTTCAATTCTAAGTTGGAAGCGAGGGATTATTTACTGAGAGATTTCTTAGAAGATTTGCAAACGACTTCACAAGAGTGCGAGAAGATCTGTGAGATTCAGAGAATCTCAAATGTTCAAATATGAAGATAATCGGAATTGTATCTTCTAGAAATCGAATCAAATCTCAGTGAATAGTCCCTCGGTTTGAAGCAGTTAGCTATTAATTCTATATTAACCCTTTGAAGACCGGTACTAAACTATCGGTAAAATCTTAAAAATATGATTATTTTCATAATCCATTTTCGGACATGTTTGTCTGCAATGACTCGTAATACGTCTCTCATAGTCAAAGGGTTAAATCGGGATTTTATTCTTAATCATGAACTCCATCAATACATGGAAGATCAGAATTTTCTTTAAATTATGAAGAAATATTAACCAACCTCAAACCTTTGTATTTTATACAAATTATATAATTTTTATTTCTTATAAAAAAAAATAAGGAAATGCACAGGAAAAGCGTAGGAAATGGTTCACTGTTAAAAAAATCTATATACACATTAAATTTAATATATATCTAGTAAAAACAAGCATGCAAAACATCACTGCAAACCAATTTTGATTAAAAGTGTTTACTTTCCTAGACAGAGATGTAGTCCTCCAGGCTTCATTCAATGAGCTGCGTCTTTTTCTCTGGATTACACATTATATTGATATAATCATTATAATGCAAAATTTATTATTATACTACAAAGTAGTATCTACTATCTATCTATAAAAGTATCTACTACAAAGTAGATTTCAATAAAATATTTTCTCAAGGACAGATGCCAGTTTGTTTATACGAGATTGAAGGAAAAGCTTATCAAGTTTAGTTCCTGTAATTTTCGGTCTTAAAATAATTATTATTTGTTGATTAAATTTTGAGATATGATAAAGGAGATTCTAAGACCAGTTGTGAGATTTTTTTTCGATTGGGAAATCAAAAAAATGTATTTCCTTCATATGATTGGTATTACTGTGACTGATTTTTCAAGTTAACCGATCTAGCAATAAAGTCACGGGACATATGTTATGATCCTTTATTATTGTGCAAAAGAGGAAGGTGCGGAATCTAAATCCGATAACCTTTTTTTTGATAGTGACATTACCAATCTGGCATATGGCCTTATAGTGAAGGAATAAATTTTACCAAAAGATTTGGTTCAACCAATAAAATATTTTGTGAGATTAACGGAATAATTTAATTAAAAATTTTTGCTAATTGAAGCAAAAAAGTTTGAAAAACTCAAAGAAAACTTTATTCGATTGAAAAAATGTTTTTGAAATCAACTAAATGTAATCAACTAGTTTTTTGATTTTCTTCTGAGTGTAGATAACAGAAATTGTGTGTTTTATATTTCAACATCGTTCAATCCCATACAAATATGTACAGTAGCTATATATTGTACTTTACACATACATTCAAAGATTTAATTGTGGCTAAGTTTGCAAAATTATATCTTCTGTGGAAATTGTTTAATTACGAGAAATGCAGTGATCATTGAAAAAAGGAGAAAGAGCATAATTATTCTTTTAAAGTATATTTGTTTTTATGAATTCACAGATCTATTTTGACGTATACACTGACAAAAAAATGCTATTATATTTAAAGTATTTCTGCTAAAAACATATATATCATTGATTGAAATCAATATTTTATAGAATTGGTAGCATATGTATCATTTTTATTGGCATATTTTTTTGAATCAATAATATACATGCTTTTGGCAGAAATGCTATAGATTCAATAGAATTTTTTCTCAGTGTAGATACTTTAAGTTACATGACCTTTTAATATGTTGAGACTTTCTAATTGTTAGAAATTGATTAATCACTGTTAATATTGATAATAAAGAGACGGAAAAATATGTTCTTCAAAAAATAGAAATAGAATAGTTAATGAAATTGTTTGCTCAATTACTTAACTTTCTATATTTTCCACAATTTAATCTACTTTTTTTCTCTTATAAATCTATACTTCCCCAAGTAGTTTATACTGAGTATGTTTATCGTATTTGAAATATTTTTGCATGGCACTAGTTAAAAATACGAATTGATCTTCAAGGATTTGAAACTAAATTTCTCAAACTTTTAAAGAAATGTTACCAAACTGCAAGTACATTTAAAAAAGCGTCTTGGTACATTCTTTAAGTAAATAAAACGAGTAAAGGGCAAAATTTAAAATAGTATAGAAGATTTTATGATATTTTAAATAATCTTTTATTCATTTTTGTTATCAAAACTTTCTCCCTAAATCAAATTTTGAAGTGAGTTAGACAAATTCCCAAATCAATTTAAGGAAACATATTCAGATACACAACAATCTAATTATTTAAACTTGAAAAGATAGTTTAATGTGTCCTAAATTGGTAATATATTATTTGGCCCTGGGAGCTTCTTAAAAGCGGTGGAATATTTCCAAAGCGATACCTAATTGCGTTATATGAGTATAGGGCCATGTTTTGTTATTATAGATTGATGCATGATTTCTATATCTCAATCAATTAAAATTTGTCAGAATTCAAAGTATCAACACATTTTTTGATTTGCAATCAGTTATTTTTAATTGATTTTCAATCCAAATTTACTTATATATTTTCGATCAAACATGATTGATTGTATACACGGATAAAAAAATGCTATTGAATTAAAAGCATTTCTTTACAAAAGCATATATATCATGAATTCAAATCAATGTGCTATAGAATTAGTAACATATTTATTGGTTCTTGTAGTATATTTTTATGAATTAATAGTATACATGCTTTTGAAAAGAAATGCTTTTGATTCAATAGCATTTTTTTCTCAGTGTAGCAAAAAGTGAGTTACTGATTCAAATTTCGTCACATTTTGACAGATTCAGATATAGGGAGTGGGTGGAAACCAAAGATTGTGCTTACTCCTGATATGATTGTTCTAGGTTCAATAGTGGATTGGCATATTTCTAAATAAACATGAATTGTAAATAACAACAAAACTCACGGCAATTTTGTTTTACACATTTTCTGACACTTTGAATTGCAGATACACGGAAAAAACATTATAGCTGTTCGACCTATACCGGTATATAGTGTCTCGACCCATGCGGTATAGGTGAGACAACTATACTGGTTTGCCGCGCGACCTATACATCGCTTCGCATGCACGCGACTCTAACCTCGAAATGAGAAAAAAGTGTCATTTTTTCGAGGCGTTTTTTCGAAGCGTTTGTCGATTTGTTTGGAGCATTTTTTCTTTCTTTCAAAGATCATTTTTGCGTATCGCGTATTGTTTTATCACACGCGAAAATTCACAAGAGCGATAACGATGGCATTATATTTTGTTTACGATCGCTATAGATGGTATTGTCATATCAACGAATTTGTATAGCTGTCTCACCTATACTCATATAGTTCTGAGAACCATACCGTAGCATTGGTCTGATAGCAATATTTTTTGGTTCTAAGGACCAAAATATAGTTCTCTTGGCTATACTGTTTTATCAGTGTAATATTAATTACGCTTCACTTTTCTTGAAAATTGCGTATCAATAATTTCAGATTCACTCTTTTTAAGAATAATACTGTATGATTTAGGAATTTTATCTTATTAAAAATGATTTTATTGAATTCACAAACTATTTTATTTACATGACCAAATGTATTAATTAAATCTAATGAATACTTGAAATTTATTGAAAGTAAATCAAATATGTGGTTGAATCAACTAAATTTTATCAAGCGAACAATTTTATTGAGTCAATTAAATATTTTTTTTGGATCAACTGAACATTTTGTTGTCCGTATTACAGCAAAATACTATGGTTGAAACAACAACAATTTTGTTGATTCGAACAAATATTTTTCTGAGTGTAACTTTTGCGGGATTTATCTCGTATTTTTTATTTTGATATAAAGTTTAGGATTTACTCGGAAAAATTTTTTCTGTGCAGCCATTAAACAGGGATATGTTATCATAAGCAGCAGGTAAATGAAATTTAGGAACAGCAAAAGCATTAGGCATTCGCTTAACTCTAAGCCATAAACACACACAAACAAACATACACACGTACACGCAAAAAAACACCATGCAAAAAACTATAAGCAGCAAGAAAATTAACACACACACACAAAAACTATCTAATTTGATTAAAGTTCTACATCCTTAAATTTAAAAAATTAACATAAATCAAAATAAAAAGAAATATATTGTTACATCCGAGCGTACACTGAGAAAAAAATTTATCCAACAAAACTTTTTT
Organism: Diplolepis rosae; assembly: GCA_030998225.1. Lineage (NCBI taxonomy): Eukaryota > Metazoa > Arthropoda > Insecta > Hymenoptera > Diplolepididae > Diplolepis > Diplolepis rosae. Next base: position 23,149,516 of record JAPYXD010000555.1, on the reverse strand, counting down.
TGTTATCCTGACAAAATATTTTGTTGTCCCAACAAAACATTTTGTTTAACCAACAAAATTTGTTTGATATAGCAAAATGTTTTGTTGGCACAACAAAAGAATTTTGTTAGCTAAATACTAACTAAATATTTTTGTTGATTTGACAAAACTGTTTTCTCAGTGTAACAATTCAAAATAGTAAAGATAATAAATATTAAAATATTAAAAATATTAAATATTTTTTAATTATAATTTAACCGTATGTATAAAGTAATTCTGTGTCGTAACATTTACATGTAAAGTTACAACTATATAAATTTCAACTCTCTAAATTTTAAATTCATAGTAAACATTAACTGATTCGTAGTAAAAATTTCGTAATGATTGAAAGTGGATGCATTCTTGCTGTTTCATTAGTAAATTTTACTCTTAATTAATTAATGCTGATTAATTTAGATTTAGAGAACTGAAAAGCATCCGTAACAATAAAAAATCTGTATTGTAAATTCTTCACTTCTGTTCTTATATCAAAAAGTTTATGTCAGTATCACAACTTTAATTACCAATTGTTTTAAATTTTCATTGCTTCGCCAACACTTCTGCATTTAAACGTTAAAGTCTGCATTTTTTACGCGTTGGAAATTCAAAGTACATGCTTGCTTTCAAATCTATACAAGATATATTAAATTTAACACACCTACACTGTTAAAAATTTCTGCGTGAATTTTTCGAATTACGTAACTGAAGTTTTATACAGTTATATTTCCGTAAAATCAAGATCAATTTTTAAAAAATCTGTTAATTTTCAGTTACAAATTACTAAATATTACACCGCTACTTGTATCTTAAAATTATGAAACTTACAAGAGGAAAAATTTATCGTACCAATTGATTGTAACTTTATAGAGTTAGGAGCTATGAACAAATTAAATAAAGTGTTTTTTAGAACTATTTTTCTGTCACGTTTTCGCAATTTTTATACGAATTTCGGAAATTCCAGTTAATTTTTCTTAAACTTAAGTTGCGTTTACCTTAAAGTATCTCAAAGTTCATATAATTTTCTGTTACTTTTTCCACGTGCAAATTTCATATATTACAGAACATTTTCAACAGACTATGTGTACCATTATGAAAAAAAAATGTTATCAGTTTTATAATAAACTCACCAACATGACGAGAAAAAAAAACTCCATTGTGCAAAAGAATAATACCACTTAAATGAACTAAATGAGCGACTGATATTTGTAGAAATGGATATTCTTCGCAACTTCTCAATACATTCTGAACATAGAATTGTCGTTAAAATGTACATAAAATCATTCTTGTTCTTAACAGTTTCAAAGTTAATATTTTCTCAGTATTGCGTTACCTGAATTATGATACGTTCGAGAATTCTTATCATGCGATTCTTTTGTATGTGGATTGAGAAAATATTGTGTTAATTATATCATCTGTATTACATTATCTATAAATCTGAATTAAGTAGTCAAATTTTACTGATAAATAAATAGGCAGCGGAGGAGCCCAATATAAAGTTAGCTCAAGGTCTCACACTGCTGAAAAAAATGATGGCGTGGAGTGTCGTGACGTATTCTGAAAATTGGAGGAAAGATGGGATTAAATACATCCCATCATGTCAAAAAAGACATCACTTTCGTGGTCAAATTTTAAAACAAATGAAAGAAACCCAAAATTATCAAGTTTTAAATCTAATTACAGTAAAACCTCATTTATCGGGACACTCATTTATCGGGATCTTCACTTATCGGGACATTTTGTTTCTCCTCCAGCTACCACTCCTTGTACATAGTGACATAGTTTGCAGATGTTTCATTTGCAGGAGTTTTATTATGTCAATTTTTTTACATACCTTCGTATTATATATACCTTCGTTACCATTACTAAATGTCAACATACAACAAGAGTCATGGCAACCCACCATGAGACTGTAGGTGGTAGTGGGGAGCCCCTCCAAATCCCGATAAACGAGGTGTTTACATTTCAATGGCGTCCCGATAAATGAGGTTTTACTGTAACTTCTAATTAATTACTAATTAAATGAAAAATTAAAGTAATGACTCTATTTTCTTTGTAGTTAAGGCCACGTATCAAATAGATGACTTGACTAAATCACCCAAGTAGAAATTTTCAAAAGTTTTATTTGAGATTCTCGTAAGTTTTCCTTTTCAACTAGTGAGGACCACTTGAGGAAAACTTGTAAGATATTCAGAAGAAATGTAATGCTACGCCATTTAAGTTATTAGTGACTTTAAACTTTTGAAGTATTGTTAAGGCACTCTCTAGTTATTTTTGAGGCAATAGACAGTTCTTTGTTAGGAATTGAAATCTCACATATGTACACTAATCTGAGTGAAAGTTTTGAGCAATAAAATCTAATGTTGATGGGCCTTGAACCGTTGAACAGTTGATCCGTCTGTCACAAAAACCGTTACATAAAAACCTAATACCAAAAATGAGAATACAAAAAGGTTTTTGAAAATCAGGTAACGAAAACTTATGCGGGATTCCGAGGAATTTATAGATTAAGTAAGAAAGTAATCAAAGGACTTTGTAGATTACAAAATAAATTGTACGTGACATGCTTTTTCAACACTTTGGTTAAGAAACAAAACAAGGTAAATGCGAATTTTATTGAAAAAATAATGTCATAACCTATAAAATATAGACGTATTGCAACGAATACTTACCAGACTCACACTGATACTTTTGGCTAATTTTTCTCCTTTTGAGGAGAAACCGTTTCACTCGGCTTCCGTTTCCTTCCCATTTTTGGTCCATTCTTTGATATGCAAAAGATTTTTCCCAACACCTCTTAAAAGCACTAAATTTTAGGTTGACATTTAACGTGTATTTTTAGTACGCACACATTAAATGAAATGACTCCAAGTTTTCGCTTACAAATGCCTCAACAATTACTTACAAACAATATTCAAAAGTTAATCACGGGGGAAACTAGACAAATTTTACTCCAGTTTAGCTTGTAATAGTTAAACTTACTATTGTTGACTTGTTAGTTTTGACTTACTATTAACTAACCACAGGTCTGCAAATAATGGGTTTGTATTTGTTGTTAGAAAACGAAAGATCATTTCCGGGGTAATTTTTGACGTAGAGTCCGAATCCGAAATCAGAATCAGCCTATCACGTCAGGGTTTTGAGATATTTGAGGTTATGTGCTCGAAAAATGGGGTTTTTAGCTACTTTTGAGGTTATGTACACGGCGCAAGAAATTTTTTTGGTTTTTTTCTCAAATGTCATCATTTAGCACTAATCTTTCCCTTCAAAATGAGCTATTGAACAGTTACGAGCGATTTTTTTTTCACAAAGATACGGCCATATCAAGTTTTGACATTTATCCGAACAACCTTATGAGCATTCACATTGACTCTTTGGTGCATACCATTTTGCATTCGAAAATTTATCTTGAAAATTTGTGCTTGCGGGTTTTGATGGTCTGTGAATAATAATTTACAGTCACAAACCCCATTTTTCGAGCACATAACCTCAAATATCTCCAAATCCTGACGTGATAGGCTGATTCTGATAGCGGATTCGGACTCTACGTCAAAAATTACCCCGGAAACGACCATAGCTTTTCAACAACAAAACCTTGCAGACCTGTGTAATCAATTGTCAAGTGAACTCTCTAAATCTGAATCAGTCAAATTTTCACTGATTGAAGCAGTGATTTGCCTTTTCACTGATTCACCAGTGAAAACATATTTTTCACTGTTAAATCAGTTAATTTTCACTGATTCATCAGTGAAAAAATATTTTTCACTGTCAAATCAGTCAATTTTCACTGAAATAATCAGTGAAATTTGACTGATTTACAGTAACCTCTTTTTAGCTATTTGAATCAGTCAAATTTCACTGATAATCAGTAGATTTTTACTGATTCAAATTTAGAGAGAAACTTAAGAAATTTCTACCTGGGCAATACTCAACTCATTCATTTCAGATAACTTCGTAAATAAAATATCTGTCGAAAAATTTGAAATCTAAAAGAAGATGATAAGGAGTGTTTTTTAACTTCCTGTGGTAAAATTGGTTCAATTTTAAATGTAGAAATATATTCTATAGAAAAAAGAACGCGGAAAAGATTAACTTAAACGATTTAGAAAAATTATTTTCCGGCTTAATTTTGCAAAATTTTCACCGAAACGAATTTTACAGATCTTCCTTATTATATTCTATCACAGTTACACAATTTTCAGATATATTTTATTCAATGAAAAGTTATTCCTCAAAAATTAGTCACATCACCCACTTGATATATGGCTTTATTCTTTCTTTTTTTTGCGACAAAATATCAACTATTTCAAAATTATATTTGTGTATGAAATGACAATTTTCATATGCGGTGAGGATTCTAGGGGGTTTGATACGAGATCAGATGATTAAAAAAAAAGAGGGATCAAGATTATCAGTTTCGAAAAAAAATTTGAAAACGAGCAAGATTTTTAGTTCTGAATTTTGCATCTAAAGACTGCAAACTAATGTTCTCATAATGCGATTGTAATATAGATGAAAACAAAGGTGCAGAAGGACACAAACGTTTTAATTGCGACGCTCATCGATGGCAATAGTCTCGGTTGTATTTGTACAACGAACCGCGCGATCTCGATCATTTGATTGCGGAAAATGACATAGCGGCGATGTGAGTGGAAGTTTTGAGTGGGCGTCGGTCCTGCAGACAATGAACCATTCAGAGCTGCATTGTCGAGGGGTGACAACTACGTTACTGTAGACAAACCCGAAATCACCGCCGCTATTGGCACCCCAGATCCGATTATGCGAATAATAAAAACCGCGCTGCGCGATAATGCTGCCCGTACACCCAAATCGTCGGCTTTCCACATTTAATTTACGAAATTTATTATAGATCCTACACGATCCAAAGTTACCCTAATTTTCAATCTTCGTGAGAATTTACATCGTACACTGAGAAAAAAAAATTTTAATCCAACCAAACCTTTTTCTCGAATATACAGAAATATTGAGTTAAAGTCATGGATCATCTAGATCACGTGACCAAATTCCTGTTAATGTCCGTGTAAGATAACTTTTTAATTTTACAAAATGTCTGCTTGGAAATTTGGAAAATACAACAGAAAACGATAAAGAATATCTGTTAACTTCGTTTGAGTGAAAATTTTGCAAACATTTGTACAGTTAACTGCAATTATTGATAAATCTTCTAATTTTTTTCAAAATTTTTACTAAAAAGAAGTTAACAGACGTGCTTTATTGTCTTTTGTTACGTTTCCCAAATTTTCAGAAAGATACTTTGTAAATTAAACAAGTTTCCTTATATGTAAGAATCAGTGTATAATTTAATCACGTGGTCCGGTTGATTCATGGCCTTAATGAAAACAAGTTTTTGATGATTCAACAAAGGCTCAGAAAAAAATTTATACTCGGAAAAATATTTGCTTGATTCTACCATAACTTAGTGGAATCAACCAAAGAAATTATTTCATGTAACTGAAGATGATTTGTTTTGATACGATTTGGTGAAATCAAACAAATAATTTAGTTGATTTAACCAAATTTTTCTTTTCTTAAACAAAGATCTTCTGGGTATATTTGATCTAATTAAACCATTTTATTAAGTAAACCATAATATTTCGTTGAGTTCAAGAAAATTTTATTACATTAACCAAAATTTAGTTGAATCAACTGAAATATTTGTTCGATTTAACGAAATCGTAATAACATAAACCATCTTGGGTGGCATGGAACGAATTCTTTAGTTGAATGCACCAAAAGTTTGGTTAATTACATAATGAGCATAAATTCATTGTCTTATCTTGGTTGAATTAACCAAAGATTTTCTTCGTGCATAAGAATCTTGAAAGTTCAGATACAATATCTTTATTTCTCTTAACCTGAGTCGGCTAAGATTGGACAAAATTGAACTGAGTGATGCGCGTTTAGCCATGCAACCAGTCATTTTTTATTAAAAATTAGTCATCGTTGTTCGAGAATCAATTAAAATTTTATAATTGCATGGCGAAATACGAGTCATTGATTTCTATTCTGTCATATTTTGACTGATTCAGATTTAGAAAAAAATTTGTGAAATCGGTAACAAAAATGAGTAATTATATTTGGGTAAATTACAAATTATAAAATTTCGTTCCATTCTTTTCCTTGATTTTTCAATTTTCAATATTTTTTTTTTCAGATTTTATAAGATTATGGACAAATTTTCGGAAATTCAGAAATTTGAATGCCCAGAAATTTTTAGAATAATTATCCTGAGGCCGTAGATTAACTGGACCACGTGACGTTGATAATTGCAATTACAGTGTATAGGGTTATTAATAAAATAATATAGAATAGATTTTTTGTACCAAACAGACGTGGAAAATAGAGTCAAGAAGGTCTGTCTGGTACCAAAAATCTATTTTACTGTAATTACAATTATCGACACGACATAGTCTGGTTAATCCATGGTTTTCAACTTCTAATAATTTATTTTAAAATTCTAGAAATAACCCTGATTCTTTGGGATTTTAGGAAAATTTTCAAGTAAAATTTAAAATAAAAATTTGACAGAAAACTGAGAAAATTTTGTGGAAAATATCGTCTCAAAAATTTTGGGAAAAGTTACCCAAGGAAATTTTATAGCAAAGTATTGAAATTCCTTTTAAATAAAAAATATTTTTATTTTTTCAATTTGAATGTTATTTTTGAATTGTTCTAAAGAAGGGAAACGAATAAAATAGAGTTCAATTGGGGAGCATTGATGTACACAGATTAAAAGCAAATGCAATTGGTAGTTGATGGGCTGCCAAGTCTCGCAAAGTTGGCGAACTTGCTTAATTAGTAGCGGTAATCAGACGCAGCTGGTATTGTCCGGCACTGTTGACTTCCGGCCTCGGCGGGGAGTCAAGAGCTGATTGTTTCATTGTTTCCGACCCTACTGTCAAATGCCGCCACGCTGAATAGCGTTATTGTTATTTCAGGTCGCGCCAGATATAATCCTAGCATTTTCGGTCCTTTCTCATGCACCAGTTTATACAGCACAATATTATCACGAAAAAAAGATATAGTCTTCCTGAATGATTCAGTTGAAACATTCATACAATGTTCTGTGTTCACTGCAGTTATTTCCTTCTTCTATTTTTTTGTTTTTTTTTTTTAGTAATAAATGTGCTACTAGACCGAAAAACATATTTTTGCATATTATAAAATACTGTTAAAAATCTTAATAATTTTAATCAATTTTAATGTTGTATATATAGACTAAATTAATATTTTCGTAAAAAATGAAAAATTATATTCATTCATTTTTATTAATAAATATATTTATATTTAATATGAGATAATTATCAAAATATGTAATGAAAATTTAGTGCAGAAATGTTCAACTGTGATAGTGTCTAAATTGTAACAGTGGGTTATTTGCTAATTAGCTACGCACTTGTGCTACTCAAATCGACTATTTGATTAACTCTAGTTTGAAGAACACGTGTCAAGAAAATCTCAAAGCAAGGTCAATAAGTTTTTTTAAATATTCTATGTTACATATAGTTTTACAGGTGTGTTATATTCAGGAAATTAACGAATTTTATTGATTTTAGGATTTTATGTCTTTATGTCCAAAATGCATAAAATTTGGAAAATGGGGCAGAAACTTTGTCGGAAATATTTTTTTTCATTAACAAAACTGAAAGTAGTTTATCTATACCCGTTATTATCTTCTCTGCCATTCGCCATATTCTAAACGCTAAATTTTATGTATTTTTGATGTAAACATCTAGAAACTGGACCAAGTTGTTTACATGAACTTGCTACTTTTTTCAAGTATGACATGCCCTTAAAAAGTATACATTTAAAATTTCCAATCACTAATATTTTTTGAATTTGCAAAAAAATCTTAGTTTCGTTCTTATACTTTTCTAGCACAAAAATAGTACACGGAGAAAATTGGAGATATGCATTGTTTTGCAGTGAATTTTACTGATTCAGATTCAGGTAGTCGTTTGGCAACGATTACTGGAATTTAGTAATCATAACCAATCTGCGTCACACTCTCCTCTGTTTATTAGGAAATCAGTGAAAAATAACCAAACGTAAAATTGTTTTACTGAAATTTCATTAATTAATACCGATTTTCATATCTCCATTTTTCTCCGAGTCGAGAGTTGAATCTAAAAAGTAATTGTTTAAATTACTCTTATAAAATCATCTTACTCTCTAAGGAAATTAATAAAATCGTTATATATGTATTGATTTCTCATAAAAAGAGGCTTGCCCCTTTTCAGGAAATTTTCAGACAGTAAAATCAACGTTTCTTCTGATTTAGGATGATCTGATTTGTCGTCAATTCAACTGCAACCTTCTTACTGGTGACAGTCTAGTACAGTACGTCGACAACGAGAACATTCTTCTTCAACAATGCCTTCTGCGATCGAGCGAGAAGCATTTCCTTGCATACTAATGAAGAATCGGTCTGCTTCGTCGTTCGCTTCTCTAGCTATCTGGCTGCTCTTCTTTTGTGTGCATTTGTAAAATTTATGAACCCCTTTTGACACGCGACACACTTCCACCTCTCAAATTGATTCATCTATCGCATAAAATAGATTTACAAGGGTTATTTGATCATCTCACTTCCCATTTATCAATACATAAGCAAAAATGATAATTATTCTACCAAATATTTTTCTTGATCCTACCAAACATGTGTTTGATGCTCTCTAAATTTGAATCAGTCAAAACCTACTGATTATCAGTGAAATTTGACTGATTCAAATAGCTAAAAAGAGGTTACTGTAGATGAGTCAAATTTCACTGATTATTTCAGTGAAAATTGACTGATTTGACTGTGAAAAGGCAAATCACTGATTCAATCAGTGAAAATTTGACTGATTCAGTTTTAGAGAGTGCTGTCAAATAATTTTGTTGATAAAAAAAACAAATTCATTTGGTAAATTCAACCAAAAAGTTGTTTAGTACCAACAAAATAATTATTGCAATGAAATAAACAATTTTCATTAATTTAAACTCAATTGTAATTAATTTAATCCGTTTCTGCCGAAAACGTCACTTGCGGTACATCGGTCTTCGGGAGCTCATAACTAATGCTGTAGGCTTCAAAAAAAATTCAGAGACATATTTTTAAAGCTTAAGACCTGCCCTTCTCCATAGCGAACTCAAAATTGCTTCGACATATCATTAATTATGAAAAAATGTTGTTTAAACAAAAAAAAGCATGATTTTTCCACTCTCTTTTTTTCAAAAACTGAGTTTTGAAGAACTTTCCTGTCAGCAATCAACCTGGAACCTTTTCAAACGGTGGAATAAATGTCTGAACTTTGAGAATCCATGGTTCAAAGTTCGATTTTAGGCCTTGGTATTTTCAAAATGGCGCCCTAACCGCAAAATTTTTGCAAATACATTCATGATTTTTTTAATCGCAAACTATGAACTTTCGGAGAAAACACCAAGAGTGAAAAAGTTCTTAAAATTAGTCAAAGAATGCACTTAAATTTTTCCAACTGTTGTCGAGAAAATTTTTGTAAATGGTTAATTTTTGCAAAATCCAAAAATTGTTCAAAGCCCTTCAAAAAAAAAAAAAAAATAAGAAAAACAGAAAATTACTAAATTCTAATGAAAAAAACGAAAAATACTATCTATATTCGTCGACCTTCAGGGTGGTAATAGTTGGGCTCTTAAAAATTCAGTTTTTGAAAAAAAGAGAGTGGAAAAATCATGCTCTTTTTTGTTTAAACAACATTTTTTCATAATTAATGATATGTCAAAGCAATTTTGAGTTTGCTTTGGAGAAGGGCAGGTCTTAAACTTTAAAAATATGTCTCTCTGAATTTTTTTTGAAGCCTGCAGCATTAGTTATGAGCTCCCGAAGACCGATGTACCGCGAGTGGCGTTTTTGGCGGAAACGGGTTAACACAGTTAACTTTGTGTAATGAAACGTGAATGAAATAAATCAAAAACATTTCTTTAATTTTTAAAGCTTTCTGGAATGGAAATGTTGCAGTTCTAAATTTTTTGATTCGAAATATCAGTTATAAGCGAGAATCACTCACTCTCGTCGTTTTCTTTATTATAACCTAAATGCAAACTCCGGGTTTTAATCAACTTCTCAAAATGCAGTCATTTTTTGTGATTTGCATTAAAAAATAACTGATTATATCATGGAAAGTTTGTCATCGATTGACAGTCATCTTAAATTCATAATTGAATAAAAACAATTTTGTGTTGACAATGCACAATAATAAATATTATTAATTATCTTCTGACATGCTCGATGGCGATCTCAATTCTTTTCTTGACCTAAAAAACATTCTGAAAAGCATAAAATATTGAAAAAGTCCAAAATCTAAAAATCTGATTCCCAAAGTATTAAATATTTAATTATACTTGTACAAAAACAATCTCAAGTTTACAATGAACAATAATATTATTAATTATATTGCAATATTTTTCATAACGATGTCAAGTCATTATTGACCCTCACTAATTAATAATACATTTTTTTTTAAATTTCGGCATGGGTTCATATTTGTTTTTTAATTCCTTTTAATAAATATAAAAAGTTAAAAATAAAAATTTTAATTTCAAATGTTATTATATAATATTTAATTTGACACGCAATAAGAAAATAAATCTTTTTGAACATAATTAAGTTTTATAATAAAATGAAATATTAGCGATAAAATAGAACGTCGATTAAAGTGAATCGAAAACATTACTGGAGTGTTTAAAAGCTCCTTCGAAGGGAAGAAGACGCCTTGGAGAAATAGAACTGTGGGTATACTTATACATTGAGGTATACATAGGTGGGTGCTACTCTCCATTCTTCCGTTATCTCGGCACGGAGAAAGCGTGATTGCCTTTATGGGGGAAGAAAGGGTCTTTTGCGGTAGCGATAATGTCCCTTTGCAGCGGCGGCACCGCGACGCTATCAGAAATAAAACACGGCTCTCACCGAGGGCAAAGAGAGCTTCCTTTTCTCTTTCAAACTTGCACACTCTCAATCTTTAACCGACTTTTAGGGACAAAATGAACCAGGGTATACTGTTCTTCCTTTATCCTGAACAATTTTATTTTATCATCTATAACATGTATGATATAACCAAAAAAAAACAATAAGTTTTAAATATACATGTTCATAATTTTCTAATTTTAAAATCAGAATTATGTATTAACATATTTTTATAAATAATTCCAAAGATTACAATCTCAGTTCTTTACTTCCATTTTTATCCTTTATTTTCGTGGAAAATTCGCTAAAGCCACAATTTGTCCTTTTTTACCCATTTTTAAATGCTTGCAAAAGACCACCCTAAAAATTTAAGTTAGAACTCCATGGGAATGTTCCTCATGAAAAATATCTTGAAATTTTTAGCGCAATTCGATAGGGAAATTTGAGTTTCTACCCTTTATTAGGGAAGATTTATTTATCCGAAAAATCTTGGATTTATCAAGTGATTTTTTTACAAAAAAAAATTTTAATGCTTTTAAGATTTAAGGATGCGAAATACTCGTCTCAGAATTCTGATGTATTCTAAATTTAAAATAAACTAAAAAAACCTAAATTTATCAATGAATTGATATATTTTTTAATGTTTATATAAATTTCAATTAGAAGGCTTCAAAACTTCGAGTTTCTGAAGCTTCATAGAACCGAAGTTCATAATTAAATCAAATGTAACCTTCGATCTTCATATAAAATTAATAGCCTACGAAAGTTAAGGAATCTTTCTGAATATCAAATAAGTTTTTAAGCCATGGATCAAGCAGACCACGAGACCAAATTCCTGTAAAAGTTTATATAAGATAACTTTTTTATTTTACAAAATATTTTTTTGAAAATTTGGAAAATACAACAGAAGACGATAAAGAACGTCTATCAACTTCATTTTAGTAAAAATTTTGCAAACATTTTTACAGTTAACTGCAATTGTTGATAATTGTTCCATTTTTTTTCAAAATTTTTACTAAAAAAATGTCAACAGACATGCTTTATTGTTTTTTGTTATGCTTCCCAAATTTCCAGGAAGATGTTTTGTAAATCAAAAAATTTATCTCAAATGTACGAATTGATGTATAATTTAACATGATCCAGTTGATCCATGGCCTTAAAATCAAATTAAAATTTTTGATTTTTCATGAATGTTTGAACTTTATGTTACTAATTTTTGAGAAAAAAATGGACATATACATTTTCCATATCAAATTTCAGGTTTGAAAATGCTGAAATAAAGAGGTCCTTCGCAGTCTTTCATCTTCGCATTGTCCCTTGCAAAAACACGCCAATACGAATTGATCGTGACATGCTTACAAAAATAGTCGCAGGCGTGATCTTTCCACTTTTTCCACCCTCTCTCTGCTCATCCCGACAAATAATACCCCGTGACGACCCCTTTCGGCTTTTCGGCACCAATGCCTACCCCATGTTATATTATATGGGTGGTTCATACCTCCAGTCGTGTCACGCAGATTTGTAAAACTCAAGTTAATTGACTCCTTTCGATACAAAAATTTGATACTAGATACATAAAGAAGATAAAAAAATATAAAATATGAAATATGAAGCAAGTCTTTTTTATTTACAAGTGCGAATAAAATATTGTATACATAATAAATATTAAATGGTATAATTACCTTCGATATTTAATAATTCAAAATTTATTTACAAATGACTCTTTATTTTACAGAGGAATGTCACAGAAATGACATATCGTTAACAATTACAGTTTTTCCTAAAGGCGATACTATTAAGTAGACTAGTTCTTTTTTTTTAATGGTAAAAGTGCCTTGATAGAGAATAATTGGAAATTGACATAAGCAGTCGACGCTAGAGATTTTTCCGAAACGTACACTTCGAAAATCGCAGCTACAGAATAATAATTAATGACTGGCTATTATCTTTACACGCGTAGTTTTACATAGTGTTTCATTATATTACCTAAATTAATTTATCTTACATTTCTTAATGGCAACATATAATGCTGCATAATTCTACAACAGTTACATGCCGAAAATATTACAAATTATAAAATACTTATAAACTGAGTTTATATGAGCTGACTAAATAAAGCGTAACAAATTTATCGACAATTACGAGAGGATTCTAAATCAATTTGCTTATATTATAATTGATATGTTTAATATAAGATTTTTGAAAACAACTCTGCAGTCAGTAGAGATAATATAAACATAAAATCGTCTTTGTTCATTGGCAATAATTAACGAGAAACTTTTTTTACAAACTTTGTCCGATTTAAAGATAAAACATTAAATTTTCTAGAGTATAAATGAATAACAATTTAACTTTTTAACGAGGACGAATTAAACTTATACAGTAAGAAGAAAGTCTTGAGTCTACTATGGGAGTTAATAAGGCGTATTTAATGGTAAATAACTAAAATTTTTAAGCGTATCAAATTGTCAATGATTTTCTGTTTGAAAATGAAATACAATTAAGAGGTAGTCATATACGCATGTACACATACGCGTTTTTGCATTTACATATTTAACTTGAAGTCTCTTTATTGACATATTTTTTACGGTAAAGTCTACTTCAAGAAAATAACTTTATGCTTGAAATCAGTCTTCAAAGTCTTGTTCCTGCTGCACCTTTGATTAAGACGTTATTTTTAATTAGTTACAGACTTTCTTTTTACTGTATACGTGATATAAAAAATGAAATTTCCGCAGACGTATAATCCAAACTGTTATTCACATTTTTTTCGCTTAAATTTTCATCACATGATTTCGATTAAGGTAGTTTGTTCACAAAAATTAGACCTTAGGCAAAAATAGATAATTTTACTTTCAAGAATAGCAATATTATAAAACCTGGGCTCGAATCCCAGCCCAGTCGAAAGCGTCTTTTTTTCCACAGAAAGATTTTAAAATTCTTTAAATATAGCAATATTATTATTGAAGGGCTAATTTGAAAGAAAAAATTATTTTTCATGAAAAATATTTAAAACACAAAAATAATTTTATTAATAAATTTTATTTTTGCCCAAACTTATTTTCTTATCGCTTCGAGCCAAATTTTCTAAAAATGATGCGATTCTAATAAATCACGGTTCATTTTTTTAGGAAAAAGAATCTCTACAACATAACCGTTTCCTATTTTTGAAATTGAATTAATTATTATCAAATACAGAAATTTGTTTATAAAAATTTTGTTTTGAAAAATTGTTTTTTTATAATTTCAGCCATTAAAGAATTCATTTTCAAAAGTTGGAAACGGTCAAGTTGTAGAGAATCTTCTTCCTAAAAAAATGAACCGTGATTTATCAGAATCGCATTATTTTTAAAAATTTGGCTCGATGCGATAAGAAAATAAGTTTGGACGAAAATAAAATTTATTAATAAAATTATTTTTTTGTGTTTCAAATTTTTTTCATGAAAAATAATCTTTTCTCTTTCAAATTAGCCCTTCAATAATAATATTTCTATTCTTGAAAGCAAAATTATCTATTTTAGCCTGAGGTCTAATTTTCGTGAACGAACTACCTTAATGAAATACTGCGAATTATTTAATATTTAAGACGACGGTATAATCGATCAAGAAAACTCTCACCCATTTCATTCAATTCAAGGGGTCAGGGTAAATTAGAAGGTCAAAAAAGGGCTTAAGGGGGGTTTCTACTTTGTTCGGCCGAAAAAACGTGCTTTTTTTAGAAATTTATTTTGGGGAACGTATTTAAGATAAACATTTGAAATTTTTTTTCAGTTGTAGGTACAAGTTTATTGTACAAGTACAAAAAGTTCTTTTTCACTTTATACTGAAGCAAAACTTTGAACGCGTTTTTCTCAAAACTATATTTTTTGGCCTTGCGGAAGTGATTTAAGCCAGATGAGTTGAGCAATGGCCACGAAATTTTTAAAAGTCGTGTATCAAGGGCTTAGCTATGGCTCGTAATAGAATCTTCAAAAAATATTAACAATTTTTCATTTTACATAACAATTTGTATCGAAAAAAAGTGGGCAAAAATCGAGTTTTTCATTCAAAATCGCATAATTTTTTCATTTTTCATTTTTTTTCGAAATCCTAGTACCGGCCAAAGATAAAAGTATACAAAGTAAGAATATATTTCATTTTTGTGTTTCAAGTCATCTGAAACAGCGGCAGGACTTCCGAGAGTGGGGAAAATTCGTTCGGCGCGCCGCCATTGCTCAATGCCCCCCCCCCCCCTTTGCATATTTCTACTGAAAACTTTTTGTACTTGTACAATAAACTTGTAACTACAACTGAAAAAAATTTCAAGTGTTTATTTTAAATACGTTCCCCAAAAAAAATTTCTAAAAAAAGCACGTTTTTTCGGCCGAACAAAGTAGAAACCCCCCTTAAGACTGGATCATCTCCAATTAAAATTTGAACGAGATTAATTAGTAAATTTTAGTGACTACTAACTGGACGAAGGGTTTTAAATTTTTTTATTTTTTACAAATGGCGGATGTGTGAAATAAAATTTCATTTTACGCTTTAAAATACGATCATTTTTCGGTTATAAAAAAAATATTTATTAAAGTAAAGTTTTGCGTATTGTTTCCATGTAAAAAAATTTTTTTCTTTTAACCGATATAGAGTTATAGATTCTAAGACCATATAATGAACCTTCTGCCACACTTACAGTCTCTGCAGAAGGAATTTTCTGCAAATAAATTTTTTGAAATTTCTAATTGACCCTAACCCCGTAAAATTCGATATAGAACAATTTATTGAAAGGTAGATCCTCGAAGTAAATTTTTCTTCATTAGTTCATAATAAACATAGTAACAAAGTTTATCATCAATTTTCATCTAGCAAATGACTTACTATTTCCAAACAATAATTTTCCGTTGATTTACATTCCCAAGTCCCAAGAAATGCAATACTTTCTGTTAAAGCAAAAACTCACGTAATGAAAGAAATTTATTCAGTATTATATTAAGTTTCTAGAAAGAAATGTCATGTGTTTCATTAATGCTTTAAATTATGCGAACTCTTTAGTATTCACAATATTGCTTTATGATAATAATGTCTTAACGTCTTAACATCGGTCGCAGAAATTGATTTTAAAACACATATATTTTATTCAACTCAAAATGTTTCATTTTTATCAAAAAAATCTTCAATAAGGATCGGAGTTTTTTTTAGACATTAGTGGAAAATATTTACGTCCCAGAAGTAAATTCATGTTAAATATTTGTTGCACTTTGCTGTCGCAAGAAGAATATCAAGTAGTTTTCTTGATACAGAAATAACATAACAAGCAGTGTTTATAGATTTAGTGATAGCTTAACATACATTGTACCAAAACCCGTGAAAAACAAAATTATATAAACATGTTTGAAATGGGTTCGTCGTCGTATCTACGTTAGTATTCAGAATGTTTGGCTTATGTTGCATGGCTGCTTCCTAAAGAAGAGATTTGCTTCCGTTGAAAGAGATTTTTTTCTAGGGATACCATTCCGGCTGTTCGCATGCTATAATATGTGACGAGAGGGTTGGGCTGGTTATCTCATCAAAATTGGACTTTCCTAGACTTCGCGTATCATTTCGTTTTGGGGGAGGAGATCTCTTTGTAGGATTTGGCTGTAGTGAAATATCGATTCGATTTTCGCGGACATGCATCTCTCTGTAACAACTTATCCAGTTATCTTTTCGACATAAGCCTATTTTATTTTTCACCAAAAGCATTTCTTTACTTTCACTACAGCAAAATGCAGCTCGAGCTGATTAAATAAATCTTCATTTTAAATATACCAGTTTATTGTGCAGGTTTTTAATCCATAATTAAATTTCAACTATAAAAAATGAATGGACAAATATATATCTGACTCCGTCAGTCTATTTTTTGGAATGAATTTCATGAAGAAAAAATTGCATACTTTTTTGGCAATTTATAAAACAAAAAAACTCATCTTATTTGGTTTATTAATAAAAATGCCCAAAAAAAATGAATTTTTTTGGAATCAATAAAAATGTTTTATTTAATTAGAAGTGACGTTCATTTCAATTAAATGATTTTTTATTCGAAATTTAACAAAGATATAAATTATTATTAACCAATATGAACAGTAGTGAGAATTGTTTTATTATAATTTTAAATAATACAGAAACAGGACTTATATCGATCCTTAGTGTTAATATTCAAATATTGTTGATGTTCTTAGTTGGCTTTAGGGTCCAGAAAAAATGTAACTCAAAGTTTCATATTTTCAAACGTTTCGACTCAGATTGGAATCCTCATCAGTGAGAATTTATTTTTGCTATTTGATTAAGTGGATAATTGAAGTGACACAATCACAAATTTTCCTTTTTTTCTTTCTTTTATTTCGTCGCGAACAAGGTGACCACATAATTTTGGTAAATTCAATCCTGTCATTACAGATTTTTCTTAGTTTTTCAAAAAGAATCTTTAGTGACAGGATTGAATTTACCAAAATTATGTGGTCATTTTGTTCGCGACTTTGAGTTACATTTTTTTTTTTTTTTGAGTAAAAGTATTTTAAAATTGCGAAAAATGTACTAAATTTTCTAAAATTTTATCTTCATTTTACGACACTGTAACTGAATTACGGTAGAAATTTCTAACACTGTTCAATTCGCTATCTTATAAAGAAATGTAAGTTTTTATATATTTATTTAAGTTGAAAACATTATGACATTATATTTCAGAATTGAATCTCTTCCTTTTGAGCCAAGTTGACTTATTTAATTTCTTTCAAGCAAATATTTCACAAACTGAGACAATCATTTCTTCATAAAAACAAATATAATACATATTCGGAATATTCTCTTGAATCCAAGAAAATTAAGATTTATTTTTTCTATTTCTGAATCTTTGACTGTTTTCAAACCGATGTAAATTTTGTTCTCACGGGAGTTAGCATATTATTTATTTTGCTTTTTTTTATCGGCATTGATGAAAATATCAGTTTTATCCACATGTTATTTGTTTAGAAGAATTCTATTTTTAAACAAGAGTGTGCGTTTAATGAAGTTCATCTCATAACCCTGAATTTTAAATTTATGATATGAAAAATTATATCTAAATGTTTTTTGTTAGACTTGTAAACTATAAACGGTATTAATTTATGAAATATTTGATTTTTAAGTTGTTTTTTTGATACGTACAATAAAAAAAGATATAAATAAATAGATAACTGATTAACCGATTGGCGCTCGGTTACTTTGAAATCTTCTTCACTTTAAATTTAATCTTAAACACAATCATTAATTCAAATTAGACTTGAAAACCTTTTCGCAATATAGTATATTCTTAACTGATTTATCATTTTTATATTCATGACCAGATTTTCTTTCAATCAAAAATTAAACACTGAGTTTACTTGTAAAATCAAAGCATAAATAAAAACAAAACAAAATTGTGGTAAATTCGAAAAAATTTCAATCAGGATTTTCAATAAACATACGTATCCAAAATATAATAATTAGTATAAGTTTGAAAAAATTCACTACTATGGTATTTGAGGTTTCAAGAAATTCACAAGTCTGGCAGATTTGTTCCCTTAGTAAACTTTCGAGACACTGTTATCAAAGTTATCTTTGATACGAATCAAAATTATCTTTATTCTGATTATTTTCAAGCAAATTTTTAACTGTAAAATGATTAAAGAAGAATCGCACAGACAGTCGGAAAAAAATTAGTCGAACGGACTATATCCTTAGTTTTTCTCATTTATAATTTATTTTTAGTGAACGTGTGGAAAATTTTATCACGGATAAAGTGACTCATCAGAAGTTTAATTCAGGTAAAAATTATTGTTGTTGAAATCATATAATTGAAAAACAGTTATAAAAAACTAGAATTCGTCTATCGATTCCCACTATAAAAAACCTACAATTTTTATCCGATTGAATCTATTTGTGGCTCATTTTATTCGAGATTAAATTTTACAATTTCGCTTAAAAAAATCCTTAAAAAGGATATTCCAAATGAAAGAAAAAACTGACGAAATAGTCCCTGTGACTAACTATTTTTCCGATTATCTATACATTTTACCCTAAAAAGCTTTCTGACTATTTAATGAAAAACAAGCAACTGATTATTCTAACTCAAATGTTCGTCCTTTTACATCCAGTCTCACTTTCGGAAAAATTCAAGCCATTTTCCATTCCTAATTTCTCGAAACTCACACCATTGACAGTAAAATATAATAATACCCACGCTTTGATAAAAATGTCATCTGGGCACCTGTTAGCTTCCAGATCCTTATTGAACACTGGCAACAGAAGGAGTCCTCTGTCCCTTGGAGCTAGAAAATAATCTTTCTCTATCCTCTTCCTCTCTCCGTGACGAAACCCCAGACAAAGTCGTAGTCGTCGTCGTAGAAAGATCAGTAGCTGTGCAAGAGGCTTGAGAAATAGGGGACACAATTGATGGTACACGCCACCAATCAGGAGCACTCCAATTAGAAATAAGGTTCCCCCGAAAATTGAGATCCGGAAGAACCGGAAGCGGTCTTCATATAACATGACCTCTTGCTGATGCATTTCCGGTGAGACTTTGGACAGAGAAGACACTGCTCTCTGTTTTGGTTGTGGAAGGTAAGGAAGTCAAGGCAGTAGAAATTGTCCGAAACTTTTCGAACCTCTCAGCTGGAGAAGATGAATACCTTTCCTCCGGTTTCTCCTCCTGTTTATCCGGCGAATTCATTCCATCCTCAAGTTTTCGATAAGAACTATCTTCTCTCAAACTGTCTTTATTTTCGAGATTAAAACGATCATCTTCTGGTTTCACTGGACTTGGGAAAGGCCGATCTTCTGGCTTTTCGAGAAGAAATGAAGTCCTTTTTTGATCGTGTGATGGACTTGGACATCCGCAGTTTGGCTGGAGACATGGGGTTGTGAGACCAGGCCAGGAAACTGATTGATGGCCAGAATAGAAAGTACCTCCTGCTCCATAAATTGCTTGGAAGGCTAAGTCTGCTGCGAGTTTCCCACCACTGAAATCTTCACCTAATTTGTGCTGAATTGGGTAGAGGGGGTAAGGAAATGGTGGGAAGAATCTAGGAATTTTGAGATCATCATGACTTATCAAGGGATGGTTCATAGGTGAGGCTAAAGGAGGCAACAAACCTCGGGATATAGAACTGAGGGATTCAGTTGATGACATCGTTAAAGGTGAGAGTGAGAAACCGAACTTGTTCTCCTTCTTCACAAGCGATTTTGGTTTTCGACGAGGACGGTACTTGTAATCTGGGTGTTCCTTCATGTGTAGAGCCCTGGAACAAAAAGCCGAGCGACGCGTTAGGGTGACGTCGACCGAGTATTGCTGCTACTTTTGTTGCTGCTGTTATTGTTGCAAGGTTCAAGAACAGTCGGACTAACTTTCGGGATTAGATTAATTGAATAGCTGGACGAAAGGGAAAGTCGAAAACTCTTGCTGGGCAGCGGAATTAGGAGTTTAAAAGCCTCGAGAGTTGGGATTTAAAACGCAAACTTTAATAGTAGAGAATAAAAATGGCAACAATATATAACAATGTAAAATCTTACTAGAAATATTAGAAAACTGTACCAATAATGTTTGTTCTTAATATTTCCAACATAAAAATAGAATCTGATAGTTTGAATTTCACGCCGAAATTTGGAAAAATTGCACTGAGAGAAAGTATTAGTCGTGGTTACCCATTTTTTTTTTTGTAAAAAAGGGTCACAATTATGTTTTTTACTCTGTATCATCTAAGCACCTTAGTTCTTACAGCAATATTAAATAAGTAGCAATGATTAAAATTTTAAGTAAAACTTACAAAATCCGATTAGTCGGTCCGTTTTGTAGCCGGGACTATTTCCATGCATTCCCATATTGTATCGAGCTTATAATAGATGTTACCAATACGTTTTTGTAAAACTTACTAATCGCGTTAATTGCTATTACTATTTGTCCAGTTTAGTTATTACAAAAATATATATTTTCTCGACATAACAGAGAAAAGTTGTACCAAAAACTATTCCAATATCTTAATTAGAAACTGATTAATTTTTTCATCCGTACATGATTAAAATAGTAATTCCAACATTGAAAAAAATGTTAAATTTATCATTCTATCTATTTTATTTCTGTTAATGTCGATGGGAACTTTCTTAGGTTAGAATTCTTTAGGAGAAAAACTTTTTTAATTATCGTTTTTCAAAATGTAACAAAGGATGATAATTGTTCAGATGTTTTTCATCAAAAACTGCACAATAGTTTACAATTATACTTTAAAATTACCATGATTTAATTCTTCTCTTTTTAATGAAAAACAAAAGCAAAATTTTTAGAAATCAATGTACACTCGAGATTCCCTGTAACGAGAAGCTCGAGCATCGGAGACCTCTCTGTAACGAGCGCGAGAGGGATCCCCTCCATATCCTACTTGTTGCTACGCGCTGTTATGCGCATTATATAGTGCGCGCAGTCAGTCTGTTAGTGAGGCTATGTGAATAATTTATTTACATAGTTAAAAGCGTATAAAAAAGATTTCTGTGAGTATTGAACATGGGATTAATTTATTTGACGGTATGTACTCAAAATACTAAAAATTTGTGATTAATTCATTAATTTGTGATAAAAGCCATCAAACTCATTGATTACTTTTTCAAATTCGAGCGCGCTTCATTCCGTAGTAGTGGGGGAAGAGGGGTCGATCGTCTGCTCGTTATAGGGAGGCGTGACGCGCTCGTTAAAGAGAGGTTTCGTTACAGAGAATCTCGTTATAGGGAATCTCGAGTGTATGTGACGATTTCAAAAGGATTCAAAACAGTTGATAAGCAGGTAAAATCTAATTCGTCTGTACGATTATTTCTTGAAGTTTACTATTAACAAAGAATTGCAAGCCATGTTTACACACGAAATATTGCATATGAAAATAAAATATTTACATTTCTCAAAATAAATGAATTTGATCAATTTTATAAAAAAAATTAGTAGCATACTTAGTTCCATGGACTTTTAAGCATTGCTAAGTTTTACAAAATTTTTGGTACTACTTACTAAAAATATATAGTTGTGACCTTTTAGTCAGCACAACTAATAGGATTTCTCTCAGTGTGTGACGCTGTGATCAGAATTCTCAACCTTAAAACAACAGAATTAGAAGATTTGATGCAATAAAATAGAAAATTCGTTATTTTATTAATTTTAGGGATTTTATTTAAATTATACCAATGGAAATTACCATTGTCTTATTTTCAGATAGATTCCTGAAATTTATGATAAGAGACTTTAGATAAAAGAGACCAGGTGATATTCTAAGAATGATAATCTACGGAGGGCAATGTGTAAACTTCTGTTTTGAGCGATACGCTAGGAAAAATAAAAAGATAAGGCATCCATTCAGTTTTAAATGTATTATTCTGCGGTTACAAAAACCTCGAAATATTTAACGGTTTATTCAGATTTTTTGTGAAATTTTGCTTCGTGAGCCGATCTATGATTAAAATTCTATCCGATTTTAATTTGAGAACGATAAAGAGTGAAATGAAAATCAAAGCAATTTATTCATGAATTTGAAATGTATCCCTGAGATAAAAAGATGTCGATTGTAAAAATCCACGAATAATAAAACGTTCTTGTAAATCTCGTGATGGAATTAACGGTTAAATTTGTACAAAGGAACGTATTATCATCCTTGAGGTTCTTACAAGATACGACTCAGGGTATTTGTAGTAAATATCTTGTACACACACCGAGGTCGGAAGGGGCGCGAGTATGATATCTCTGTCACATAATGCTCCATTATGTACCCAACACCGCACAAACGTAGCCCTTATTTATGCTTCGCTTCGCGGAGATAAAAGAAAAAAAAACATCCTTAGAGCTTTCGCGTATTGCCAAGAACGGTGGTAGAAAAAAAGACTTGTCGGTTTTGTCACGTATGAAACAGGATTCTCGCGAGTTGAATACTTACTTTTTGGTAACTCTGAATGAAAGTCCCACTTGAATTCATCACATATTTTTTTTTTAAATAGAGTGCTTTCAAATTTCGCCATTTTGTCAAAAAGTAACATCAGTAATAAATTTACAAACGTGAAAATGCATGAACTTCTCAGTTTTTAGGGTAAATGGAATTCTAGTTACTCGTTATTGAGAATTGTGAATACATTCATTTATAAATCAAAATTTAATAAAAAATGTTGTTTTTCCTATTTTTAACAAAATTATAGTTGTATATTTATATTGCTTTCAGGAGAATATCGTATAGTAGTTATTACTGAACAAAAGAATAATATTGAAAGATAAAGATTATGGGAACTACATTTAAAATTTTTGTGACACAAAAGTATCGGTAATTTTTCCGAAAACAACTTGAGTGTATTTTTATGCCTCTTTCAAAAACGGTAATTTTTCCTAAATTAGTGGAATTTAAATGGATTAGTATCTGAATTTAAATGTACTTTATGATTTTCGGAAATAACTTTCTGGCTCACGTGATCAAGTAAAGAATTTTAGTTTGACACAAAATTGTTCCACAATAGTGAATATTGTCGGTTAAAACTTTGAAACATAATAAAGGATATAAATATATTAACAAAGGGATATAGACATTATTTCGTTTTAAAGATTTAAAAAAATGAATTTCTGTTTTACCAACATTAGGGTTTTTTCAAATTTTCAAAACGAAATAAAATTTAAATCCCTCTGTTAATATATATTCTTCATCATGTCCCAAAGTTTAAACCAAAAATATTCACTACTATAGAAAAATTTAAGAGGAAACTAAAATTTTTTTCTTGATGATGTGACTCACTTAGTCTATGCCCTTAACAACATTACTTAATTTGAATCAAGTTTCGAAAAGTCGTTCTGTTCTGTTTCTGAGAAATTGATTAATAATTGCAAATAAATGAATCTGCCTAAGAATAGGTGAATGGTACATAATGAAACGTTTGTTTGTACAAGTTTGTCGGGCGTTTGTTTGGAACTAGAGAGTCTTTTGCAGTAATGAAATTGTGTACGGCCGGTAAATTTCGTTAGGAGACGAGTGCACGAAACAGAAGCTATGAAAAGCCCACGATGGTGTGAGAATAACGTAGGAGAGAAACGGAATAATAATTCCGGGACAATGTGTCCCGGTAGATAGCACAAAGCGTAAATCAGCATAAACATTGGTAAAGCCCCGACAATAATTCAGCATAAATGCATAAACATCGAGCGTAATCTTTACAATTCACATTCGCGATAAACAGCGCTGTATCGATGCTTCATCATAAGTCGAGGGGCTGAAAAATCAATTATTTTTAATGACCACAGTTTAAAATTAGTACATTTTGCAACTAGGGAAAAAAGGATTATTTCGCAAGTGTGTATTTTAATGCCCGGGCAAAACGAGGACAACAATGGCACGAGTAAAATAAATTTTTTTCTCATGATGCACATAATTTTTTTTACTGGGGAGGTCAAAAAATGGATTTTATCGCCACACAGGGGAAAATAAAATGCACTGAAAGATCTGCTAGAAGAAACATGTTTTTTCCGTGTTGCACACGGTTTTGTTTTACTAGTGGGGAAAACGAGCAATTGCCAATGAGTGTGAAGATTGCGACACGACCCGAATGCGAGTGTTTCTATCACACTAATTGACAAGAACTTCTTCCCCACGAGTGAAGCACGTTATTTTTCCCAACTTGTCTAGTGAAAATTATACTTTCACTGTCTGTTTTGAGGCGGGAAAACAGCAACAGTTCTGAAATCAGCCACTTTCTCGTCTTAAAACAGATGGTGAAAGTAAATTTTCACTAGGCGTGTTTGGAAAATGGACTTGTTTACCCCGAAAGGGATAATAAATTGCACTTTCCCAAGTGCGAAATTAGATACGGTTCAACACTGGCGCAGCATCGCCAAAAATTTGCCGAAAATCGGCTGCCAATATCGTGCCGTTGCTGGAATGATAACTCCGGTATGCACTTGGCGGCCAATGCTGGCCCAAACTCTGGCCGCCAGCACTTGTTTTCGCCACATCAACGGGCCAATGCTGTGCCGAACTCTGGTTTTCTCACTTCCAGGATGGTTTGCCGTGGTAAAAGTGACACATGGCCCAGTAATGTGCCGTCCATGAGCCCGACTCTGGCTCTTCTACTTTCAGAACTGGATGCCATAGTAAAAATAACAATCGGCTTGGGAAAGTGCCGATACTGTGCCAAGTTTCGGCTGAAGTTCGGTAAATTTAAACAGTCGAAAAAGGCCGCCGTCGTCGGCCCAGCACTTGACCGATGCAAACAGTGACACTGGCCCAATAACAATGGCCGACTCTTGGCTGCCGAGATTGGGCCAATATTGTGCCGTATTATCACCTTCGGCAATTCGCACTTGGGTTATGACCTGCTAGTATAGAAAAATTTATTTTTGGAATTTCTTGCCAATTGAATCAAAAATTGTTTACAGATATATTAAGTTCTGAAAGAGCTAGTTATTTAATTTTGTCATTTTCCAGCCGGGAATTCTTATATGAAAAAAACTAATTGGTCATATTTTTTATATAATGAGATGAGTTTAAGTACAAAGAAGGCAATTCATTATTGTAATGAAAAGAGAAAATATATTCATAATTTTGGAACTAAGTCTTAAATGCTCTTTTATAACAAGAAAGGCGTTATAATTATTCACAATGCACCCACACGGAGAAAAACGGATGGTCGAAGTTAGAGGTTCAAAATTTAGAAAGTCAGACCGACCCTCTAGATTATCAAATAGTCCTTCCATAATTTTATTGACATAATCAAGGAGGCTCTCGATTTATGATCAGCTTGATTACCACAGAGAAACAGTCACACTATCCAAGATAATCAAATCGATCCTCTGGGATGATCAAGTTGAATATCTTGTTTTAAATTATTTCGATCATCCGCAGAAAATCAGGTACACTATCAGAGATAATCGCTACCTTATGATATGCGTGAAAATTGAACGGTCACGTGACCACCATGCCATGCAGTTCGCGCTAATTTCACAAAGGACGCGTCTACCGGCTAATCTCGCCAATTTTATCCGCTTAAAACGGTGATTAATTTATTAATTATTCTATGAAATATTGTATCACGTGAAAGATTGTTTCTGGAGTTTTTGTGAGAATTTGAAAGATCATTGGTAAGTATCTATTTTTCTTAAGTAATAGTTGTGTGTGTGTGTGTGTCATTCAAAATTGATAGTTTTTAGGCTAGGATAATACAAGTGATACACGATTACTCAGGAAAAATGTATATTATATGTATTTATATGTTTACCTATTTTAATAAAACTGATTAATAATTCGAATTTTTCATCGTATTTTCATTCAATAATTAAGTTGTATATTCCTTTAAGGGGGTCGTCTACTTTTTTCCTTTCAAAAAATCGATTTTTTTTTCACATATTTCTTATCTAAAAGATATGAGAAATACGCTGTTAAATGGATTTAGTCAAATTCGTCATAGTTTGAGTGCTACAGGTCGTGAAATACACCCGCGCGCGGTCAATTTGTGTGACATCGTAAATCTTTAAAGTCGATTTCCCAAAACTTGTGTTTTTGAAGATGGGGTAACCAGTTTCACCAAGAAGGACTGTACATATCCAGTTAAACTTTTTTTTCTTCTTTTCAGCTAACACGTCGCCAAAAGTTGACACGAGCTTTTTGCAAAATTTTATTTAGTTGAGTATTTAAATAAATAATTGTGGATCTAAATCCATAAAAAACATCACCTTTACTTTGTAGGTCTGCCATTTTGAAAAAAAATAATAATAATTCAAAAAGCTCATGTCAACTTTTGATACAAGTAATAACGAATAAAAATTTGTTTGGTTGCTCACTTTTCAGACACTCTCAACTCGCAAAGTTGGTAACCCCATCTTTCTATACACTTTCGATGGAAGCCCGGGCAACCGCGTGTTTTAGCTACGGGGATGGACATAATGAATTATGAAAAACAACGTAAAATTTTGAAGAATAAATCTACCACTGGAAAAAAACCGCATTGAAAAATCGTGAGTAGTTTCCTTTTAATCCATTGGTGAAGTAAGGGTAAAAATGAGGCCTAAAAAGTAGACGAAACCCTTAAGCCTATGTGTCGTTTTTTACACCCATTTAATTTTTTTTGTTACATGTATAAAAGGTGCTCTTTAAATTTATATAATAGTCAAGTAGTAAAACAATAACTGATTTAGTAAAAATTTCTTCTAATATTTGATATAGAATTACTAATTCATAGTATAATCGTTACAAATTCAATGAGTACATTTTTTAGTAATTTTACTACTAAATTTTGTTTAGTAGTTGGGGTTGTAATGATTTTAAAATAAATTAGTATTTTTCGACAAAATATTAGTAGTAATATTTATTATGAATCACTTGATTCGCGGCTGTGCACATTTTAGTAACATTACGAACTTCTTACTACTTCAGATTTAATGAGTGTACGTCATATTCATTTTTAATTAATTTTTTTAAATAATAAAGAAGAAATATTTGACTTTCAGAGATAGTCATTTTTACCATTTTAGATATTCGAGTCGACACTCTGCGATAATCGAATTTTCTCTTCTGGAATATTCATATTGACACTCCGGGATGATCAGATCAATTCTCTGTGATGGTCGAGTTCACCATCTTGAATCATTCAATCGACTCTCTAGGATTACCAAATCGACCCTCTAGAATGATCAAATCGACTCTCTGAGATGGTCACATCGACCCTCAAAGATGATCAAATCGACCTTTTACAATGATCAAATCGATTACTTTTTTCTGACCCTCTACGGATGACCAGTTTGATTATCTAGAAGGCTGTCCTACAGTCGATCATCATATTTGGTCAACTCGACCCTCTAGATATTCAGGCTAACCCTCCATTTTTCTCCGTGCAGTGAAAATTTTGGTTGATTTAATAAAAATTTTGGCAACGTTTTGGTTGATCTACGTAAATATTCGGTTTCTTCGGATAAAAATTTCTGTGGATTAATTAATTTGGTATATTTAACCAAAATTCAGTTTTGAATCAGTCAACATTTTTTTGAATTAACCTAAATTATTGTTTTTTTACCAAAAGTATAAAGTTTAAAATTGTATATCTTGTACAAAATACCCTCAAAAATATTAATTTGATTTGTCGCAAAGCTGTCTTTCTTCATGAAAAATATATATTTTTTTAGAAGATTTTGTTTTTAAGATACACTGTACCAATAAAATCTTTAAATTTATATTTAAATCTTCGCTGTTCAAAAATTTTGTGATATTGAAATTAAGTAAAACTTATTTGAAATCTTGAAAAAACTTTTGGAATCTTTTGAAATTTCACAATTTTCAACTTCTTTTGAATTTTTTCTTTATATTCATTTATTAAAATTGTTGAAGTCTTAAAATCTACTAGCTAAAACTTCACATTATATTAATCAAAATAGCAAAGTTACTTTCTTTATATTTTCATTTCTAAAAAATACCTCTATTTCAGGAATTAAAACTTTTTTACCATAAAGATATTTTTCCCACATTTAATAAAATAACAGACCATTATTTTGGTTTTAAATTGACGAATGTTCATAAAAAATAATTTAAAAGTAAATATGCACCTACAAAAAATATTTAATATTGAAAATTTTCCAATTCAGTTTGGCAATCCTAAAAATTGATAAAGTTGCACACAAATTTAAGTATATCTTTTCATTACTCGGAAAAATTTGAACAGTTTTATAGATCTTTAGTTTTTCTGAATCTAAATTTTTTCTCAATGATTCTTAGCTATCATTGGATTTTTCCCCGACTTTAATTTTGTCCCAAAATGAAGTCAAAAATGAGTTTTCTTTTCTTTACCATCCGACGAAGATAAGCCACCATTATTATAATCTTTTATATTATGAATGTTCCCGAATCTAGCATTTATCTGGAAAATCGGGCGTCACGTCGTTCCGCTATTTCCGGATGATCTTGGTCGTTGTGCCAGGATAATGTTGCAGCTTGGTGCGGTGCCGGGATAGGACGTAAAATGGTGAGGGGTGTGCTTCTAGGAGAAAGGGATGATGAGGGAGAAAGTCGTCGGACGGGCAACGGCGGGTGAGAAGGCTGGAGGTAGAGAGGCGCAAATCCTTTTAAATCCACACAATTGCGACAATGGGGCTTTATTTGTTATCTCGAGGGCCACATTGTGAGTCGCCGTGAACGAACGGACAGATTACGTCGGGCTAGTGACAGCAACGTGGCTTCAACGGAACGACGTCGACACAGCGCCCGGTTCCAGCGGAACGACTTTATCATCCCGTTTTTTATTTTACGACCCCACACCGCCGTAAAAATGGATTTCCAAATACCGGCATCGAATTCTTCATTCCTTTCCCTTGTCTTCTTCTTCTAGTTCTTTCTACTCATTTTTTTCCTTTTTTCTCTATATCTTGTTACGCGCCCTATATCAAAACTCTCAATGCATACCTTTTCAATTTCCGGCCAGCAACGACTCTTCCGGGGATATCGATTATAAATAAAATCATGAATCTGTTATTTGTTCACGTCTCTAATTTGAAAAATTTCTTGAAATAATAAAATAAATTAGAATATTTAAAATAGTAATAATTGTGTCTGGATAAAATTGATTTTTATGTTTTGAATATCAAGAAATCGCATTATACATTTTTCGAATCTGATCCATTAGGAATTTTCACTTCCATAAACAGCTAACTTCAATTTGTTGAATACTGAGGGAATCGTTTTCATTG
This sequence comes from Diplolepis rosae, assembly GCA_030998225.1. NCBI lineage: Eukaryota > Metazoa > Arthropoda > Insecta > Hymenoptera > Diplolepididae > Diplolepis > Diplolepis rosae. Next base: position 23,119,853 of record JAPYXD010000555.1, on the reverse strand, counting down.
GGAATGTACAAGAAAGTATCTTATTTTCCAACTTTTGCAATAAAGAAGCATTTTTGGAAAAATTATACCGGTGAAAATAGGGACAAAAAAGGGAAAGCGTCAACAGAAAGCAGGGATAAAGTTAATAAGTGCACGGAGAAAAAAGATCAGTAAAATTTACAGGAAGTTCGGTACTTATTTGGACAACATGAATTTTTAGTAAATTTTACAAGAAGTTGAGTTCAATCAACAGATTTTCTGTACAATTCACTTAGCGTACAGTACAATCAACTTAACTCGGATTTTTTCGTATTCAGTAGATTTTACTGGACGCTGAGTGAAACGTACAGAAAATCTGTTAATTGAACTCAAATTCTGGTAAAATTTAGAGAAAAGTCATGTTGTCCAAATAAGTACCGAACTTCCTGTAAATTTTACTGATCTTTTCTCTGCGTGTGGGTAAAATACAGAGAGTCTATATAAGGGCGACGTTGTAGTCGACTTCATAGAAAACGAAAGCGAGGTGCAAGATTATGATAAGGGGAATTTGATTTTGAAGGAGGAATTGGAGAATGCATTGCATGAGGGTTCTTGAAGCACATCAAGCTCCAGGAGTAGATCTAATAGCAGCATAACTACTACAAAACTTAGGACAAGCAGAGAAGAAATTGTTATTAAAATTAGTTTGCCATGTGTACGAAACGGGTGTAATACCTAATGATTTCAACGTTAACAAAACTGTAACTATACCGAAAAAAGTAAGGGCAGATAAATGTGAGAACTACCGTACTATCAGCCTGACGATACATGCGTCTAAAATTCTAACTACAATAATTTATAGAAGAATAGAACAGACAATAGAAAGTTCACTTGACGAAGATCAGTTTGTTTTTGGGAAAGAGAGTGGTACCCTTGTAGAAGAAAATAATTGGACCCGATTGGGACCGATTGATCCGATTGACCCCATTTCAAAAACATCATTGAAATCGATTTATTAATCGGATTCGATCAGGCGAAACCATTTTTTATCTGATCAATAAATCGTTTTCAATGATGTTTTTGAAATGGGGTCAATTGGATCAATCGTTCCCAATCAGGTCCAATTATTTTCTTCTACAAGGGTACCAGAGAAGCATTACTTTCTTTACGATTGATTCAGAGCGGCAGACTACGAGTAGGGAAACCAATTTTTATTGCCTTTATCGACGTAGAAAAAGCATTCGACAATGTTAGCTGGTCTTAACTCTTCGACATGTTAAATAACAAAGGGATAAAGTACAAGGACAGGAGAATTATTAGCTCCCTATACCGAGACCAAAAGGCAGCGGTAGAAATTCAAGGGTAGCGGGGAGAAGCAAGTATTAGGAAAGGGGTGAGTCCCCACCGCTGTTTAATTTATGCTCAAAGGAAGCCATTAATAATATTAAAGATGAAATAAAAAATATACATAGGATAACATACAAAGAAAACCTAAAGCTATCGCATGTAGAACAAAATTAAGAAAGAAGCGCTTTAATATTAAAATAGGCAATGAAAAGATTGAAGAGATTAGCGAATTTTCAAAATTGAATTCGAACCCGTCACTACAAACTCAAATTCCCCTCAACGTCCAGACAAAAGTATAATTCAAAACTTCAAGAATTCGAAACCGTTCGAATCCTCGAAATACAAAAACAACGACCAAATTTGGACCAAAAATCATTGCCCAAAACAAACAATTATGAGGAAAGAAAAAAGGAGGGAAGAAAAAAGAAGGCAACCTTCCTTTTTTTTTCTTTCATTCAAAAGAAAAGAGGACGAAAGAAAGAAAAAAAGGAAGGGGTTTTCCTCCTTTTTTCTTTTCTCATAATTGTTTGTTTTGGGTAATGATTTTTGGTCCAAATTTGGTCGTCATTTTTGTATTTTGAGGATCAGAACCGTTTCGAATTCTTGAAGTTTTGAATTAGCGAATTTTGTTACTTGGGGAGTAAAATAATAAGGGATTGCCGTTTTAATGCAGATATTCGTTCTAGAATAGCTAAGTTATCACAATTATTGGTTTCAAATATAGATCTAGAAGTTAGAACGAAAATGCTCAAAACATACGTATGAAGCGTGACACTATGGTTGTGAAGCATAGACTACACTCTCTAAACCTGAATCAGTGAAATAGTCACTGATTATACCAGTGAAAATATATCAACTGATGAATCAGTGCCCTGCTTTGATTTCACTGAGGAATCAGTGAACGCGCCACTAGAACATAACCTTTGAATTCGCGAAGTTCCCTTCGAACGCTTAAAGTATAACGACGGATCTGTAATTTTTAATTATACACAATAATTACAATATATAATAATAATTGCGTAATTTATTTTTAGTGTTGTTTAACCTAAAATAAACTTGTTCATCGATCATTAAAATATATTGCTGCTTTTATTATTCCCACCTGAATATTTCACTGATTCAATAAGTGAGTTCAATCTATTTCACTGATTCGTCAGTCGAATTTCACTGATTCTCAGTGAAAGACTTATAGCTGCTGGATTCAATGAATAGTCACTGCGAATCAGTAGCCGTTCACTGATTCAGGTTTAGAGAGCAGGTAAAAGATAAATAAGAAGAATAGAGGCTGCCGAAATGTGGCGCTATAGGAAACTATTTAATATATTGTGCAAGTAAAATAAATGTTTTTCCCGTCTTGGACGCGATTTTTTTTCTACCGGTAGGTCAAAAAATGAATTTATTAACGCCACATGGGGGCAATAAAATGCACTTTATGACCCGCTAGTAGATAAAAAAATAAGTTGGGTAGAAAAGGTGTCAAATGAGGAAGTTTTAAACATAGTGAAGGAAAATATAAAAAGCGTCGAGACAGATTGATAACTTAGACATAAAGGACTAACAGGAACAGTCTTAGAAGGTACAGTAATGCGATGCCAGAGGAAAGGAAGATAAAGATTAGAGTACGTGAGTATTTGCTCATGATAGGAGCGAGTGGAGATCTGCATCAAATCAGCCCCAGGACTGCTGACCATAACAGCAACAAATAAAAGAAATTAAACTAAGCAATAAATTTGACTGGTTTTGACAAATTTTTTATTTCAGTAATTTTATTATTGAGTTTATTTTCTTTTATATAATAAAACATATCTGCACAGATAACATTTTTTTTAAAAATGCTTTTTACTGCAAAAATTTGAAAATAAGATCCTCTCCCATACATTTCGAATGAAAGCAATTCCCTCAGTGTTTGACGAAGTGAAGTTAACTGTTAATAATGAAAAAATACATAATGGGCGCAAAAAAGAAAATGGCTCAAAGTGCCGTTTCAAATGGCCAGTTTGGGTTCAAATAAAAGACACTATTTGTTACTTTGTATCAGTTTTTGATATTTAAATAGTGCAATTTCAAGTGGCAATATTTATTAAAAAATCCATTATTTATTGTTTTGCCATTGAGAGCGCAAAATGGCCGTTTGAAATTGCACTTTTAGCTATTTTCTCTTTTGCATGAAGAGCTGTTTAGCGTTTTTCCTCCACACTTTTGATCTCAGCGAACTAAATAAACTCATAACTGTATGGTAATTAAATATTCAGGGTGTTTAATAAAGACCCCTCCATAAATACCCTCTTCTCTTGATAACCTATACCCCAGCTTAGAGAAGCACGCCCTTAGCTTCAGCAACAATGTACAATATTATGAACTGCGTGGTCCCCCATTCGTTACGTGGGCCCCAATACACCCCAAGATAATAATTTTATTCAAGTGTTCGCAACCAAAGAGCAATTAACCGCGGCGAAAATTTGGTCTTGTAGAGATGAATCTCTCTTCTATACAAATATATTAAATTCCTTAATTTTTGAAGAATTTCACTAATTATTGATACAGTCACTCAATTGTTATAGTTCATTAAATGTGGATACATTTTATAATATATTGTGAAAAAAGCACTTACTTCAATCAGAAAAATGATTATTGAATCTATTATGAAAATATTCCTTTTAAAATTGAAAACTCAGAAAAATAATTTTGTTTGATGCAATACTTAAAATAGAATGTTTTTTGATTGAGTAAAGTAATTTAGACAACTATACTTAATTACTTGGTATTTTTTGAAACAACAGATAATTTCATTGTCAAATTTGTTTAAATAAAATGTTTATTTAACCTGAAAAACGTTTAGTTAATACAACCAAATATGTTTCTGGGTCAGACAAAAAAGTTTATCCAAGTTTTTTCTGATGAATACACATTAAGTGAATTAAACAAATCTGATGTTTGGTAATACTATCAATTTTGATTAGATGTTTTTAAATTCGATTATCATTGGACAAAAGAGCCGTATCATATCATGAGGGGATGCAAACTTAGAATTTTTAATTAATTAAGTGTTTAATTTGGAAATCTGATACTTGTTATATTTATTGACTTACCTTAATCTTTTTGCTTCGTCAATGAAAGGTCGTTTTTCACTTTCATTGAGAAGTTTCCACTCAGCACCTAGTCTCTTGGAAATTTCAGAATTATGCATTTTCGGATTTTCTTGTGCCATTTTTCGACGTTGCCCTCGGGACCAAACCATGAAAGCGTTCATCGGCCTTTTGATGTGTTCATTGTGAAGTGATTTAGATGACATTTCGATAATCAAAATACTAACTAATTAACCGTTATTTCAATGTTATAGCACCCTTCAGGAAAACTTTGATAACCGTCTTTCTTCACCTCAACAACACATTCCAATATCCAAAACAAGTTTTCCAAAATATTATTTATTATTGTGTATTATTTGCTTGCTATTTTTCCTTCTGTTAAGAGTAAACACACCAAAATAGAGTCCTATGTTATCAATGTTTTCCTGACTCAGAATATTTCACTGTCCAACACTATAAAAGCTTCAGACTAAACACTTTTCATGTGAGAAACACGATGACTTCTGTATTTGAAGATAGATTTCCAGACGCTATTATTTTTTTAATCCACGAAAGAACTGTTTATCATTAAACACACGGAAACTCCTTTTCCCATCGTTGCGGTATACTTCTTTATCAGCTTCATGGTGTCACCAAATACCTGGAAAATTATTTTCAAAATATTTTACTATTATACTATTTTACAATTTAAATTATAGTTTTTCGTAATTATTTATAATCTCAAAAATATTACTGTGCGTAAACACATTTTTTGCACATTTTTACTAAAGATTATAAACTTTCCTCTAAAAAATGCAAACTCAAATTTCACTTCTCTAATTATTAAAACAAGATTCATCTCTCATTATATGAAATTCTCAGACGAATTTTTTGATCCAGCATAAGTTTACTTTTAAAAATAAAATTATAGATTGAAAATTGTACATACTTTTAGTTTTTTGTAACCTTGATTTCCAATGAAATGTTTTGCAAGAAATGTGGAATAATTTCCTGTTGAAATAAAAATTTGAAGAAATGTTGGACGTTGAAAGACGCGAACTTTGTTGATTATTTTTGGATAAATATTGGAATGTTAAGGACAAGCGAAACGCGTAGGACGTCACACTGACGTCGTCAGGGTGAAGTGAGAACCTACGGAAACATCTACGGGGATTCTAAACGAACTCTCGAGGGAGAGACGAGGGAAACTCGAGTGAGCCAACCAGACGAGGCTTCTGACTCCCACCACATACCATCACTAATGTACACCCACGATTGGCTCTTTTCTCGACATGGCGGACACCGATGTGACGTATGCAACAGGTGGAAATTCGTTCTCGCACCACCTCAAGCTTCTTTCCAATACCAACTAGGAAAAGCTCACGGATGTGCCATCAAGCGAGCGGATTATCGCCCTTTCGACATCCTGACCTTAAATGCACACATGCCACAACTGCGGCTAACAGTCCGATTATATACTTCTTTCAAAGTGCATTTTTATTGCAACTTCTCTAAATCGGAATCAGTTAAAATTCGATAAAATTGAAATCAGTGCCTTACCATTTATATACCATGAAACAAATGGTTTGTCATTTATTTGCAATCAGAATTAATTGTTTTTTAGTAGAAAATGACTCCAATTCTATCATATCTTGAATAATTCAGATTTAGAGGGAGGGTTTGTGATTATTTATTGTGAAAAATGTTAGGGAACTTATTTTGACGACAACGATTACGTTTTACTTTTTTTTCAAAAAAGGTTACACGCTAATTTATTAGTGTGTCCATTGCAACAGGATTCGTTAGAAAATCAATGATTTACATATGCACTTTTTTAATAATAATTCACATTTATTACAGTGAGAAAAAAATACTAGCATTTCTAAGAAAAGCATGTGTATCATGGATTCAAATCAATATAGAATAGAATATTGGTTCTTGAAGTATGTTTTCATGAATTAATAGTATAGATGCTTTTAGCAAAAATACGCTAAAGCTAATAAATGTGAATTATTAGAAATAAGTACGTCACTTTAGAATTTTATTGTGCGTTTACAAATAGTTTAGTAATTTTAGGCAAATATTTTTCTCAGTGTGCAAAATATTTGTAATTTTTTTACTTTAAAATGGGAAATATAACATTTTTTATAATGTGGAAGTGAAAAGAAGGCTCATGTACAAACACTATATGTTGGAATATTTTATCGTTTTAAATACAATAAGAACTTGATATAGAAAAAGGAGAAAAAAAATAAAAATAATTCTTTTCTTCTATTAAGGTAGTTCGTTCACGAAAATTAGACCTCAGGCAAAAATAGATAATTTTGCTTTCAAGAATAGCAATATTATTATTGAAAGGCTAATTTCAAAGAGAAAAGATTATTTTTCATGAAAAAAATTTGAAATACAGAAAAATAATTTTTAAATATTTAAAACAGGAATTATATCGACCCTCAATAATAATATTTGTAATGTTGGATAATTGGCTTTAGGGTCCATAAATGAAAAAAACAGTAGTTTTAATCAAACGTTTCGACTCTGATTGAAGTCCTCATCAGCGATCTTTTATTTCTAGAATATGAAAAAATAACTAGTGAATATTGCGCATGTGAGTCTAACTTTTGAGTACAACTTGGGTATTATGTGGAGAATAAAAATATGAGAAAATTTACATAAAGTTATACATAAACATTTTTTGGTTGGAACACAGGAGAAATCTTAAGAATTAATGTTGAAAGGTAACACATACATTTTTTTAAAACATCTGAGATAAAAAACTAGACACGTTTATGTATAAATGTAACTTAAATGTAGATGTGAGTACATAAAAAATGTGAATAAATAACTCAAAAAAAGGCAAAGAACTCAATAAGAAATACCTATAAAAACTTCGATGAAAATTTCGATGATAAACTTCAAAAAAAACTTCGATAAAAACATGAAAAAATTCTTTGCAATAAAATTCGAATTTTGTAAGTAATATTATAATATAGGATCCAAATTCATCATCTTATCTGTTATATGAATATAAATTTTCTACCCTTAAGTTATTGTAATCCCTTGGGTTCTGATACATTTAATCTTGATTTTAATTTTTTCTTTTTATAAAATTCACTGATGAGGACTCCAATCAGAGTCGAAACGTTTGATTAAAACTACTGTTTTTTCATTTATGGACCCTAAAGCCAATTATCCAACATTACAAAAATAATTTGATTAATAATTTTATTTTTGCCCCAACTTTTTTTCTTATCGCTTCTTACCAAATTTTAAAAAATTATGCGATTTTAATAAATTACAAATCACTTTTTCAAGAAAAAGATTCCCTACGACTTAACCATTTCCAATTTTCGAAAATGAATTCTTTAATGGCTGAAAGTATAAAAAAACAATTTTTCAAAACAAAATTTTTATAAACAAATCGCTGTATTTGATAATAATTAATTCAATTATTAGAATCGCATAATTTTTTAAAAATTTGGCTCGAAGCGATAAGAAAATAAGTTTGGGCAAAAATAAAATTTATTAATAAAATTATTTTTTGTGTTTCAAATTTTTTTCATGAAAAATAATCTTTTCTCTTTCAAATTAGCCCTTCAATAATAATATTGCTATTCTTGAAAGCAAAATTATCTATTTTTGCCTGAGTCTATTTCGTGAACGAACTACCTTAAGTTCTCGTGAAATTAAAAAATGAGTCATTTTTATTACTCATGAATGAAAAACGACCGATTGCATCATGAAATGCTCGTCATTTATATTAACTTTCTAAAAGTCCAAGTTACGTCTCAAAAATCCCTCAATTTTCTATTTTTCTTAGAATGTAACAACCACCCTCTGTCACATACAATTTGAGTTTAAAATCTCTGCCAATTCAAAAAATATTCTATACATTTTACAATGAAATATTATGCAATCCATGTATGTATAAGCGAATTTTGTTGAAAATTTAAAGTTTTTTTATGAAGTTTTTCTAATAGTTGTAACAGACTTCACGAGAAAAATGCTTAGTTTCGAAATATTTTTCTTCCTTTCCTGTTCGAAATTTTATGAAATTGAAAAATAAATATACGGGTTGAGTTTTCTATCTTGAGGCGTCAAAAGATCTCAAGTAATACGCAATGTACCTTTATTTTTTATAGCAGATTCGGATTCTCCATTAAAACATACGTAAATTTTATTTGTAACTTTTTTGATTATTTTTATTTATTTTTCATTCCAAACTTAGCACCCATCCGACCCCCAAGTGTGGGGTAAATTTTTTCAAAGTCTCTTTTTCCCTTCAAAAATAAAAAGTTAGTGTTTTTCGTATAATGTGTATTTCTTGATATATTTCAATTTCCCAAGATAAAAAACTCATAAGTTCATGAATTATATCAAAATACCTAGTTATTTTTATGATTTTCATAACTTTATATCATTACCAGAAATTTTGATATGAAAAAATCACCCTATATAATCGTTTAAATTCCCGCAGGGGTAGATTTTCACCATTTTGAAAATTTCCGATTTGAATAATAATATAGGAATGATAAAAAATGCATTTTGTACCGCGCTTCCATCTTTGTTTAAATTAAATCCAAACATCTGTGTAATAATAATGAAAATGACATATCTGACAAGCAATCAAAACTCTAATAACGAATTAATTTTTCGATTGACGGCACTTTTCTCTTATCGTGAAGAGCTGCATCGATCTCTTGTTGTGTAAATGTTATCGGTGAGGTGGATGAAAATGATGGTAGGGGGTGGGTTGGACGCGGATGCTGAGACGGTGTGATAAGAAATGGAAGAGGAGGAAATCGTGAAGAAGAGAGGGGATGGTGAGAGAGACACAGAAGACACTCAAGGCTGGTAAAAAGGGTAAGAATGAGAAAGAATGAAAAGAAGGCGGAGCACGTCCAAATAGCTTTTACTTCTCTCTCAAAGTAAAGACGCTATAGTCTTCCAATAAGAATTTCAACATCTTCAAAAGGACAGTAAGAAGCTTTTTCTTTATTTCTATCTACTTCTTTATTTTATGTATGCAATAAATACAGCACCAGAAAATTGAATAAATACTTCACGACTTACACATTAGCTCACTATAATTATAATTTTTAGAAATTTATAGCTTGAACAAATTCTGTCAACCGGAAACTGATCATGGATAAATAATTGAAACAGAATTTGTAATTACCTTTTTTTGATACGAAACTTAGTTTTAGATTATTCGATACTATCTAAAAATTAACTTATAATACAGTTAAATTAATTAGTTGAGTTTGAAATTGTTGTCACTGCCTACATTATCGGAGGATCACTAGTCGCGTATCAGATAGGATACGTTGTCGACAGGTGTCCTCGTAGACAATTTCAAACTCTTATATCGCAAATAATGCAAACAAATTTAAATATTTTAAAGAATTTAAAAATCTTTCTGTGGAAAAAATGACGCTTTCGACTGCGCTGGGATTCGAGCCCAGGTCTTTCGATTGCCGGTCGACTGCTCTAACCAGCGTCATTTTTTCCACAGAAAGATTTTCAAATTCTTTAAAATATATGATACAGTTATTTGTTATATGCAACCAATTATGGTTTCTTTGGATTTGACCCAACTTTTTTTATTGAACCACACTCAAAATATGTTTGGTTAATCTAATAAAAATTGAATTGAATTAACCAATGAATTGCCTATCAAACGATTGAATGAATTTTTGCTTGATCCAGCCAAAGAATTTGTTTCATTCAACCAAATGTTGTTTCTTGCCCACGATTTGGTAGAACTAAACAAATAACAGAACCAAGTAAATTTTGTTTAATTCTACCAAATTATTGTTGACTCCACTACACTCAGAAAAATATTTTGATATTTTGACCAAATTTTGGTCAGTTTATCGATAATTACTTATATTTTTGGCTTTGAAATCCACATTATACACACAAAAATAGCAGTCCACGTATAATTTGAACTGATTCAAAAGTATTAAAAATGTTATTAAATTCCAGACATTCGTATATGAAAGTTGATTATACACAATTTTTGAACTTATTTTTGCAGTAAATTCAGGTTGTAAATAATAAAACAGATTATATTCTTTTATATAGATACAAATTCATTTTTAAATTACTTAAGTTATCTAAGTATTTGAAAAATTAGTTTGCTTACCCTATAAGCATTTAAGGTAGTTCGTTCACGAAAATTAGACCTCACGCAAAAATAGATAATTTTGCTTTCAAGAATAGCAATATTTTTATTGAAGTGCTAATTTGAATGAGAAAAGATTAAATTCATGAAAAAAATTTGAAACAGAATAAAATAATTAATAAATTTTAGTTTAGCCCAAACTTATTTTCTTATCGCTTCGAGGCAAATTTTTAAAAATTATGCGATTCTAATAAATCACGGTTCGTTTTTTTAGGAAAAAGATTCTCTACAACATGACCGTTTCCTATTTTTGAAATTGAATTAATTATTATCAAATACAGCAATATGTTTACAAAAATTTTGTTTTGAAATATTGTTTTTTTATAACTACAGCCATTAAAGAATTTATTTTCAAAAATTGGAAGCGGTCAAGTTGTAGGGAATCTTTTTTCTAAAAAATGAACCGTGATTTATTATAGAATCGCATTCGACCTCAGGGAAAAATAGATAATTTTGCCTTTAAGAATAGCAATATTATTATTGAAGGGCTAATTTGAAAGAGAAAAGATTATTTTTCATGAAAAAAATTTGAAACATAAAAAAATAATTAATAAATTTTATTTTTGCCCAAACTTATTTTTTTATCGCTTCGAGCCAAATTTTTAAAAATGATGCGATTTTAATAAACCACGGTTCATTTTTTTAGGAAAAAGATTCTCTACAACATGACCGTTTCCTATTTTTGAAATTGAATTAATTATTATCAAATACAGCAATTTGTTTATAAAAATTTTGTTTTGAAATATTGTTTTTTTATAACTTCAGTCATTAAAGAATTCATTTTCAAAAATTGGAAACGGTCAAGTTGTAGAGATTCTTTTTCCTAAAAAAATGAACCGTGATTTATTAGAATCGCATCATAAGATAATAATTTTAATCAAAGAAAATAAGAAGAAACTGACCCTATGCCAAAGAAATGAACAAACATTAAAAGAAAATAAGTATGGGCAAAAAAAAAATTTATTAATAAAATTAATTTTTTGTGTTTCAAATTTTTTTCATGAAAAATAATCTTTTATCTTTCAAATTAGCACTTCAATAAAAATATTGCTATTCTTGAAAGCAAAATTATCTATTTTTCCCTGAGGTCGAATTTTCGTGAACGAACTACCTTAAACACGTCATGAATTTTTATATTTAGAGTAGTTTTTAGCTCAGGTCTACCACTGTACGTTGCGTTTATGACATGATTAGCAAAAAACTTAAGTAATATTGATAACTAAATTGATTTGAAATATTATAAACCAGTTTTAATGATTTACAAGTTATCAAAAAATCTAAAAATTATCCTTTTTTATCAACACCTCAATGTATGTTAAATTTCATAATTGCGTTTATTAAATTTCATTTACTCTATATGTAAATGACTTAATATATTTTTATATGAAATTTAATACAAAAATATCGAACAGTACGGGATTACGTAAAACAATTGAGCAGACAATAAATTCGGGACCTGCATCTGATTATCTGATAACATCTTGAAGATTGGTTGGATGCTTGAACGGCGGGATAGAGGCAACCCTTCGTATAGAGAAGAGACTAAGGTAAGTGACTTTTCTATAATCGTGACTGTCTCTCGAATCTGATGATAGGAGAGGCGTGGATGGGTGATAGAGATGGGGTGCCACGCGACCGCTGATTATACCATTCATCGCCCAGTAGTCGAAAGAGGGTGCGAGACATAAACGCCATGGCACCCACCAACCCTGAATGCTTGCTCATCAATGAGACAATCCGGCTTTTCTGCAGAACGGCCAATCCTTCATTCCAGGATGTGTACTTTCTTCATCTTCACTTCTCTTTTCCCTGAGAGATAAATGCAAATTTTCCTTCAAAAATATTCAATCTTTAGATTCAATTTTTTCCCTTCTTCTGAATAAAGTACTTTATAAAATCTACTAAAAATCTTAAACAAATTTACCGTGATCGTTTTTGCAAAATTTTACGACATTAATGTATTTTATGATATTTGATACGCTTTTAATTAATGTGCTTAGTGCAACTCGAAGATATTTGAAAAATTCCGAAAAAAAACGATCCACTTTTCAAATTTTTTTTACGATGTTTTGATTAATTCTGCAAAAATTACTATAAGATAAAACTTATAACTCCCAAATACATTTTTTGTTTCTTCTTAAGTATTGAAAAAGACTGGAAAAATTCGAGATATTAACCTACGGTTTGTCAAAGATTATTTAACATTTTCATTTAAAAAATGTTCGTTCAAGATTTTAGCAAATTTTTTCTGAAACGTCGACAGGTGTCCTCGTAGACAATTTCAAACTCTTATATCGCAAATAATGCAAATAAATTTAATATTTTAAAGAATTTGAAAATCTTTCTGTGGAAACAATGACGCTTTCGACTGCGCTGGGATACGAGCCCAGGTCTTTCGATTGCCGGTCGACTGCTCTAACCACTGAGCTACACAGGCGTCCGACATCCGAAAGACCTGGGCTCGAATCCCAGCACAGTCGAAAGCGTCATTTTTTCCACAGAAAGATTTTCAAATTCTTTAAAATATTAAATTTATTTGCATTATTTGCGATATAAGAGTTTGAAATTGTCTACGAGGACACCTGTCGACAACGTATCCTATCTGACACGTGACTAGTGATCCTCCGATAATGTAGGCAGTGACAAAAATTTCAAACTCAACTAATTAATTTGAAATCATTTACAGCCGCAAGGCTGAGCCACTAGGCGATATAAGGAGATCTTCCTGTGGAGAAAGAGATGTCGGACGCCTGTGTAGCTCAGTGGTTAGAGCAGTCGACCGGCAATCGAAAGACCTGGGCTCGTATCCCAGCGCAGTCGCAAGCGTCATTGTTTCCACAGAAAGATTTTCAAATTCTTTAGCAAATTTTTTCTGAAACGTCTTGTAGTTTGCTACTTTTGAGAGCGAAATTCCCTAACAATTAAGAAATTTAATAATAGCTGCAATTTTTTATTGATTTGTTTTAAAATTCTGGTAATTTATTGAAAAATATGGGGTCACCACTTAAAACTTGTGGAACAGCTCTTGGGGAAAAAATTCAAAATATACTGAGAAATTATATCGTGACATGTTTCTGTACATGTTCTCTGTTTTATTGACCCACAGTTATAAATCTGTAATTTTTTATTTTGGCTTGGGGTCAGTTTAGTTTCTAATTATTTATGTCGTAGAGGACATAAACATTAGGAAGGCAAATGTTTCGGCCACAAATGGGGGCCCTCTTCAGTGCCAATTAGCTTAATTGTAACCTTTAAATATTTATTAACTAATACATGCAACCTAATAATTATTGTATTTTTTGTTTTTTTCTTTGCCGCTTACTCATAAGTCTTTCTGCATGGTTTACTCTATCTTTTTCTATTTAATAAGCAAAGAAAAAAAGAAAAAAACAAAAAATACAATAATTATTAGGTTGTATGTCTTAGTTAATAACGTTTGCCTTCCTAATGTTTATGTCCTCTACGACATAAATAATTAGAAACTAAACTGACCCCAAGCCAAAATAAAAAATTACAGATACTGAGAAATATTCCAAAAGTTTTTGTGAAGTTTTGTTTTATTGAATCTCAGTGAAAATTCAGGAAAATTTGTGTGAATCAACATCCGAACAATTTTGGACCTTTATTCGTAAATTAATTTTGAGTTTTCTTATGAAAATTTTGTATTTACTAACAATGCAAAAAAATCCCTTAGAGAACTTTCCTCAAAATTTTTGGAGTGCTAATTACTATAAACTTTTCTTAATTTTTCCTAAAGTTTCTCAGGAAAAATTTCCTAAACTATTTTTCAATATATAACTAAAAGTTTAAGGAAAACTCCCTTCAAATATAGGAATTCCTAAATTCTCTGTGATTTGTAAATTTATTTAATTCCTGAAATTTAATTTTATGAATTTTAGGGAATTTGTCCAATAAGCAAATTATTAGACATTTTAGGAAAAATGTCCAAAATCTCAGTCAAAATACATTTTTCCAACAAAATTGTAGAATAACCTATTATTCATTTTTTTATAGTTTAGTATTGTATTTTAAACCCTATTTCCCCAGAATTGACTCCCTTGGAGAAAAAACGTACCTTTTTAACCCTTAATAGCGAAAGCTATTACAAAAGCTATCAAATGAAGAGGATTAGTTTCCAACAGTGGAAGATATTTAAGCTGTTTAATTCAAAGGATTGGTATCTCACATAGAATAATTTCATAATTTGCGTACAATGACGGGTTTAGCAAAGAGATAGCACAAATAATGAGGATATAATGCGATACAGTAGGGAGATATCCTCACTGTGGACATTACTGAGGTAACAATCGTGTTTAAATTCACAAAGGAAAAGCTCTAATTAAGCGTTTGTTTCATAATCAAAATAATAATTTTTTATGGTTAAACATTAATTTTCTTTGGTGAATTTTTGCAAGATAGAAAAGGAGCAATTACTGTTTGTTTTTTTGTGGAACAAATACGATGTAATTTGCTATAAAGAAAATTATTATCTCGTCAGCACTTTTTTTTACAGTGTATAGAAAAGTTTCGCAGAGCATGCAGATACGTAAACGAGACGTATTGTTTGGCGAACATCAATAGATCTTCTTTGGTAAATCGAATTTCACTTTGTTTGGCAGTCCAGCCAATATTCCGTATTCCGTTCGCTGCGTGGCGCCGTCGCCATATCAAAATAGAACATGCCACAATAACTTATTCGGCCGAACAAAATGGGGTAGTATTTTATAGAGTCCCGTTGGGTTACATACGTTGAATACGTCAACGGATGGGAACGTGTGACTTGAATACTATAATCCGTCAACGAAGTCGCAGCACGTGAATCGCGTTTTTTTCATGGATAATCGTCAAACATTTTTTTTCCACCAACTTCCATTCATGAAATTCTATATTCTTTTACTAATGTGCTTTCTAACATTTCAATATGTTAGATTTTTTTTTTTAAGTAAAAAATGTATTCAATAAAAAGAATCACCATACTTTAAATAAATAGTCTTCTCATTCAATATTAGGGTTACTAGATGCCCTGATTTATCAGGAAAACTTCTGATTATTCATAGGTTTCCTGATTTCCTGATTTTGGTGCAGTGTCCTGATTTTTTTCAAACATGCCGACTTTCCTCTTTTTCTACTTTTTTTGAGAAAATGTTTTCTACTTTTCTAATCTAATAAGTGAGTATAAATTTTTTATTGGTTTTATTCATTCCTAATCCTATTAACCATCAAATCTAGTGGATGAAAGGAGGGGGCGATATTAATACCTTTTTTTAGATGTTCCGATTTAAAATTTTCGAGTGTCCTGATTTCCATCCCGATCCATCTTGTAACCCTATTCAATTGAAATGTAATTTTGATGTCAAAACACAAATTTCTTAAATGTCTGTAGTAGGTCGTGTGCGGCATAACTCTCGATAGAATTATCAGATTGAATTGAGCTTTGGCACACTTTATCGGAGCCGAAAAAGTGCGGACAATTTCGTTAACCAGCCACATCCAATCAAAATTGAGAGATTGAGCACTACTTTTGTGTTTTTGAAAATAATTTTTTGAAAAAATCAAAAATTTCAATACTGGTTTTTGATAGTGCTCATAAATCTCTACAAATTATCCTGATAACATTTTTTGATTAAATCAAAATTAGAAATGTTACAGCATATTCAAATTCGAAAAAAGTCAATATCAAAATTCCATTTTCCAGTTAAATTATACGAGATACGAAAAAACGTTATGATACAATATTATTTTCTACATAAAGATCTACAAATTTGAATTGTAACATTTTTTCATAAGATGCATATTTTTATTTTTAATTTAAAAAAAAACTATTGAAAATCCAAAATTCAATTTTTTAACAATAATATGTGAAATACGAAAAAAACGTAAGAATACAAAGTTGTTCGTTTCAAAAAGATCTACAAATTTTGTCTCACACAGTTTCTGAAAAAACATATATTTTTCGTTTCAATTCCAAAAAATACGATTAAAATTCAAGAATTCCATTTTTTAGACAAAATATATAAGATAAATACACGGAGAAACTTTTTATATAAATTTTTACTATAGTATTTTTCAATTTAGGGAAAAACGTATCACTTTGAGAATTTTTGTTAGTAAAAATACTAAACTTTATAATAATGATATGAAACTTTAGTATGAACTATAGTAAAATTTGCCATGAAATATGCTGAAGTTTCATATCATTATTATAAAGTTTAGTATTTTTACTAACAAGAATTCTCAAAGTGATACGTTTTTCCCTAAATTGAAAAATACTATAGTGAAAATTGATATAAAAAGTTTCTCCGTGTAAAAAACGTTTAGATGAAAAATTATTTGCCTAAATGAGGTCTACACATTCTTATTAAGAAATTTCTCGACAGGATGTATATTTTATGTTTTGATTTTTAATATTGAAAAAATTCGATTTTTTTCACCAAAATATTTGAGATACGAAATAAGCGTTGTTCTGCAGAATCGTTTCCTTAAATAAAGTCTACGATTGTTTTTCCTTTTTGAGATATTTGTAACAAAATTAATTTATCAATAATCATGTAATTTATTAAAAAGTTACAAAAATGCATACAGAAAATCGAGCGCGAAGCGCGAGTGTCATGATGAGAATGTGTTCCTTAAGGCCAATAGAGCCTTAAGTAAATTGAATTTCCTGTTTCACTTAAACTGAAAAAGAAACTTAGTGAATTTGAGAAAATAAGTAATTTACATCATCTTTAATATTATTAAATTGATATTCATATTCTGGACTTACATTGACCCTTAATTAATAATTGAAGATATATGTTGATGTTGGTAATTGGCTCTAGGGTCCAAGGTTGATAAAAACTCAGAGTTTTACATAATCAGACGTTTCGGCTCTGATCGGAGCCCTCATCAGTGGTTTATTTAAATCTAAAAATACAGAAAAAGATTTTGTTAACATAGTATATCTTGTATAAAAATTAAAAATTTGGATAGAATTGTGCACAAATTTCGATAAAATTACTCCTAGAATTTTTTTTCGCGGCTCTCTACGTCTTTTCATACCTTTATTTATGTAAAAAAATTTTTTCTTTCTATGTACAATCGCATCTAAATTTCTTTACACAATTTATAATTTTTTACAATATTTTTTCTTACATCTACTTGTCAAACCAAAAAATCGGCAATTTACTCCCAAAAAACTGTATTTTACACAGTGCTATTCTCATTGCTTTACACCAAAGAAATATTTACATAGGTAATTTTAGATCTAGACTCAAACCAAAGAAAACTTTATGTGCAATATTATATGAAATGTATATATATATATATATAATAAAATGTATCCAGTTTGTTAGGTTATGTGAATGAAATATTTACCTTAAAGCAATGTTAATAATTTATTTACCTACATGTAAAAACATAATGATAATTACTTGTTAAATTTTTACAAAAAATTTTTTATACAAGATATCCTATGTCAGCAAAATCTTTTTCTGTATTTTTAGATTTAAATAAATCACTGATGAGGGCTACGATCAGAGCCGAAACGTCTGATTATGTAAAACTCTGAGTTTTTATCAACCTTGGACCCTAAAGCCAATTACCAACATCAACATATATCTTCAATTATTAAATTGGTTTGAGCTTCAATATTAAATTATAAGAAATAAACTTAAATGTATGCGAAGATCACAAGACCGAGCGCGAAGCGCGACGATCAAATCGCGCGCTCTAGGCGCGCTCAAGCAGATTTTTTTTTATATATTTAGCTTACTTCACTGAATTTCTTAAAAAGCTCTTGTTAAATTTAGTGGGCAACATATTCTTTCAGTGAACGCTCTAAATTTTTTGTTATTTTTAATAGTATATGTTTTCTCAAGATTTATCGCTTCTAGGCAAATAAACTTGCCAAAATAATCGAGTGCTTTACCTTTTATCAATTATTATTGAAAAAATAAGTAACACATAATATATTAAGATAATATTTGTGTACAATGAAATCAAACTGGTTCTGGATGACAATCATGTTTAAAAACGATTCATACAGCCGGAGTAGTTGTGTTTTTGACAGTTATGTAGGGACGCTCCGAGGTATAAATGAAACTAAATCATAATAGCCGTGAGTTATTAATCATAATGGAAAAATAATTATCGAGCCATCGGTGACGCTTGGACAGCCGTTTCTAACAAACCGACCAGCAGTCAATGAATCGCCCCTAATTGTGAAGAATGGTTCTTCGTGTATATAACGATTGCTGATTCGACAGTCGATGTATATCCGGGTACATGCGTCCATTATTATTTTCTGACTGCAACTATTTGATACGTAACAAGTTTTGTTTGCTCTATTGAAGATTTATATATTCCTTTCTACTATTTTTAATTCTCGTAACTCACCCAATATAATTAATACGATGTAACAGAGGTTAAAATTGAATTTCTGTACAGTCGGAAAAAAATGTACTTGATGTAACGAAATTATTTTATTGAATGAACCAAAATTTAGTCAAATCAACTGAAATATTTTTTCGATTTTACTAAATTGCATTCAAAAATACCAAACAAAGCATTTGGTTGAGTTGACCAAAAATTTCGTTAACCGTATAATTCTTTGGTTGATCTAACTAAATTTAATAAATAATATAATTAAATTTTTTTATAAATATAAAATATATATATAATTTATATTTGAAATTACATTTGTACATTGCCTTCTAATTAAAAAATAAATACTATTTTGTATTCCTAAAATCCATCATGAAATTAAATTTTGATATCAGAGTTCGGTTGACTCTGTACCATAATTGGACTCAAACTAAAAAAGTGTTGAAAGTGACTTTTCAGAAGAAAGAGTAGAAAAAAAGTAACATAAAAATGGAGTCTGAAGGAAAAATTTGTCTTCGATTTACATTAAAATGTTTATTTTATTTTTTATGGACTATTCTTTAAACATATACTGTAAAGATGCTATGGAATCCATAGCATTTCTGATTAACCCTTTGCGGCATACATTTTTTAGGTGAACGAATTCTTATGATAATTGTTACATAAGGGTTTTTGGGGTTGCTGATTACAAATCTGAACTCAGATTTTGGAAATTCAAAATGGCGGCTCCAAAATGGCGGCCATAATATTACATTTTTTGGAATTTATTTTTGAATATTGGTATACAGGAGTTTTTGAGGTCACTAATTACGAATCTGAACTCAGATTGTGGAAATTCAAAATGGTGGATCCAATATGGTGGCCAAAATCTTAAATTTTTTAAAATTTGTTTTTGAAAATTAGTATAGAGGGTTTTCTGGTGTCGCTGATCACGGATCTGAACTCAGAATTTGAGAATGGTAGATCCAAGGTGGCTTCTAACAATGAAATATTATTTTAACATTTTTGAAAAAGGGATTAACGGTATTTTTGAAATTCCTGATTATAAACTTGAACCATAATTTTAAAAATTCAAATGGGAAGATTCCAGATGGTGGAAGTAAAAAAAATGGGATTCTAAAAAGTGCAGGTTTATTGAGGTACAATTGAATATAAGCAAAGTCAAGAGATTTTTTCGAAAATATTAATTTAAAAAATATGATATTGGCCGCCATATTGGAGCCGCTATTTTGAATTTCTAAAATCTGAATTTAGACTCGTAATCAGTGACCTCGAAAATATCATAATGCAATTTTCAGAAAAATCCAATAATATTTAAATTTATGGACGCCATATTGGTTCCGCCATTTTGAATTATCAAAATCTGAGACTAGATTCGTGATCAGCGATCTCAAAAGCCCTGGTACATAAATTTTTGTAAAAAAATTCGTAAAAGTTCCTCCAATAATGAATTCTTTTCAGAAAAAGGGTTGTTTTTCTGAATTTGTTTATTAAAATTGACAAATTTTTACTAAATTTGGTACTTTTAAATATGAATTTATATTCAATAACATCCTAGGATCGTAAAATGACAAAAAACAGTTGGATAATCGGATCAAAATCACATTTAAATCGCGAAAATTTGTAAAAAAATAAGTGGCATCAGGTGATGCCGCTGTGCCGCAAAGGGTTAAAGCATGTATATTAATGATTCGAAAAATCATAAGAACCAATAAATACATTACAAATTCTATAGCATGATAAATAGGAATCAATAACATACATGCTTTTGGCAGAGATGCTATAGATTCAATAGCATTTTTTTCATAGTTCAGGAATCTTGGGAGTTATTAAATTATAGAAGTAATTAAAAGATATAAAAAAGTAAAATAGAGATGAAAGTGGATTATTTTGGAAATTTATTACAAGAAAATCATTTGAGATTAGTTTAAAAATTGTTATTCTTACAAAAGAGCTATTATAAAAGATAAAAAAGTTTTAGGAGGCATAGAATTTTTTTTAAATTCCAGCAAATATTTTATTTCTAGGTAAACCAAAGTAGAATTATAAAAGATGTTTCTTCTTTCTGTACTGAAACCTTAATTTTATTTATAGCTACATTCTCATTTTCAGTTAGCTTCGTGATATTACAAATTATTAATTTTTCCTTCTTGATAGATTTTCTTCAAGTAAAGTATTTTTATCCATTTTATTGAATTTTAATGGAAAAAATTGGAATTGTTTTTTTAAAATTCAATATTTTTCCTGAGTATTAATTAAAAATTATTAACATGAAACACTCCTCCCCAATTTAAAACGTAGTTTATTATAAATTGTAAACGCTGGTCTTTCATTTATTTAATTACAACAATTTTTTTGATTTTAAGCGATTTTTGGTAGATTTAGTACTAGTTTTAGTTAATAAAAGAGGTTGAAATTACAGGGGACCTTGAGAATATTTGTGGGCATTGGAGATATAATAGTGAACTGTCACTATTATAGGGGACATTGTAGAAAGCCGATATGAGTCGCGTGTGGCCCGAGGTATACAAGAGCAATATCGAGCTTCCACTGTAAGACCCTTTGACCGCCTTGCCATTTGCCCTCTAGTGATCATAGGAAGTGAAAGAAAGATATGAGAGACTGATACAAGGTTCGATTTCTTCGTTTGTTTTCGCTCCAAGCTAATGTTGTTCGTTGTCTGCATCCTAAGAAAACGTAGGAAAAGACAGGATAGAAACTCAGGAAAAATAAATGGGTCTTTTTAAGATCAAAGTTTCGTCTAAGGACTCTATTATTTAGAAGAAAGTGCCTAATAGGGGGTATTTACTGCACCCAAAATTGTTTTCTTCGCTTCCATTTCTTTGTCTGTAAAATTTATTTTGGTATCACATATTATGGAAATACAATCTATTGGCCCTTTAAAATTACATTTTTCATAAAAAAAATTTAAAACATTGTGCGTTCATTAAAATGAATCATCATAGAATCATAACGAAGATTTACTTATTAAAATAATTTTCATATATCGAATATCTGCTGAATAAAAAATTTATCAATATAGGTAATTATTTGTACTTTTCTTATTTTCTGAGTTTAAAAACAAAGAAAATACAAAAAGCTCAAAAATATTTTTGGTTGCAGAAATTAAAGAAAAAATTCTGCAAAATTATTATTCTACCTTGAATTCAAGTGAATGAAAAATATTTTACCTGAAAATTTCAGTGGTAATGTGTACAGCTGATGGAAATTTTTGAATAAGAATGGAAAGAAAGGGAATATTTAAAAGATATTTTTATTTGTTTCGGCTTATCACAGTCAAGGATTTCGGATATTTTCAGGAGTGTGGTTTGTACTTTAACAACAAAGTTGTCCCTTTGTGAGGCCATTTGTTTTTTATGTCTGGCGAGGTATGGAGAAATCTGAAATGAAAGCTACCACCAACGTTCACTTCGGGGAAAAATAAGAAGTTTCTGTTAATAGAACGAATTGAGAAGGTCTCAAGAAATCATTTACCACTTCTGTTAAAAAATTTAAGACAGTTAAAGTTAAGAACTTATGGATGAGTAGGAAAAATCATTCTGCTTAACTTTTCTGTGAAAATGTCTATTTTGTGACCAATTTGAAGACATTTTGATTATCTTGTTATCAACAGCACTCAGAAAAATAATATCTTCTGGTATATATAATCTTCTGATAATACGGCACAATATTGGTCCAATCTTGGCAGCCAAAATATCAGCTATTGTTATTGGGCCAGTATCGGCGTTTGCATCGATCAAGTGCTGGGCCGACGACGGCGGCTTTTATCAATTGTTCAAATTTACCGACCTTCAGCCGAACTTGGCCCAGTATCGGTCCTATATCAAGCCGATTGTCACTTTTTCTATGGCAACCAGTTCTGAAAGTATAGAAGAGCCAGAGTCCGGCCCATGGACGGCACATTTCTGGGCCATGTGTCACTTTTACCAGAGTTTGAGCCAGAATTAGCCGCCAAGTATGTCAGAGTACAAATTCACAGTTTGTGAAAAAACTAAAACTTCATTCGAATTTTCAAAATAGAATGTGCATCTTAATCTAGGGCAGGATGTATTTTTACGTTTGAAAATATTATAAATGTATTAAATTTCTGTATTCTCTCTTTGACATTATTAACAAAATTTAATCATTATCAATAATTATCAATAAAAACCATTTAATCACATGTTGTCTAAACCTGGGATTTATATTTTAAAATCGTAATTAATTGAAGATATTTATTGTTGCACTCAGAAAAAATATTTGTTCGAATCAAATAAATTTCTGCCTTAAATCAAACAGATTTTAACTTTGACCATATATCAATGCATTAATTTGTTTGTTTTGAAGAAAAATTAATTTGATTCAAACAAATATTTATTTGGTTCAAAGATATTTTGTTTGAATCAAACAAATTTCATTTCATTTAAACAAATCATTTCTTTAAATCAAAGAAAGTAGTTCTAACAAATCATTTTCTTTGATTCAATCAAATTTTTTTTCTGAGCGTGGTAATATGCATGATAATTAAGCTCGTTACCATTTACTGTGTTATTAATGTGTACTGTGGCAAATAACTGAATCTATGTAAACAAGGAAGAATTGATGTCCTACCCGTAGATAAAGTCAAAATCGAACTAGAAACTATCTACGCATATATAAACGACGTTTCTCGTTCCTGTTACCTATATATATAGGTATGCCTCCTATTTCTCACAGGAAATGAAGCAAATCGGTATATAGGACATGGGAACATTAGAGAACTATCTGATACCAAGATGCTTAGGAATTACTAGGATGTCATTTGCTTCAGTGAATTTTCATTCAGAACCTCTTTAGATTCACAACTCTCCTTACCTTCTTTCTTTACTATAATGAGTATCAAGATAAGTGACTCGCTTCAAATCGTACATGCATATAGAATATTTAAAACATTTAAATTTTCACAAAGTTATCATTTTGAGAAATTTGGATAATTTGGAAATATTGGAATTCACGATATCTTTGAAAATTCACACTCAGAAAAATTATTTTATTGGATCAAGGAAAATTATTTGTTTGAAAGACTTTCTTTGATTAAAAAAATGATTTATTTGAATCGAATAAATTTTGTTTGATTTAAAGAAAGTATCTTTGAACCAAATAAATCATTTTTTAATCAAATAAATTTCTGCCTTAAATCAAACAAATTATAGTATATCTTTGACCATATACGAATGCAATAATTTGTTTGTTTTGAAGAAATATTTATTTGATTTGAACAAATATTTATTTAGTTCAAAGATATTTTGTCTAAATCAAAAAGATGTTATTTAATTAAAATGATTATTTTGTTTGAATCAAAGAAAGTCTCTCAAACAAATAATTTTCTTTGATTCAATCAAATTTTTTTTCTGAGTACAGGGATGTTTTCAATAATTAAAATTTTTACTCAGAACTTCTAAATTTTCAAATTTATTCAATTTTTCATTGAAAAAATCTTTATTTGAGTCGACTACTTCGGTTTGTAAAATATGCCACTTTATTAATTATCACTACTACTTTTTTGTTGGTGTTACTATCTGGCTTATCACAAGAACATTAGTAGTAAGTCAACTAGAAAAGTAGTGTCAACCAATAAAGTATCTTTTGCATATTTTACAAGTTGAAGTAGTAGGTATAACTATTTTTTTCAGTGTTTAATTAAATTAATCAATCAAAGTTATTCTTACAGATTGGTTTTAGTTTTATATGAATAAAAATTCATCAATTTAATGAAATTTTCCTTATTTCGAATTAAGGTAGTACGATCACGAAAATTAGACCTCAGGCAAAAATAGATAATTTTGCTTTAAAATATAGCAATATTATTATTGAAGGGCTAATTTGAAAGAGAAAAGATTATTTTTCATGAAAAAAATTTGTAACACAAAAAAATAATTTTATTAAT
Source organism: Diplolepis rosae (assembly GCA_030998225.1). Classification (NCBI taxonomy): domain Eukaryota; kingdom Metazoa; phylum Arthropoda; class Insecta; order Hymenoptera; family Diplolepididae; genus Diplolepis; species Diplolepis rosae. The sequence goes on along the minus strand of JAPYXD010000555.1, from coordinate 23,095,009 downwards.
AAATTTTATTTTTGCCCAAACTTATTTTTTTATCGCTTCGAGCCAAATTTTCTAAAAATGATGCGATCCTAATGAATCACGGTTCATTTTTATAGGAAAAAGAATCCCTAAAACATGACCATTTCCTATTTTTGAAATTGAATTAATTATTATCAAATACAGCAATTTGTTTATAAAAATTTTGTTTTGAAAAATTGTTTTTTTATAGTTTCAGCCATTAAAGAATTCATTTTCAAAAATCGGAAACTGTCAAGTTGTAGAGAATCTTTTTCCTAAAAAAATGAACCGTGATTTATTAGAATCGCATCATTTTTAAAAATTTGGCTCGAAGCGATAAGAAAATAAGTTTGGGCAAAAATAAAATTTATTAATAAGATTATTTTTTGTGTTTCAAATTTTTTTCATGAAAAATAATCTTTTCTCTTTCAAATTAGCCCTTCAATAATAATATTGCTATTCTTGAAAGCAAAATTATCTATTTTTGCCTGAGATCTAATCTTCGTGATCGTACTACCTCAACTAAAATACAATAGGATTTTTCATCTCAAAAATTTTTGAGGAAAAAATGGTCCTTTGAAAATTCCTTGTCAATTCCATGTCCTTTAGGTAAATAAATATTCGATGGTTATTTCAGATTTTCTAGTTTAACTGACAGAATTTGATTATGGTTTTCCATCAAATGAAAAATAATTAAGAATGGAATGATGAACTGAGTTGTAAAGCAGTAATATTAAATTGATAAAACGTATAACACAATATCTGCTTTATAATAGAAAAGACAAATCGCATTGGAAAGCACTAGCATCCAAAGCCACTCAATGACCGCACGGACAGGAAAAGCTTAAATCTCCTTTTTGTGCCTTTGTGGCTAATACGATCCAATTCAGATCTCTCTACTTGGTCCAGGGCAAATAGTGGTATCAGAATCCTAAATCCTGTTTTGCGTTCATTGTCCACCGCCAATCCAGCTTTTCATCCTTTCAAAACTTCCGAAGCTCCTTTAATCTCCCACTTTCTATTTGTACATACGTGCAAATGTTTTCCTGCTCTAATACTCATGTCCATGAATATGTTCAACCATAGGATTGCTATTTAAAAATACCATTTGAGAAAAAACTATTTCGTGTGCATTTTTTGGGCACTTTCTTAAAGGGGACTTCAACTTTGTGCCTTTCAAAAAATCGAATTTTTTTTATTTTCATTTTTCGCACTTTTATAACTAAATGAACTATCGAAAATAGGCCAAAAAATTCATTTTTTTTACAAATAGGTGCCATTTGCTTCATTTCAAAATTTTGGAAAACGTATATCCTGAACGAAAGCTAATACGCTACTGATTGGAACTGTGTTGCGCTTTTTTGTTTCAGTCGACCTGGGATGCTAAAATCATGGTCACATTTTGGCTCCAACTTTCCGACAAGGTCAGGTTCGAGGACGACTATACCGCAAAAATTTTTTTTCGAACTTATCATGTGAATATACATTTTTTATCTTGAGGAATAAACGAGCAACATGCAAAAAATCATTGTGATATTTTATGCCATTCTGTAGAAAAAAAATGTCGAATTTTGGCTCGAAAACCGAGTCACAAGATGGAAGACCCCTTAAGAAGCTTGTATTTCATTATTGTGCCAACAATTAATAACAATAAACCACAATAATATGGCGACATTTTTTTTGTAGAAATGTGATCACCCAAGTGCGAATTGCCGAAGGTGATAATACCAGTGCCAGTGTCACTGTTTGCATCGTTCAAGTGCCGGGCCGACGACGGCGGCCTTTTTCGACTGTTTAAATTTACCGACCTTCAGTCGAAACTTGGCCCAGTATCGGCCCTATACCAAGCTGATTGTCATTTTTACTATGGCATCCAGTTCTGAAAGTAGAAGAGCCAGAGTTGGGCTCATGGACGGCACATTACTGGGCCATGTGTCACTTTTATCACGGCAAACCATCCTGGAAGTGAGAAAACCAGAGCTCGGCACAGCATTGGCCCGTTGCTGTGCCGAAAACAAGTACTGGCGGCCAGAGTTTGGGCCAGAATTAGCCGCCAAGTGCATACCGGAGTTATCATTCCAGCAACGGCACGATATTGGCAGCCGATCTTCGGCAAATTTTTGGCGATGCTGGGCCAGTGTTGGGCCGTATCTAATTTCGCACTTGGGCATGTGACAAAATGTATTGCCAAATATATCCGTATCAAATTTTTGTAAAAAAATGATTTTCCTGGAATTTTTAAAAATGCGATAGAATACAATACGGAACGTTTGTCTTGTTTGTTTTAGTTAAAGTTTTGAAAAAAATCCTTTCTACAAAAAAAGAACTTCAAAAGTTATCGGCAATTACAGTTAACTGTGAAATTTTAATTGAAACGAACTCGGATATAAAAGTTTTGAATAACATTTGCATCTTTTTGATCATTAGAAATTTCTATAATAAATCTTGTCATATTATTGTGTATTATCAAAATTTTTTTTTTCAAACACAATAAACCTAAATTTGCTGAATATGTTTACATGGAATAATCATTAATCTATTTTATTTGAGTTTGCTTTTTTTCACTATATTTAGCTAAAAACATCTCTTCTTCGAAAGAAATTGTGAATTTTTAGAGCTATGTAAAAATACAATTTTTAATCGATTTTGATAAAACTATGAAAATAAGGAAAACATACTTCTAATCAATATTTGAGAAAATCCTTATGTCTATTTTAAGATATATATCATACGAAGAAGGATACGTTATGTAAATTGATCTTAGGTAAAACCTATGAAAATGTATAGAATTGCTATCAGAGTTCAAATATTATAAAGATAAAGACATTCATAAAATATAAGATGTCACTGCATTATATTTCTAAACTTTATACAATTAAGAAATATTTTTACGTTGAATACAAAAAAATTTAACCATTTTTTGTGATACTATCAAAATTGACCGTATCGACAACCGGGCGTGTCGGAAAGCGAGCTTATCTAAAGAGGATTTCTATTTTACCGACTAAAAAGTCTTTCTGCTAAATAAGTTTTAATTCCAAACTTCAAACTAAAACTTTAAATAATCATCATTATGAGAAGCACCTGAAAATAAATATTTTCTTCTTAATATGCATTCATACTTATCTATAAAAATTAAACTTAATGCACTCTCGTTTAAATAAATTGTATCTCTTTTATAACAAAAATATATCTAATATTACATTAATTATGTAATATTCTTTTTATTCAATTAATATTTTTAATGCAAATTTTTGCTTGTTTGTGAATAAATTATCATCCCTCTCGGATTTGAATGAATTTCATCTTAAGATCGAAAGATGGCAACACTGTGCCATTTATGAAAATAAAAATTTAATAGCTACTTGAGAAATTTAAACATTTGAAACACTCAACAAAAAATATGTCAGGAATTAATCTAATTATAATAAAAATAAATATTATCTCGTAAATAAACTAATAAAAATAATTAATTCACTTTACAAAAAGTGTACTAAAAAGCCTGTAATTGAAATTATAGTTACCAAAGTTCAACACTTATAGACATTTGTGCAATTAAAGAGGATTTTTTCTTTGCTATAAACGTTGAAAAGCTTTACTAAATGAATAAACGATAAGTGCCACGAAGACAAAATCAATATCACCTTTCCCGTTTGTCGATTCATGCTTAATTGGTCGTTATATTAATTAAAATCCACCGTCCATCAGCAAAAAAATAATTCGTGCTAAAACAATAGAAGTTAACGGACAGTTATTAAAATGTTTTTTATTCTACATTGTACATTGCAGTGAACAAATTATAAAACTTTAATCGAGGATGAAAAAATTAAATGATTCTACAATCTCTACTCTCTAAATCTGAATCAGTCAAATTTTTACTAATTGAATCAGTGATTTGCCTTTTTACTGATTCACCAGTTAAAAAATATATTTCACTGTTAAATCAGTTGATTATCACTAATTGAATCAGTGGAAAAAATATTTTCACTGTTGAATCAGTTAATTTCCACTGAAGCAATCAGTGGAATTTGACTGATTTACAGTAACCTCTTTTTAGCTATTTGAATCAGTCAAATTTCACTGATAATCAGTAGATTTTGACTGATTCATATTTAGAGAGTAGGGAGAATAGAATTATAAATGTAGAATATAAATTATCTTTTTATTTACCAAGAAATTTCCTGGAAAAACACTAGCATAAATAAAAGAAAGCTTGTGAAAAAAATCATCAATCAAATGAGAGGAAGCGAAAAATAGTAACTAGTATATTATATAATTTATGCTACCAGCTACTCATAATTCTTGAAAATGCGAAGGAAAGGCAAGAAGTCACGTACAGATTTTGGTGACCTGTCCCAAAATTAAAGGTTAGCGTGTTTGATGCAACATGCGACTACCACCTTTCTGTATATCTTGCTGAAATTGATTTATGCCTCTGACAGCCAACGTATCCATTGTGTAGCTGGGCTATTATTGTCCATTGAACAAATTGACCACCGACGACTGAAAGCTTTGTCAGTGTGCGATCCCTTGAGAAAAATAGAAAACGAATACTTAGACCAGATGTGGAAGTCGGTATAAATTTTCTCCAGTCAATAGCGTCACGTATAATGTATTATAGTCAAGACTCTGTTTTACTTTCTTATACTTTGTTCGTTCTACAATTTCGATGCCAAAGCACAAAAGTTTAAGCCCCATTCGTTCTCTTCCTCTGCACAATTTCTGAAAAGAAATGCTGACATTGCCTCTTATTCAACATTTAATTATTTTTCGGAACTGCAATGATTGTGATTTTATTTACCACCCAAATACTGTCTTGGTCGTTACACAAAAATGGTTCTCACGAACAAATTTATATTTTGACGAGTGCACCTGGAAAACAAATTTGATTTAACTTGACCATTTATAAATTTTGATTTTAAAATCAAATAATATTTAGTTATATTAATTGAAATATGTATTTGATTCAGCCAAGTCGCACTCTCTAAATTTGAATCAGTCAAAATCTACTGATTATCAGTGAAAATTGACTGATTCGAATAGCTAAAAAGAGGTTACTGTAAATTAGTCAAATTTCACTGATTATTCCAGTGAAAATTGACTGATTTGCCAGTGAAAAATATTTTTTCACTGATAAATCAGTGGAAATTAACTGATTTAGCAGTGAAAAATATTTTTTCACTAATGAATCACTGAAAAGGCAAATCACTGATTCAATCAGTCAAAATTTGACTGATTCAGATTTAGAGAGCAGTCAAACGAACCAACTTTGGTTGAATTGACCAAAAAGTTGATTAACTGTATTTCTACCATCTTTCTTTACATAGTAGTAATTTGAAAGGAATTTTTGTAATTTAAAAAAATACTATATTCGTAATTATTTAAGGCCATTTATCGCATTGATTACGTGGCTGTCAATGCAAAATTGACCGCGTTTAGCTTTCACAATTTTGTCCCCAAATGATGAATATTTATAATAAAAATTTGAGTTATATAGAGAAAAAATAATGTTTCAAACTTGGTTAATATTACATTGAGGTGAATATTTTTTCGATGTTTTGATCGAAAGAAATAAAATTTTTTGGACCCTAAAGCCAACTATCAACATCAACACATCTTCAAAATACAATTTTCTTACAACTTGAAAAAGATGTTTGGTTTCATAAAATAAAGAATATTGATAGAATCAATCCTTTGTTGAATTTATTCGATTAATTTGAAAATATAATACATTATTTTGATTCAAAGAAAGTAATTTTTTCAAAAAATCATTATTTCAAGGAGATCCGACCGTGGCTAGTAAGCCCTTCGAAAACTTAATTAATTACTACTTTAAAAAATATTAAAGCTGTTGTTCAATAAATAATATTAGAGAAGAACGTTTGCATTACCGGGAACAATTTTAAAAATATAAAAAATGTCTTTTTTGATGATAATTGCTCTATGTCAAAGTTCAATGTTGGCTGCAAGAGTTTGACCATCGGGCCACGGTTGGCCCTACTCTGGCGACGAAGGTTTGGTGACCATAGTTGGGCCAACTGTGGTATTTTTGGTTTTACCTATTTTAGCAGCCAACACCGGCAACCAAAGATGTGCCCGACCGTCGGCTCAACTATGGCCCAGACTCGAACCGATTATCGAGCCAACTTTGGCGAATTGCTTTAGATGACCGTGACAATTCAGTCGGCCCACCTCTGGGCCACGGTTCAAGCAATCGTCGGCATATTAATAACTAGATTCCGTTGCCATTGCACGACCAACTGTCGGCCCAACTATGGCCCAGACTCGAACCGACTGTCGGGCCAACCTTGGCGAATTACCTTAGATGACCGTGATTGTTTGGTCGGCCCACCTCTGGGCCATGGTTGAACCAATCTTCGGCATATTATTAACTAGATTATACCCGTGCGGAAATTGCCTTATTTTGCCTTATTTAAAAAAAAATCTTGACATTAAAATGTAAAAAGTTGTATACTATGTAAATTATTACTAAGAGGGCGTTCACGTAATACGTCACACAGCTTATGGGTGGGGGGGGGGTCTGAAAATTGTGACGTGATGTGACATGTTGGGAGGGGGGTCTGCCCTCTGCGTTACGTCACACATTAAATGTGTACCCACGAAATTTGAAAAAAAGTTCTGAAAAGATTATCTACAATAATAATTAATATAGCTTCTTTTTTTACTGGATTTTGTACGCGTTAACGAAAAATGTTTTATAAAATTAAGAGGTGTGACCTGACATCGAAGGGGGGGGGGGGGGTGAGGTTTGCAACCATGTGTGACCTGGGGGGACGGGGGGTTAAAAATAGCTAAAAATCGCGTGACGTATTATGTGAACGCCCCCTAACGTACTGTGAAAATATATACTTTTAAAGTATACAACTTTTTACTAGATAATGTTTTTGCTAAAAAAGTTTTTTTCAAGTTTCATACAAAAATACTGTGTTTTATAAAAATTTAATTCAGTCATTAAAAGTGAAAAAATTTAAAACCCATAACTGATTAAAATACCTGAAACAAAAAGATTGCTTATTAACAGGGTACAGACCCATCTTTTACGGCCTTTGCAGCAGTAGCTTATAAGTGAGATTTTTTTCGGAATATGGTAAGCGAGAATAGCCGAGAGGTTTTAGGCGTTAGGAATGCGTTTAGTTATGTAGATAATATAGGTAGGTTAGAGGGTTCGAATCCAAAAGCGAATACGAAATTTTTAATTCAAGCGTGCGATTACAAATAATGTATCAATAATGTACTAATAATGTACTAATCAAATAATGTACCTTATCAGGGCCTGCTAGTGCCCTGATTTAAATTTCTACACGGGTACAAGCATATTTTGCCTAAGACGGCCCATCTCCGGGCACCCGGCGTCGGGCCAACTGTTCATGCCAATGGACGGATAGCGTTATCATTTCACTAGTTTTGGCCCGACCTCTGGCCAACAAGGTTGGCCCAACCGTGGGCCGATGGTCAATTCGCACCTGGGAGGTATAAAGTTTTGTTTAATTAGTTGAGTTTGAAATTTCTAAAAGATTTCGTTTGGACATAAAACACTTTTTTTCAGAGAAAAATTACTCTTATTGGAAGACGAGTTTTTCTTCTACAATAATGGCACGTGCTCTAGACTTAACATATACTATATTTTCAAAATTTTCAGTGCGAGGTTTCAGAGCAGTTTGCAGAATCCAAAGAGAGAACAACTTTTATCGACGATAAAAGTTGTATTGGAAGCAAGCAAAAGTTTTCAAATTATTCCCAAGTTTCCCACATCGAGTGCCTATACAGTTCTCTATTCTGTTCCACGTGGACGATTCCGTGAGGATAGTTTTTGTGCAAATACTTCCTAACACAACTCTATTCACCAAGACGAACTCCATTTTGATCGCTGATAGGTTGGTAGAAAAGACTGAAACAAATAAGAAAAAACTGGCACGTTCAGACCGCCCAGAAAGCTCTGTCCACGAAAGTGAGTATAACTTGTAAGGGTCTATCGCGAGTATTCCTTCTGATAATGGTAACGCCTATAGCAATAAAAGGATGAAGGAGAATATTTTGCTTTGCCTTTTGCGGTTTTGGTACAGACCGTTATATGCCACGTTTGTCACGGCTTGGTCAAAGAGTCCATCCATAACGACCTAAGAAAGAGTATAACAGGCACAACTTATCCCTTCACATAAGGAATACATACCAGTCTTTAGTTCACCAAAAGAAAAACTTTCACCCTCTCTTTCACTTTTCTTTTTAAACACTGGGAGTCTTTTTCAATTATTATGTATGAGGTGGTGTGACAAAAGTTGATTAGATACTTTCTTATAGACTCAGAAAAGAAGTTTGATTCATTCAACAAAATCTTTGGTTATTTTAAGTAAATATTTTGTTAAATAAGCCAAAATTGGTTAAAAGAACTAAAATTTGGTTGAATCAGATAAAATATTTGTTCGATTTCTCCAAATCGTATTCAAACAAATAATCTTTGGTTGTATGAATCGAATTCTTTGGTTTAAACAATCAAAAATTCACTCAACCGTATGGTAAGAAACTTCTTTGATTCATCCAACTAAATTTTGTTGAAACATTTTTTTTTTCAGAGCACTCAGAAAACGTTTTGGTTATTTCAACCAAAATTTGGTTGGATCAATGAAAGTATTTGTTTTATGTAACCAAAGATAGTTTGATTTTATACGATTTGGTTAAATCAAATAAACATTTTAGTTGATTCAATCAAATTTTATTTGACTTAACCAAAGATTTTGGTTCTTCTAACAAAATGGTTTGGTAGGACCAAGTAAATCTTTTTCTGCGTGAGCGCATTTGTTCAAGTAAAAAATAATTTGCTTGGAAGTGGGACTGGCAAAAAGATTTAGTTGTCAGCAAATGCTCAGAAAAATATTTGATTGGATCAATTAAAAAATTTGCCCTTTATATGGTTGACTAAATGTTTAATTAATTCAACCAAAGCATGTGATTTATTCAACCAAAGACGGTTTGTTTGACTATAATTTCATTGAATTGAACAAATATTTCTGTTGATTCAAGTAAACTTTGTTTCATTCAACAAAAGTTTCTTTGATCTGACCAATGAATTTGGTGCATGTAACAAAATGATTTGGTTAGATTAAATTTTTTTTTCTGAGTAAAGACACGCATAAGTTTTATGCTTCCGGTATACGCATCGTTCACATTTTTGAGATCAATAAATAAAATTTTCTTATAAAGAACAAAAAATCTGTCTGTCCTAGACAAAGTCTACTAACCAATTTTTTGACCAAATTTGGTCAACCAGATAATAAGCAAACTCTTTGGTATATCAAACATACCCAGGGTACTATGCGTTTATTACTCTCTTTTATTTCATAAAATATTGAACCCTTATTAAAATCTTTATACAATTAAAATTACCTATCACGAATAATATAATAATTAGAATTAAATTTATTGAACTTGAAGGCAATTTTTTCTCATGAATATCAACTGATATTAACAATGCATTTGTCGCCAAAATGACACGTATATTTTTCCATTGTACACACGGATAAAAGTAGTTTAAGAAACTTTACTTAACTTTTAGCAATGTTTGGACAAATAGAAAAATTGACGATTATTTAATATTATTGTAATAATTTGTGACGTACCAAATCTTCAAGAATGCATCACAGCTCGGTAAACTTTAGAAATGTAGAGTAAATTTTTAAAATGTACATTAACAAATTATTACAATAGAGCAATCGACCGGCAATCGAAAGACTTGGGCTCGGATCCCAGCGCAGTCAAAAGCGTCTTTTTTTCACAGGAGGATTTTCAAATTCTTTAAATATTAAATAATCTCCAACTTTTCCATATGTCCCAACTTTGCTCAAAAGTTGAGTAAAGTTTCTCTAATTATTTTTTTCCGTGTATCAGCATAACTCTTTGAAAAAGTGTCATACACCTATAACAATCATAGTTTAATTAACAAATATTTACAATGTGTGCAAGGTGGGCAGTACATTTGCATAAAAACATCTTAGCACAAAGATATCACTTGATATGCAGACAAACGCGTGACGGAGAGCAGTGGCAAGCTTTTTTGATATGAATTCATTCGACTCGTATAGACTTAATTTGTGCTCCTATTGTAATATCGCCTATTGTCGGGAAACTCGCACCCAGAACGGAAACAAAATACATTCGCTTGTTAAAACTTTTGTACGTTTAACTGAAACAGTACACATAATGTCCGTATAATGTACAATACAAGCATTTGAATGAGGACAAGCTTATGAAAAGAATTCAATGCGTCGGTATATCGTTGCAAATCATCAATTGTGCAAAAAAATCCATAACATTTTTCAGCACGTTCGTTAAAAAGTTGATTGACGCAATTATAATAATTCATCCACCATCTATGCAATGTACACATCATGCAAAATGTGTAAGATAAAAAAGATACACTCGAGAAAAAATATATATTTTATCTATTCTAATAATTCAGTTAAATATACCAAAATTTAAAAAAAAAATTAAACAAAATCTAGTCAGTTGATTTGAAATCTTTGATTCAACCAAATTTAAAATGCTGGAATTATGAGTAAACAATATAATTTGTAAAGTATACATAATGCATTGTGGGTATTGTGTACGTGAATATGATCTTGATACATGTAAATATAATAAATCTGTTGACGAATGAACAACTAACACCGCTTATTATAAAGGGTATTACGTCAGGTATAATGTGTCTTCATATAGATAGTCTGCATTAATCAACAATGTTAATGACGTTTTGTTTGCGGATTGGAATTCGCCACAAGTCCACCCTTCATTGTCATTATCAAACTGATCGTGTATGTAGCACGTATTATGCACTTCGACCCTACATTGCAGGTACGTTACCATCCAGTGAGTTGAGTTACCGTGCACCACCCTTAGACAATCCAAATCTCGATTAGAGTCGAGTCTACATAGACCACGAGAACAGTAAAGGGAATCGTAAACAAAGTATTCTCTGTTTAGCAAGAACCTTTCGTTGAACCATTTAATCAAAAGTGATGATGTTTCTCACCACATTTTTCAGTCTTTTTGTTCAAATACACTGTTAGAAATTTCAGACAGAATTTTCCGAAACACGTAACTAAAGCTTTATATACACTTTAGTACCATTGAAAAAAAATAGTACATTTTACTGATCAACACTTTTTTTTCTAACTATTTCATATTGAATATTTAGTTGCTGTCACTTCATCGACACAATCAGATCTAATACTAAACTGCTGTTATCGATTTAACTACGCACAACACTAATTTTAACTACTTATTTTTTACTGTAAAAATGCTATTATTTACTGAAGAATAATGGTCAATTTAATTTAAAATGTAATTAAATTTACTACTTTTCACTTTACTATGGCTCCTTAGTCTCTAAATCTGAATTAGTGGAAAGTCGGTCACTAATTTGCTTTAGTGAAAATTCCTACTAATCATGCATTAGTCATTTTTCACTACAACTTTAGTGAAAAATTAAAAATCACTAAAAGAAATAGTGAAAAATGACTAATTATTAGTAGAAATTGTCACTAAAGCAAATTAGTGACCGAATTTTCACTAATTCAGATTTAGAGAGTAGTTAAATTTTTCGGTGCAGTTACAATTTTGTAAAATTAAGATAAATTTTCAAAAATTCAGCTGAATTTCAGTAAATTTTAGAGAGTGCACGGAAAAAACAGTATAGCTATTCGACCTATACTCGTATATAGTGTCTCGACCCATGCGGTATAGGTGAGACAACTATACTGGTTTGCCGCGCGACCTATACATTGCTTTGCATGCACGCGACTCTAACCTCGAAATGAGAAAGAAGTGTCATTTTTTCGAAGCGTTTGTCGATTTGTTTGAGGCATTTTTTCTTTCTTTGAAAAATCATTTTTGCGTATCGCGTATTGTTTTATCACACGCGAAAATTCACAAGAGCGATAACGATGGCATAATATTTTGTTTACGATCGCTATAGATGGTATTGTCATATCAACGAATTTGTACAGCTGTCTCACCTATACTCGTATAGTTCTGAGGACCATACCGTAGCATTGGTCTGATAGCAATATTTTCTGGTTCTGAGGACCAAAATATAGTTCTCTTAGCTATACTGTTTTTTCAGTGTGGTTTTCTATTTTTAATTACGAATTATTAAATATATTCCGATACTTGTATTTGAAAATTCTGAAACTTAAACATAAGAAAATTATTTTCATGTTACTGAAATTCCTATTACGTATCGTAATTTTAAGATAAATTTAGGGAAACTTAGTACAGTTTCGTTATTTGAAGGAAAATTGCGGAAAATACAGTTAATCTTTAGCAAATTTAATATACGTTATCATAAAAGTCTTGTAAGTTTCTTATAATTTTCTGTTACATTTGTAACTTACAGATTTCGTGAATTTTAGAACATTCAGAACAGTGTAATTTTGCCTTATTTATTCTTCTAGATTAAGATGAGGCACTGGTGACATTTTATTCCTTTAAATTAATAAATCATGCAGAATTATACATTTTTTAAGGACTTTAAAAAATATTTTGTTCATCCATCTAAAGAATTTGCTCAATGTACAGTCGAACAAGTTAATTAAACCAAATTTTGTTTGACTTAAATAAAAATCTTGGTTCATTTGACAAAATGGTTTAGTTTAAAAAAGTAATTTTTTCTCTGGGTGAAGTTTTTCTTATTTTGGAGTATTTTATTTATTTACTTCTTATTTTGCCTGATCAAATGTCAAATGGTGATCTATATAGCACAATAATACATTCAGAAATAAGATTTTGTTCATTAAACAAGTTCGTTTTTTTGGATGCCCAAAATATTTTTTTGACTTAAACAAATTTTTTGGTTGAATTTAATACATATTTGAAATTAATTACAAAATTAAAATATTTGGTTGGATCAACAAAATTTCATTAACTAAAGAATTCCGTGTAACAACCAAATTCTATCGTTCAATCAACAAAAATTTTGTAGATTCAACTAACTCTTTTTCTGAGTGTACAAAATTTGTATTATACTCAAAAAATTTACTCAATCTAACCAACCCCTTTTTGTTAAATTAACCAAGATCATTGGCTGAGTCAAACAAACCATCTTTGGTTGCGTAAAACAAATTCTTCAATTGAATCAACCAAAAATTTGGTTAACTGTACAACTTGATATCTTATTTTACATGATCAAAAGTTTACAGACAAAATAATCACCATATCGATCTTATGTTTTGGTTGATCCATGGCCTTAACCAGATAAAGTAGTTTAATTACAAATCATAATTAAATTGAATCCGCAAAACCTGGTCCAAAGAAACAGAATTTCTAATAAATCTAATCAAATAACTTTTATTTCTGGTAAGAACAGTGAACGGTGAGAATCAATAGCACTAGATCTTAAGAACATCATCAAGATTGTCCATTTTTTTATCTTTTTTACCTTATTCTCTGCTCTAATTACCCCCACAATGCCCCTCCTCTATTTAGATCTTCATTTGCACTATCACCCAAAATTTCCGCGCAAAGTATTTAATATTTCAGCCATAAACTGATAAAAATTGTAAGCCTCACCTAAAAATGGAAAGGTCCTGGGTTCGATACCCAGCGGAGTGGAAGCGTTCCTTTTTTCACACAAAAAATTGTTCAACTAAAAATTAACAGTTTTTGGAGCTTTTCGTCCAAAATACTGAATATTTCGCACAGAATTTTCGAGGTTATGCTCAGGAACATCTAAAAGAAGGTCACGACCTTTTTGGACCAGATCATTAATTCCATCATGATTAAAACTTCAAACTGAATAATTAACAAGCGTCTTTCAATTGCCCCTAAGAAGAGCAGAGTTGTCATCTTAGACTTGCAGCACATCTTCCGGATGTAATATAGACATAAGAAAGTGAGTGCATGTATAATATAGTATATAATAAGCTAGTGACTTTATAATATGGATATCGTTGTTTGTTCAGCCGCTAGCAGGAGGCGAAGTCGACAAAGGAGGCCATCGATGCATTTATGCATGACGTGGATCAAGCAATAATATTTTCATTCTGCGCAGTGGCAAAAGGAACATGCCATGGGGCACCGACAAAAGGGTGAGCGGGGGAGTGGGCGCGAGCGGGAAGACAAAACAAGAAAATTAAAAGTATCGTAGACAAAGCCGCGGGACAAGACGCGGGAGCTCATTTGGTGTCTCCTGGTGAATAGGCGTTCATTATGATGCCTCCCGGACTAACAATCGAGTTCATTTTGTCTCTCTGCTCGTGGCAACAATAGGCACAGTCAGTCGCTGCCTCGGATCCGCCATCTTGACTCCACCGCGATGTTCTTTTGTCGTCTTATAAAGCAGCCCCGGGAAGAAAAAGATGGAGGGTGTGAGGAGATGGAGGAGGAGGTCCAGAAGGTGGAAAGAGGAGAAAGGAAAAAGGAGCAAACCCAGCCAAGCTCAGGCCAAGAATCAAGAAACTCAAAGCAATGCCAACTCGGATCATCTTAGAAATAAGGCCGAATTTTCATTCACACATTATCAAATCCGTCTCTTAAAATCATAATATTTACTAGAATAAAACATCTGGGAGAAGAATAGTTTCGAGATAATTATTAACTTATTTTAGTGAAATATCTTTCCTACTAGCGGGTCATAAAGTGCATTTTACTGCCCCTGCGAAACAAAAAAATCCATTTTATCTACTAACGGGCCATAAAGTGCGATTTATTGCCCCGTGCGGGGAAAATAAATTTATTTTTTGACCCCCTTGTAGAAAAAAAAATGTGTTCGAGACGGAAAAAACCTCGCTTTGATCGGGCATTAAACTTCACACTCGAAAAATAATTTTTTTTTCCTTAGTTGCACAATATACTATTTTGACCCCCCAGTAGGAAGAAAATTTTGTGCAACACGGTAAAAACGTTTATTTTACTAGTTGCAAAATATATTATTCTGTCAAAAATGTCCATTTATAGGAACTTTTCTTTTCTGTATTTTTTAGAGTTTAATCAAAATCATTGATGAGGGCTCCGATCAGAGCCGAAAAGTCTCATTGAATCAACTTTATCATTAATGGTCCCTAAAGACATTTTTTCAACAAACTTACGAGTTTGCTAATTGGTTTATATTTTATTGTGAAAACCAAGAGGTGATGTAGCTTCGAATCCTGTGTAGTATATTGGCCCGTGGCACACACGATTTTTTTTTCATGCAGGTATGAATTTGGCGAGTTTATGATGCTTGTAAGAAGGGGTAAAACTACGAATTACATTTCCGCCATTATTTTTACTCTCTAGGGACTGTTTTTACTCCTGGTACTCCCTACTGAGCAAAAAACGCCGATTTTCATCCCGGTTTACAAGCATGAAAAAGACTCAAATTAATATCTGCATGATGAAAAAAAAATGTATGTGCCCAGTGACATTAGGCTTTATTTTATAAATGTGTAAAAATAGATAATTTTGCTTTTAAGAATAGTAATATTATTATTGATGGGTTATTTTGGAAGAGAAAAGATTAATTTCCATGAAAAAAATTTTAAATACAGAAAAATAATTTTATTAATAAATTTTATCTTTGCCCCATCTTTTTTCCTTATCGCTTCTTACCAAATTTTAAAAAATTATGCGATTTTAATAAATTACAAATCACTTTTTCAAGAAAAAGATTTCCTACAACTTAACCATTTCCAATTTTCGAAAATGAATAAGTTATTATCAAATTCAGCAATTTGTTTATAAAAATTTCATTTTGGAAAATGTTTTTTTAATGGTTTCAGGCATTAAAGAAATTATTTTTAAATATCAGAAACGGTGAAGTTGTGGGAAATTTTTTCTCTGAAAAAATGATTCATGATTTATTAGAATCGCATAATTATTTAAAATTTTGTAAGAAGCGATAAGAAAAAAAGTTGGGTCAAAAATAAAATTTATTGATAAAATAATTTTTCTATTTTTGCCTGAAGTCTAATTTTCGTGGATGAAAACTACCTTAAAGTATCTTTATTGAAAATGAAAATAGAAAAAGAATACAGTAGCATCCAATTGTGAATTAAGGGAAGAAGGATAGAAATACAGTTGAGCTGCCGACCTTCAACCTATTCAATTGATTTCTAACCGAAGTTTCAAAACACTTAGTTCTATTTAGAAAGGACCAAGGAGTATAATATCTTTTGCGTGCATCGACTGAATCCCTTCGAGATTCAAGTTCATTCAGTCAGTCGCAGTATTACATCAAAACGAACATAAAAGCTTCTTTTGAGAGCAAGTATCGCACAATACACTATATTATACATTATTAAATACTGAACTGTATTCATACAATAACTGTAACTTCGATAAAAAACATCATTCTATTCAAAAATATTAACTCCCCTGATTTTCAATTATATTTGTAAACAACAAGCTTTGGTAGAATCATTCAAGAACACTTGGTTTTAAGCAAAGTCTCTTTAAATAAACTGGAAACGCTATTGGTTGGCTAATTATAGCACCTTTTCAATCTTCATCTCTTCTTTGCTTGGGGTTCACAAAAAAAATTGCCCCCTTTTTCTTCTTCCCTTGAAAAGTTGCTCTTTCAATAACTCCCTTCTGTTCCCAAGTTAAAGTACCTGAAGAGAAAAGTCAAACTGAAAAAAGTCCCATGAATCTCAAGTTGTGTCGTGTTGTCCCTCGGCAACCGTGGCTAATCGTATGAAATTGAGACGAAAGTGATGGATATCTTGACGCGAATTAACTTTACTTTTCTGCAGTACATCAAACTTTCAATTCATACATATCTGATCACCCAGAAAAAAATGTACTTCATCTAACCAAACCATTTTGTTAAATGAACCAAGATCTTTGACTACGTCAAACCAAATTTGGTTAAATGTATTAAAATATTTTTTTTTATTTAACCAAATCGTATCCAAATCAACAATTTTTGGTTACACAAAACTCAAAATTTGTTCAACTGTATATCAAGCAAACTCTTTGGTTGAGTTAACTGATTATTTTCCAGAGTTATCTTTTCCAAAAGAACAAAGTTCATTTAATCAATTTTATTTTAATATATTGACATTGTTTCCTCAAAGAAATTCAATTTGTGAATTTTATCCTTAGTTATGTACATACTTACTTCAATAGTAAGGTTGAGTGGAAGGGAACAAAAGAAAATTTTTGCCTTATCTAAATTTTGTTTTGGTTTAAGTTTAGTTTAGTGTCATTACAAGAATAGGGAATTTTTTACCGGAATTTTTTATAGGAAACCATATTTTTAATTACTTAAGGCCATGGACCAACCTGGTCACGTGACTAGATTCCTACTTTACCGGCATTTCAGTTTGTGTAACCCCATTTCTATAAAAATTGAGAAAAGTAACTGAAAATTTGTAGAATCAAATAAAATACATTATTATAGGTCTCTCTGGTCATAAATGTTCATA
This sequence comes from Diplolepis rosae, assembly GCA_030998225.1. NCBI lineage: Eukaryota > Metazoa > Arthropoda > Insecta > Hymenoptera > Diplolepididae > Diplolepis > Diplolepis rosae. The sequence goes on along the minus strand of JAPYXD010000555.1, from coordinate 23,077,595 downwards.
ATTATGAAAAAAAATTTCTTTGCAAACATTTTTTTTTTATAATTATAAACATTTATAACCAGACAGACTTGCCTTTGTGCATTTCATTTACTCTCACAAATTATCAACTTATTATCTCATTTTTTACAGAAATGGGGTTACACAAATGGAAAATGATGATAAGGTAGGAATCTAATCACGTGATCCGGTTGGTCCATGGCCTTAAGGAGGGTCAATACTTCGACATAACCTCAAACCAAAGAACAATTTACAAAAGTAAAAAAATTAGAACTAAAATTAATTTCAATGCATTCTAGAAAAGGCATCAATACATTCCTTAGAAAAAATTAGTTTGGGTCAAAATAATTTGTATAAAAAGTTATTTTTCTACTAGTGGGTCATAAAGTGGATTTTATTACTCCGTGAAAATTAATTTTCTGACCCCCTAGTAGAAAGAAAATCGTGTGTTATACGGGGAAAACATTAATTTTACTGTGTCATTGTTACTCTTCGCTTTGCTCGGGCATCAAACATCACACTCGCAAAATAAATTTTTTTTTCCCTATTTGCACAATATACTATTAACATTTTGTATTTTTACCTGAATCTTACTAAACATTTGTAATAATTGTATTGTATTGTATTGTACATTTGTAATTTGTAATTGTTGAAATAATTTGTTTAGAAACTCTACTAGGTGTCAAATTTTTTTGATATATATGGTGAAAGAACAAATTTTTTAGAATTACAAACTTTTTTTTAATATAAAAAACATTCTTTAATCTGAGCAAATATTTGTTCTCCAACCGTAAAGTGAAGGAACCAATTGTCAAAGAATTAGCTACTTCGACAACATTGAAATTTTCACTCTTCAAAAATAGAACATCTAAGTAGTTAAAAACTGTCCTTTTGGAAAAAAATTAAACTTTCGTTTTTCTATAAAATTATATTCAAAAATGTGAACTGCATCATAGAAAAACTAATAAAAATTAAACGTATGAAAAACACCTTTTCTTGAGTCACAGTAACCAACTGATCGATTTTTTAAAACCATTTTTCGAGTTCACTATCTCGTAACTTATGATAGCAATTAGCTTTTTTATATATAATCAAACCGCAAAATATACGTTAACCTTACCACTGCCCATTTTAATTATACCTACCCATAAGACACGACACGCAATTATAACAATCTCTAGCGATCAATAAAATCGAAAAATGGTGCAAATTCCATAAACGCGTAAACCCCATTTTTCGAGTTAGAAAATTGATAAATGAAACTTGGCAAGAATGTAGCACCATTTACCAATTTTAAATTTTGAAAAATACTAAGTATCTTTTTTAAACAATTTGAAGTTATGTAGTGCTTATAAAATGAAAATGCCAGTCGCATATGGAGAAAAAAATATTTCTGGAAGACATAATTAATTATATTTAATCGTGAAAAAAACTTCTTTTACACTCTAGAAGTTTGCCATTGTAACATAGAACAAATTCAAAAAAAATGTTCTCTAAATTTAGATGTCTTTTAACAAAAAATCAAGTCATAATTAGAGGATTTATTGAGGCATCTGATGATTGACAACAAACTGTTTTAAGACAATCGAATAAAAATTTTTCTTAATATTTTATAATCTAAAAAAGCGATAACCGCCTCCGATTGATCAATCATCTTCTACACCCGTATGAAAAAAACTAGAGAATGGAATTGTTGAATCGGAAGAGCAACACTACCGCATTGATGTGTGAACCGTTAATAAAAACAGCTGCGAAGTAATAGTTAAGCAGACTGTCAACACTGGTTGATTCTACAATAAAAAACATGTGGGTTCGGCCACCAAAACGTGTGGAGTCACGTTGTTATATTGGAAGTGACTAAGTTAGCTTCTTTCTGACCAGCCGCCTTCGATTCTAGCAGCTTCTAACCCTGTTAGATTCTTAGAGCTTCTATAGTAGCGTGATTAATTCTATTTACCTGTGGCTGGTGCACATGGCATAATTTATTATTTTTCTCCAGCTTTATTGTCACTGGCATAAGGTACCTTGGCTAATAGTAGCTATTCATACGATTCTATCGAAGCTATCTATTCTTATTATCCTTGATGTCAAGGACGGAAACTGGGAATTTCAACTCTACCCTGACTTTGTCCTCGATCGACAAACTTGTACGTTAAATAATGCGATTTAGTGACGATGCAGTTGTACGAGTTGTATGAAATAGAAAATTATAGATTGATTATCAACTCTTTAATAGGTTTGATGGGAATGGTTGCGTTAAACGCATCTTTTCTAGGCCGAAAGGCCAACTTGAGAAATCTTAGTTGAATGTTCTGTTCATATTGTCATTGTTGATCAATGATCTTTGGAGTTACATGCAATTTTTTTATTCTGACAATCCATGTGTACAATTACATTTTTATTGTATGGTTTATTCAATTTCTGCACACGCTAAGCTAAATCAATCATTTTCTTGTCCAATGTTAGTTATGGATATAGGAAATGCCTTCTGAACACTACAATCCATTCGGAAAATTTATTGGTGAATTTACTAAACTTTCTATCAAAAATTTATTTGCCAATTATATCTAGAGACTAACAAATTGTTTTCTTGGTGAAATAAACATTTTGTTTGGGCAATTGGTTTCAAGGGAGAACAATATTTTAATGAAAGTACACATTGGTTAATCAAACTAAAATTGTCTTATTATATAGTTGACAAAATTTTTGGTAGGTTTAATTTCAAAATTTGTTTTATTCAACCGAAAATGCTATCTTTGAATACGATTTGGTTATATTGAACAAATATTTCAGTTGAGTCAATCAAACTTTGGTTGATTTTTTTTCTGAGTGGCATTGTTGATCAATGATCAATGATCTTTGGAATTACACGCAATTTTTTTATACTGACAATCCATGTGTACAATTACATTTTTATTGTATGGTTTATTCAATTTCTGCACACGCTAAGTCAAATCAATAATTTTCTTGTCCAATATTAGTTTTGGATTTAGGAAATGCCTTCTGAAAACTACAATCCACTCAAAAAATTTATTGGCGAATTCACTAAACTTTGTATCAAAGATTTATTTGCCAATTATATCTAGAGACCAACCAATTTTTGTCTTAGTCAAATAAACATTTTGTTTGGGCAATTCATACAATTACATTTTTATATTGTATGGTTTATTCAATTTATGCACACGCCAAGCCAAAGCAATAATTTTCTTGTCCAATATTAGTTTTGGATTTAGGAAATGCCTTCTGAAAACTACAATCCACTCAGAAAATTTATTGGCGAATTCACTAAACTTTGTATCAAAAATTTATTTGCCAATTATATCTAGAGACCAACCAATTTTTTTCTTGGTCAAATAAACATTTTGTTTGGGCAATTCGTACAATTACATTTTTATATTGTATGGTTTATTCAATTTATGCACACGCCAAGCCAAAGCAATAATTTTCTTGTCCAATATTAGTTTTGGATTTAAGAAATGCCTTCTGAAAACTACAATCCACTCAGAAAATTTATTGGCGAATTCACTAAACTTTGTATCAAAAATTTATTTGCCAATTATATCTAGTGACTAAAAAATTTTTTTCTTGGTAAAATATATATGTATATATGTAAATATATATGTTTGACGAAATTATATATTTTATAATTATATATTATAATATATAATAACTAAAATTCTTGGTTAATTTAACAAAATAGTTTAATTAGATCAAGTAATTTTTTCTCTGAGTGTAAAGCTTATAAGTTAATTTAACGAATTATTTGGTCTTTAAACTAAATTAATACTCTAAAAAAATTTTTGTCTTTATAAAAAATGATTTTTATTTATTAAACTGAGATTTTTAAAACTATACTTTATTGCTATTTATATATTTATATATGTTGCCTTAATAGTTTTGTTCTAAATATAGAAATATGTTTCATCAAGAAATTAAACGCCGATCATAATAAATCTTAATTGATTCAATTCTTAAAATGCAAAATAAAAAAATCTGTATTAAACTAAATCAAATGATTGGCTTCTATCAAATATCAACTTGAACAAATTATTTTTCAAATGGGAATATTATATAGAAAAGAATAATAACTATTTGTGAGGCACCTCCTGCACGGAGTATATAATTTGCATCAGGGTAAATATTTAATCCGGATTCAAATTATGTGAATCCAATTGAAATCGAAAAATCGACCTTTCACTTTTCTATTCAATGAATAAATAGTAAATACAAGAGTGTGCTTCCCTCAATTGTGAATTCTAAAAGCTTTGCGAAATCTAAACATTTCAAATATTTGACACTTTTTGGTTCGAAGTACACATTTATGTCATAAATACATATACATGCGAGGAAAAGCGAACATATTTGTATCGAAAGGCGTTCACCGCACTTCCATTTATACTTTTCTACTTTCCCAATACCGCCCCGTTATTCCCAGCATCCAACGATTTTAAGTTCCCTTCCACTTTATACGCTTCTGCGTATATACTTGAGTTAGATATTGTGGGTTTATACCTAAAATACTGTTGTAGGTTATTTAAGTATTGTCTAGAAACAGTTGATTGGTGACACAAAGTTTCAATAATCTTTTCACCAATTTACAGTCAAACATGTGTGATTCTAACATTGAAATCATTAAGCAATTATCATTTTTATTCAGTAATATCATTTTTTACTAATTAATTTTGGGGCAAATGAATTAGTAAATTTTCAATGGGAATTATTCAGTATAAGGTAAAAGCACCAATAGCCGGACAGAGCCATGAATTTTTCTCAAAATTAGAGATTTATGAATCACTTATCGCTATTTTGGTGTACCGTATACAAACCTCGAACTGTACACTTTAAAAAAGTGAAAAATTTGTTGAATTAGAAATTTAAAGAAAAAAATCTGCCCGCTTCGCGGGCACATTCTCATCGCGCGCTTCGCGCGTAGCTCGCTTCGCTCGCAAGTTTGAGCGCGCCTAGGACGCGCTCCGGAATTTTTGAACGTCGCGCTTCGCGCTCCGTTCTTGTGCTCTTCACATACATTCAAGTTTATTTATTATAATTTGATACTGAAGCTCAAACCAATTTTATAATAATATTACAGATGATGTGAATTACACATTTTCTCAAAGTCACTCAATTTCTTTTTGAATTTAAGTGAAACAGGAAATTCAATTTACTTAAGGCTCTATCAGCCTTAAGGAACACATTCTCATCATGGCGCTCGCGCTTCGCGCTCGATTTTCTGTATACATTTCAGTAACTTTTTAATAAATTACATGATTAAAATAATTTATTTTCTTCCAAATCTCTCAAAAAGAAAAAACAGTCGTAGACTTTATTTAAGGAAATGATTTTGAAGAACAACGCTTATTCCGAATTTCACATATTTTGGTGAAAAAAATCGAATTTTTTTAATATTAAAAATCAAAACATAAAATATACCTCCTGTCCCGAAATGTCTTAATGAGAATTTGTAGACCTTATTTAGGCAAACAATTTTCCATCTAAACGTTTTTTTTTGTATCTCACATATTTTGTCTAAAAAATGGAATTTTTAAATTTTAATCGTATTTTTTGGAATTGAAACGAAAAATATATGTTTTATCAGAAACTGTGTGAGACAAAATTTGTAGATCTTTTTGAAACGAACAACTTTGTATTCTTACGTTTTTTTGGTATTTCCAATATTATTGTTAAAAAATTGAATTTTGGATTTTCAATAGTTTTTTTTTTAATTTAAAAGAAAAATATGCATCTTATGAAAAAATGTTATAATTCAAATTTGTAGGTCTTTATGTATTCAATAATATTGTATCATAACGTTTTTTCGTATCTCGTATAATTTAACTGGAAAGTGGAATTTTGATATTGACTTTTTTCGAATTTGAATATGCTGTAACATTTCTAATTTTGATTTAATCAAAAAATGTTATTAAGATAATTTGTAGAGATTTATGAGCTCTATCAAAAACCAGTATTGAAATTTTTGATTTTTTCAAAAAATTATTTTCAAAAACACAAAAGTAGTGCTCCATCCCTCAATTTTGATTGGATGTGGCTGGTTAACGAACTTGTCCTTACTTTTTCGGCTCCGATAAAGTGTACCAAAGCTCAATTCAATCTGATAATTCTATCGAGAGTTATGCCGCACACGACCTACAGACAGACAGACAGACAGACAGACACTTTCGTAAAAACCATTTTTTCTGACTCAGGGGGTCTCAAAACGTAAAGATTTGATGAAAATTTCGAAAGTCATTTTTCACATAAAACCAATACCTTCTCATCCATGATGAGAATGTAAAAAAATTTCTTTACTGAAGCACAAGGCTGGTCGAAATGTAGCGAAATCTGCTCTATAAAATAACTGACGCGTTGTCTTTGTTAAGCAAATAACATTTACATTTACCATCATTTGTCATTTTAATACGTGTTACACTAAAGTCAAATGCTTTATATAAACCATAATATTTTTCAAAATTTAAAAACATTTTCCTTTAATTAAATATTTTAAATTCGGTTATTAGGTCAATGAATATTCGTTTTGCCTAATAACCGAACGCGTGTACGGCGTTACATTGCACTGCTTTTGTTTTCGCTCTAGTCACCGGACGAAAAGTTTATTGCAAAAACAAATGCGAATTTTAAAAAGTGTTGATAATATTTACAAAAAATGTGGTAAGTATTTCATTGTTTTCAATTCATAGAAGATATCTATCTAATAAAATATTAGGCAAATTACTTTAAACATATTTTAATTAGTCAAATATGAAATCCAACCTCAATTGACATTTGACGTTTATTTTATTGTTGATTTTACATTGAGAACAATGAAAATATGGATTTCAGAGTGAAATTTCCCCACTTTTTGATCTTTTTGAATGATAATTTTCAATAATAATGATAAACTGTGATTAATAATAAATCATTTTTTAAAGAGATAATGTTTGAACTATGGATTTGCTGATAATCTGATATTTTCAGAAAGTATTTTCATTTTAACATATGTATTTTCTGGGTTTTATGTATTTGGTAAATATTTTATTATGTAAATGTAGAGCAAAGTTCATAGAAAAAAAATTGGCAAAATAAATTAAACTTATTCAATAGACCTCAAAAGAATGAAGTTCATTAACAATTCTATTTGTAAAATCTTTTCAATATTTTTTTTATAAGCATAGAACGTAAAAAATCTTTCCGTAAATATTTCCCAGTGTTTATTATGCTTAAAAAATATCAAATCCATATCAATCAAATTATAATATTCTCTTATCAGAGTATTGGTGCAGCGCTGTGCGGCTATTGGATCAATTCACTTTTCTCGTCCGGAAATTGGCTCCAGGGCATTATTTTATGAACAGAATTAATAAAATGGATTATTCAGATTCAACACAACTCTGGACTTTTTGTTATAGTAGGGAGGACACATACATCAAAATAAACGCGGCAATTCTTGATTCCGCATCACATTTAGAACGATTAATACAAACAATTGAATGACATTTCCTTAGACGTCCGGCTATTGGTGCTTTTACCTTAATGGGCTAAGGAAAAATAATTTTCGAAATTTGAGGAGAATAGTGAAAATATTTCATAATTACTCTCAAAAGTACATTCTCTCTAATTATGTTTGAAATCGATGAATTGAAAAAATTTGAACTTTTAATATATTTTTTGTAACGTGTCTGCTATTGATGCAGAAGTTAATAATAATTGTTTATTTATTTAAATAATTATTTCTGGTTAGGTCAACAATTTTTTGAAGTTTTTATCATTTTCAATTAAGTTGATTGAAAATGTAATTTTTTTGGTTTGCTGTATTGGCCATATTTAAGTAAATTAGAATCTACTTTGATAATTATGTTTTGCTTATGATATATAAGGTATTTTATGTTTCATGCATTTTAATTCAGTTGGTTTTATAACTCCGATGTTCAAATTACCGTTCATGTTATTTTTTCTGCATGAAGGCATGAGAAAAAAATTTAACGAATGGAACAGATGGGGTTCCATAGATGTCATTCTTTATCCCCCAGTGAAGTCATTAGTTTCAACTATCAAGAATATACCTGTGGTATTGAAAAGTCCTATTTACTCGTTGTTCATCGATACCATTCAATCAATTCAATGACAATCGATTTATAATTTAGTTTAGTATAAAATAAATTTTTATATTATTTTTATTTCTATTTTATAATATATAAGCGAAGAAAAGATCTTCGAATGTCAATCTTATTAGTTTAAAGTTACTAATGAAATAGTGTCAATTCGTTTACTGATTCCATTTGATCAGCATTTCAATCTACCAGTCATCATTAAAAATGATTAACTTAAAATAGATTATTTCACAAATTCACTTGATCATGGGATTTTTTTACTGGAGTAAATTGGTATAAAAAGCCACTGCGAATTAGTAGATTTATATTGTCATTATTTTTAGAAATGATGTCTAAATTTAATCAATAATCTACTTAGTATTAATTTTTTACTACCTTTAGTCAGTAGTTTTTTCAATTATTTCAATCCAAAAGTCGATTTTAGATATGCAATCAGTTGAAAAAGGTCTGATTTACGCAAAACGAATGCGTACATTTATAATTTAAGATAAGGCGATAAAGCGTTCAAGTAAAATATCGAAACTTCGTGTCATTTTTTACAGCATCTTAGATTTTTACTCTCTAATTCTAAATTATAATAAGTAATTCAAATATTAAAGAATTTTGAAAATCTTTCTGTGGAAAAAAAGACGCTTTCGAGTTTCGACTGCGCTGGGATTCGAGCCCAGGTCTTTTGATTGCCGCTCGACTGCTCTAACCACTGAGCTACACAGGCGCCCGACATATGAGGAGGTCTTCTCTCTAAATCTCAATCAGTCAAATTTGCACTGATTCATCAGAGAAAAAATCATTTTCACTGTTAAATCAGTTAATTTTCACTGAAATAATCAGTGAAATTTGACTGATTTACAGTAACCTCTTTTTAGCTATTTGAATCAGTCAAATTTCATTGATAATCAGTAGATTTTGACTGATTCAAATTTAGAGAGTTCCTGTGAAGAAGATGTCGGAGGCCTGTGTAGCTCAGTGGTTAGAGCAGTCGACCGGCAATCGAAAGACCTGGGCTCGAATCCCAGCGCAGTCGAAAGCGTCTTTTTTTCCACAGAAAGATTTCAAATCCTTTAAATTTGAATTACTTATTATAATTTAGAATTAGAGAGTAAAAATCTAAGATGCTGTAAAAAATGACACGAAGTTTCGATATTTTACTTGAACGCGTTATCGCCTTATCTTGAATAATAAATGTACGCATTCGTTTTGCGTAAATCAGACCTTTTGGTTATATTATGTGATATGTGAGGTAGAGAATCCCATGTGAGTTGAGATGCTCGCTCGGTTGCTTGCAGCCATTCTTGTTGATTCGAGCGAAAGAGTGTGACACGATAGCGAAAGACTCGTGTCTGGGGAATTTCAAAATGCACAGCTAAATTGTGCATCGTGCTTGTTGTCAGGACTGGAATCATTAAAGTAATTATTGCGGGAAGTTCGCGAACGGAGAACTAGATGACAGCGGAATTAACTCACACTTTCTTGAAAGTAATTTATCTCTACATTTATTAAATGCATTATATAATTGTACTTTTGTATATAATATCATTATGTAATGCATTAAAATTTTTCTTTATTTATCATTAACTGTAAGTTCATGAATTCTGAGTTGAATCTGAATATTAAAATTTTTCAATATGCGAGTGAAATTTCCTCTTACTTTGAATTAGGGAAAAGTGAGCCACTAATTCAATTTATTTTGTGAACATTTCTGCTGATTACTCGTCACTTTTTACTCGTTACTTTTCAAAAAGTTTATTAATACTATTGAACTTAGTAGGAAATCACTAGTAATTGGTAAAACATTTGACTGAAATGAATCAGTGGTTTACTTTTCACTACGTCAGATTCAGAGAGTTGGTAAAATTTATTTCTTTACTGTCGATAAATTAGAAAATCGCACATTTACTGAAATTTTAGTATTTCAAATATTGAGAAGTTAATGATTATTATTTTATAGATAAATCACCCTATTCATTGAAAAATTGTATTTCCTTGTAGACATTACTTGATAATATAATTTATATCAAATCAGAATTCAAGAAACAAATTCATTTATATCAGTTAAAAAGGCAAAGCTCAATTTTAAATTAGCATAATTTCGGATTATTTCTATTGTAATATGTGTCTGTCAACTTTGAATATGGATAAGAACTTCAGAAATCGATTTCGATTAGAATCCCATGAGCTAATTTATTAATATTAATATGTATTCTATATATTCGTATGAATAAGTGATCTGAAAATTCTCTCACACCATAGAATATACATAATGATCAATTTATAATATCAATGTATATTAATATACTCCTTTTAATATTATTTGCATAGAGTCACTTAAATGAAATTTTATATTTTGTATTATAGTTTATATTTAATGTTATGAATATATATCATTTGTATTATAAAGTTATGAAAAATATTTTAAGTTTTACAAGTAAGACATTGATCGGGAAACTGCAAAACTTTTTGTTGTCTCATGTATGAAAGAAAGAAGAAAAAATTGTAAAATTTATAGAAATATTTTGCAGAATATATAAGCAGAACGGGGTTTTCATTAGATTCTGGGGAATTTTCCGCAAAATATTAGTAACGTAAATTACACCAAAGTTTGTGAATTTTCCCCCAAAAATATGTGATTCACATATTATCTCAATTTTTGGGGAACATTCCCTGCTTTTTCTGGAATTTATCCATTTTTTCGGGGAAAATCGTCCAATTCCTTTAGGAAAAGTATGTTTACCCTAAAATGTGGAATTTTCCCCAATAATGGGTGGGGAAAATCCCCCAAAATATTTATGTGATTCACTTATTCTCTAAATTTTTGGGGAATATTACTCGCTTATTCTGGAATTTATCCATTTTTTTGAGGAAAATCCTCCAATTCCTTGGGGAAAAGTATATTTACCCTAAAATGTGAAATTTTCCCCAATAAATGGGTGGGAAAAATTCCACAAATTTTATACAGTGCACTATTGGAAATTTCTACCATAACTTCCCGAAACACGTGACTGGGGTTATATTCAGTTACAGTTTCGTAAAATGAAGATAGAATTTTAGAAAATTTAAGAAACAATTTTTTAATTTTCAGTTATAAAGAGTTGAATATTCTGATACTTGTATCTGGAAATTCTGAAACTTGTAACAAGAATAATTTTACGTTTTGGGTAACTGATACATTTCATGAACAATTAGTTGAGTTTCATAATATTCTGAAAATTGCAGAAAATCCAGTACATTTTTAGCAATTTTAAGATACCTTTGCTCAAACAAATTATAAATATCGTCAAATTTTACGTTACCTTTGTAACATGAAAATTTTGTAAATTTCCGAACATTTCTAACAACGTACATATACTCTCTGAATCTGTGAGATTCTTACTAAATTGAAATCAGTGACCCACTTTTGGCTGGGCAATCAGTCATTTTCAGTGAAAACCAATGAAAATCCACTGATTGTCCAGTCAGGATTGTGTCACTGATTTCAATTTAGTGAGAACCTCACTGATTCAGATTTAGAGAGTATATTTATCAAAAAGTTTTTCAAATTTTCTACACTCAAGACATTCTACTGAAAAATCAGTAAAACTTAACCAAGTGCATTAAGGGGGGCGCCCTATCCAGCACGTCAAAAAGTGGTCATTTTTTGGGATTTTTTTTCACTCGGAAAATAAAAACACATACGAATAATTTTTTGCATGTATTCAAAAACATGTTTGAACTACAAAAAAAGCATTTTTTCAAGAACTAAAATAAAAAAATGGCGGACTTATTGATGATCGCGTGTGGCGTGTCGCTGTGGACGGATTTTTCGCGGTACATCGTGGAGCCCAAAGTTTTCATCTGAAACATGCAACCCAATTTTTTTACTATTCAGCAGGCTTCCCCCGAGTGCATGAATATCAGCAACTCCAAAAAATTTGATTTCAAAATATTGAAATCACGTCTTGAAAAAAAAGTGCTTTTTTTTCGTCATTTTTGGCTGCCCAATGTGGCTAAAAAGTGTATAAAAAAACTTTTTTTTTATAATTTCAGACATTCATGCACTCGTTTATTTAATAATTTACAAAAAACTTTTTAGAAATCGAAAATCGGTTTAGTAGTTTTTTCACAATCGTGTACCGCAATTTGGAAAACATAGTTTTGAGAAAAATCGATTTAAAGTTTCAAGTTTCGAGCTGTGACCTACAGTGGCCACAGCGCGCCCGAACTGTGGGTGTCACAATATTCAGAGTTGAGTCATAATATTTTGAGAATATACTTTCAAGACATGACCCAATCGATTAAAGAAAAAAAAAAAAAATCGATTTTTTGAAAATGCTGGATAGGGCGCCCCCCTTAAATTAAAGTTTCTAACATTGCTCTAAATTAAAGTAAATTGGTATTTTAACATTTTAAAGGATGACTATAAATTGTGGTATTATTCCTGAAATAAAAATTTGTTCATTCTTTTAATCCCCACTATATCTTGAAAGCAATTCATAATTTCTCGAAAACTTGTCCACCGTATCTAAAAGCCCAGACTGGAAAGACGGATTGTGTCACGAGTCAAAATCCGAGTGCGTGCAGACGTCTCAAGTCGAGCTTCCACCCCGCCTATGCCTAATGTGTATATTATGTTAACAAATAAGTGGTCTTCGTAATAAAAGCGAGCCATAATGTATGCGCGATGTCTTGAACAATATTCCACTGGCTCTGTGATATAATGGTACGTATAAATAATACTCCCCTTAAGTCGACTGCTACCGCCGCAGACGTCGCCGTTTCAAAGAGGGGGTGGCATTCAGTGAGGGGTGGGTGACTTCAAATCGGGGGTGAGTCGACTCCACCGACAGAGAAGAGAAGGGGGCTGAAATATGTACAAACTTACAGCTCCTTGTTATGAGCGGTGATAAATTACATCTAGAGATCCATTATAAGTAGCGTACGCCACTGAATACGTTATAGCGTTTATACCAACGCTAGAAAATCATCAGAAGCCACTGTCCAATGGAATTCTTCATCCTTTCACGAGAGATCCTTTTATATTTATATTCAACTTGAGAGAGTGAATGCTAATACGGAAGGAATTAAAATTTAAGGAAAGGATAAAGCTCAATTAATTAAATTATTTGAATTTCGAGGAAAATTCTCTTGAAAAATGTAGGTAGGGTAAGTGTGGGTATTACTGTGGATGCCCCAGTTACTGCGGTTTTGAATAAAACTAATGATATACAATGTTTTAAAGATATATAACGTTACAGAACAATTAAAAATAATTAATTTCTAATCCAAGCATGATAAGTATCAACGAATTATCAATAGTTACGATATTTGTAGCTAATTTATTGCAATTTGAAACTCTCATGTTCCCGAATCCTATGATTTTAATGCTTAGGTTTGTTGACAGGTCATGAACACGTTCTGAAAAACTTGTTATAATTCCGTTTCTGAAAATAAAATATTCATTGTGATATTATTCTCTGCAAAGTAAATATCTTATTTTTCTAAATATTTATGCAAAATAACAAAAAATACGTTTTTTAATCATTTTTTACCAAAACAGTATTTGGTACATGATTTTTATAGGTGTATGGATTACTGCGATCTGTCAGGCGGCACTGCATAACCTCTCAATCTATTACAAATGCTTCGTTATGCTTACTTTTTATAATTGAGATTAAACAAAATGTTGAAAATTCCAAAATCGTTGCTAATGAGGCAAGAGGAAGTCAAGTAATATAATTTTAAAGTAAATTAAATAAGAGTTATAATATTATTTAATCTTAATTTGTTAAAAATGCTTCATGTTCACTTTTTATAATTTAGTTTAAATAAAATGTTCAACACTCCTTAATCGTTGCCAAAAATGCAAGAGGAACTCAAGTGATATAATTTTAAGTTAAATTAAATAAAATTATTAATCTTAATTTGTTACGAATGCTTCGTCATGTTTACTTTTTATAATTGAGATTAAATAAAATGTTCAACACTCCTAAATTAATTGTAAGTTCACTCAAAATAATATCGCAGTATTACGCGCGCAGAAATTGGGGTTTCCGCAGTAGTTGGAGCGCAGTAATTGGGGCTTCCGCAGTAATTGGTGCGCAGTAATTCATGCAAACCCGCAGTAATACCTACATGGAACATTCTTTTTTAGATTCGCATTTTCTAAGTAAATCTGGTTTCTTTTCAGGGTTTAAGCACTGCATGCTACTTACTTAATACTAAATACTGCTTTAAAAATTAATTCGCGACGACTTCTTCATCTCAAAATCTTTTTTTTTAACTTTAAAAGCCGTCTTGATTTTCGATCCGCAGTAATTGGCACACTTACCCTATTCAATTTTTTTAATTTTAGGGAATCACTCCTTCACAATAGTATATTGCATTACAAATCGGATTTTCAAAAGAGGCGCTATGAAATAGTATATTATTAAACGTTCATGAAAATTTCAGAAAAATAATGAAAATTGATATATAAATTGATATAAAAACACACAAGAAAATTACAATCCATCTCAAGTAGATTAAGGTAGTAGATTCACGACAATTAGACCTCAGGAAAAAGTAGATAATTTTGCTTTCAAGAATAGCAATATTATTATTGAAGGGCTATTTTGGAAGAGAAAAGATTAATTTCCATATTAAAGAATTTGAAATACAGAAAAATAATTTTATTAATAAATTTTATTTTTGCCCCAACTTTTTTACTTATCGCTTCTTACCACATTTTAAAAAATTATGCGATTTTAATAAATTACAAATCACTTTTTCAAGAAAAAGATTCCCTACAACTTAACCATTTCCAATTTTCGAAAATGAATAAATTATTATCAAATTCAGCTATTTGTTTATGAAAATTTCGTGTTGGAAAATGTTTTTTTAATACCATTAAAGAATTTATTTTTAAAAATCAGAAACGGTGAAGTTGTGGGAAATCGTTTCTGTGAAAAAATGATTCATGATTTATTAGAATCGCATAATTTTTTAGAATTTGGTAAGAAGCGATAAGAAAAAAAGTTGGGTCAAAAATAAAATTTATTAATAAAATTATTTTTCTGTGTTTCAAATTTTTTTCATGTAAAATAATCTTTTCTCTTTTAAAATAACCCTTCAATAATAATATTGCTATTCTTGAAAGCAAAAATATCTATTTTTGCCTGAGGTCTAATTTTCCTGGATAAAAACTACCTTAAATACAAAATTGCAAAATGATTTTTTTTCAGTATCTTATTCTTGTTTTTCCTAATATGCAATAAAGATATTATTATAGGAACTAGCTATATTTATGAGATCGTAGACTTTATTTCCATTTTTTTGCAAATGTTAATCTGCCTATTACAGTTTTCTCAAATGAATCAGTTGAAGGCCATGGATCTACCAGATCAGGCTACCAAAATTCCTGTAAAAGTTCGTGTAAGATAACTTTCTTATTTTACAAAATTAACTGTAATTGTCAGTAAATTTTCGAATTTTTTTCAAAATTTTTACTAAACAGAACTTAAGAGACGTGCTTTATTGTCTTTTGTTACTTTTCCCAAATTTTCAGAAAGATACTTTGTAAATTAAATAAGTTATCTTACAATAACGAATGAACGTGTAATTTTGCCACGTGGTCCAATTGATCCATGGCCTGATGGAATTGTCTATATTTAAAGCTTCAAACAATTCGAAAAAGAAAGAAGGGGCTCTGGAAGGACGCCTTTATTTTTCATTAATTTTTTTTTGTTGGGTTCTTATCATCAGTGTTGCCGGAGAGAGCGTTCGTAGTTTTCCGTCATTCAATAGAAAATTCCCAACTTTTCCCAAGAAATTTAAAAACTTTCCCGTAAATTTCCTGTAAAGAAAAAACCATTCAAAAGTTTGCGGAATAAACCAAATTACAATATTCAAGGACGATTGAGTACTGAGAAAATTTCAACAGCTATGAAGGATTATTTTAAAAAATGAGAAAATATCCACAACTACAAATTTTGTTAAAGAAATTCTGTTAATATAAAAAAACTTCGAAGACTGAAAAGATGTTCAAGTCTATTAATATCTTTTAAATATTTTAAAATCTTTTACAAAAATCTTTTACAAATATGTCTGGTAGGGGCTTCCGCAGGTTTAGAAAGATGTCTTTACAGTTTAAATAGAAAGATTCTTTACAAAAACAAAATAAAATTCCAAATTTAAATAATTTTGACGGATGAAAAAAATAGTTAAATAAAAATTAAGTGGAAAAATAAATTCTGCAAAGCAAGTAGCTTGCGTGCTGATGAAAATGATACTTTTTTAATTAAAACTAATTATAATTGATTGTTATTAATAAAATATTTCTTGAGAAATATTCAAAGCGAATTAAATGAAAAAGAGTACCAAGATTTTCAATATCCCATAATTACTCGGAATTTATTTTTTTTTCCGCAAAATTTCCCAAGACTGTTGAATTTTCCCGGATTTCCCTAAAATTGTTAATACTGGCCTTTATGATTCTTAATTGAATTGGGTCGGTTTGGAAATCTGAAGATTCGAATTCTTTCGAATTTTTTGAAGCTTTGAACTACAGTTTTCCTTGAACGTTAATGTTATTATGAATATGTAGTGATATAAATTCGAATTCTGTTTTGAATTTTGATATTTATGTGCATTTACAAATATCTGAAGAAGGGTTCTCGCTAGGAAGTGACTCCGTTGCGATTTACCTGGTCCCTATATGCATGACTGGATTGTGACCCACCTGAAGTTGGATAAGCAATAAATTGCGTGCAATAAGTGGAGCAAAGGATGCGAATATTGGTTATAAATTCTGGTCGTAAAGATGTCTGTAGTCTTGTAGAAAACGGGGTGAAAATGGGACTGACTTGTTCCTCCAGGGGGTGCAGCTCGACACGGAAGTCATTGTACGTGAAATTTATAGGACCTTCCGCTTGGCCCCCTTTTGCCTTCGATTCCCGACATTGAGATCTCCATCCACATGCTTGCCTTTTCTATTTTACTCAGCCATAACAATACCCTTGTCCTTAATAAATTAAAACAACCGGGAAACGGAAGAGGATTGTCAATAGTGAAATATATTATTGATTATTTGTATTTATATGCTAATTTCCTCTTCTATAACTGTTGTAGCATAATTTCATTTTAATAATTTTATTTTTAGACATAAATTCCAAGAAAAATGCCTTGCATGCGGTAAATTTGCAAAGTTTGATGAAAAGTCTAGTCAATAGAGTTCTTACAATCTTGAAAGTTTTTCAAGCAAAAAATACAAGTAAATATACAAATAAATTTTGTACAATGCTGAAAAAATTAATAGTTAGAAAAAGCTTGAAATAACGTATAATTATCTATGCGTTATAAATTCTGGACAAGCTTCTCCACCTTTCGTATTTATGATTTTGATACATTTCAATTGAACCCGTGCAGAAATTGCCATACTTGTTCCCAAGTTCCTATCCGGGCCCGATCGGATTTTCCACATGTGGCCCGGGTGGGAACCACATCGGATTATGATAGACAAGATTATTTTCAAATTTTGTGTTGTGGTCGTGATATTGTAGTGACTATATTGAAATTAAAATTCCAAAAGCAAAAAGTACATGACGAGTTCGGAAGCACAGAATCGTTGGTGAGATTTCTTATATCCGAATTATAGATCAAGCTAAGTTAATTCACTAGATTCATTACATAAATCCTAATATTGTAATGAATTAGATTGTTACTTGAAATATTTTTTTATTAACGGTAATTTGAAATGAAAAGAAAATTATAATTTTAAGTGTAGAACTTTATTGTATTTCCTTATTTTTTATATTGTTTATTCAATTTTCCAAAGTTAATATTTTAGAAAGGAAATTATTAATATTGTAATTTATTTTTAGATTCAGAAGTATCGAATAGTTCTACAGACTACGAGGATGGGTTTGAAGATTATACTTTTTGTGTATTTTTGATTATTTTTTTGCATCACTAATCTTAATTTAAGAAATAAATTTTTTTCAACCAACTATTTATTGTTATTAAACGAAAACCTTTTAAATTTTACTATTTGTAGAAATACAAAATTAGAAGGGGCCAGATCGGGCCCCTAATTTTCAGGCCCAGATCTGGGCCCGATTGGGTAGGGCATTTCATTACTGGTCTGGCGTTAGACAGATTACCCTATCGGGGCTACATTTTTCCCGATCGGCGCCCCACCAAAATTTCTGCACGGGAAAGAAAGATTTCCTGCATGTAATTAATATAGTTTTCACTAAAATTTTCTATAAATTTATAATACTATTTATGTTTATTAAATGTGGACTTAATTTTAAGTTTAAGGTTTTCTGCGTCTATAAATTCATCCAAAGCAATCATATGAATTATGAATTTTCATTAAAAAATATACAGACAGAACATTCAAGCAAAATTTGAAATTCCTAAAAATAATCAAGATATGTACATTTTCTCGAAGAATTATCGAAGTATAAGATTTGTTAATGAATTTTGAAAGAGCTGAAATATTTATGTGATGGGATACTGCTGAATTGTTACATTTTCCATTATGAATTTTAACCATGAATTAGTTAAATTATAATTAACCTGAATGAGTGAAAAGTGAGCCGCTAATTTACTTAAGTATAAATTTGTACTAATTGTTAGTAATTTTCTACTAATTTCATTATAATTTATAAACAATTTAAAAATTAATAAAATAGGACTTGTATCGACCCTCAAATAATAATTTCTTACGATATTATTGTTAATAATTGGCTTTAGGGTCCAGAAATGATAACTTAGGAAGTATCGATGTTTTCTCTACAATTTTATGTAAATTTTCTCACGATATTTTACATTTTTACATTTTTTTTACATTTATCACATTAGAAAAGTTTATTCCAAAATAGGGCTCATATGCACGGCAAAATCATGTGCGTAAATTTACACACTTTAAGTGTGTAAATCGCTTGTCACAGATTTAAAACGTTTCCCGGTGTGTTAATTTTAAAACGGATAAAGTATGTCGTTTTAAACGGAAAATCCGTTTAAAATGAAACGTTTAAAGTGTGTATTCTTTCATTTCTGCACGCTTATAATGTGTATTCTTGATGTATATAGGGAAAGTGTAAATGAAAATCAAATATATGACTGGTGATAACTAAATTGTCAACAGTGAAAATTATTGACTTTTTAATCATCACTGTTAAAAGAATTATCATAAAAATTAAAAACTTATCACATAGCTTGCAATTCAAAATGAAGTAGTCCAGTATGCAGCATCACGAATTGAAAAATTACTTGGAGTTCACTATGAATAAAAACCGGATAAAATGAAAAAATATAAAAGATAAAAAAAAATTCCGGTCGGTTCGTGTGCAAAATCTTTTATATTTTTTCATTTTATCCGGTTTTTATTCATAGTGAACTTCAAGTAATTTTTCAATTCGTGATGCTGCATACTGGACTACTTCATTTTGAATTGCAAGCTATGTGATAAGTTTTTAATTTTTATGATAATTCTTTTTTAATTATCTTCTATATTGTAATTCTTTACAGAAATTTTGAATTAATCTTTGAATTTATGGCACTGAAGAGGGCCCCCATATGTGGCCGAAACGTTTGCCTTTCTTTCTTTTTGCGCATTTTTAAATGTAATAATAATTTTAATCAAAGAAAATAAGAAGAAACTGACCCTATGCCAAAGAAATGAACAAACATTATTTTATACAATGTTTTGATATTTTAGAAATAAAGATCACTGATGAGGACACCAATCAGATTCCTGACCCTAAGGCCAATTATTAACAACAACACCGTATGAAATGAAAAATTAATTTGTTAAAAAATGGCTAGTAATTAGTAGGAATTTTTACTAAATTGAAATAGTTGCTCACTTAACACTGATTAAAATTTAGAAAGTCGGTCACTGGCTTAATTAATTATAAATATAGTAAAATATAAGTAATGCTAAACATTTGTGAAATTCGGTAGATAATTAGTCGCTTTCGAATAATAATTAATCCAAATTATAGCTAATTGAATTATTATCTAGCTTTTTACTTTTATTAATCATTTTAACGATTTGATGTTTCTTTATTTCACTTTCCATGATCTAATAGATTTTAGGACGATAAGTAATAATGCAATTCAAATGTTGAGTTCAGTATCGTGATTTAATGTTGTAAAGTCCCCTTGACGAGAAAATAACAAGAAAGTGTGACAAAAGCTAAGCCAATATTGATGTTAAAAAAATGATTTAGTCTCACCCGTTAGAATTCTATCTCTTCTCGAAAGATAAACAAGAGGAAAAAATGGCTCTAGGAAGGCGAGGCGTATTATGAAAACGATAAAAGGGGGGGGGGAGAGTGGTATTGAAACTAGTGCAGTTTTGTTCACAGGGGGTGGGCATTGAGAACGGAGGGTGCCATGGAACGATGAGTGGTGATGGTGGTTGTGATGGTTGGGGCAGCACAATACCGCGTTTAAATTAAATTTAAAGTGTCATCCCTCTGTGGCATATAGGTTGCGGCATTGTATTCCAACAAAATCAAGAACCTAACCAGGACAATTTTTGAGGTTCTGTGACATTATTTAGGAACCTCAACATAATAGTTAACAATTTTTGTAAAATTCTTGTTCTTTTGGCATGGGGTCAGTTTCTCCTTTTGTTCAGTAAAAAAATTACCAAAGGATTTTTTTTACCGAACAAAAGAAGAAACTGACCCCATGCGAAAATTTAATAAAATTTTTTAATTAGGTCAATAAAATAATAGACATGTTTTCGAATATTTCACGTAATAATAATAGTTGAACTTTCTTATAAGAAGTTTAACTGATAGGAATAGTTATAACATGATAACTATAATTAGAATACTAAAATTTAAAATTGATGAAAAATTGCATATTGCATGGAAAAATCGTATTGATAAAGTCTATTGGAAAAAGATGATGAATGAGGGGGTAGAATATCAAGTAATTTCGAAATTGAAGAATGTGGGAAAGGGAAGGAAGTAATTATTAATGGTTTTGGTTGAATTTATGAAAAACTTGGTAGTATATATAAGAAAGTCATTAATAAATCTGTCATCTGATGTCTGTGATCATTTGTCCTTATTTTTGTCTCTAATTCTTTTAGTTTGTTTTCCTACTTTCTATTCTACTTTTTTAGTTTGTAGATTACATTTTCTTGGTAGGTTTGAAAGCTTTGCAGGATACTGCTTTCTTTTTACTATCAGCCATTTGCTAAAGCTCATACTATCATCACTTTCTCTCTTTTTTTCAACGTATTCTCATTTCCCTCATCCCATGGTTATTTCTCTCTGAATCTACTTCCATCTTCCTTTCTCCTCTCTCCCATCGACCCTTATTTTGCCCTACTTCTCTCCTCCCGTTATCCTTTTACTTCCCTTCACTGAGAAGTTTCAAGCATCTTTCTCTCCTTCGCTGTTTCGTTGTTATTGTCGATGCCATTGTCGTTCTTCTCGTTTTCGTTTTCCTCATTCAGATGTCATATTGGGTTTGAGGTATAAATATAAAAATCCGTGCACTACTTTTTCATATAAAAAGATTTTAGTGAAGTCATAAAATCTCAGTATATTTTCACTGATCTTAACAGCTAACAGTTATTTCTGAATATAAATAAGTTATATGATAGCTGGAAAAAAAATACTGAATGAAATCGAAAAAAAAATACTAAATGAAACCATTTTTCACATTGAGGTTAAGATCTTTTACACTCAGAAAAAAGATTTGATTGAATCAAAAAAATTATTTGTTTGAAACACTTTCTTTACTGTAAAGAAATGTTTTTTTTTTAAATGAAACAAAATTTGTTTGATTCAAACAAAATATCTTTGGATCAAACACATTTTTTTTCGAATCAAATAAATTTCTGCCTTAAATCAAACAAATTATATCCTCAACCATATATCAATGTATTAATTTCTTTGTTTTGAAGAAAAATTAATTTGATTCAAACAAATATTTATCTGGTTCAAAGATATTTTGTTTCAATCAAACAAATTTTATTTCATTTGAACAAATCATTTCTTTAAATAAAAGAAAGTCGTTCAAACAAATCATTTTCTTTGATTCAATCAAATTTTTTTTCTCAGTGTACTTAGTTTTTTACATGATTTCTCTAGATTTGAGCTTTTTTATCATTTTTTTTTAATGTTGCTTTTTTTAAGATTTTTTCATGTTTCTATATTTGAAAAAGTACTTTCTTGGTTTTAATTAGTAGTTTGTTTTACTAATTTTAATCAATTATTGAATTCCGTCTATGCAATCAGTTGATTTCCACTGGTTTCACAGTAAATTTGACTCTGAAGAAGTGATTGTATGAAATTATACATTTCACTACTTCAAGTGGATTAAAAAAAAATTGTCTTTTTTAATGCACATGCATTGATGAAAAAACAGTAAAAGATTTGAATATTGTAATAATAAGCAAGAACAATTATTTTTGACGATGTTTGTTGAAAGAACACTTCAGACTTTATAGAAAGGGTGACAGTTGTAACAAAGTAAAAATGACATATGGCGTAGAGTACATTTACTGAAATTAAAAGTACTGCTATTATAGTATACATAGGATGAAAAAAAAGTCACCACTTTAAATTCTCTATGATAAAGATAATAGTGAGAGAATAAATGAACCAACGATTGACACAAGTGCCACTGCTACGCGTTCTTCATTCATGGAAAACTCTTCCAGTGTCACGAATGCAGAGCTCTGTATAATGAGGTTAATGCCCTTTATAAACATCCGTGATATTGCCTCAGGTGTAAAGAAACAAATGCGCAATAAAAAGTTTAAGTTTGCTCTCCTATAAATGACAGTGAAACATTGTTTGTAGATTCTGCTATCAGGAAATGTGGAAAACTACTTTGTAAAACGGAATCGAAAAATAATTAATGCAAGAATGAGTCAATATTTAGGAAAGATTATGTAAATTTGTATTTCAAGGTCCAGAGTCAAAAGAATTTACATTTTATTTGCTCTTGAAAGCTAAATATATCATAAAGTATAATGAGCTTTCTCATGAAGATCATTTTCTCTTGAATTATTACGAGGAAAAAAATTATCCAATAAAAAGAGTAAAGCTTGTTTAAAAAGTGATTCTGAATAATTGAAATCAAATTTGATGAACACGTTTAACCCACTTATTGACCAATAAAGAAATTGTGAAATATGGAATTTTAATAGTGGTCAACAAAAATTTTATTAGATCTAGCAAAAATAACATACAGTCAACCAAGTCTTTGGCTAACTCAATTAAATTTTTTATTTTTCCAACTAATTTTTTATAGATTGGATAATTTGGTAGATTTCACCAACAAATTTCTTTGCATCTATGAACTTAATATTTTTGTATATCCAAGAAAAAAGTTTGCTCGAATAACTATTTATTATTGTATTATTTTTATGATATTTAATATATTACACATTACTATTCCAGTTCTAATGTTAAAGTTATCAGCTAAATAAATAAAATATATTTCATACGTGTTACATACCACGTATCCGGTATATATATAAACTAACAACTCGTGCATTCAAACGAAACAAAAATTGTAAGAGGCAAGTAAATAGGTCACTTGTCAGTTCCACAAGCCATCCATGTCATTAGTAAAATGTCAGGTGCACGAACCCTTTTTGAAGAGAAACAATTGATTTTACTCGGCGTGCAAATACTTTTATTAATTCTTAATTTATCAAGTAGCTTTCACATAATTAGGTAACAAAACTTAAGGTAGTTGTCGTGCCAAAAATCAGTCTCTGGAAAAAGAAGTTTTTCTATGATTTCAAGACTGGAAATTATATCATCAGCCGTTTCATGTGTAAGGAAAGACACTCTTTTTAATGAAAAAATTTAAAAATTACGAAAAATAATTTTTTAATAATGTTTTTTGTAATATGATTTTTCCTTACTATCGCTTCTTACCAATGTTTTGAAAAAGATTGAAGTTTCTTAAATCATAGCTTATTTTTTCGGGGAAAATATTCTCTACAACTTAAACGTTTCCAATTTTTGAAAATAAATTCTTTAATGGGTGAAATCATTAAAAATCAATTTTCCAAAACAAAATTTTTATAAACAAAGTGCTGTATTTGATAATAATTGATTTATTTTCAAAAATTGGAAACGGTTAAGTTGTAGGGAATATTTTTCCCGAAAAAATAAGCTATGATTTAAGAAACTTCAATCATTTTAAAAAAATTGGAAAAATGCGATAGTAAGGAAAAATCCTATTACAAAAAAACATTATTAAAACATTATTTTTCGTGATTTTTAAATTTTTTTCATTAAAAAGAGTGTCTTTTCTTACATATGACACGGCTGATGATATAATTTCCAGTCTTGAAATCATAGAAAAACTTCTTTTTCCAGAGACTGATTTTTGGCACGACAACTACCTTAAGCTGAGAATGAATTAAAAATAAGATGACACCGCGCAATTAACACAGTGCTTAAATTTCAAGGGGTAGTCCACTGTGATGGATTAAAAAAAATTCGAATTTTTCTTATTTCTTTATTCGAAAGTAAAAATTAAATCACTTTTTTCGGGCGGCGCAGATGATTTGAAAAAATCTACTCAATAGTTTTTTGAATCTTTTTTTACCGGAAAAAATCATAAAAATTGATAGTTAAAATTTGAATGGCCGCCATTTTGTTATTTTCCAAGATTTAAAAGTCATTTCATTTCCACTAATAGCCACACTCACATAGATTAATAATCTTTTTGAATTTTTCAGATAGACTAATTACAGCCCCCAAAAATGTTTTCAAGGTGCCGATTTCAACAAATTATATCGTTGAATATAAAAAACAAAAATTCATAAAAAAAATTTTTTGCATGCTCAAAAATGCAATATTAAGTGCTGATTATTTTACAAAATATCTTCTTAGAAATTTGGAAAATACACCAGTAAACAATGAATTGAAATTTTACAAAAAATTTTACAGTTAAGTCTAATTGTCGATGAGTTTTCAATTATTTTTTAAAATTTTCACTGATAAGAAGTTTTGTTACGATTTCTAAATTTTGAGAAAGCTGTTTTATAAATTCAAAAAGTTATCTTACATGAACGAATAAATTTATAATTTAATCACGTGGTTCATTTGATCCATGACTATAACGATAAAACAAAAGTTTAGTTAGGACTACTGAAAATATTTTTTATGAAATTCCAATCAGTTTAACTGAAAATTATTTTTGAAATAACGAAAAAAACACGTGAATTGTGTTATTATGAATAATAAGTCCAGTTATCATTTCAAATACGACTGTACTTCGAACAACAATGGAGCTAACTGAAAAATTATATAATCGTAAAATACAATTACAAAAGTAAATATATTGGAAGTATTGGAAGAGAACGTCTATATCTATGTGATATTCCTGATAGGATGGGAATCTGTAAAGATAAGAAATCTACCGAACATATAAATTACAGTTTTTCACACCCCCTCTGGCAGATTAGGGTTGAAAAAAGTAATTCATAATCATTCGATGACTTCTTTGCTCACTGATATTTATGGCGCACCAAGTGTAATAATAATCTCCGGATTTTATCACGGGTCGACCTACTCACTCATCTACCCTTCCTTTTCGCGAATCCCCCCCCCCCCATCCCTCCTCCTCTAATCCCTTCCCATCCATTACCAAGCACTTGGCTCACCCTCCTCTTACCACAGGGAGGTGAACAGCCATCCAGTATTTCATGGATCGCAGCATATTGCTAGCTCTGTTAACATAGTCATATTCGTCGCAGCAATTGCGCTCATGGGGCCAAAAGTCACTCACCGACACGTGGCCCGCTAGTTTCACCCTCGTTTTGTCTGGAAAAACGTTAAAAGGACCCTGTTGCCCTTAATCTACCAATCACCACACACTATTATATACCAAAAGTATCCAGATTCTTGACATCATATGAAATCCATCTTCCCTTAATTTGTCGAGAGGAGTTCCATTCTCGTGATATTAGTGCATTAAGGGGGGCGCCCTATCCAGCATTTTCAAAAAATCGATTTTTTTTTTTTTTATTAATCGATTGGGTCATGTTTTGAAAGTATATTCTCAAAATATTATGACTCAACTCTGAATATTGTGACACCCACAGTTCGGGCGCGCTGTGGCCGCTGTGGGTCACAGCTCAAAACTCGAAACTTTAAATCGATTTTTCTCAAAACTATGTTTTCCAAATTGCGGTACACGATTGTGAAAAAACTACTAAACGGATTTTCGATTTCTAAAAAGTTTTTTGTAAATTATTAAATAAACTGAGTGCATGAATGTCTGAAATTATAAAAAAAAAGTTTTTTTATACACTTTTTAGCCACATTTGGCAGCCAAAAATGACGAAAAAAAAGCACTTTTTTTTCAAGACGTGATTTCAATATTTTGAAATCAAATATTTTGGAGTTGCTGACATTCATGCACTCGGGGGAAGCCTGCTGAATAATAAAAAAATTGGGTTGCATGTTTCAGATGAAAACTTTGGGCTCCACGATGTACCGCGAAAAATCCGTCCGCTGCGACATGCCACACGCGATCATCAATAAGTCCGCCATTTTTTTATTTTAGTTCTTGAAAAAATGCTTTTTTTTGTAGTTCAAACATTTCTTTAAATATATGCAAAAAATTATTCGTGTGTGTTTTTATTTTCCGAGTGAAAAAAAATCCCAAAAAATGACCACTTTTTAACGTGCTGGATAGGGCGCCCCCCTTAAGTGCCGGTATTGAATCGACATTGGAAAATTATTGAAATAATTAGGAAGTACCTTTTAAAGACTGCTAAAAGTTGGGCAAAGCTGAGAAAACAATAGAACAAATAGTGGGTTATTATTTAGTGCTTTTTACTGGATGCCAATATGTGGCCAATGTTGAAAAAAGTATCAAGCAACTTGAATTGTATTGACCCGAATTTCAGCATTGCTTTCACAAATTTGTTATTATGTTTTGGAAATATGAAGTTTCTTTATACTTTGATAAAAAATGGTTGAGTGCATTTTTTGGTTTTGGTAAATATTTTACGTTGAAAAATCAACTGAAAACGCATTCGTGTGACCACTTTGGAACAAAATTTGGCCTATTTTAAGGTAGTTGATCCACGAAAATTAGACCTTAGGCAAAAATAGATAATTTTGCTTTCAGGAATAGCAATATTATTATTGAAGAGCTATTTTGGAAGAGAAAAGATTAATTCCAATTAAAAAAATTTGAAATACAGAAAAATAATTTTATTAATAAATTTTATTTTTGCCCTAACTTTTTTTCTTCTCGCTTCTTACAAAATTTTAAAAAATTATGCGATTTTAATAAATTACAAATCACTTTTTCAAGAAAAATATTCCCTACAACTTAACCAATACCAATTTTCGAAAATGAATAAATTATTATAAAATGCAGCAATTTGTTTATAAAAATTTCGTTTTGGAAAATGTTTTTTTAATGGTTTCAGCCATTATGTGGGGAGATACCTCTAGAACCCTTAAAAAAAGCAGTTTTTTTCAATTTTATTCTGGGAGAATGAAAACGAAGCAAGTCCGGATTTTTTGAATATATTAGAAGGTATTATTTAACTTCAAAAAAACAATTTTTTCATGATAGAATAATACAAAATGGCGGAAATATGACGGATCCCGTCGATAGCGTCGCTGCTAACATTTTTTGCGGCCGCCAACTTCCTGGCTAGGTTTTTCATCTGAAACGATAAAAGAAAATTTTTTATAAATCGGGAAGCTTGTATTGAGTGCATAGCAGGGGGGTTTTGAGAATTTCGAAAAATTGGGTATATTTTCATGCGTTTCGTGAAAAAGTGCCATTTTTACCCGTATTTTTTGACATGAAAATAGTTAAACAACTGTAGAAATACTATTTTTCTCGAAAAAGCGCCCTACCACGCACTTGAATATAGAATTATCTATAAAATACCGTTTCATTCAAGTAAATCGGTTGAATAGTTTGCTCGCAATCTTGACGGCCGGATAAAAAAAGTTAGTTTCGAGAAAACGAGCCTCAAAGTTTTGTACATGAAAAAATATGTTCCATTCAACTTACGGGTCATGAATGTATTTGGAGTAGACCAATAGAACTTTGGGATTATATTTTTGAATAGTTTTTCAATCGATTTGAGCAAAAAAAAAAAATTTTGATTTTTTGAAAGTTCTAGAGGTATCTCCCCCCTTAAGGTAGTTAGATCACAAAAATTAGACCTCAGGCAAAAATAGATAATTTTGCTATCAAGAATAGCAATATTATTATTGAAGAGCTAATTTGAAAGAGAAAAGATTATTATTATTCATGAAAACAATTTGAAACACAAAAAAATAATTTTATTAATAAATTTTATTTTCGCCCAAACTTATTTTCTTATCGCTTCGAGCAAAATGTTTAAAAATGATGCGATTCTAATAAATCACGGTTCATTTTTTTAGGAAAAAGATTCTCGATAACTTGACCGTTTTATATTTTTGAAATTGAATTAATTATTATCAAATACAGCAATTTGTTTATAAAAATTTTGTTTTGAAAAACTGTTTTTTTTATAATTTCAGCCAATTAAGAATTTATTTTCAAAAATTAGAAACGGTCAAGTTGTAGAGAATTTTTTTCCTAAAAAAATGAACCGTGATTTACTATAATCGCATCATTTTTAAACATTTGGCTCGAAGCGATAAGAAAATAAGTTTGGGCAGAAATAAATTTTATTAATAAAATTATTTTTTTGTGTTTCAAATTTTTTTCATGAATAATAATCTTTTCTCGTTCAAATTAGCCCTTCAATAATAATATTGCTATTCTTGAAAGCAAAATTATCCATTTTTGCCTGAAGTCTAATTTTCGTGATCGAACTACCATAAAGAATTTATTTAAAAAAATCAGAAACGGTGAAGTTGTAAGAAATCTTTTCTCTGAAAAAAAAAAATTCAAATTATCTATTTTTGCCTGAGGTCTAATTTTTGTGGATGAAAACTACCTTAAGCGCAATCCAAAAGAGTTTTTGCGTCGATTTGTGACGATGGATGAAACATGGATCCACCACCGTACGTTGGAATCACGTGAAGGGTCGAAATAGTGGGTTAAACCTGGTAAAAATACACCAAAGCGTCTGGAAACGCAATAATCGGCTGGAAACGTTATGGCTAGTGTTTTTTGGGATGCATATGGAGTAATCTTGATCGAATACCTTGAGAAAGGAAGGACGATTACTGGAGCATATTATGCTGCATTATCACATTGCACAGGCAAAAAGCATGAATTGGGTTTCGAATTGCTTCCGCATCCACCGTATTCTCCAGACCTGGCCCCCAGCGACTATTATCTGTTCCCATAGCTCAAGAGATGACTGTGTGGTCGGCGTTTTGAGTCGAACGAAGAAGTTAAATGGAAAACAGAAGGATATTTTGGAGAGTTTGACAAATCGTATTATTTAGAAGGCATAGAAAAGTTAAAAGATCGTTGGACTCGTTGTACCGAGTTAAAAGGAGAGTAGATTGATAAATAAAACCAATTTTTGCTAAACAATAGTATATTATGTGCCTAGGCACACAATGAGGGTGATTGCGTGACGAGCGACAATGTTCTCAGGAGATCGAAGCCAAGGCGTAGTCGAGACAAAGCCGAGACGAATCCGAGGCGCGATCAGTCCTGCGAGCATTGTCGCGAGTCTCGCAATGTCCCGAATTGTGTGCATTGGCACATATTCTATTTTATGTGACTGTGGTGCGGATACGAGTTTTTATGCGTACATTGGAATCTAATCTAGTACTTATTGTAGTTGTTTGCTGCGCTGGTTGTACGAAGCGGGCGCAAATTGGCGACTAGTCCCGGCCATTTTGATTTTATCGGTCTTGTGTAGTAGTCAGTGATACCGCTGTACGAAGAAGAAGTGAGAAGAAGAAGAATAAGAAATAGATTGCGTTCCGCTGTAAGACTATAATGCGCATGCGCAGTTCAATTTCTACATTGTATCCCTCTGTAACGGAATATACAACATTGCTTTACTCTCAGCTGTAACGGAAAAACGAGTTTCCGCGGCTGAGGCACATAAAATAAATTCTTGTTCATTTTATCACGTCGATATCAAACACCCTAGTAAAAATAGTTTTATTGGACATTTCGAAAGATTGAGAAAACTCAAGTCAATTATCGCGAATGGTTAAATGTAAAACGTGATTTCCTGAAAACTGTAACTTTGATATCATAGAACATCTTACTTTGGAATAAACACCATACAACTTGATTTGACATTTGTTGATATTTATTATAGATTAGAAATTTTATAATTTTGTGATAAATAAAACTCAAAAAAGGAATTCTGTCTTCGAAAGTTTTTCTTGTATATATGCAGAAAAAAAACTGTAGAATCAACAGATGTCATCTGATGGAATAGGGACAGCAGATTCTTTTTGTAATATTTACAGATTTTTCTGTGGGATTTACAGATTGTTTGTAAACTCAACAGATGAATCTGTAACCAAAAAATTCTTTTTCTCCATTTGGAGATATTTTTTCCACTATTTAAGAGATTACCTATAATCTACGATGTATTAAAAATTGGATTCATAAAAATTGATTTATCATTGTTGAAGGATGTTATTCAACGAGGTTTAATGTCTGGAAATTTTCAATAGTGAATTGAATAGTGAACTGTGTTCTAAATTTACCTTAATTTTTGTTTTACCATTTTTTCAGATTTTAAAATCGTGCCCACTACTCAAAACTTTAGAGAGGAAGTCATGAATGTCAGTAAATAATAAGAATGTTTAAAAAATGTCAATTGATAGTAGGCTTGTTTTTAAAAAAAAATTAAAAAAAAAAATTTCTAAAAATTTTCGGGTTGTAATAAAAACACAAAAATGTTTGTAATTTTTTCAAAAACGACTATGATAACATTTTCTAATGTCTTCAGTAAATTGCCATATTCCCCAGTTAAGGAAATTTTTCTATACACCATGGAAATATTTCCTTTAAAAACGATAACTTTTTTCTAAATAATGAAAAAATTTTCAGTCAAATTAAAAAATAAGTTTCCCTACCAAAATACAAATCCATTTGGTAAATTCCAAATCGTTTTTACAATTTAAGAACCTAATAAAAATTGGGTGTTGCCTATCGAGATTTATCACTCGTGAATACACTGAGAGAAATCGGCTTTGGTTCCTGTGCACATAGCACATAAATTTTTTGTACAGTAGTTGCCTTGACCAAAAAAGTTGAGAGAAGCTACTACTTTTATAGTTATCATGACAGTAATTTGGACTTTTTTGTGTATTCGGTTGTTGTGACCAAAGTTGATGATTAGAATTAGCTTTATACGTACCCCAACGGTTAGTACACGTACATTTTCTTTATGTGTACTGCCAAGCTCCTTTGGTTACTACAACCGCAGCGTTCGCTGTTGCGCTAGACAAATCAAGTATAACTTTCATTGAAAGATATGCAGCCTAAGTTGAATCCTGCCAATTCTCGTTCTCGATTCCTGGACTATATTTCACCGTGCCAAGCATTATCAGGTAAATAATTCTATTATAAATATAGTTTGACAATTCTTTCTAAATGATAAACGATTTTGTTCGGGGACAATGCAATGCGTTCCAATTTTGCTGTCTCGTCGTATTTTGTCAAAACTATAGTCAGTCAAAAAAAGTTTATGATGATGAAAAAAGTGACAATTTTTTAACTTAATCGACGAAAGTTATCATAAATATCATTATACCGGATTATTTTTCTTAGATCTTTTCGGTGAAACTTTATTTTTTCTCATCAAATTGAATTTGTATTTTGATAACTAAGAGAACCATACCTGTAACCTTAAAAATAATTTTGGCTGGGTATTTACTGTCCGTAGACTTAGTCATTTTAACTAAACTCTATGCGCGGCTTTACGATGGACTTTGGTTCCTATAACCGCAGCGCTATGGTATTTCAAGTACCAGAATCGTGGTCTCAGTAACGTTCCTTGCAGTTGAAGTAAACACTTTTCCAATGTATGACAGCCACTACCATGGTTGTCATGTGAACTTTAACATTTTTGTAAAGACGATTTTAACAAAAAAACTTTGGTCAGTGAAACCTAAAATTTCTCTCTGTGTATAAGAATCCCAAATGATTCTAAATTTGCAACTATATCGATAATATGACATCTGGTCTTAGAAATAAACAAGTTTCCTTGACATTGAATTCCTTTCAGGTGAGATCTTTGCTGAAAATATGACGAGACATTTTGATAGTGATCACGTTCTTGTATCATTTGAGTCTTGAATATGAGTAGAGAATTTGAATTTTTAAAATTCGAATCGGAGCAACATAAGTCGATTATGGCTGTGCAGGAGGTAAGAACGATCATTGATTACTTATCTGCGTTATTCGCTTTGGAATGATGCGTGATACGAAGTACGCACGAGAATTCAAACGAGATCTCGCGATAAGAGCAGATGATAGGGTTGAGATTTTCTACTGATTAGAATCCACACCCACGCCACTCTGAGTTGCGATATCTTCCACTTAAGAGACTATACGCATTTTAATCAAAGCATGATATAACTCGAGTCTATGTATTGGAGACATCCATTGTGTCACCCAGACTCGTAGGTGCAATACTTATTAAATTGCTACCCACGGAATTCATTTTAAAAACGCTCAATGCGGATGTAACGTATTGTCAAGTGTTAATATCCTTTGTGCTTTTTATCAGAATTAGAATGTCGGGACTTTTATACAGGTGTGATACTAAATCCTTATTCTTGTACATTAATGTATGTAAATTGTGTTTCGGATATGAGAATCACATGATTTTGAATAATGTAATTCAAATTACAGCTAGAAATTATTATCTCAGAGCCTCCACACTGATTTCTGCTTAATGTGTAAATCACTTCGACTGTTCTGGAGAAATATTAAGACCTCGCATTAAACCATGATTTACAAAAGTACCTAATTTTCTTATTAAACTTCTAATTTTCCACGTTCAAATAACTTTTTATTCCTTCAATTTTCTATTCCATAGTTTTGTAACTTAGAAAAATGTCATACTAAAAAAGGTCTAGTTAAAAAAAGCTAGAATTCTTGTTAGGGCTCTCTCTAAATCTGAATCAGTCAAATTTTCACTGAATCATCAGTGGAAACAATATTTTTCACTGTTAAATCAGTTAATTTTGACTGTTTAATTAGTGAAAACAATATTTTCCACTGTTAAATCAGTTACTTTTCACTGAAGTAATCAGTGAAATTTAACTGATTCGCAGTAACCTCTTTTTAGCTATTTGAATCAGTCAAATTTCACTGATAATCAGTAGATTTTGACTGATTCATATTTAGAGAGCATATTCTATAATTTTCTAACATTTTTTTTTCCAGAATTCTGGTCTTTTTAACTAGATTTCCTAATTAATGTTTTTAATTGTGGTCAAAATAACCGGAATTTTTGGTATTTCGACCAGAAATGGAATGTTGAATGTGTACTAATCAGAATATTGGTTGTTTTAGCTAGACTGTTTTTTAGTGCAATTATATGATTTTATTAAACGTTTAATTTTTGGTCTGAAATTCAGAAAAGTTTTTGGGTTACAAATATTTCAGTTTCTCAATCACAAGTCTAATATCTATATTTTTTACTCATTCTTATCTTTCATGATTCTCTAAATTTTTTTTTTTATCAACTACCATATGTAATTATTTTCAAGTTTTTGATATTTTATTTACACTGTAAATATTGTCATTTTATATAATAAATCAAAATGAAAAGAAAACTCTCTAAATTTGAATCAGTGAGATTTTCATTGAATTCAAATCATAAACCTGCTTCTGACTAGGCAATCAGTGATTTTTTACTGAAAACTAATGGAAATCACTGTTTCAATTTATTGAGAATCTCACTGATTCAGATTTAGAAAGAACAGAATATAAGACTGTGGGCAGGATATACATCCTGAAATATAACATGTTCTCACATTTTTGACAATCAGTGAGCAGGAACGAAATTTTGCCTTGTCAAATGCATAAAAAAAAGGGAA
This sequence comes from Diplolepis rosae, assembly GCA_030998225.1. NCBI lineage: Eukaryota > Metazoa > Arthropoda > Insecta > Hymenoptera > Diplolepididae > Diplolepis > Diplolepis rosae. The sequence goes on along the minus strand of JAPYXD010000555.1, from coordinate 23,043,538 downwards.
TGTCAGAAATTGAGTTGGAGGCGAGGAATTCAGGAATAAAGAGCACAAATGAAATTAACTAACCGACTACCGCACTAAGCGACAAACGTTCTTTGATAGTCGAGTCTCATAGTTCCCCTATTCATATGAACGTTTTTTTTGTATTGCATTATCTCGATTTTTGAATTATCTCAATTTTTGAATTCTTATACAGGGTTGGTATTTCATCTTGAAATATCAAAATATCGCAAGAAATATGCATCGTACAAAAAAAATGTCAGCAATAAAAACAATTTATTTACTAGCGGGTCATAAAGTGGATTTTTTTGCCCCCTACGGAGTAAAAAAATCCATTTTTTGACCTTTCAGTAAAAAAAAATCGTGTTCAACACAGGAAAAACATTCATTATTCATATTATACAATATACTATTATTTTCGAAAAGGGAAAGTGACTGCGAAAAATTACCCCACACCAGGGGGGTGTGGGGTGTAAAGTCATAGTATAGTGTACGACTAAGGAACAAAAAAAGGTTTCTAGCGTGTTGCGCACGAGTTTTTTCCTACTGGGGCACGAAAAATAGAGTAGTTTGCACTGATGGGGGCAATAAAATGAACTTTTTCTACTAGCGGGTCATAAAGTGGATTTTATTGACTCGCGCGGGGCAAAAAAATTCATTTTCTGACCCTCTAGTTGAAAAAAATCGTGTGCTAGACGGTAAAAACATCAATTTTACTCGTGTGGTTGTTATCCAAGCTTTGCTCAGGCATCTAGCTTCACACTCGCTAAATAAATTTTCTTTTCTCTAGTTGCACAATATACTATTATGACCCCCTAGTAGAAAGAAACATTTTTACATTCTCATCATGGATGAGAAGGTATTGGTTTTATGTGAAAAATGACTTTCGAAAATTTCATCAAATCTTTACGTTTTGAGACCCCCTGAGTAAGAAAAAAGGGTTTTTACGAAAGTGTCTGTCCGTCTGTCTGTCTGTAGTAGGTCGTGTGCGGCATAACTCTCGATAGAATTATCAGATTGAATTGTGCTTTGGCACACTTTATCGGAGCCGAAAAAGTAAGGACAAGTTCGTTAACCAGCCACATCCAATCAAAATTGAGGGATTGAGCACTACTTTTGTGTTTTTGAAAATAATTTTTTGAAAAACTCAAAAATTATAATACTGGTTTTAGATAGTGCTCATAAATCTCTAAAAATTATCCTGATAACATTTTTTGATTAAATCAAAATTAGAAATGTTACAGCATATTCAAATTCGAAAAAAGTCAATATCAAAATTCCATTTTCCAGTTAAATTATACGAAATACGAAAAAACGTTATGATACAATATTATTTTCTACATAAAGACCTACAAATTTTAATTGTAACATTTTTTCATAAGATGCATATTTTTTTTTTTTTTTTCAAAAATAATCTATTGAAAGTCCAAAATTCAATTTTTGAACAATAATATGTGAAATACGAAAAAAACGTATCCAAAAATCCAAAAAATACGATTAAAATTCAATAATTCCATTTTTTAGACAAAATATATGAGATACATAAAAAAAGTTTAGATGAAAAATTATTTGCCTAAATAAGATCTACACATTCTTATTAAGAAATTTCTCGACAGGATGTATATTTTATGTTTTGATTTTTAATATTAAAAAAATTCGATTTTTTTCACCAAAATATGTGAGATACGAAATAAGCGTTGTTCTGCAAAATCGTTTCCTTAAGGTAGTACGATCACGAAAATTAGACCTCAGACAAAAATAGATAATTTTGCTTTCACGAATAGCAACATTATTATTGAAGGGCCAATTTGAATGAGAAAAGATTATTTTTCATGAAAAAAATTTGAAACACAAAAAAATAATGTTATTAATAAATTTTATTTTTGCCCGAACTTATTTTCTTATCGCTTCGAGTCAAATTTTTGAAAATGATGCGATTCTAATAAATTATGGTTCATTTTTTTAGAAAAAAGTTTCTCTACAACTTGACCGTTTCCTATTTTTGAATTTTTTCTTGAAAGCAAAATTATCTATTTTAGCCTGAGGTCTAATTTTCGTGATCGTACTACCTTAAATAAAGTCTACGATTATTTTTTCTTTTTGAGAGATTTGGAAGAAAATAAATTATTTTAATCATGTAATTTATTAAAAAGTTACTGAAATGTATACAGAAAATCGAGCGCGAGTGTCATGATGAGAATGTGTTCCTTAAGGCCGGTAGAGCCTTCAGTAAATTGAATTTCCTGTTTCACTTAAACTGAAAAAGAAATTTAGTGAATTTGAGAAAATGAGTAATTCACATCATTTTTAATATTATAAAATTGGTTTGAGCTTCAGTATCAAATTATAAGAAATAAACTTAAATGTATGCGAAGAGCACAAGACCGAGCGCGAACCGCGAGGTCCAGAAAGATCGGAGCGCGAAGCGCGACGATCAAATCGCGCGCCCTAGGCGCGCTCAAGCTTGCGCGCGAAGCGAGCTGCGCGCGATGAGAATGTGCCCGCGAGGCGGGCAGATTTTTTTATATTAAACATTGTTCTCTACTCATTTTTATGAAGTAGGCTTTATCTAGATTGTTTCAAGTCAATGTGGAAAAACTTTAATTCTTTAAATTTTTCATTAAATTATTTATTATAATCTTATTATTAATATAATCTTATTATTTTATAATTATGTTTTCATTGTATAGTTTTATTTTACATTATTTTTCTTATTTATATATGAATCATAGTGATGTATCTATATGAAAGAAAATAATCTATTTTATGATTTACATCCCAGATTGAGTGCAAAAATAACTTTATAATTGCGTAAAATCAAATTATGTGAGTTGTTAAGGTAGTTGTTGCGCCAAAAATCAGTCTCTGGAAAAAGAAGTTTTTCTATAATTTCAAGACTGGTAATTATATCATCAGCCGTGTCATATGTAAGGAAAGACACTATTTTTAATAAAAAAATTTAAAAATTATGAAAAATAATATTTTAATAATGTTTTTTGTAATAGGATATTTCCTTATTATCGCTTCATACCAAATTTTCAAAAATGGTGCGATTCTGATAAATCAAGAATCATTTTTTTAGGAAAAGGATTCTCTACAACTTTACTGTTTCCGATTTTTGAAAATAAATTCTTTAATGGTTGAAATCATTAAAAAACAATTTTCCAAAACGAAATTTTTATAAACAAATTGCTGAATTTGATAATAATTGATTCATTTTCAAAAATCGGAAACGGTAAAGTTGTAGAGAATCCTTTTCCTAAAAAAATGATTCATGATTTATCAGAATCACACCATTTTTGACAATTTGATATGGAGCGATAATAAGGAAATATTCTATTACAAAAAACATTATTAAAATATTATTTTTCGTAATTTTTAAATTTGTTTTATTAAAAATAGTGTCTTTCCTTACATATGAAACGGCTGATGATATAATTACCAGTCTTGATATCATAGAAAAACTTCTTTTTCCAGAGACTGATTGTTGGCGCGACAACTACTTTAACTTTGATATACTTAATTTATCACCTCAGTATGTTAGATCTAATGCACCGGCATATTTTTCAACAAATAATATACAGAGATATTAAATTTCATATGCGTGAAGTATATCAGTACCTGAAATTGAATATTATTTCTAACTAATTAGGTGAGTTTGAAATTGTTGTCACTGTCTACATTATCGGAGGTTCACTAGTCGCGTATCAGATAGGATACGTTGTCGACAGGTGTCCTCGTAGACAATTTCAAACTTTTATATCGCAAATAATGCAACTGAATTCAAATATTTAAAGAATTTGAAAATCTTTCTGTTGAAAAAAAGACGCTTTCGACTGCGCTGGGATTCGAGCCCAGGTCTTTCGATTGCCGGTCGACTGCTCTAACCACTGAGCTACACAGGCGTCCGACATCTACTTCTCCACAGGAAGATCTCCTTATATCGGCTCAGTGGTTAGAGCAGTCTACCGGCAATCGAAAGACCTGGGCTCGAATCCCAGCGCAGTCGAAAGCGTCTTTTTTTTCACAGAAAAATTTTCAAGTTCTTTAAATATTATTTCTAACAGTGAACTTTAAAAAAATAACGTATTATTGATTATTCCACCATAACTTGTCTATTTTCTAATGATCCAGTTTAAAGTTAGCCAATTTTCAGGCTAAAATTAAAAAATGTTCGTTACAATGTTACTTCTGTGTAGTAGTCTGTCAAATATTTATCAAAGACATTATATATTCAATAAACTAATTTATAATTATAAAAAATGAGCTTTACTCGATTCTAGACAAATAGTAGCATTACACTTCCATCAACATCCACATCAGAAATGGTAGCAATAGCAAATGATGGCAAATGATAAATGTCGTTGTTGAAGTCAATTGGTATGGGGTGAGATTGAGGGGTTGAAAAAAGAGGGTGATATATTGAAAGAGTGGTGTTATACAGTATAAACGAGAAGTTGTGACGCGGGCGGAAGTAAGAGAAAGTAAGAGAAAGAAATAATGAAACAGAGAGAGGGTGACAGAAGGAGGGCCGTTAGATAAAATAAATACCACGCGAATCAGTGGCGTGCACTAAATGCCACTAAACGGGGGAAACTGGGGTAAAACATACGTTTCCGCTTTCCCATAATACATCATAAGCGTGCAAAACCAGAGCTATTGTATCGGCCATTGTATCACCCATTGTTCAGGATAACGAATGGTTATTCGGCGAGCTTGTGACGCGAGCGTGATTCTGTAAAATGTTTTGATTTCATGATTTTTATGGTTTTTTCCCGACTACGTCAAGCAACATCCAAGGGGTTCACGATAAATGGACTATGGTCGTTTATGGTGTAGTGACGACTCGCTATTGTCGCTGACATATGCTAAATACAAGAAGAAATCGATTCTCGAGCGTCTACAACTCTATAACATCTTTCTCTCTACGTCTACAAATACTAAGTTTTTCAGAAAATTTAAATGTACCATAAATTTCAACTTTGATCTCCGAAACATTTAACTCTAAAATTTTTGCAAAATTTTCACTCAAACCAAGTTGACAGACATTCTTTATCGTCTTCTCTTGAAGTTTCAAAATTGTCACGATGACTTTTTGTGGAAAAAAAAAGTTATCTTGCATGAACCTTTACAGGAATTTGGTCACGTGGTCTCGTTGATCCATGGCCTTAGGGCCTGCAGCTATTCTGCCCTTATTTATCAAGTCATCATATTAAAATTTTTCCCTGAAAATAACATATAAGATATTCTGGAAAAAGTCCAAATTTTAAACTTTACTTAAATTATGAATCATTTCTGAAATAATTGATGTTTTTGAATGTTCTACTCATTTTGAAGGTAAATTCACGTAGAATGTAAAAGCGTGCCAAAAAAGTTATAATAATTTTCCCCTAGTTTCGTAAAAAGTCTAAACTTAGAACAAAAAAGGCGTAATAATTTATAAAATTCTAATACTCAAAAAAAGGATTTGAAAAATACATAAAAGTGATAAGCCACAAGAATTTATAAAATGTGATTGAAAAATGGAATATAATTATTTTTAGTATGTTTTAATATATAATTTTACAAGTTTGAATTTTTACACCTTTTTACATTCTCATCATGGATGAGAAGGTATTAGTTTTATGTGAAAAATGACTTTCGAAATGTTCATCAAATCTTTACGTTATGAGACCCCCTGAGTCATAAAAAAGGGTTTTTACGAAAGTGGCTGTCTGTCTGCCTGTAGTAGGCCGTTAGCCAGCCATATCAAACCAAAATTGAGGAAACTAGACCATTTTTTGTGTTTTTGAAAAAATCAAAAATTCTACTACTGGTTTTTCATAGTGCTCATCAATCTCTACAAATTATCTCCATAACATTCTTTGATTAAACCAAAATTAGAAATGTTACAGCATGTTAAAACTTGAAAAAAGTCAATATCAAAATTCCATTTTCCAGTTGAATTATACGAGATATGAAGAAAAGTTATATATTTTCTACATGAAGATCTACAAATTTTAATTGCAACATTTTTTCATAAGATGTATATTTTTCTTTTTAATTTAAAAAAATACTATTGAAAATCCAAAATTCAATTTTTTGTAACAATAATATGTGAAATACGAAAAAAACGTAAAAATGCAAAGTTGTTCGTTTTAAATGATCTACAATTTTTGTCTCACACAGTCGATAGGATGTATATTTTATGTTTTGATTTTAAATATTGAAAAAATTCGATTTTTTTCACCAAAATATGTGAGATACGAAATAATCGTTGTTCTGAAAAATCATTTCCTTAAATAAAGTCTACGATTGTTTTTCCTTTTTAAGAGATTTGGAAGAAAATAAATTATTTTAATCATGTCATGATGTCATGATGTCATGATCAGAATGTGTTCCTTAAGGCTGATAGAGCCTTAAGTAAATAGAATTTCCTGTTTCACTTAAATTCAAAAAGAAATTTAGTAATTTTGAGAATATGTGTAATTCACATAATCTGTAATATTATTATAAAATTGGCCCAAATTTGCGAGCGAAGCGCATGATGAGAATGTGCCCGCGAAGTGGGCAGTTTTTTGGTTCCAAGTTTAAACTTTTTACGAAACTAGGGGAAAATTATTATAAATTTTTTTTGCACGCTTTTACATTCTACGTTAATTTACCTTCAAAATAAATAGAAGAACATTTAAAAACATCAATTATTTTGGGAATTATTCATAATTTTAAAAAAGTTTGAAATTTTAAATTTTTCCACAATATCTTTCTCAAAAATGGACAAAAACGCTTCATCTTGAGGCCGTTTTATGGACAATTTTGACGTCTTATATGTTATTTTCAATGAAAAATTTAAACATGTCTATTGTCAATATTAGGAGATTTTATGCGGCTAACAAAAACAAAGTGAGTATAATAATTTGGTCACCAACTATAAAAATAAACAAATATGTATGATACTGAGGAAAATATGATCCTTTTTAAAAATGCAAATACCATCGCGTTTGTTGATACAAAAATGACCTGTCGGTTCAGACAAAGATCGCGACGGAAGGGGCGGTTGAAGGATGGCGGTCGTGGGTTAGAAGGGGGTGGGGGGGAATATTCACCGTGGCGACGTAAAAAGGAACTGAACGGCGGGGTAACAATGTGTTTGATACAACAATGCCTGTTTACTGTCTCCACTCTGGGTTCGACAATAGACGGTCGCTCCGCTGTCAGTTTTTGTCAATTCTTCTTTTTCGTCCCAAGAGTGGATGGGGGTGGGTGGTGTACTCAGGGGTTTCAAGGGGGTAACATAACCGACAATCATCTGCTGGCTTGGAAGCTTTTACATAATTTATCAAGTCTGTTTGATCGATCGAATGAAGATGTTCAACCAGATATTCATCATATGCATATACTTTCTGAATATTGCAAATTCAATGCACCGATTCGGAAAGCATATATAAATTATTTCGATGATTGATTGGAAATTTGATATTAAATAGACAGTTAAAATTTTACTATTCAAATTTAAAAACACGCCTCTCTCTTACATTTAAGCAATAACAAAGTGGTGGATTTTATTTTATTATTATGCTATATTTTATTATATTGTGTATATGTGTGCATAAGTGAAAAATAAATGTTTGGACTCAAATATGAGAGTGAGACTCGCCGCTCAATAACGTTCGAGAGGGACTAGCTCCTAATTATAAATCCATTGTCCGCTGTACTTTTGCAGCGCTGTTTCCTGTCTTCTTCTTTAGACAGAAGACTGTTATTCTTGTCGCGGCAGTTGTTGTAATGCGAGCTTTGTCCCCATTGTTGTAACACTGTCATACGATAAAGCGCGAAGACAATACTATTGCATAGGTCTTGCCTCTATCGTCTTCCTCCCACTCAGAATCTTCTTCTTTCAGAACAATCACTACAGCGAGTGTAATCTAGATTCACGTTATTTCCGTTTTCAAGTCTATTGTAGCCTGGAATTATTCCAGGATTTCGCATCGATTATTGCACTTACTTTTTTCTTCTGCGATAATAATTTGTTATTGTTGCCTTCATCTAATTAGACATTGTTTCAAGAAAACTGCGGTTTATTCTGTCTTAAGAATACTATACTACCATGTTTTCAATGCATTAGTGCTTTTCGAAAATTTAAGGCTCACAATTGGAAATAAAACAGACCAGGTGACCATTTTCCTGTAAAAGTTCATGTAAGATAACTTTTTTATTTGACAAAAAAACATCGTCTAGATTCCTACCTTACCGGCATTTCATTTTGTTTAACCTCATTTCTATAAAAAAAGAAGATAAGTAATTGAAAATTTGTGGAATTTAGTTAAATGCACTAACTTATTATGAAAGTTTATAATTATAAAAAAAAATATTTTCTTCGCAACAAAGTAATTTCATCATTATAAACATTTATGACCAAACATACTTATCTTGCTGAATTTAATTTACTCTCACAAATTTTTAACTCGCTATCTTATTTTTTATAAAAATGGAGTTAAACAAATAAAAAATGCTGGCAAAGAAGGAGTATCGATAACTTTTCCAATTTTTTTCAAAATTTTTGCTAAATAGAAGTTAACAGGAGTGCTTCATTGTCTTTTGTTACGTGTCTTAAAATTTCAAACAGATGTTTTCTCAATTCAAATGGTTATCTTACTTGTAGGAATTAATGTATAATTTAGTCACGCGGTCCGATTAATCCATGAGTTTAAAAGTATTATAAATTGTTAGAATTCACTGCTGAAGCAATAAATTTGAATTGTATTTCTTGATCTTATTTTTTGATGCGATCTTGGCTGGTACCAATGAGAAAACATATTAAAAATGAAGCTGATATTGATTTATAAAATTTCAATCGTACTTTGCAATAATATTGAAAATAAAAATAAAATTTGTAAGCCATTAATTATCAGAATAATTCAAATTATAATGTGAATATATTGAATAATAATAAAATTGCTTTATACTCATTGTTTTGTACTCAAATAGATTCCAATGCTTAAAAATTTTAAATTCAGCTTCGGTTTGATAAAAAATTATCTAAGACACTATTTTTACATCCTTCCAATACCTATGAGTAATTATCACGATCAAATATGATGATAACATACACAGAGAAAAATAGCATCTCGTCATAATGACTAGGAATAATGTAGTTGGAAAAAAAAATGTAACTGTAACGAGGGAGACTTGTTGTTGCTACTTGACCCATGGCTACGGTAACATGATTTGTAGCCATGGCAGCCATATTCCTAATATCTCGTTGTGGCGACTAGTTAACATCGTTGAAATTGTCCTTAACTCTTAAACTTAGCTATGAGAACTTGAAACATTGAGTTCTCATGGATGGAATAACGTAGTCGCTATAACCAGTGCAGCAAACTTCACACTCGTTGAATCCGCTGTGTATTGTTGCGAGTAATGCATATTATTTTTCATAGCAACTGATAGCAACTCTTTTGAGAATTTGATTCGATGTGTCGAGCGGGTCGAAACTGTGATTTTAAATCCTACTACTTTTAAAGTTTCAACCCGCTCAGATACATAGTCGCTGTGACTCCATTACTTAGTCACGGCGACCACTTTTAGTACCTACATTGACGGGTCAAACATTGCTTGAATTCAACCACAAAAAGTAATAAGGACATTTTCAACTACATAACACGTGGATCAATAAGTCCCGGGACTAACTAGGAAAAACACATTTTTTTGGCAAAACTCAACTTCATTCATCAGCAGTCTCCTTCAAAAGCAACACAATCAGTCCAGCGCTTCTCTAACATTTCAATACCTTTCTTGTAGAACGATTTATCATTGGCCTCAAAATAAGCGTTCGTTTCGGTGATGACTTCCTCGTTGGAGTAGAATCTCTTTCCTTGGATCATTTGTTCGAGGTATGCAAACAGGTAGTAGTCGCTGGGGGCCAGATCCGGTGAATATGGTGGGTGCGGAAGCAATTCGAAGCTCAATTCATTCAATTTTGCCATGGTAGCGAGCGACTTGTGACACGGCGCATTGTCTTGGTGAAAGAGTACTTTTTTCTTCTTCATTTGGAGCCGTTTCTCACCGATTTCGTTCTTCAAACGCATCACTTGGCCAATGTAACGTTCGCTATTGATCGTCTTACCTTTTTCAAGGTAGTCGATGAACAAAACTCCAAGAGCATCCCAAAATACTGAGGCCATAGCCTTACCGGCCCACATTTGCGTTTTTGGCCACTTTGGACGCTTCTCACCGACTGCAGTCCACTCGGCTGACGACCGCTTTGACTCCGGAGTGTAGTGATGGATCCAGGTTTCGTCCATTGTCATATACCGACGCAAAAAATTCGGTTTATTTCGGCGAAACAACTCCAAACAGCGCTCGGAATCAACGACACGTTGTCGTTTTTGATCCACCGTGAGCAAACGCGGCACCCACTTTGACAACAGTTTCCTCATAGACAAATGTTCATGCAAAATAGCGTACACACTGCCGTATGATATCTTTAAGGTGTCAGCTATCTCACGCAATTTTAATTTACGGTTTTCAAAAACGATTTGGTGGACTTTTTTGATGGATTCCGGCGTAACTACCTCATTTGGCCGGCCGGAGCGTTCAGCATCTTCAGTGTCTGTACGACCACGTTTAAACTCAGCATATTACCCGCAAATGGTTGTTTTTGATGGAGCAGAGTCCGCGTAGCACTTTTCAAGCCATTGCTGAGCTCGCACTGTGTTTTTTTTTCTTCAAAAAGCAATGGCAAATCAACACACGAAATTGTTTCGAATCCATTGTTTTGAGAATATCAAGACTAGCGTCACTTAAATCACTGTAACTCGTGGACCAAACATCAGAATGTCATTAAATGTTGGCAGGTATCTTTTGAAGGTTGAAAATCATACAGAACTTTTGTTGGCAACGCCATCTATGTGTCAGTCCCGGGACTTATTGATCCACGTGTTACTACTGTGGGCAAAAACTGAGGTGAATTTTTTATTTAAATTTCGCGGGCTAACCGATTCGGGCAAACTCTTTTATTTTTAGGTTGGTCCTACTGTTACTGACATCTGTGCCAATTTTCATGCCAATGTCTTCATTTGTTACATAGTTACGCTTGTGTTTTCTAAACGACTGAAAGTGATTTTTTCCATTTTTACAATGTCTGAATTTGTTGAGCAAAGAAGTGCCATTAAATTTTGTTTGCGGAATGAAATTTCAGTTGCGGAAACGTCCAGAATGTTGCAGAAGGCCTTCGATGATTTGACCATGTTGCAGAAAAATGTTTAAAAGTGGTACAAAGACCATCACCATCAACTGACGAGCAACACGTCAATCAAATCAAAATTTAGTGCACAAAAATAGTCGATTGACAATTAGAGACCTTGCTGACACTATTGGCATTCCAAGAGGATCACTCAACACTGTTTCAAAAGATATTTTGGGCAGGCAACTTGTGGTTTTTACATCACGATAATGCGCCGTCTCACACTGCACTCGTTCTTCGTGACCATTTCGCCAAAAACTCAACGTATATTGTTCCACAACCACTGTTTTTGTGTCGGGTTGAAAAGAAAGTTATAAAATGAAGACACTGTTGATCTTTAAGTTAAGGAACATTTATTTTAACTATTCAGACATAATTTCAGATTCGCGCGCTTGAAGATTTACTTTATAGAATGACGGTTCGTTCAGTTCTGTCTTGGTCATGAGTTCGATTACCATTCGGAGATGCTAAAATGCTGGGAAGGTGTGTTTCGCATATTTTACAAAAAGTTGTGATTGGTGGGATGACAAAAATGGGATGTTTCGTCTATGTCTATTGGTTGACATTTGGAAAAACCCGAAGACAATGTGTAGGCCCTATTTGAGTTCGTCCGAATTCTGAGTATCATAAAGTGTATGCCCTAAGTGCATAAAATAGAGTTTGAAACAGTCCGCAGCCATCGGTAATGGTCAAGTCATAAAAGCCGGAACTTAGTAAACATACAAATGGCCTAAAGTCTATTCAATTTCTTACATTTGTCTAACATCTGCACAGTTATGGCTTATTTGGTAAAAATGACAATTTAGTAGTTTCAGAACTAATAAAGTCGGCTGCGGCTGGAATCTTTCTTACAATTTAGATGTACCAATGTGATATTTACAATAGTTGAAAAATCTCCAGTAAACCTTAGATATCTTATTTCAGAGATAAAATTACAAATAATTGTTACCTTGTAACAACCACCATATTCGCCTGATTTGTCTCCGTGTGACTTCTGGCTATTCCCCAATCCTGTTTTGATACGATTCAAGAGATACAAGCCGAATCGAAGAAGGCTTGAAGGCAATTCCGGAAATCGAATTTAACAAGTGTTTCGACGATTGGAAAAAACTTTGTCATAAGTGCATTATATCGGGAGGGGATTACTTTGAAGGAGATGAAATTGATTTGGATAAATAAATAAAGATTTATCATTTTATAACAAAATTCACCTTAGTTTTTGCCCACAGCAGTGTATCACGTCACTATGCCCAGGATTTTTTCTCAGTGTAAAATTGTTCATTGTTCAAGAATCTCAATTAGTCAAAAGTTTTGAGCATCTTAGATGATTCAAGTATTTCATCAAACTTTATAATTTCTGCTCACCCCTACAAACAAGGGTTGAAATAGAAGACAAGTGTTTCGTTTGAAATTGAAAAAAGAAAGAAGTGTCTATTTGTCATGAAATGATTCTCTAGATTGTTAGCATGCATGAGTGAAGTGAAGGAGGAAAATGTTGTGAGAGAAGCTGTTGTAACTAATGTCACTATCAGGCTGATAGCGAGTTAACGTTCTCTGCACATACAGCAGCTTCAATGTGCCTCGACAATGTAGTCAACGTTCAACCATTCAGCGGTAGACAATGTTACGAACATAATGTTATAATGGAGCAGGGAGTCTCCCTTTAGCAGGGCTAAACCAAGAATTCATGAGAGGGAGAGAGAGGGTATATAAAAGATGATACAAAAAATAAGAAGAGTTGCAAAATGAGCAAGAAAAGTAGTCATTATAATCCACAGTCTGGGGTTGAAGGGAAATGATGTTTTTCTTAATTTTTTAAGCATACTATTACTTTTTAATTATACTTAACATTTAAGTTAATAATAATAATAATTTTTTAATGCTGGCTGTATTTCAATGGTTAGATATTTTCATAGTAGAAAATTGATTCAGATATTTATTTGCTTCAGTAACTTCTATTGTGATTAAAATGATAAAATACAGTTTCAACTTGCTTTAAACTTCTGAATAGAAATTTTCATCCCTTTCTAAGCTAGTGTACATTCTTGAAAGCTCTAACTACTGTAACTACGTTTCTATTCAGTCAGACGAAACGATCTGCAGACAAGGAATTCTCAATCCTTTCGACAAATGGATTGAAAACAACTCTAGAATAGAAATTGAAAATGAACAGAACAAGTCATTTAAATTGAATTTTGCAACTAAACCAGAATATAAATTAATAACTATTCTTTAGAGTAGTTAAATAATTTGTATATTTTTGAGCATTTTAAGGTATGTTGATTATACTTGGTATTTTTTGTTTAATAATTAAATTCAGTAACTAATTACTGCGGATTTAATTATTTTATTGAAGGTGAATAAAATATGATGATGGGCAGTATGAAGACTAATGAAGTAATCTGAAGATTACTATCTGTAATGTAATGGGTATAATACATATGGTAATCCGAATAATATTTTTCTCCTTAAATAGAGTTGAGTGTCGTTATAATAAATTAATAGTATATTCTTCTCTTCTTGTCAAGTTGAATGCACTAAAAATCAGTAAAGATTACTGATTGAAGTTCTGTCAGTACAAAATCCAAAGCTATTTTTTATCTTTCAGAAATGTCTAAAACTTGAGAAATGAGGAACATACTTTAGGTTTAATTTTACTTCACTTTACTTTTACTTTAAATGAACTCTTTTCACCTTCAAGGTAGTTGTGACAATAATTAGGTTTATGAAAAAAATTTTAAACTTACGAAAAATAATACTTTTAATGTTTTTTTAAATTGAATTTTTCCTAACTATCGCTTCTAACCATTTTTTAAAAAGTGATTGGATGTTTATAAATCATGGCTTACTTTTTCGGGGAAAGTATTCTCTACAACTCTGCTGTTTCCAATTGTATACAATTGAATTTTACATTAGGTGGTTGAGTTCGAAATTTTTGCCACTGCCTACATTGTCGGAGGATTCGCGTATCTGATAGGATACGTTGCCGACAGGTGTCCTCGTAGACAATTTCACTCTTATGTCGCAATAATGCCAATTAAATTCAAATTTAAAAAAGTAAAAATTTTTCTGTGGAAAAAGAGACGCCTTCGACTGTGCTGGCGCTTTTTTCCAGCGAAAGATTTCAAATTCTTTAAATTTAAAGTTTTTAGTACCTGGAATCGTTAAAAGAATTTTTTTTAAACAAACATTTTTTTTAAATAATTAAATTTGAAGAATTGTTACTTATTTTGAAAATTGTTAACATTAGAAAATCGGTTGTAGAAAATATTTACCCCAAAAAAGCCATGATTTATAAAAACCCATTCATTTTCAAAAAACTGGTAAAAAGCGATAGAAGAAAAAAATTCGATTACAAATTTTTTCGTAAATTTTAAATTTTATCACAAAGAAACAATGTTTTTTCTTTTAAAAGACACGAGTGATAATATATTTTCAAATCTTAAAATCATAGAAAAACTTTTTTTCCAGGTACTCGATTTTTGGTACAATTACTTTGATATTTAAAATATCTTATTCTAAAAAATTAAATTAATTGGCTTAATAAATAATTATTGGATGAATGAAAAGAGGATATTTCTCGCAAGTCCTTCGTGTTTAACTATCTAAATTTTCATAAATAAAACAAAAGTGCTGATAATTTAGGGTGAATTTCCGGAAGAAGTATCACAAGGATAATAACTTATTTGCAAGTTTCTGCCCCTTGTATACTGAAGTAGCCGATTCATAGTGAAAATTGTAGTTCCTCGAATGAGAATTCTCCCCTATGTCGATAAAAGCACCACTGACTGTCACTCGTTTAATGATCGGTTTATTGCGAAAATCGTTAACAGGTAAGTAACTCGAACGAGATTGCGAGAGACACGGGGGTGTCGGGTTGTTCGCCCGTATTTGCGACCAATGCCGAAGGGCTGAGAGTTGAGTGTTTGGAATATAAAATGGGGGATGATTAAAATAACGAGGCTGTGAGGGTCTCTGGTGGATCCCTTTAGTGGTTGGGGGATGATATTGTGTTGAAACAATGTGGCTCCCGACGCCCCTGTATATCTCGTACCAGCGAGCACGACATCAATTGACGCCCTGAACTACGACTCAGACTTCTCTGATCCCCATTTGGGGCTGGGGAGTGGCAGCCCTGCTTGCGAAGGCGGCACTGGTGCCCACCTTATTGGGAATCAAGGCAGGAAACGTTGGATTTAATCTCTCTTGTGCAGCACCCCTAAAACTCAACCACCAGATAGGATTAACCCCACCGAGAATTCAAGAAGAACTTGAGAAAAGGATTTACAAGTTTACTCATTATTTTCTACAAGTTTTATCTTTTGTGCATTTTATCCATTTTCCTCTTATATTTCATCCTAAATAACTGGAATTCTAGTTTAATTGCAGAATATGATTATATTGTATCTTCTTCAAATCTTTACTGCTTTTATTCTTTATTATATGAGGTATTAGTTGTTTGATTTTTTCTTCATCGAAGCTTCGTTGCTTTGAGAATTCTCTCTGAAGGTCTTTTTCTTTCTGTATGGTAATTTTTTTAAATAATATGAATAATTATATCGTGACATGTTTCCGTACATGTTCAATGTTTTATTGACCCACAATAATAATTTTGTAAAAGTTAATTTGGCATGGGGTCAGTTTTGATACGGATTTATTTTTTTAATTAAGTGATAGAACACATAAAAAATACAAAAGGCAAACGTTTCGGCCACAAATGGGGGCCCTCTTCAGTGCCAATTAGCTTAATAGTAACCTTTAAATATTTATTAACTAAGACATGCAACTTAATAATTATTGTATTTTTTGTTTTTTCCTTTTTTTCTTTGCTTATTGATATTAGAAAAAGATAGAGTAAACATGCGGAAAGACTTATGGGTAAGCGAGTTCCTAGGTGTGAAGGAACCAGACCGTTCCAAAAACTGTTCCAACGAGTAATCCTCTCCCACAGGAACCGTGAAAAATGCGACCGCGGAACGCACTCTCTCAAGGGCACATATATAAACACGATTATTTCACCAAAGAAAAGAAACAACACGATGGAGAATATAACGTGGATCCTTGGTAAAGCACGCACAGCAAACCACACACATCCACGAGCACCAGAAGTAAAGGACACTGAAGTTAAAACAATAAGAACGATGTAATTGGTACGGAAACATTTTTATTTTGTATTTTCTCCGAAGCCGCAGAGATGACAGACGAAAGTAAGTCCACCACTCTGCCACATGGCTAAAAGAAAACTGATTTGGGAAGAAGTCGTATTTAGGAAGACTAGTGTTCAGAGTTTGACGTGTATAGAAAGCATTCTCCAGATAGGTCAGGTTCCAACACCAAGGGTTATACACAGTAAAACCTTATTTTAATGTCCCCGGCACTTGAGATTATTATATGCTCAAGCGTCCGACAAAAGCAAAGACCCACCACATGTTCGAAAAACTCTGTAAGGAAAGGCACTCACTACGGTCCCGACGGCGTAAAAATTGTACACATTTCTGTGGATATAGAAAGTAAAATGCAACTAAAGTTGCCACTTTACAACAGTCTTATAATCTGAAAAACTCGGACATCATACTTATAAACTTAATATTGTATTTTTCCGGGTTCCATTTATTAAGAATCAGAGGTTTCGAAAAACCAGGAATTTAATTTTTCGTGAATTTCCACTTTAGTTGCATTTTACTTTCTATATCCACAGAAATGTGTACAATTTTTACGACGTCGGGACCGTAGTGAGTGCCTTTCCTTACAGAGTTTTTCGAACATGTGGTGGGTCTTTGCTTTTGTCGGACGCTTGAGCATATAATAATCTCAAGTGCCGGGGACATTAAAATAAGGTTTTACTGTGTATAACCCTTGGTGTTGGAACCTGACCTATCTGGAGAATGCTTTCTATACACGTCAAACTCTGAACACTAGTCTTCCTAAATACGACTTCTTCCCAAATCAGTTTTCTTTTAGCCATGTGGCAGAGTGGTGGACTTACTTCTGTCTGACATCTCTGCGGCTTCGGAGAAAATACAAAATAAAAATTTTTCCGTACCAATTACATCGTTCTTATTGTTTTAACTTCAGTGTCCTTTACTTCTGGTGCTCGTGGATGTGTGTGGTTTGCTGTGCGTGCTTTACCAAGGATCCACGTTATATTCTCCATCGTGTTGTTTCTTTCTTTGGTGAAATAATCGTGTTTATATATGTGCCCTTGAGAGAGTGCGTTCCGCGGTCGCATTTTTCACGGTTCCTGTGGGAGAAGGATTACTCGTTGGAACAGTTTTTGGAACGGTCTGGTTCCTTCACACCTAGGAACTCGCTTACCCATAAGTCTTTTCCGCATGTTTACTCTATCTTTTTCTAATATCAATAAGCAAAGAAAAAAGAAAAAACAAAAAATACAATAATTATTAAGTTGCATGTCTTAGTTAATAAATATTTAAAGGTTACTATTAAGCTAATTGGCACTGAAGAGGGCCCCCATTTGTGGCCGAAACGTTTGCCTTTTGTATTTTTTATGTGTTCTATCACTTAATTAAAAAAATAAATCCGTATCAAAACTGACCCCATGCCAAATTAACTTTTACAAAAAATATGAATAATGTTTTTTTATTAATATTTCCGTCTGTGAAAATATGTATAAAACAATTTTTCAAAAAAGTTAAATAACTTATCGAATCTTATAGTTTTGCAACTGAACATTTATAATTATGTTTACGAAAAAAGGTAAACATAATTGGATTAATGGTAGTAAAATTAGTTGGCACTAAGGAGGGCCGTCACTTGAGGCCAAAACGTTTGTCATTTTTCGTCAACATGAGTTTTTGATTGTCGTTTTTTAAGAGATACTGACCCAATGCCAATACAAACAAAACTAAAATTCAATGTATTCTTTATTTTAAAAGTATTTTCGTATTGAATTTAAAATAATTTGTCAATTGTAACATTGTTGTAATTGAAAATAAACTTTTTTCTGGGTACAGATTCCAGTTTCTCAAGTTTAAAAATTAGCCGAATTCCATTTGTTCAAGTTTTAGAAAGTCTTTCGAAAAATACATTTTTTCCTTCAATTTTCCATTCTAAGTTGCTTGTGTAATTATAGAATTATCATTGAAATTAAATAATTTTAGGTCTAACAAACTTTCTTCATTAGAGAAAGGAGAATGACCAACCTCGGACAATATGAATGTTTTCTCAAATTTATTTTCTCTCAAGATGACGTTTTGATGACCTTATGACATCCTATTCAGATCAGAAAAACATTTGTTTTAGTACGTGGCTATATAATAATTATAAAAAATACGATGAAATTTATTAAAATAATAATAAACAGGAATTATATCGACCCTTAGTATTAAAATTTATATATTTTTTGGTGTACTTAGTTGGCTTTAGGGTCCAGAAAAAATGTAAACTCAAGGTTTCATATTTTCAAACGTTTCGACTTAGGTTGGAGTCATCATCAGTGAGGATTTATTTCTATAAAAATACAAAGGAGGAAAACTTGAAAATTGCCCATGTGACGGATAAACATTGTGGTAAAAATGATATAAAAGAATTGCAGGTGCGGAAATATAAATTTGGACTAAATAACTAAATTTGCGATAAAGCAAAACTGTACAAAGATATTTTCTGTAAAATTACTAAGGAGACTTAAGAGAACACCAAAAAATATCTAAATTATTAAAATACTGAATATAATTTTATCTATAATATTTTGACTAAAATTTGACAACAATAGGATACTCATATTAATTAATGGTTTTGAAAAATTTTAAGAATAATTAATCATATTTCTTATAATTATTATAGAGCCAGGAACTAAAACAAACGTGTTTCTAATCTGAAGAGGATGACATAAGGTCATCGAAACGTCATCTTAAAGTAGTTCGATCACGAAAATTATACCTCAGGCAAAAATAGATAATTTTGCTTTGAAGAATAGCAATATTATTTATTATTGCAGGGCTAATTTGAAAGTGAAAAGATTATTTTTCATGAAAAAAATCCGAAACATAAAAAAATAATTTTAGTTTTTCCTAACCCTATTTTCTTATCGCTTCGAGCCAAATTTTTAAAAATGATGCGATTCTCATAAATCACGGTTCATTTTTTTAGGAAAAAGATTCTCTATAACTTGACCGTTTCCTATTTTGGAAAATGAATTCTTTAATGGCTGAAATTATAAAAAAACAGTTTTTCAAAACAAAATTTTTATAAACAAATTGCTGTATTTGATAATAATTAATTCAATTTCAAAAATAGGAAACGGTCATGTTGTAGAGAATCTTTTTCCTAAAAAAATGAACCGTGATTTATTAGAATCGCATCATTTTTTAAAATTTGGCTCGTAGCGATAAAAAAATAAGTTTGGACAAAAAAAAAATTTATTAATAAAATTATTTTTTTGTGTTTAAAATTTTTTTCATGAAAAATAATATTTTCTCTTTCAACTTAGCCCTTCAATAATAATATTGCTATTCTTGAAAGCATAATTATCTATTTTATCCTGAGGTCTAATTTTCGTGAATTAAGTACAATACTCTCTAAATTTGAATCAGTCAAAATCTACTGATTATCAGTGAAATTTGAATGATTCAAATAGCTACAAAGAGGTTACTGTAAATCAGTCAAATTTCACTTATTATTTCAGTGAAAATTGACTGATTTAACAGTGAAAAATATTTTTTCACTGATTCATCAGTGAAAAAACAAATCACTGATTCAATCAGTGAAAATTTGACTGATTCAGATTTAGAGAGTACCTTAAGAGAAAATAAATTTGAGAAAACATTCATATTGTCCGAGGTTTATCATTCTCCTTTCTCTAATGAAGAATTATCATATATATAAAATATATGACAACCCCCACGAAGCCTCATATGATTTATGATTAAACCAATTAATCCTCACTTCAAAAAATCTGATTACAATCTGAACCACAAAATGCTTCAAGTATGTAAGTATTGAGATATTACATAATTTGAGGAAGTCGTCCTCATATCGTAAAGTTAAAATCCACGTTGCTCGATATATAATGGACGGCAAACGACACAGCAGCATTTCTCGGGTAAGGGTGGTGGGTGGTAGGATGCAGGAGGAGAAGAGATGGAAGGGGGTGGAAATAATTTAAAAGCTGAATTGAATTTTTTTCCTCGGAGTCTTTCGTTCGGGCATTGGGAGGCGGACAATAGCTCAATGGCGATGTATCAAGGAAAGTCGACTCGCGGGAGAGGCCAGCATTGTATCGGCCTCTCCTCGTACCTTCCTTTCTCTCTCTCACTCTTCCTCTCTCTCTCTCTTTTTCTCCTTCCCCTACCCTCTTATACTCCTTTATATACTAACGGAAAGTAGAGAAGTATATAGCAGTAACTGTAGTCACATTCGTTGCTTACAAGTGTGGATAAAATACAGTCTTCCAATAGACATTAGACAGGCACCTTTAATAGGAATTCAGAATCAAGAAAAGTGGAAACACGTCTAGCATTCATTCAATGCGAACATTTTTGCGTATCATGCAAATTTTTCTGTTGCAACATTTTTGTTGCCAAAATATTGAAATTAACCCTTAACTGGCACTACTCGAAATACATGCTTATATGGCATAAGGGGTATTTTTTACCCCACGTGTTAAAATGAATATTTCGCAGCCGGTATTGAATATTTTTGTACAAAAAAATTACTTAATGTAGTTTAGAATATGTTTTGTAAATTGAAATCGATTTTATAGCCATTTATTAAATTAAAGTTAATTAAAAAAATTATTTAAACAAAAAAAAACGAAAAAAATTAGTTTTTTAACTTAAAAATTCATAACTCAAGTAATTTTTAATATTTTTGCCTAATAATTTATGAGTACATTCTTGAGATACTATAATTTAAGAAAAAAATTACTGCAATATTGATGCTTCCAAAAAAGGTATTTATTTTGGAAAGTGAAAACTCGGATTTTTGGTAAAATGAAACATCATATTTTTCCACATTTAAATCAATTTATTTGTTTGTAAATGGATTACAATAGGTATAAAAACAAGAAAAAATAAACAAGAAACATAAATAAAAGTTTTTTAACTTTTCAAGCTGCTTTGTAACGTTTTAAACTTCACTTGCACATTCGATGCAAATACCTGCGCGGTGCTTATGGCACATCGTGCCATCACTCTAAAAACAAGTGTGTTACTTTTACACGTAAATCACGATAGTAACTTTTTAGGCATTTGAAGTGTGTATTTTTAACACACATTTTGGGTACAAAACGTTAAAGTGTTTGAAAATTAAACGTTACGTTTGTAATGTGTGTTAAAAATACACACTTCAAATGCCTAAAAAGTTACTATCGTGATTTACGTGTAGAAGTAACACACTTGTTTTTAGAGTGATCTCTCTTCACGCAGCAAGCAAGGCCGAAAATTATAGGCCATCTAGAAAAGCAAAAAACTACACTGATAGAAAAGAATGACCGTTACAACCATATATATGATTAATTTAACCTTACTTTATTACTGGGATAGATACAGCAATGTAGGGATTGAATTTTAACCAACCGATTATGGCTGAATGAATATGGGAGATTCAATCATATTATTGGTTGTTTCAGATGATATACTCACGTTGGAAAATGAACGAAAATCACTAATATAACTAGTAATTTTTTTTTTAAATTTACTTTTTTATACACTGACGGCACAAGGGGTATTAAATACCCCAGAACTTTTGGACTCCACTTTGAATGACTGCCCAGCGTATTATAATGTTTACTCGCCGTTAAACTATCTTTAGTTAGTGATGTCAATTACTGCTACATGTCGCCATATGGTCCATTTTATTGAATTTAGTAGGCTTAATTTGAGCTCAAAAATTTTTTGGGGTATTTTTTACCCCAATGCCAGTTAAGGGTTAATGAGACTGATTTAATTATGAGTATGATTATTTATATGGCTTTTTTTTCTAGTTTGTAAAACTTGAAGATGGTGTACATTTTTATAGGAAATTTTCTAATGTATTTTATCAAAATATCTTTGAGAAAAATTATTTAAAGAAATAATGTGTACGGTTAAATTTCGACTATTTTTGTAAGGCATTTAGAGTGTGTAAAATGTATCGGCGAGTAGGGTCCATTACCATATCGCCACGTTTCCATTTTCAAGATCCGGCACGCGATTTGCATCGAAATCCCCTTCGGCACTGAAAGTGGATCGCTGTACTTTGTTCTTCGAAGACGGATGGCGACATTATTCATTCAACGGATTCACATTATTTGCTTTTGCTTTCATTTCTTTGACCTTATAATTATTTTTCTTTAGTATATTATATAATTTCGGAATGCATTAGTAAGAATAAAACAAATTTCATGCATTATCAAATTTTCACTGTGAGTATTATTTCAGAAATTTTTCATTATCTAATAATTCATGTTCGAAGGTAGATGCTAGTAATTGTAGACTTTTGGATAAAAGTGGGTAAATTTGATAAGCTTTAGCTATTGTGAATTAAATTTCGTTTAATAAATTAATATCAGCGTGTTTGCATAGTTATGTCTGATTATGTGCGGGAGTATCTCCTTATTTGTTTGTTATTGCATCTAGAAATGTTTAAGTAGATAGGCCCATGCCCCGTCAGACTTCAGTAAAGGTCGAACTTTTAATAGAAATAACTAAACTTTCATTCGCATATAATACTTAACCATTAGAGCATAATCATAAGTTAATAGATTTAAATTAAGATCATTATTTACCAGGAATTTATCCACATCGTGTTCGTGATCAGATATATTGAATGTTTTACTAATTATTACACTTTGATTATAATTTCATGCCTGTTATCGACAATTATTTCAAAATTTTAAAAATTATGAAGGTTTTTCAAATAAATTATGTCTAATTGTTTACTTTTTTCTTTACATGTTCCTCTTTTACTCTTTTCTTATTTCAATATTGTAAGCTTTTCAACTTTTCTCAAAGTGAATGATCAAGTAGATATTTCCGGGCATAGTCAGGCATCACGATGGCATTCAAATTATTCAATTCTAATACTAATATAAAGTCTACTCTAGATAATTCTATCAGTTATTCGTAGATTTTTATTAATAACTGATTGTTCGAGTATGAATAATACAGTTATATTTACTTACATATATTATTGACTATTAAATTGCGATTCTGCTCTCTAAATCTGAATCAGTCAAAATCTACTGATAATCAGTGAAATTTGACTGATTCAAATAGCTAAAAAGAGGTTACTGCAAATCAGTAAAATTTCACTCATTACTTCAGTGGAAATCAACTGATTTAACAGTGAAAAATATTTTTTCCATTGATTCAATCAGTGAAAATTAACTGATTTTTCAGTGAAAAATATTTTTGCACTGATGAATCAGTGAAAATTCGACTGATTCAGATTTAGAGAGTGAGTGCAATGTTCGATAAGAAGAATTATTTTAATGCTTGATATGGTGATTTTTACCAAGATAGTTTACTTCATTAAGACATTATCAAGTCTGGTTCAGGAATTAGAAATAAATAAATCGTAGGACTAATAATTTTTCAAAAAATAACTGTAATTTTATTCATTCTATATGTTTATTTTATTATTTGTGTGTCTGGACATGCACGGATGTATCTACTTTAACTGATTTTGTCTTAAGTACATTGTCATCTGAATGGCTTAATTATTCACAAAGAAATTAAGAAAATGATAATTAAAAGGTTTAGCACGCTTTTTCACATTTTTAATATTTTGAAAAACATGAATTCATGTTTGTTAAGAAAGTGTCCAACGATTAATTGCAGTCAAATGCATTTACGATGTTTTCACTTTTTTATTCTATTCCACTATCTCTCCCTAGTCTTTTCTTCTTATTCTCGCGCTCTCTCGTTCTCCTCTCTCTTCTCTCCTCTCTTTCTTTCTTCTCTCTCAAACGCGTGCGCGTGAGTAGGCGAGAGATCCGGCCAGAGTAAGGTACAAAGGGTGGAGACAAAGGGAAGCACCGCCCCTGAGATACTAAAACAATGGAGGCTGAACAATAGATTGCTGCTGCAAATTTCTGCCGGTAATCGAAAGTACTCGAGAAACGAGGAATTCAGCGTTAATGTTTAATAAAAAAATTATGAGAGTCGTTCGTTGCAAAAAGCATCTTTTCATCGGTATTAAACTTAGTGATTTTCACCCAAAAGAAAAAAAAAATTTTGTTCTTATCGTGTTCATACTTTATTCAGGATAATTCTGATTTTTTAAATAAAAACACTGTTCGTTGAAGCATATGATTAAAATTGATAAATTTTAATAAATCGTAAAATTTTCTTCATTTGCAATAATTTTGAATAATAAAATTTTATTTGTTTCAAGTTGTTATGCTTGAATTATATAAAGGCTTATTTTCGAAGTATATGATTGGCAAAATTATCATAATTATAGCTTTGCTTTATTGCTTGCCTCAATGAAATTGATATGATAGTGCTTTAAAAGATATAATAATAATCTTATAACACAAAGCTGTTTTACGGCTAAATTGGAATATTCAACTTTTATCGTAAAAGGAGAATTGATTCATTATGAATGCAAGGATAAACAAAGATTGAATTTTCTTTTTGAGTTTTCAGAAAAGTGGAGAACGGAGCTTCAATTTAATTCGAAATTTGTAATTCTCCTGTATTTATCAAAAATAAGTGGACCATTTCGATAAAAAAAAATGTTCTCCCGGGAGATCTGAGCAGGAAAAAGGCCAAAGTGTGGCCCAAGCTTTGTGCCTCCACAGGAAAAGGGTCGAGTTCAAGGAGTTTTAGGTGGACGATACTTATCCTCTGAAAAAGTTGGTTTAATCCAGGTCGAGTGGAGGATTGTTGAAGGAAGAGAGGGATGACAAGAGAGCAAAGAGAAAAAGGACTCGCGTGCCAAAGTGAACCGTTGATCCGGAATTGGAGAACGATCTTATTGAATGACCAACTTTACCAAAAAGCAAATGAATTTTTTACTATTATTTAAGTAAACAATTTCGTATTTAGTGTTTTTTCGTATCTCGCATATTTTAGTTAAAAAATAGAATTTTTGATTTTCAATAGTATTTAAAAAGAAGAAAACAATAAATATACATTTAAAAAGTGTCAGAATAAAAATTTGTAAATCTTTTTCGAATGAATAATTTTACATTCTATAGTTTTTTCGTATCACGCATAACTTAACTGCAAAATGAAATTTGATAATCGATCTTTTGCAAGTTTTACAATATTTTAACTTCGTTAATTTGGGTTTGATTAAAAAATGTCATGAGAATAATTGATAGAACTTTATTAGCAGTATCAGGAATCAATATAGCAATGTTTGATATTTTCAAAAAGTAGTTTTTAAAAACATCAAAAATGCCCTGATTCTTAAAAAATTTATCGGATATGGCTGGTTTTAAAAAGAAACAACGGCAGACGGGCTGACAGGATTGAAAACCCCCTTTTTTTTATTCCAGGAGTCATGACACGTGGACATTTGTCAAAATCCATCTTTGCCTGGAATTGAATATTAGGAAACCGCTAATTGCATATTAGTACTCAACCAATCACTGCGCTTTAATACTTATCAAAAATTCTAAGCGTTGTGATTGATTAACAGATTTGTTCAAAGTACTAATTTACTTATAACTTTACTCAATTATAAATTACCACTTCTTCTAATCGGTCCTCCAGTTGGTTTCATATACAAAATCATCACTTTTCTCTAAATCTAAATTAGTGAAAAGTGAGCTACTAATTCAATTTAATAAAAATTTCTACTAATCATTAATCATTTTATATATTTTCATATTAATTACTTTTAAAACACTTCGTAACTACTAATGGAATAAGTAGAAAATGGCTAATATTTTGTACTATTTTCCACTAAGGTGAATTAGTGGCTCACTTTTAGAAAAGTTTTAGAAAGATGATTCCTAAAAATGATATAACCAATATTTTATCCTTCTGAACATACACTTTTAAAAATGTTTGTGATCTTCCAATACTTAAATGAAATTTGATTACCAAAATGTAATGTTAAATTACACTCGAGGTATTGTGAACTTTTGGTAACAAACTTCCATTACAGTATTGCGAAATTACCACAGAAATTTTGTACAGCGTTTACAAATTTTCCAAAAAAATTCTACCCTTTAGTTCGTATTTTTGAAACTTTAGTACGAAAATGGTTAAGAATGCCTCGATTCTACAAGAATAATAAATATTTAAAGAATTTGAAAATCTTTCTGTGGAAAAAAAAACGCTTTCGACTGCGCTGGGATTCGAGCCCAGGTCTTTCGATTGCCGGTCGACTGCTCTAACCACTGACCGGCAATCGAAAGACCTGGGCTCGAATCCCAGCGCAGTCGAAAGCGTTTTTTTTCCACAGAAAGATTTTCAAATTCTTTAAATATTGAATTCATTTGCATTATTTGCGATATAAGAATATGAAATTATCTACCAGGACACCTGTCGGCAACGTATCCTATTTGATACACGACAAGTGATTCTCCGATAATGTAGGCAGTGGCATAAATTTCAAACTCAACTAATTAATTTGAAATAATAAATATACCTTGTACACTCTAAAAACGGAATATTGACTGTCGAACAATTCCGTTCACTATGAATGGATTTTCTACTCAAAATTGGCATAAGAGGAAATCCTCTAACAGTTTAAGTATTTTCGTTTCAAGTGCTATCATTTTACTGCCAAAGTTTTTCCTTTGGTCTGGAAATAAAATCCTTTGTCGTACGAAGGAAGTATAATTTCGATGTTAAAAGAAAACAAATTCTATGATATAACCTATAAGAAATGTACACAAGCCAAACTTTGACAAATCCCAATATTCAATCGATCATTTTCAATAATATAATAACGACCCGTCTTAGATTTCAGCTTAAAGAAATTTTAAGATATAACTTTGCTTACATTACAAATTTTTCAATACGTGTAAAATTGAAAGTTCATGATCTATTAAATACATAATGTTGAAAAAGTGTCACAAAATTATTTTTAAACTTTGTTGCATTTTAAATTTCACAATAAATTCTATAGTAAACATTTTACTAATAATTTCGAATCATAATATTTGTTTACAAATAAAAAACAACTGTATATTTCATAAAATAAATAAATTGTATAAAAAATTATACATATACGAAACTGTTTTACGGAAAAAATGTGTAGCTGTCACAAGGATATTTTAGGTTATAGTAGCCACATTTATGGTTAGGATAGTTAATAATATAGCTTGAACAGCAATATGTTTCTTTGTACCAGCTACACATTTTTTTGCGTGTAATGCTTTTATTGACATTCTTGGGAATATCTTTGAATTGTCATCAGAAGCAATGAAAAATAAGGTTATGCGGATCAAAATTGTTTGTTTTGGTATACGAACCTTTCAAAATTTCTACGTCGCACTCTGGGATTCCTAATAATTTGTAGAAATCCATTATTTGATTTCGTTAATTGATTTTGATCATAAATAAATATATTCTTCGTAGTTGGCACCGTACTGACAAAATATCTGTGAACAGATTAGCACCAGACGATGTACACTGACTAATGCGCAGGCGCACTTCGTCTCCTAGTCTAGAAATGCAATCCTTACATAATTAGAGGATTTCTTTTCAGAGTAAAAAAAAATCGTTCATTGCTAAAAATATTTTCTTTTTGCATCTCACAGATGAATTTTGTAACAGGAAGAAGATTCTGTTGGTAAACAAAAGGAATATGCTTAATTTCAATGGATGCATTCTGAAAAGAACGTAATTTCACTATGGATAGACTTTTTTTTAGAGTGTATTGGAGATAAAACTAGGCAAACTGATTTCATTAATATAAAAATATATTATTTAAAGAATTTGAAAATCTTTCTCCTAAACAAAGATACTAGTGAGTAGTACTAATCGCAGTATGAATTCACACGAATAGTCCATAAAGTCCAGCTATCTCTCCCTAATGCCGATATCGTTATGGGTCTGGTTTTGCAGAACCATGTAACAGAATGAAAATGAACGGTAGAGCACAATACTCTTATACAGAATGTACACAGTACAAATACAGAACGACCAAACACGTGAAATCGATTTCGTGCAAATAATCGGATACTGGGTTCTGGAAAGGGCGGAATAGGGTGACCGGGGGGGATGTACGTCAGTGGCAATCAAAGGGGGAGGGAGGAGGCCGAGGAGGAGCGTAGTCGCATAATTCAGAATCGACAAAGCGGCAGATTATGGAAATAGAGTCCCTGAGTTGGTGCCGGGACTCTCTCTTTCTCTCTCTTTATACGCACTCATATATATATATATATATGTATTTCTCTCTCGAACTTCCCCTCCACCCACAAGCGCAGTATGTGTGTAAAGTTGCGCGGTGTTGCCATGCCGACCATTGCCGCTTTCTCTCTCTCACTCTTGTACCCTCTTTGTAAATGCAATTTTCCCTCTCTTTATATCTCTCTCTCTCTCTCTCCCTTGCCACCCACTCCGAGCTCCGCCACTGCCACCGTTTCGAACTGCGTCTACACCGCACCGCCGTCACCATTGCTATCCACCTATCCAACCCACCCTCGAGAATGCCTGCATCTCGTCTCTCTAACGACTTGTTGTTAATGTTGTATCAATTCAACCCTGCAACATGCTCGCAATGCCAGCGTCTGTAACTTACTGGGATGGTTACCTTCAAGGGCGCTTGCACCTGCCGCACTTAGTATAAGTGCATGCTTGTGTACCATGCAGGCTTATCTGGACTCTGAAAAGGAATTACTGAATATTAGTAATACTTTCTAAACATCAGTAAGTACTTGCTTCTTTTCAGTAAGTTGGTTTAACGCTACGGAAATTACTGTTAAGGGGGTCTCCTTATCTAGAACTTTCAAAAAATCGATTTTTTTTTTTTGTTTCAATCGATGGATCTATTATCAGAGAATATTGTCGCAAAATTTTACAGTCCATATCGGAATAGTTTTGATGGTAGAGTTCCGAGCACGATTAAAGGAGAACCAATTAAGCTATTATTATAAACTTTTTTTTTATTTGTAGGTAATTAAAATGCGCATATAGTGAACCTTTAGTTTTCATGATACAGTATTTATTTTCATTATAAATAACGCATTTTAAACAAACAAAAACGGTGAAAAATTTGATTTTTCTGGAAAGTAACTCAAAAGATCGATAAAAAAATTTTTTTTTACAATTTTTAGGTTCACTATAAGCGGAAGACCCTTCTGAATAAAAAAAAACAAATATATATGTGTTTCAGATGAAAACTTTGGACAATATCATGCACGCAACATTAATTGTCCGTGCACCGAAAAATTTTTTTTCCCGAGAATTCTAGTTTATTAGTCTATTAACAATTAAATTCAATTAATATTGCTATGCTGTTATTACAAAACTCCGCTGTAAAAAGAATATCTTCTGCATTTATTACTTTTTCACTGTGTAAACAAAAATTTATTTTTGTCAATAATTCTTTAAAATCCACTTTTATCAATATAAATTTTGCTCTAGTAGATCATAAACGTAAAGTTGTTTATTGGTTACGTTTAATACATGCGCCTGAAAGGATCTGTCCGTCAAATCAACTTGCTTTCTTTGTTTTTCATACTGAACTTGAACTTTGTCATTTCAACTAGGATTGCAAAGTTGACGCCTGTCCTAACTGGGCAAAATAGTATACGGGTACAAGGAATTTTTTTCGGTGTGGTGAGACGCTGCGCGGGATCTTCGATAAGTCCGAGATTTTTTCTTGTTTCCAAATGAAAATTTTTTTTTTAACAAGTTCTAATATCTACCTAAATATATGCGAAAAATCTTTGACCAGTGTTTTTATTTTCTGCTTCAAAGAAAATTGGGAAAAAGTACCTTTTTTGAAGGTTCTGGATAAGGAGACCCCCTTAAGGCCGTGTGGTAAGGACTGTCATTACCAATTATATACGACCGCTTTGTTAATAAAACAATAATTTTTAAAAATCTTCCGAAGAAGACAGCAATGTAGGAATATATAACGCATTACTGTCTTTGGAAAATTTTTTTAAATTATTATTTTAATTATAAAGCGGCCGTATACACAGAAAAAAAAGTCTTAAATGAACTCCAAAAATGGGCTTCTTTTTAGGTGTGATATAAAGCTGACCATTAGAGAAGGACAGACTTATGCGCTTATACACGGGGTAGCTAAATTTAAGCCAAAATCGTCTGTTAGACGTGACAAATTCAAGACTTTTTTTTCATGTATAATTGGTAATGACAGGCCTTACCACACAGCCTTAATTATAAAGTATATTCTAAATAATAGTAAGTCCTATATGCTAAAATAAAGCAGATCTGTTACTGAACTTTATCTTGCTAAAAATAAGTAAAGGAAATTCTGAAAAATAATAAGTGGTTGATGTTGAATAGCAAATTATGATCTGTTTTTTAGCAACTCAAAAATGCTAAAAGTCACTCTCTAAATTTGAATCAGTAAAAATCTACTGATTATCAGTGAAATTTGAATGATTCAAATAGCTAAAAAGAGGTTACTGTAAATCAGTCAAATTTCACTGATTATTTCAGTGAAAATTGACTGGTTTGACAGTGAAAAATATTTTTTCACTGATGAATCAGTAAAAAGCCAAATAACTAATTCAATCAGTGAAAATTTGACTGATTCAAATTTAGAGAGCGGAGAAACTTTTTATATGAATTTTTAATAAAGTATTTTATAATTTAGGGACAAAAGTATCACTCTGAGAATTTTAGTCAGTAAAAATACTAATTTTTAAAAAAATGATATGAAACTTTAGCATATATTATAGAAAATTCTACTATAATTCATACTAAAGTTTCATATCATTTTTTTAAACTTTAGTATTTTTATTAATTATAAATAACTGGCTTATACTGACTAAAATTCTCAGTGATACTATTGTCCCTAAATTGTGAAATACTTTAATAAAAATTCATTAAAGAGGTTTCACAGTCTAGAAAATTAGTTGAAATTAACTGTTTTATAGCTGAATTTTAGTCACTAATTAGTCTTAGTAAAAAAACTACCAATTAAAATTGAAAGGTTTGAACAGGATTTAAAAAATAA
The DNA here is from genome assembly GCA_030998225.1 of Diplolepis rosae. Taxonomy (NCBI): domain Eukaryota; kingdom Metazoa; phylum Arthropoda; class Insecta; order Hymenoptera; family Diplolepididae; genus Diplolepis; species Diplolepis rosae. The sequence goes on along the minus strand of JAPYXD010000555.1, from coordinate 23,012,259 downwards.
TAGCTAAATTTTACTTAAAATTACTAATTTCTGATTCTAAAGAAATGCATTATTTACTACTTTTTTAATACAACCTTAATTGTAGTAGATGTGCTAAAATAAGGCAAATCTGTTACTGAACTTTATCTTGCTAAAAATAAGTAAAGGAAATTCTGAAAAATAATAAGTGGTTGATGTTGAATAGCAAATTATGATCTGTTTTTTAGCAATTCAAAAATGCTAAAAGGCACTCTCTAAATTTGAATCAGTCAAAACCTACTGATTATCGGTGAAATTTTACTGATTCAAATAGCTAAAAAGAGGTTACTGTAAATCAGTCAAATTTCACTGATTATTTCAGTGAAAATTGACTGGTTTGACAGTGAAAAATATTTTTTTCACTGATGAATCTGTGAAAAGGCAAATCACTGATTCAATCAGTGAAAATTCGACTGATTCAGATTTAGAGAGCAGTAGAAAACTGCTAAAGGACAGTAGGTACATTCTGATTTTAGGCAAGCCACTTGCTAAATTTTAGTTTGAAGAACTCTAAAATATTTAGCAAATGATTTACTGATATTTATCTAAAAAAATGCTGAAAAGCATCAGTAAGTACATTCTAACTTTTATTAAGTCACTTCCTAAAATTTAGCTTGAAGCACCATAAAATATTTAGCAAATTACTTTTTTTAGTAGAATTTTAAGGATTTTTATCAATGATTGAACACAGAAAAACAAAGTGTTATTTTAAACCTGGATCGGTGTTAAATTAATCCGAAAAAAATTGTATCCAAAGGGTGTTATTATAACACTGGAATTAATGTAGCAACACATTAGCAACATATACAAATTTAAATTAATTTAAATTACAACCTGAAGTTGTATAACAAATTTAGAAAACTTCACACGACATATATTACACTTAATTTTTCTATGAATTCTAGCTATAAATCAATTGATTTCAATTAATTTCTCTCTGTACAATTGATTGTGAAGCTAGAATTCATGTACTGATTTGAATTAGTAAAATAAAACTAAATGAAGTTAAAAGGAAAAGTTAATTTAGAATAGAGTAACGGATTCTAATTAATCAAGGATTTCAACTTCTTGAAAATAAAAAAATTCTAATTGAAGTTGAAATTAAAATTGTTCACACTCATGTCATTTTCGACTGAAAATGAATAAAAAGTTACTGATTGACAAAAATGGATCATTTATTTCAATTCTGTCAAATTTTGATAATTTCGAATTGAATGAGGATTCAAAAACTTATTTGTAGATATGAGAAAGAAAAGGAATTTCTTTAAATTATGGAAACAGTTTTAAACTGATTCTTGCGGTAAAAATAAATATTTCAGAAAAGTAGTCAAATGCTATAAAAAATGACTTTATCATAATTTCTTACCAACCCGAATTTGCCAAACTTTGCTCATGATAATGTTTTCCTTTTGAAAATCAGTCAGCGACTCTAATAGATTATCGTACGATTAACGTGATTTTGCGATTTTGGAAATTAGTTCCAGAAAATAAGCATCGAAAGGAAGTTCAGCACGTCAGTATAATTAATGATCTCATCGCTTGTTTTCTCGAACAATAGGCAAATCGATCGACTTACTTTGACGACGCGTACCCCAGGAATCGTTTTTACAACTTCCTCGAGGAAGTTGTATCCTCCCCTAAACAAAATCCAATAGCGTAATCGACGAATGAACAAATTTAAAAATCGTCTTATGTTCTAGAAAGCAAAACAAGCGTGTAAATTTGTGAGCTATATACTTACGAAAATTAAAAGACAGTTTAACACAATTTCTCAAGTCCCAATAAGATTGTTCACATGCTCAATTAACAATCGCGGGGTGCATGAATATTCCTCAAATTCCATATTTATTTTACCGAAATTCATGTGATATAGAATTACCACCTGCTCTAATCATTATCTTTCTGAATCATCACTTAAACCCTCTCTAATAATAGCTATATAATTATTAAAGGGATCATATAAAATGAAAAATATTATTTTTTTTTATGAAAAACATTTGAAACACAGAAAAATAATTTTATGCATACATTTTATTCTTGGCCGAACTTTTTTCTTATCGCTTCGAGTCAAATTTTCAAAAATGCTGCGATTCTAATAAATCACGGATCATTGTCTCAAGGAAAAGATTATCTACAACTTGACAGTTTCCAATTTTTGAAGATTAATCAATTGTTATTAAATTCAATATTTTGAATATAAAAATGTTGTGTTGGAAATTTGTTTTTTAAAAGTTTCAGCTATTAAAAATTTATTTTCAAAAATGGAAAACGGTCAATTTGTAGAAAATCTTTTCCCTGAAAAAATGACCCGTGATTTATTAAAATCGTATAACTTATCAAAATTTGGCTCGAAACAATTGGAAAAAAAGTTCGGGCAAAAATAAAATTTATTAATAACATTATTTTTCTGTGTTTCAGATTTTTTTCTTGGAAAATAATATTTCCTCTTTTAAATAATCCCTTTAATGATAATATTGCTATTCTTGAAAGCAAAATTATCTATTTTTGCTTGAGGCCTAATTTTTGCGAGTATACTACCTTAACCTCATTTTCATTTTTCCAAGTAGTCATTTGTTATCATATTTACATTTCCGAATTACTATCCCACATAAATTCCACTCCATCAAATTGTCATGTGACAGAAAAACCATATGACAAGGTAGTTGATTCACGAAAATTAGACCTCAGGCAGAAATAGATAATTTTGCTTTCATGAATAGCAATATTATTATTGAAGGGTTATTTTGGAAGAGAAAAGATTAATTTCCATGAACAAAATTTGAATACAGAAAAATAATTTTATTAATAAATTTTATTTTTGCCTCAACTTTTTTTCTTATCGCTTCTTACCAAATTTTAAAAAATTATGCGATTTTAATAAATTATAAGTCACTTTTTCAAGAAAAAGATTCCCTACGACTTAACCATCTCCAGTTTTCGAAAATGAATAAATTATTATCAAATTCAGCAATTTGTTTATAAAAATTTCGTTTTGGAAAATTTTTTTTTAATGGTGTCAGCCACTAAAGAATTTATTTTTAAAATCGGAAACTGTGAAGTTGTTAAAAATATTTTTTCTGAAAAAATGATTCATGATTTATTAGATCGCATGATTTTTTTAAATTTGGTAAGAAGCGATAAGAAAAAAAGTTGGGTCAAAAATAAAATTTATAAATAAAATTATTTTTCTGTGTTTCAAATTTTTTTCTGGTAAAATAATCTTTTCTCTTTCAAACTATCCCTTCAATAATAATATTACTATTCTTGAAAACAAAATTATCTATTTTTGCCTGAGGTCTAATTTTCGTGGATGAAAACTGCCTTAAATCACATCCTTTAATTCTTTCGTTCTAAATAATAATCCATTATCCTCCTAATATTTTTTCTAACTTCAATATACGCATCTAGTTAAAGGCATAAAAGCTACAATCAATACTGGCCCAATATTGGCACAAAAACTTTGTCTATACTAGAGCCACGTTTTCAACCAATTTTTCCGAGGTTGTCTCGTTATTAGGCCCAAATTGGCAGACATTTCTGTTCCGGTATTAAAAAATGGCTATGCCACGTTGGCCTAATATTGGTTAAAGTTTAAAATAATTGGATTCGAAATAATATTTTTTAATAAATTTTAATAAATATTTTTCACTATCAAATCAGTCAATTTCCACTGAAATAACCAGTGAAATCTGATTGATTTACAGTAACCTCTTTTTAGCTATTTGAATCAGTCAAATTTCACTGATAATCAGTAGATTTTGACTGATTCAAATTTAGAGAGTACATATTAGGTATCGAAGATCAATGAAATAACGATTGTGCATGTTTGAATATGTAATAAATCGGAAGGGGACCTAAAATCCAACCGACAGATTTAAAAGTAGCCTGTTTTCAAGTCTCGAGTGAAGAAACCTTGGCATAGTCCAAACGTTCAAAGAGGGTCTTCTTAACGACCGTATCAATTCGCATTTTCTCCCATTCACGCGCATTCTAATTCTCAACCCGCGGCATATGTATGGCTCTACGGGCGGTTCCATAAGACTTTTGTATCGAAGAAACGCGACATAAATTGTCCTGATTTTCGTCATCACAGATTTAGGCACACGTGGCACTGTCTAGGGTTGCGGTGAATAGAAATAATAAAATCCCATGTCCCAATTTTACGCTCCGTCTTTTATATTCATTCTCTTCATCTTTTCAGACAATTTTAAATTCTTTAATTCAATCGAGTCATTTAATTGACTCAGAATTGAACATTTTTTCGGTATATGTATTTTTCGTTTTAAAATGTGTTTACGATCTTACCAGTTTCTTTCAGATTAAACCTGAACGGTATAAAAGTTCTATCCGCTTAAATTCGACTTTATCGAAGATCAAAGAAGGGATTCAGATTGGAATTGGTTTCGATTCAGAGAATAAAGTCATTAAATGAAATATATTATACAGTTGTTACAAACTGATTTCTAGTTCGCTCGGATGAACCTTGATGCGTGTACGTTAATTTTTGTTTGGATATTTTTTGGTGTACTTAGTTGGCTTAAGGGTCCAAAAAAATTGTAAACTCAAGGTTTCATATTTTCAAACGTTTCGACTCAGGTTGAAGTCCTCATCAGTGAGAATTTATTTCTATAAAAAATACAACTTATTAAAGCTAAGGTAGTGACACGGATAGAATCGGAATCAAAATCTATTTAAGATTTACTTCGGTTTCATTCAAATGGTATTTAGAGCATAGAAATAAAAAAAATTGTTATGGCCTTGATTGTATTTCCGGTCTTACCAGTTTCTTGCCGATTGAACCTGAAAAGTACGAAAATTGTATCTGAATAAATTCTATTTAGTTGGAGATCAAAAAAGTGATTCAGGTTTGAATTTATTTCGAAGTCATTTGAACTGATTTTTTAAGGAACACACGGATTGAGTCGGAATGGAAACTTGTTTTAAAAGAATCTCTGTTTTATTCAAATTTTATTTAGAACAGACAAATGAAAAATAAATTTTAAATGAATTTCAAATTGTTTTTTAAGGTAATTAAACGAGATGCAGTTTTAACATCTCATCAACCAATTTTTAAAAAACTTAATATAGTTGTCGTGCCAAAAATGAGTCTCTGGAAATAAAGTTTTCTATGATTTTAAGACTTGAAATTATATTACCAGTTGTGTCCTGTAAAATAAAAAACACTTTATGAAATAATTCAAAAATTATGAAAATTATTACTTTCAATAATATTTTTTGTAATGGAAATTTCCTTACTATCGCTTCTCACCAATTTTTTCAAAAATAATTGGATTTTCAAAAATCATGACTTATTTTTTAGGGAAAAATATTTTGAGACTATGTTTTAAAATTTAAAAATTTTAAATAATACTTATATTTGGAGAATTTTTATTTATTTTTAAAATTGGAAAAACTTGAGTTACAGAAAATTTTTTCCCAGAAAAAATAAGCTGTGATTTATTAAAATTTAAACGTTTTCAAAAAATGTATACAAAGCGGCAGTAGAAAAAAATGTAATTGCAAATAATATTAATAAAAGTATTATTTTTTATGAATTGAAAGTTTTTTTTATAAAGAATAATATTTTTCCTTTCATGAGACACGAATGATAATATGATTTCAAGTCTTAAAATCGTAGAATAACTTTTTTCCCAAAGACCTAATTTTTGGCACGAAAACAACCTTGAAGAAAATTTTAATCAATGACAAATATTCTTTCACCGACCTTCTCAAATTGAATTTTTTACGGAAAGAAACGTATTCAGAGACGCTTAACTTCTTTTCTAATGCAAATGTTTAGTGGCAAATTTATGGTCTACTACCTGTCCATTTCGTGAGAATCATACGTGTGTCGCGTATGACATGTAAGAGGTCCGGTGCATAATGTGATTGATTGTCAGAGCAAGTTATTCCATGCGGAAGGGAGAAGTGAAAGGACGAATTGTAAGTTGATTGAGCGAAATACGGATGCATTCTGTGACCACACAGCCTGCAAATGATCCAGAAAATCAAAACCATGCTCTTCAATCTTCAAAAGACATTTTACATTCTTTTGTATAATTTATCGTTATTTTATCTTCATACTTTTATTGAAAGTAAAAAAAGAATAAAAAGGAAATTTCGACTTATATAGATGTTATGTGAATTGAATTAATCTTTCATAGTAATTTTTCATTTACGTCTACATGCAAAAAATATTTCAAAACTTTTGCACTTTCTTTATAAATAATTTCAAGTCTGATTAAAAAATATTTCACAAATATGTGCTTTGTAGAGAGCGTGAAAAGTAGCATTTTATGTGATAGGGCTAATTAGGAGAAAAAGTTCAAACAAGTTGAATAGAGTAAAAGTTACTAAAATCCATGAAAGTTGGAGGAGGTGGCGTGAATGTCGCAGGTACGCTAATTGCTTTGTTTAATTCACCTGAGCTTGAAAGAGCCGCGTGCCAGTTCTCAACAGTATCCGTAATGCTATTTACATCCAAAAAATATGTAAATCTGACGTTTATAAAGCCATATATCAAACTGGCTTTTCTATAATCCTCGGCAGACACAAGGTAGAAAGAAAAAGTAGGCAAGGTAGGCTTCAAATTCTGAAGTACAAGTGTACTTACTCTAATATTAATTCCAATCAGCAGCTTTTTCTAATACATTTTGAACAGTAACTGATATATAACTATGCAATCAGTTGTTTTCAGTTATATTCATAGAGGAAGCAATAAAAATCAACTGATTGCAAATCTGGAATTCAATGACTGATTCGAATTTAAAGAAACTACTGATTGAACCTATGTTTGTATTAAAAAAGTAGTAAATAATGCATTTTTTTAGAATCATAAATTGGTAATTTTAAGTAAAATTTAGCCATTATTTTTTAAATCCTGTTCAACACTTATAATTTTAATTGGTAGTTTTTTTACTAAGACTAATCAGTGATTAAAATTCAGCTATAAAATGGTTAATTTCAACTTTTTAAATGAATTTTTATTAAAGTATTTCTCAATTTAGGGACAAGAGTATCACTCTGAGAATTTTAGTCAGTAAAAATACTAAAGTTTAAAAAATGATATGAAATTTTAGTATGAATTATAGTAAAATTCACTATAATATATGCTAAAGTTTCATATCATTTTTTTAAACATTAGTAATTTTGTACAATTTTCAATTTTTATACGTAAATTTAGTTTGACCTATTCTATAGTTTCAAAAGTGCAATCCATTTATATCGGTTGTCAACACAATGTCTATCCGTCACATGTGTAATTTTTAAGGTTCTTCCTTTGCATTTTTTATAGAAAAATTCTGCACACTTTTTATTTATTTTTTGTTCGAATTTAGTTAGTATGGACCAATTATATGGTTTACATGTGCAATTTTATCATAATGTTATCCGTCACACGTGTTCAAATTTTTTAAGTCCCTTCCCTATGTATTTTTATAGCAAATTTTGTACAATTTTCAATTTTTTATTCGTAAATTTAGTTAGACCTATTCTATAGTTTCACAAGTGCAATTCATTTATATCGTTTGTCAACACAATGTTTATCCGTCACACGTGCAATTTTTTATTCCTTTCTTTCTTTGTATTTTTATAGAAATAAATCTCACTGAATGAGGACTCCTATCTGAGTCGAAACGTTTGAGGAAAAAATGAAACCCTGAGTTTACATTATTTCTGGACCCTAAAGCCAAAGTAAAAAATCATCTATCTATTAATATTATTGAGGGTCGATATAAGCCAGTTATTTATAAGTATTTTTACTGACTAAAATTCTCAGAGTGATACTTTTGTCCCCAAATTATAAAATACTTTATTAAAAATTCATATAAAAAGTTTCTCCGCTCTCTAAATTTGAATCAGTCAAATTTTTACTGATTGAATTAATTATTTGGCTTTTTACTGATTCATCAGTGCAAAAATATTTTTCACTGACAAATCAGTTAATTTTCACTGATTGCATAAATCAAAAAAATATTTTTCACTGTTAAATCAGTTGATTTCCACTTATATAATCAGTGAAATTTGACTGATTTACAGTAACCTCTTTTTAGCTATTTGAATCAGTCGAATTTCACTGATAATCAGTAGATTTTGACTAATTCAGATTTAGAGAGCGTGTAGTTAATGTAACTCATAACAACTAATTGTATAGATAAAACTCAGTCACTGTTTGAATTAAATGAAAAAAAACTGACTGCAACTCTATAAGTGAATTTAATTTGAAGCGTTTTTACTAATTTCAATTAGTGACGCATTTCTAACTCTTTATTCAGATTTTGAGCCAAATACACTGATGAATCAGTTGAATTCATCTGATTAAATACCAAAAAATATTCACTTAATGAAAGCAGTAGAAAATACAAATTAAAATGATTAGAAATAATTTCCTTATTAGTACAATGAGAAAGCTGTACTGCTTCATTAGTACAAATCTCAAATTTACCTTAAACAGGCTCTATCTATATTTCGTTAATAATGTTTGATTATTAGTCAGAAGTTACTGACCCTAAAGTAAGTAGTCAGTCACTGATTAAAACTGTTAAGAATTGTGACTGATTCAGGTTCAGAGAGCATTCATATGCTTACCTCTATTTCAAAATGTGAAGTATAAATATAATATCTACAATACAAATAGTAATATTCAAAATATTAATATCTACTCCCTAAATCTATATCAGTGAAATTCACTGGAAAATATTGCATATATACATTGATTGCCAGTGTATCACGGCAGAGGCCTTAACACTGCTAATTAGTGTATATGCACTGTTTATCAGTGAATTTTACTGATTCAGATTTAGGGAATACGTATTTTTATATGTATGGTGATATTTGCAATACACATAGTAATCCATGCAATATTTTATTCTTTTATTATGGACATGCATAAGAATTAAAAATTTGTCTAGTTTAGATTTAGAAAGTAAAAAATGTTATATTTTTGAAATTTGATCTTGAATTGGTTAAGTGGGTTGTTTGCAGTGGTATTTGAAATCTCTTTGATCGGCACGCACTTGAGTTTATTATCTGACCACCCCGTACAGATTCTCTATTCGTCTACTCAACGAAATGCTTTGCGGACTTCCGCGCGGGCGATTTCGTATGCCGAGTACAAAACACCTTGCATCGAGGGTAGGGTCGATCGAGGATGCAGAAGAGGAAAAGAGGAAAGAGACGAGTGAACCAAGAGACAGGCTGGGATCGAATCTGCATGCCAAACCCATTTCCTATACGACGTGGCCAAACGGGCTTCTACTTCTTCTACTTTTTTCTTCCATTTATTTTTCTTCTTCCTCTTAGAGGACCAAAATGGAAAGGGTGAGGCGCTCTATCAAACATAACAATACAACCAGTCTCTGCAGTTTTTCCTTAAATTCTTGACAACTTCATAAAATTAGATTTTCCCTTTTTTATTATTTTAGCTTCATTTTCACTCTTTTATGGAATTTTCTGGGATTTTTATTATGTCTTGGGCAGAATAAAGTTATTTAGATTCGAAAATTTTTCATTATAAATTAGAGAACGATACATTTCCGGAAATTTTTCGGTACATAGTGCATAAACAAATTTTTCGGGACTAACCAGTTATGGAATAGTTTAATTAAATTTTAGCTGCTAGGCAAGCTTGAATGTTTCTCGATAATGTGCTTGGTGGCATTCAAGGTTTACTTATAGAAATTTCTTGAAATTCAAGTTCATTTACTTTATCCTTCAAAATTAATTTATTTTATTGAAAATTCATCATTTTTGGTTAAAGATTTATTCTTCCACGAAAAATTGAATAAAACTTCAGATAAAGTATTAGAAGTTTTCACTAACAATGTATAAAGTATCTGAATAGCGTTACTAACTTTATGTTTAGCCTGATCCTGAATAGATGGAAGATGATTTTTCTATCTCTATTTTCTTCCCTTCTGATCCTTTGTAAATTTGGTTATGAAATTAACGCTTGTTCCAGAAAAATAATAAAAGAACGTGAAAAAATCTGCCTCGGCCCGGATTAGAACCTGGGTCTCTGCTTTACATGAGTGGTACCCCAATCGATTACGCTTTTCACGTAAACTAAATTTATTAGAATCTCCAAAGGTTAAAAAGCGTTGAATAAAATTTCCAAAAATGATGATTCATACTACTTTGCAAAATTTCTCAACCATGTAGAAAATTTTCTCGGGCAACTCGATAGAATTATCAGATTGGAATGAAATTTTGCACTTCTTTTGAGGGTCTAAAAAGAAAGAACGAGCTCGTTGATCAGCCATGTTTTACCAACGCTTCTGGATTTATCCATAAAAACCCTTTTTGTATAAATAAAAAATTCCATTTTCTCTTCAAAATATACGAGATATGGCAAAAATGTTCAGAAACAAAATTCTCTATTTCAAAGATATTTACAAATTTCCTGATTACCATTTTTTTATAGGAGTTATATTTTTTGTATGTAAAGGACATAGAACTCAAATTTGTGTTTTTGAAGCGAATGTGGCTCTAATGGGTATAAAGTAAAAAATCGAGCGCGAGTGTCATGATGAGAATATGTTCCTTAAGGTCGATAGAACCTTAAGTAAATTGAATTTTCTTTTTCATTTGAAACCATAAACAAATTTAGTGACTTTGAGAAAATTTAATTCACATTTATAGTATAATAAAATTTACTTGAGTTTCAGTATCAAATTACAAGAATTAAACTTGAATGTATGCGAAGAATATGAGACTGAGCGCGAAGCGCGCTTAACACTAGGTTTACCAAGATGTCCAAGGGTTTACCAAGCGTTACCATTATATATCTTAAAAATACAAGTAAAAATTAATTAAAATATTCTCATAAAATACAGTAAGTTTTCTTGAATTCTTGAAATACGAATTATCTTGAAGAAAATTAACGAAAAGTTTTCTCAGAGGGGTCAAAATGACCCCTTGGTAAACTTATTGTTAAATTTGCGCGCGATGAGAATGTGGCCGCTAAGCGAACAGATTTTTAATCTTGGAAATCTATCTAACTCTAGAAAAAATCTGTTCAAGCTGTTTAGATTAAATTAGAAATACTTTTATTTTGTACAGTTGACTAGCGTCTAAATAAAGAACAATTAGACCGAATAGATACAACATAGAATTTTTATTTTTTATTTCGCAAAGCTCTCTTGTCCGAAGACAGTGCCTTAACTCATAAACTAGTCACTCTCTAAATATGAATCAGTCAAAATCTACTGATTATCAGTGAAATTTAACTGATTCAAATAGCTAAAAAGAGGCTACTGTGAATCAGTCAAATTTCACTGATTACTTCAGTAAAAATTAACTGATTCAACAGTGAAAAATATTTTTTCTATTGATGAATCAGTCAAAATTAACTGTTTTAACAGTTGAAAATATCCTTTCCACTGATGGTGTATCAGTAAAAATGCAAATCACTGATTCAATCAGTAAAAATTTGACTAAGATCTTTTATATTTCACAGGTAATTCAATATTCATTTATTTGTATATTAGTTAAGGATACTTTTAACGTATATTTTTATACTAAATCATATATTCTGTTGAAAGTAGATTGGTTTAAGAAATTTGTATTCAATGCTTACTTTTTAAGGATGATTCCGCAGGAAATGGGAAATGAAAAGGTTCTCAAAAGCCCGATTAAGACACCTCTCACAGAGTTTCCCGAACAAGAGTTTACGTCACTTATTTATTAAGTTTGTCATTGCGATACTTTGCTCTTTCCATAGCCTTTTAACAACGCTATACCGTATCTCCAACTCTCAGTCGCTTCGCTACCAACCTTCATTTATTGCCACTTGACAGATAATTACCAACAAAGTGGTGCTTTTTTTCCGTCGGTGAAGCAATAGCGCATCTTGTAGCGAGCATAAAACTTGTTCAAATATTTGAATTGAGAGAAAAGCCATTCAGGCACAATTTAATCTATTCAAAGACGCGAATACATATTTTCTCGAATATCTTCTCCAGTACTTGTTTTATTGTAATTAACGATGTTTTATAAAAAAAAAAAGGGTAGCACAAAAAACTTTCTGCTCTCTAAATATGAATCAGTCAAAATCTACTGATTATCAGTGAAACTTTACTGATTCAAATAGCTAAAAAGAGGTTACTGTAAATCAGTCAAATTCCACTGATTTCTTCAGTGAAAATTAACTGATTTAAGAGTGAAATATTTTTTCCACTGATTCAATTAGTGATAATCAACTGATTTAACAGTGAAATATATTTTTTAACTGGTGAATCAGTGAAAAGGCAAATCACTGATTCAATCAGTAAAAATTTGAATGATTCAGATTTAGAGAGTAAACCTAAATCAGTGGAATAGTCACTGATTATATCAGTGAAAATATATTAACTGATGAATCAGTACTCTGCTTTGATTTCACTGAGGAATCAGTGAACGCGCCACGTGAACATAACTTTTGAATTCGGCAATTCAAAAGTTTCATCTACACATTAATATGGATCTTTAATTTTTAATTATACATAATATAATTATACACAATAATAATTATGATATATAATAATAATTACGTAATTTCTTTTTAGTGTTGTTTAACCTAAAATAAACGAGTTCATCGATCGTTAAAATATATGGCTGATTTTATTATTCTCACCTGAAGATTTCACTGATTTAATAAGTGAGTTCAATCTATTTCTCTGATTCATCAGTCGAATTTTACTGATTTTCAGTGAAAGGCTTATAGCTGCAATTCGCAATTTTACAGGTGAATGAAAAAAGATTCTCAAAATGAAATTGCATCTTTTAATGATTACCTCTTAAATGTATTTTAAATAATATTTATATTCCTGATGAAATACTGAAATTGTGTTTGTCAATTTGGGTATTCATGTTTAAAATGTTGGTGTGCTTAATTCGAACTGGAAAATATGATTAAATAAACCAATCTGGGAGCGAAAGAGAAATATATTTTACATCAAATCTCGTTTTGGTCGAAGGGGAAAAACAAAAAACAGAACAAAAGCACTTCTTTTGAATCGTGTGGTAAATAATAATTAATCGCCATCACCGCCTCTTCCTTTTAACTTGCTGCCGCAGATTCTTAGATGCGCGACAAAGTAAAAAGTTAATCGGGAAATTTAAATTCAGCAGCTACAGTCGAATGCATGATTCTCTAATTTCGATGAAAATTATGGGCCATTTCAGTTTGTATTGCAGGGGCCTCAAAAAACCATATAATACAACGGGTGCAACTATAAAAGTGATAATCCTGACATCCTTTTAAACTCGTTGGGGTTATTTTTGGATTCTGTATCGACATTATTTTTATTCACGCTCCTAGATTCTAATGCAAATCTAAAAGCAAAATTTTCTAGTTCTCCGTTGCATCATCAATTTTTCAATAATTTTCATTATATGATGGAATATATAATCAATATCAATTATCTTACTGGATAACTTATTTTTGAATTTATGTATGACTTCAAATCCAAATATATAAAGAAAATCTGTATTATCAATGTTTATAGAATGGATTAGAAGATTTATGGTCAAAAAGTTGAGTAATTAATGACCAAATAGTTTACATATTTTTGTTAATATCTCAAGATATTTTAATTTTATTTCGTAACGAGAATATTAGGAGAAAATATTTTAGCTAGTTTTGCAATTTTTTATATCAAAAAGTCGATGTTGCAAATTATATCATTTTTGTCTACGATCTATAAGTTACTGATTATTTTTTAAGGTAGTAGATCCACGAAAATTAGATCTCAGGCAAAAATAGATAATTTTGCTTTCAAGAATAGCAATATTATTATTGAAGGGCTATTTTGGAAAAGAAAAGATTAATTTCCATGAAAAAAAATGGAAATACAGAAAAATAATTTTTTAAATAAATTTTATTTTTGTCCCAACTTTTTTTCTTATAGCTTCTTACCAAATTTTAAAAAATTATGCGATTTTAATAAATTATAAATCACTCTTTCAAGAAAAAGATTCCCTACAACTTAACCATTTCCAATTTTCGAAAATGAATAAATTATTATCAAATTCAGCAATTTGTTAATAAAAATTTCGTTTTGGAAAATATTTTTTTAATGGTTTCAGCCATTAAAGGATTTATTTTTAAAAATCAGATACGGTAAAGTTGTGAGAAATCTTTTCTCTGAAAAAATGATTCATGATTCATTAGAATCGCATAATTTTTTAAAATTTGGTAAGAAGCGATAAGAGAAAAAAGTTGGCTCAAAAATAAAATTTATTAATAAAATTATTTTTCTGTGTTTCAAATTTTGTTCATGTAAAATAATCTTTTCTCTTTCAAAATAGCCCTTCAATAATAATATTGCTATTTTTGAAAGCAAAATTATCTATTTTTTCCTGAGGTCTAATTTTCGTGGATGAAAAGTACCTTAACGGTAAGCAGAGTAGATTGCCGCCTCAAATTCAAAATTTTCATTTAGTTTTGAATTACAGAAATGTAGAGTCATGGAAGATTCATTTTCAATTCGTATACAAATACAATTCTCTTTAATTCTCTGTCCTCAAAATCCAATAAATCGCCGAAAATTCTCACCGCGTTCCAAGGTACATACCAGCAGAGCGTTATGGTTCCCCATGGCATCATAGGGTGTAAATTACCGGCTTATTTCTGTGGACAGTGCCCGGATAAATAAAAATATTTATACTGAAGCCGCGTGCACATGGACACTAAATTAAACTCGTTTTGCCTCTCTTCGGGTTATGAACTGGGCAATCATCGAAAATGGCAAAAGGCGTATTCGTGATACAGGTTGTGGCATTAATTTTAACTCAAATCGCTAAGGGGGTACTTGACGCTAATTGCTTTCTTTCCTATGACGCAGGATGAAATTTCCAAACATATGTGCACGAGTTAAGTGTTCGAGGTAGTGCTATATAAAATCATCCGAGTCTCTTTTATATTCAAGAGTCCTAAGTTATTCTTAATCCATTTCGAAAAAATAAATATTTCTGTTAATTTGGAAATTTTTTTTATGTAACTTTTTTTTCAATTTTTTCCCATTGGATGAAAAATTTAGACCATAGCTATGGGTAGAATTGACTAAAAAAATTAAGTTAACTGAGCAAAATTGTTTTGTTAACTGCAATTGGTTGATTTAAAAATATATTTTGGTTGGGTGAACTAAACTTTTGTTCATCTGATTAAACTTGTATGCCTGGGTGTGACAAAGCTTTTGGTTTAAAAGTTTTGTTAATTTTAGAAAATCTTTGAGTTGAATCGACCAAATAAATTTATTTTGATTTAATCTAGTAAATTTTTGGAATAGGACCAAGAAAAGTATTTGGTAGAATCATTCAGAAACTTTTAACCAAATTTGTATTGGATCAAGTGAACATTTTGTTGTTCATATAATAACCAAATTCTGGGATGAAAACAACCAATATTTTGTTGATTCAATCAAATCGTTTCTTCACTTCAAAGAAGCTCTTATTATTTTTATTAAACATGTTTTATGCAAAAATAAATGATTCGAAATACATAATAACACAATTCCTAAAATCCATCAATATATTACAAATTTTTTAAATTGCGTTAAGATAATATTGCTACAGATTTCTCATACGAGTTTGTTATGCAAATCAATCAAAAATTTTGGGATAAAAAGTGACAAAAAGTAAAAAATTCGCTACTTTAATAGTTTAAATCTATTCTAAGGCATTTTTCGGTTGCTTGAAATTATTTCTAGACTAAAGTACTCTGTTTGATCTGCTCTTAAAAACTGCTCTCAGCCACGTGTCATTTAAGACATGTTTCCAGTTCATGCCTGCTGTGAGCTACGATCTTGGGATAAGCATTCCCCAGTTGTCAACCTCGAATCTCGCAACTGGCTTCAATACTTTCATATCAATAAAATACCTGCACTTCAGTAACGTAACAAGACTTTGGAAATAATATATAACAAGCATTTTTAAGTAAGGAATATTTTCAAACAATGAATAAAACAAAAAAACGAATAATAATAATCATCAAGCCATCGAATTCATATTACTTATTAATTTTCCCCAATATAATGAATTTTGAGAATTCAATATGATGAAATATTGAAGAATCTAAATGGTTGGAAACTAAAGCCGTACTTGAAAATGAAAGGACTTATAAATACGCTCCTGCTGCTCACTTTTTGTCGCGACCTTTTTTCAGAGAGAGTTTTTGACAATGATTCGAGACTCGGTTCAATGACGTTGGGTCTCAGGCACCGAATCAATCGATTGATTCTTTTTTTTCTTTATATTGTGACCCGAAGTTCCATAGACTGCATTAAAGACATTACTGAATTCGTCGAGGGGGTCGAAAGGGGTTTTCCAGGGCGCATGAGAACCCTTTATCCCTTTTACGAAACCGAAAAGTTACCGACCGGAGAAATCGTTTGTTACCTTCAAATGCGTTGATTTGATTTAAATGCTGGTCGTGCTAAAAAAAATACCATAAGCCCATTAGGAAGTTTTCGGATTATTGTTATTGATGCGTATAAAATAGTATTAAATCGGACGAATCCAGTTAATTAAAGATAATTTCATGCTTACGAATGATTCATACAAAAATATAATAAAACTTATTTCCCACTGAGTCAATTGTAATTTCAGTTTTTGGATGATATTTTCATTGTCTTGGTAAATTTTGAATTATCTTATCATGTTTTCCATAATATGATTAAATCGAGATATAAACGTCTATGAGGATCAGTGCGAAAGAGAATTTGAGCGAGTTATTCGATTGGATAAAATTTGCGTCGCCTACCCTTCTTCCATAGAAAGGGTATATAGAATGTAGATTGGTGAACGCTTGAAGGGTTAGGAAGCTCGTCGTATTCATTAATCAGAAAACCCCTTTGTATCCATTACTACCATAGAGATATCGATTGCCTCAATCAGTGCATATATTTTATTTTCTACGATACATAACATAAACTTGTTACCATGGGAATTTTTAATTGTTTGCGTTGCGAGCAGTGAATATTTCATTTCAGGAATAATAAAATTATGTGATGTAAAAAGTAGACATTAGGGCGTATCGAAAAAAAAGTTATTTGCGTGAAGTTCTAATAGCAATGAAAACTTTCTTTTAGGAGTCAAAAACACCCCCTAAAGTTTCATGAAAAAAAAAATTCCTTCTGTCTCCGCATCGTAGATATAGCTAAAGATCAGAAAAAAGAAAGCACTTCTTCAAATTTGAAAACCAACAATTTCTTTTTTAGATTTTCGTTATTTTCTTAGAGTTACGGCAATTTTTTCAACTATTTTCCCATGAAATATGTGATATACGTTAAGGAGAATGTATTTAAAATATGTTACAACAATAATATATGAAGAATATCGATATTAAAATCAATTTTATTGATTTTGGGTTACAAGAAAAAATCTAAAAGTGATATATTGCTCTTTATTTCACAACAAATTTAATTTTCGGTGTCTAAATAAGGTAAAAATGTTAAAATTTGTTGTGAAATAAAGAACAATTTATCACTTTTAGATATTTTCTTGTAATCCAAAATCAATCAAATTGATTTTAATGTCGAAATTCTTCATATATTATTGTTGTAACATATTAAACTTTTTTTCGAAATTTCAAAGTCAATTAGGGAGGGTAAAATATATTTTAATGGAATTATCGCTATGCAGGTATAAATCGACTTACTTAAAACTATTTTTATTTATAATTTAAATCTCAAAAAAAAAGTTTTTGATTTTCAAATTTGAAGAAGTGCTTCGTTTTTTGTGATTTTTAGCTATATCTACGATGAGGAGACAGAAGGAATTTTTTTCTTAATGAAATTTTAGGGAATCGTTTTTGATTCCCAAAAGAAAGTTTTCATTGCTATTAGAACTTCGCGCAAATAATTTTTTTTTCGATACGCCCTAGTAGACATGGTATTTACAACTTCAAGCAATTCGACACTTCCAAAAATCAAAGATTCGAACCCCCAAAAACAAAAATTTGTATAAAAATTAAGTTCTGAACAAAAATTGAGGAGAAAAAAAATTAGGCAACCATCCAAAACTACTTTCTTCTTTTTCGTTCTTTTGATTCAAATTTGGCCGTATTTGTTTTTGAGGATTCGAATCATCAATTTTTGGAAGTGTTGTGAATTGCTTGAAATTGTCGATTATAATGAAGATTGGACGTTAGTATGAATTTGACTTTTATTCATATAAATTTGAATTCTTTTCAAGTTAACTTTGTGTTTCTGTAATTTTTACAGATATTTCAGAACAATTCACCGAACTTCTGTAAATGTGACTTGAAATTTTCGGGATCTTTCTAATATTTACCCATCAGTCTACTATATTTACGAAAAATCGGTAAAGTCTACTGGAATATCTGTAAAAGTAAGAGAATCAGTTACGCTGTTACTATTTTAAGACGTGGATTCTGAAAGTCGAACAAATTTTCTTTTTGCGTGGAATAATTAAAAATTTTGCTTATTTTGAGAGGAGAGAGTTAAAAATAAGAACAATAAAAAGACCAGAATGAAAGAAAATGTTTAAAATTGGAAATCGCTCTGATTAACAGAAGCCGTTAATAATCAAAGGCTAAATGTGGAAAAATGTTGCAGAATTTATAGTTAGTAAATAATTCGTTGAGAAAGAACAAACGATGAAATTTTCCTATGGCTAAAGGTGGATTATGAGTAGTTTTGGTGTAGCTCAACAGTAACGTTTGGCAACTAATTACCATTAACGCTCTATGAAGTTCGTTTGCAGTCTTTAGCTCGTATTTTGCCGTAAGATCAATTAAAGCGAAGTGGGTAATTACGAGCAATCCGTAACGCCGTTGAGAGCAAGAAACACAAGTCACGCGTGAAACAACATCAGCGTGACCACAATGATCGATTTGGTTGGTTAGTTAATTAACAGCTCATGCTAGAGTACATTTTCTGATATTCAAATACCAAAGACATCGTTAGATTAAACATAACGAACTCACAACTATCCTTCATTGTACAATAATTTTAACTAATTTTAACTAAAAACGGAAAGAACACCCAGAAAAAAGTTTCATTGAATCAAAGAAACATTTCTTTGATATGCGGTTAAAGCAAAAATTTCTTTAAATTGAAGAAAGTTTTGTTGATTCAAACAATTTCTTTAATGTAAACAAATCTATTTCTCTGGATCAAAGAAATTTTTTTTTAATTAACAAAACTTTTTTTAATTCAAAGAAATTTTTTCTTTGACCGTATATTAAAGAAATGTTTCTTTGATTCAAAGAAACTGTTTTCTCAGTGAAGCATAAGAAATGTTTATGAATTTTTTTTTTTTAAGTATCGACATTAGGCATTTTGAAAATTGGCCATTTTTCAGATTTCCCTTTATATGAAAATGGTCTAAATCCAAATGTTCTGCACAACTTGATTTTGCTTGAAAGAATCGAAAAATTTGCACTCAGAAAAAATATTTGCTTGAATCAAAAAAATTATTTGTTTGAAACACTTTCTTTGATGTAAAGAAATGTTTTGTTTAAATGAAACAAAATTTGTTTGATTCAAAAAAATATCTTTGGACCAAATAAATATTTGTTCGAATCGAATAAATTTCTGCATTGAATTAAACAAATTATATCTTTGACCATATATCAATGCATTAATTTCTTTGTTTTGAAGAAAAATTAATTTGATTCAAACAAATATTTATTTGGTTCAAAGATATTTTGTTTGAATCAAACAAATTTTATTTCATTTAAACAAATCATTTCTTTAAATCAAAGAAAGTCGTTCAAACAAATAATTTTCTTTGATTCAATCAAATCTTTTTTCTGAGTGTGGGAAATGATTCATAAACACCTCGAAATGAAAAATATTTCTTGATGAGATTAAATTTTGACACTGAACCTTCGCAGTTTTCAAAAACTGTGGAATAATATAAAAAATTGAAAATTTCACCCTTGCCATCTTGTAATAGTAAATGCTTAGATTTGTTTGGATATTTAGATTCCTTACGAAGAAAAATTCAGGAATTGGCTTGAACGTTTTAGAAATAATTCTGAATATAGTAGTTACATCGCCCCCAAAGTTAGAAGTTCGTTAATGCTTTTTGTTACTATTGCACATCGAATTCGCCTTTTTAGGAGGGTTTGCGTTCGTCGAACGAATTAGAGAATTTTATTGAACATTATTTCTTCTGAGTGCGTATTATTTCGACGCTGATTCGCCATCGCGGCAATATAATAGAAGAGGCGTCCTCCTTAGAGCCAATCGTGACTTTACATTACAATTGTTCCATGTTCGATCGCTACGCTCTCAGGTGGTCGCCGACAAACGATACCAAAGAACTTCTTAGGTTCTCAGTTCTTTTCTCTGTCTCGAGCGAAGACTGAAGCTACCGAACTTTTAGCCATTAAAAGCCTCTTGCAAAGAAACTTCAAGTATCACGATGAAAACTAATTTACACTTTGCAGCTCCCTGAGATTTTATTACAACCTGCAAGCTCAAGGAAGAACCAAAGCTGACTGTATTTTAATCAAAACTTTTCAAAGGAAAATATATATATATAACGCTTTAATAAAAAGGGATGAATATATTTAGAAGTTGATAAAAAGCAAGAAAAATCTGTACATTCTCATTCTGCGCGAGTTGCTTCGCGATCTTTCTACTGTGTTTTTCACGCGTTGCCAAGATTTTACCCAGAAAACAGTTTCTTTGAATCAAAGAAACATTTCTTTGATATACGATTAAAGAAAAAAGTTCTTTGAATTGAAGAAAGTTTTGTTGATTCAAAAAATTGTTCTTTAATGCAAACAAATCTATTTTATTGGACCTAAGAATTTTTTTTTGAATTAATAAAACTTTCTTTAATTCAAAGAAATCTTTTTTTTGACCGTATATCAAAGAAACATTTTTCGCAATGTTCATTTTGATTCGTATTATCTACTACGACACTATCAGAAAACTTTATTCAATTTAAGGGCATGACATACTTCGGTAATTGGAAAATTTAATTTATTTTAGATTTCTATACACTGAGAAAATAGTTTCTTTGATATACGGTCAAAGAAAAAATTGCTTTGAATTAAAGAAAGTTTTGTTAATTCAAACAACTTTTCTTCAATCCAAAGAAATACATTTTTTTACATTAAAGAACATTTTTTTGAATCAACAAAATTTTATGTAATTTGGACACAAACATGTAGAAACAGGACCAAATTGTTCACATAAAGTTCCAACTTTTCTCAAGTATTAAATGCCCTTAAGGAAATAGTTTAATTGATCCACTTAATTTGTTTTTATACAAAACTTTGTTTTATTTTCAGAAAAATAAAAAAATTTATTCACAGAATGTTTTTGCAAAAATTTGTTTTATTTAACCATAAAATTTAGTTGTCAGTAGAGGAAGAAATTTTGGTTGAATTAACTAAATATTTTTCTGCGTGTGTGACTAAAATGAGGGAATTTTATAAAAATTACTTACACATCATAACGTCTTTACTATAAATCATTATTTATAGTGCGCAATCATTTAGCTGTTGGTTTAGCGAGTAGCTCTATCAATAACTAATAGATTACTACTAATTCATACGGTTATCAATGGTCACCAAATGAATTAGTAGAAATTGGACCACTACTTACTGAATTAGTAAAAGTTTACAATGAATAACTAGGATACTACTAGTTGATGGTAGGAATGCTTACTGTAGCAACTATTAAACTATTTTGTTGTTTTTCAATTGGTATTTTTTATTAACTTAGATTTAGAGAATAAGGAAACAAGGTAGAAAAATCTGTATTATTCAAAAATTCAACATTTTTCCACCATTATAAAAAAGTCTGTCAATGTTTAACTTGCACTGATAATTTTTCGAAATTTATCATAGCTACAGATAGGCAAACACTAAAACGTATAAATATTCGATAAAAATGAAAGGAGAGTTTAAATCTCCCACTCTCTCGATTTGAATCAGTAGAAAGTACATGAGTCACTAATTCACTTTAATGAATTTTTTAAAATTAATTATCAGTCATCTTTTACTAATGCGATTAGCAGTTACACTAAGAACAATTTTCTGTCATGCCCACGGAATAAATTTAGTTTTTTTTCAGGACAACAAAATATTTTTGTTCAATTTACCGAAATATGAATTCTGTCATTTCAACGGGATTATTCAGTTACTACAACGAGAAGTGTTTTACACTAGGGATCTGAGAAAACTTTTCGTTAATTTTCTTCAAGAAAATTCGTATTTCAAGAATTCAAGAAAACTTACCGTATTTTATGAGAATATTTTAATTAATTTTTACTTAAATTTTTAAGACATATAATGGTAACCCTTGGTAAACCTAGTGTTAACTGGAATAACAACATAAAATCTGTTGTACGTTAATAAAAATTGCCGGCAAAATTATGCACTTTTGATAAAATTTTAATTTTAAGGACGTTCTCTTGAAAATTACTTTTCTTTAGATTTCTTTCAAACTTCGTAAATAAGTACTTTTTACCATGATCTACAAAGCCCTAAAAAGATTAGCATCAAGACCGGTACTTAAAATCGAGAAATTAAGCTCTAAAGATGAATCTCTTAACACGTGTTAGATAGGCGTAGTTCAGTTTCGCAATACCTTTCTTTACATTAAAAGCACAATTTTCTTTAGATTTTTTTGGAAAACTAGTATATTATACTAGAGATTATAAGGATTCGTATGCCATCATAAAAAATACGTGTACCGGCACTACTTTTAAAGATATACGTTGTTGAAATTCGTAGTTGCACAAATTCTTAGCCGGCTTGTTGAAGCAAATATGGTGACTTGGCAACACCGCATCAACAGCACGCGCGTACGCTTACATTTGACATTGCTTCCAGAGCTTTGTTTTTGCGAGCAGCTGATTTTTGTGAAATAAAAAATCCATTTTTGTTGCGAAATTTATTAGACATCTTATTAGTATTTACAAACTGTCAATAAACTCATAATATAACCTCTCTCACACCATATGCTTTCGACTCGATATGAGAAAGAGAGGAAAGCGGTGTTGCCAAATCGCACAAATCTACGCAGAAGACACATTTTGTTACTTTTGCGCATAAACGGTGCTCAACTCATTCGCACGGAAAAAAATGATGTGTCAAATTGAACATCTGGAGTGTCAAACTGATTATATTGGAGTTTTAACTATGGGATAACATTCTACATGGTGTAAAGTACTATCTGTGAAGTGCAAAAACTAGATGTTCAGCTTGACTTTCCCAGAGTGTATGCACGGAGAAAAATAGTTGAAGTAATTTTACTCAACTCTGTCGATTAAACTTTGGACATAAGGACATTTGAACATCTATTAAATCCTAGTCGGGTAAAATCAATTTGATATATACCTAATTCACCCAAATTGAATAACAATAAGCGTTACATAGGGAATAGTAAGGAGTTGAGTAAAACGTTATCGACGACAGGGCACCAACATGCGTCAGTGGGTTAACATGAAATGTATAAGTATATCACCGACGCTTGAGGTGCTTCAAACCGTAGTTGGGTAAAATGAGCATCGGGCGTATTATTTCAACTAGCAATGGTATGCTTCTCTCAAATAAAAAAAAATTCTTACCTCGAGCCTACCAATAGTCATCCGGTACATACATAAACAACTTACAAATAAATTCACACCATTCAGGCGTAGCCAATCACATTTCAAATTACAAATACACTTAAACATATAACCTTACATATATAAACCTAATAACTACACTTATATATAGTACGATACGGTTTCGTCGAATCACGCACGCACACGCTCGCTTACAATGCTGAGATATAAAATTTGGAACTTTCTTATATAGTGACTGCATGAGTTATTCAGAGCTTGTGAGAGTAAGTGCCGTCAATAAATTTTTTTAGCCTTACTCAAGTAAAAATAAATCGATTTTTTTCATAAATGATTAATAAAATATTTTTAAAAATTAATATAATTAATCAATTATTATAACTATGATTATTGATATATATAATATAATTATTAAATTACATTTAGTATACATTTTTATTATAATGACGTATGAAATTTAATGAAACTAAATTTTCAAATGTACATTAAAAAATTGCATTATTATTAAGAAGTATCTTGTATAAAAACATTTAAAAGAAGGTTCTTTTATTTTCTGTGTTTTATATTTTCAAAATATGGATTTTACATTTGCGAATTCCAAATTATTATTCTGCCTGAGTAATTTATGAGATATTTCATATTTTATGTAATATACTTATCGACTTTTTTTTGTTTAAATTTTCATAATATCAATTTAATTTTAAGAATTTAAGTTTTTGAAATTTAAAATTTGTTATGTGTGCCCAAGGCGCAGATTACTTTCATTCGTTCCTGCGTAAATAGATGTAGCTGTTGGAATAAATCTTGCGATTCACGGTTTACTCAACTCTCGATTGAGGCGTAGAGTAGAATGAACGGAATGCTCTACTATTTTTGTGATTTAATAAAATATTGGTCTTTTATAGTTATACTACGAGTAATAATATATATATTTAAAAATTTTTAATGCACGCTTTCATACTTCACCCTACACTTCTGAATTTTACTCAACTTTGATTCATTTTCGAACATTTAATATATCACAAATAA
The DNA here is from genome assembly GCA_030998225.1 of Diplolepis rosae. Lineage (NCBI taxonomy): Eukaryota > Metazoa > Arthropoda > Insecta > Hymenoptera > Diplolepididae > Diplolepis > Diplolepis rosae. The sequence goes on along the minus strand of JAPYXD010000555.1, from coordinate 22,987,683 downwards.
ATACAGTGATACTAAATAACTTCTAACTTGTCCTTATGTCCCAAATTTGATCGGAAGTTGAGTAAATTTACTTCAACTATTTTTCTCCGTGTGAGAATCCTGGAATGTAAACCTGAGTATCTCAAGAGCCTTAGCTCGATTATCTCGCAGTGTAAGTGTTGACACTGTTGACAGGTTAACTATTTCAGAATGTAAACCTGACATTCTGTCGATATTCAAATAGACTATAAAATTATGGTCTCCCTGACTATCAAGAAAAAATGATAGATAGTACGTGGTACTATCTGCAATATAAAACTGACATACCTAAATTTTGACACTCTAAGTTTGACACTCCATTTTTCTCCGTGCGGTTAGAAAGCTTAACAGTAATTTTAAAGTGACATGTTTGATAACATGTCTGCTATTATATTGACCCATAATTCATAGAATTCAAAAACTTATCTCAAAGCTTGCAATTCAAAATGAAGTAGTCCAGTATGCAGCATCACGATTCGAAAAAATATTTAGAGTTCAGTGTGAATAAAAAACCGGATAACAAATAACTTTTTGAGTAATTTTATATGTAATAGTGAAAATTTTATTCGAAGGAAATGAAAAGAATCTGACCCTATGCCAAAATAACGAGAAATGAACAAAAAATTCTTAACAGTAATCCCACAACCTATGATAGAGTTGGGAGCACATCTACGGGCAAGAGAACGTCCTTAAGGTAGTTCGTTCACGAAAATTAGACCTCAGGCAAAAATAGATAATTTTGCTTTCAAAAATAGCAATATTATTAGTGAAGGGCTAATTTGAAAGAGAAAAGATTATTTTTGATGATAAAAATTTTAAATGCAGAAAAATGATGCATTTAACAAATTTTATTTTTACCCGAACTTTTTCTCTTACCGCTTCATACCAAATTTTTAAAAATCGTGGGATTCTGATAAATCATGGATCATTTTTTTAGGAAAAAGATTTTCTACAATTTGATCGTTTCCAATTTTTGAAAATAAATCAATTATTATCAAATACAGCAATTTGTTCATAAAAATTTTGTTTTGAAAAATTGTTTTTTCATAATTTCAGCGATTAAAGAATTTATTTTTAAAAATCAGAAACGGAGAAGTTGTGGGGAATCTTTTCTCTGAAATAATGATTCATGATTTATCAGAATCGCACCATTTTTAAAAATTTGGTATGAAGCGGTAAGAGAAAAAGTTCGGGTAAAAATAAAATTTGTTAAATGCATTATTTTCCTGCATTTTAAATTGTTTTCATGGAAAATAGTATTTTGTCTTTCAAATTAGCCCTTCACGAATAATATTGCTATTTTTGAAAGCAAAATTATCTATTTTTGCCTGATGTCTAATTTTCGTGAACGATCTAAACTGAGAAAAAATATTTGATTGAATCAAAGAAAATAATTTGTTTCAACGACTTTCTTTGATTTAAAGAAATGATTTGTTTAAATGAAATAAAATTTGTTTGATTCAAACAAAATATCTTTGAACCAAATAAATATTTGTTTGAATCAAATTAATTTTTCTTCAAAACAAAGAAATTAATGCATTGATATATGGTCAAAGATATAATTTGTTTGATTTAAGGCAAAAATTTATTTGATTCGAACAAATATTTATTTGGTCCAAAGATATTTTGTTTGAATCAAACAAATTTTGTTTCATTTAAACAAATCATTTCTTTGAATCAAAGAAAGTCGTTCAAACAAATTAATTTCTTTGATTCAATCAAATCTTTTTTCTCAGTGTTAACCTTAAGGGGGTCTCCTCATCAGTGGCTCATAAAAAAGGTGGTTTTTTAGGATTTTTTTCAAACATGAAAACAGCAAGAGAAACAAATGATCTTTTGCGTATCTTTGAACATATATTTATTCAACAATAAAAAGTTTTTTGAATGTCAAAATAAATAAAAATGGCGGATTTATAAACAATCTCGCGCAGCAGCTCGCCGCGGACAACTCAAACTCCGTGAAAAATTCAGCCCGTAATTTTTACCTGAAATAAAAAATTAAAATACTTCCTTATTCAGAAGGCTTTTCTGCACAGTATAGTCCATTATGGTGATTGAAAGTTGAAATTTGAATATTTTAGTCATTTTTTAATAAAGTACTCGATTTTTCGGCCTTTTTTAGCAGTAAGTGAGTTAATAACATTGTAAAAAGAGATTTTTAATACTTTTTTTAACTCAGTCTGTGCACAATTAAATTATCTAAAAAACAGTGTTTACTTGTATACATAGCTTTTATAGTTTTTTTGTAATCGTGCACGGAATTTCAAAAAACATGGTTTTCATAAAATGGGCTTTAAAGTTTTTCGAAGGAAAAAAATCAAATTAAAGGAAACTTACAGGCATGAGATGTTAATCAGCTATACTTTCAAACTTTGCAAGAATATTCTCAGATAATAATTCTAACGATTGAAGCAACAAAAAAAAATCGATTTTTTGAAGCTGACTGATGAGGAGACCCCCTTAACTGAACTTTGTTTAATATGACAGTTTTTAATTCAGTTGAGAAAAATAAAAAGTTCTGTTAATACAAAGGATAAATTCTGTTGTCACGAAAAATAACAGAACATTTTTGTTGAAATAACAGAAATAAAATCTTCTCTTGTGTTAAATGCGGTTTTCTGTCAATGTAACTGAAACTTTTGTTGCATCCACAGAATCTGAATCGACAGAGCATGCTCTGTTGGTTCAATATCATGAATTTCTCTCTCTGTATAAACCTTTTGTTAAATAATTAGTAAAAAATCACTGGAAATTGTAAAAATCATAACTAAAGTGAATTACTGGCTCACTTTTAACTATATTTTAAGTTTAGGGAGAGAACTTCCATTTGATGAGAATGTAAGAAAGTGAAAAATTGCAAGGATAGAGAATAATGACTGGCAATATAGACTTTATTTGCGACAATATAGAGCGATTTGATTAGAATTAGGGACGGATATGATGATTGTGTACTCCGTGAGAATAATGGGCGGAAACTTGTTTGGTTGGAATCGTGTGAGGTATCGTCGAATTACCGAATTTGATTACAGCTTCTGAAGATGCCGAGGCTATGGTTGTTGCTGAACGAGTGACGCAGCAATAAGCATTGTCGATCGTTTAATAACTCTCAGTGGGTGTCTATGGCAGGCCACCGGTGTTCGGTCACCTTTATTCTTCATCCACCTCCGGAATTCCAACTGTTTCACTTTCGGCTGAAGGATTCTTCTTGAATAAAGAACCCAAGTACAGCGGGAGATCAAAATCATAAGAGGGGAGAGCTCCAAAAATAAAAAAGACCAATTCATTACATTGATGGGAGAATGAAAAATTTATCCGGAAATAAATATATCATTATAGACGTTTAATATCATTCTTTGATCAACATTTCCATTTCAAATCGTAGAGATCGTAGTAGATCAAAATTTAAATTTATTGATTACATATATTACAATATGTTGAGATTATTTCATTGATAAAAAACAACTTTTGTGTCTTTAGTTTTGGACATTCGTCAAATTTTGTGTCAGTTTTCTCACGGTCTATTAAAGAGGCTGCGACTAATTGGTACACTCTAAGTTTGGTGAACCTTCGGGAGCTCTTGAAAAAGAACGATCCCTAGTGGCTCTCGAAGATGGAATCATGAAGGGTGGAATTGATATTCGATTTGCGAGGGTTACAGTTATCAAAGTTATGTACCATTTTCTAAATATTATATTCACTTGTTATCCTCTTCGCAACATGTAAATCTTTTGATTTTTCTTCAACCAGTTGCACCTTACAACGTTGATGATTTTGGAAAAAGAATCATTTTTGCAGTCAATAATTATTATTTGATGATCTCAAAGTTTCATGTTTTTGTTAATTTTCTTGGACGAAGTGTTGAATTTTCTTGGTTAATTAAAAATTATTTGTGATGTTTCTCGAGGACTTTAAATTATTTTCAGCCTATTCTTTCTGCTTGAAATAAGAGGATAGAAAAGAATAGAGATTTTTAGGGTGTCGACCGGACCGAGAAAAACCCGGAATTTTTTTATTTTATTGCAAAATCTACTTTTTTCTACTTTAAGAGGGTAGTCTAGTGTCTCAGGTCAAAAAAATCGAATTTTTTTTTATAAATCACATCTAAAATATATGTATAAGACATGGATAAAACAATTTTTCGAAATCGGAAGCCGTTCATAAGTTACACAGCATCTTTAGTACATATATAGCTACAAGTTGAACTAAAATAATTAAGATTGCTTCGTTAGTTTTTTTTACCAGCTAAATAGACCCCAAAAAAAGTGCGAAAAATGGAATTTTTTTTCTAAAGCGTAAAATAAATTCTTTTTGGAATTCTGACTTCATTTTAGTTCTATGTCGAGCCTCAAGTCTCACAATTAAAATGATGTTTGGTTTTTAAATTTCAGATAAGCAGAACAGCCGGAATCATGGCAGCAGTGGAGCACCTCTTTTTACATTCTCATCATGGATGAGAAGGTATTGGTTTTATGTGAAGAATGACTTTCGAAAATTTCATCAAATCTTTACGTTTTGAGACCCCCTGAGTCCGAAAAAAGGGTTTTTACGAAAGTGTCTGTCTGTCTGTCTGCCTGTCTGTAGGTCGTGTGCGACATAACTCTCGATAGAATTATCAGATTGAATTGTGCTTTGGCACACTTTATCGGAGCCGAAAAAGTAAGGACAAGTTCGTTAACCAGTCACATCCAATCAAAATTGAGGGATTGAGCACTACTTTTGTGTTTTTGAAAATAATTTTTTGAAAAAATCAAAAATTTTAATACTGGTTTTAGATAGTGCTCATAAATCTCTAAAAATTATCCTGATAACATTTTTTGATTAAATCAAAATTAGAAATGTTACAGCATATTCAAATTCGAAAAAAGTCAATATCAAAATTCCATTTTCCAGTTAAATTATACGAGATACGAAAAAACGTTATGATACAATATTATTGAATACATAAAGACCTACAAATTTGAATTGTAACATTTTTTCATAAGATGCATATTTTTTTTTTAATTCAAAAATAATCTATTGAAAATCCGAAATTCAATTTTTTAACAATAATATGTGAAATACGAAAAAAACGTAAGAGTACAAAGTTGTTCGTTTCAAAAAGATCTACAAGTTTTATCTTACACAGTTTATGAAAAAACATATATTTTTCGTTTCAATGCCAAAAAATACGATTAAAATTCAATAATTCCATTTTTTAGACAAAATATATGAGATACAAAAAAAACTTTTAGATGAAAAATTGTTTGGCTAAATAAGGTCTACACATTCTTATCGAGAAATTTCTCGACAGGATGTATATTTTATGTTTTGATTTTTAATATTAAAAAAACTCGATTTTTTTCACCAAAATATGTGAGATACGAAATAAGCGTTGTTCTGCAAAATCGTTTCCTTAAGGTAGTACGATCACGAAAATTAGACCTCAGACAAAAATAGATAATTTTGCTTTCAAGAATAGCAACATTATTATTGAAGCGCCAATTTGAATGACAAAAGATTATTTTTCATGAAAAAAATTTGAAACACAAAAAAATAATGTACCCCCAATGCACAATCCGTTTATATTGATTCAAAAAACGCTAAACTAACTGCAAATAAAAAGGAATTACAGGAGAAACAAGCAAAGAAGAGAAAAGCAAAAGAAGCGAAAGAACTTGGAAATAAGAAACGAAAAATTTTGAAAGAAGCTGCGGAGAAGGCAGACCTTTTACAAGACAAAATCAATGCTCTCAAAATACGTCGGCGCGCGTCATTATTAATTATTATTTAATCTTTGATTATATATTCGTATAAGTACATTATAATTACATTTCAGTTTTAATTTTTCATATTTTAATACCATTTAAAGTAGTTTGTTCAGAAAAATTACACCTCAGGTAAAAATAGATAATTTTACTTTCAAGAATAGAAATATTAGTATTGAAGGGCTAATTTGAAGGAGAAAGATTATTTTTCATGAAAAAAATTTGAAACACAAAAAAATAATTTTAATAATAAATTTTATTTTTGTCCAAACTGTATAGTACCAGAAGTTGATTCTTTAAGAAAAGGGATTGTGAAAGCAAAGTAACTTTAATTAGAAAATATGGAGAAATCCTAAACTTCACAATAGATAAACTTCATTAATTATATATACGTGAATATACGTAATTATACGTAAAAATTAAAAGTTGAAAAATTTAGTACAAATAATTATAATTAATTTTTTCAACAAAATTTAATTCCTTCTTGTGGATTATCACTTTTATGTATTTTTAAAATCCTTTTTTTGAGTATTAGAATTTTTTCAATTATCACGCCTTTTTTGTTTTAAGGTAGTTCGTTCACGAAAATTAGACCTCAGGCAAAAATAGATAATTTTGCTTTCAAGAATAGAAATATTATTATTGAAGGGCTAATTTCATTAATTATATATACGTGAAAATACGTAATTATACGTAAAAATTAAAAGTTGCAAATTTATTCATATTATTTAGTACGAATAATTATATTTAATTTTTCAACAAAATTTAATTCCTTCTTGTGGATTATCACTTTTATGTATTTTTAAAATCCTTTTTTTGAGTATTAGAATTTTTTCAATAATCACGCCTTTTTTGTTTTTCTATATGTTGGTTTGGGAAGAACTATAAAGGAATTCTTTAAATTGGTTGGAGAAAAAAAAATTGGGAAAAACTCGAGATTTTCAAATTGCTTGACCAATCGACACCCTGGTTTTCAAAAGAATTTGGCGATTTTTTCTGCCTACATGCTTATCCGTGATATCGTGATAATCCGATAAATTATCCATCCTGCAAATTCTTAATTGTTTTTATTCATATGAAAGATATATACAATATTTCCAATTCCAGACCCAAACAGTTGTGCAAAACAAATTTGTTGGAGAAGAAATTTTATTTTGCACAACTGTTTGGGTCTGGAATTGGAAATATTGTAATGATGTATATTATAAAATATATCTTTCATAAGGTATCATAAAATAAAATTTCTTCCCCAACAAATTTATTTTTGATTGTTTTGAAAACTCTTTTCTATTCGGCATTACGTATCAATTTGTACCTTCATACTTAGCGCACTGAAAAATGTGCGCAAAAGAAAGTGTCTGGGAATGTTATAATTCCCGCACACTTTAAAGGCCAGTAATCCGGACTCTGAGATTTGGCGAACATTTTTCAGTGCGCAAAGTGCAAACTTCTCGCACAGTATTGCAAAAAAAAATCTTTTTGATGATTAAATCAGGATGAGTGAATTATAATAAAGATCATTTATATTTTGATTGAGCCTACAGCAATTGCATAATACAATAAATATAGACCGAGTGAATTGTGTAGGTTTTTATAAAGAAGGAAATATTATTGAATATTCGTGTTATTCTTCTTAAGACGTGGAAAGTAAAAGTAAATCGATATGGACAGACATTAGGAGTGAATCTGCAAAATCAGGACGACCTGGTATTCATGGGTCGAAGGAAGGGCACCAGCTACCGTCGTTTGTCATTCGCTTCGCTCTTACGGCTATTCGTATTTTCAGAGCACAACGAAAACAGCCGGTATTGTCGCCCTGTACAAAAGTTACAAAGAGAAATGTGTGAATCAGCAGTAATGGAGATAATGCAAAACTCTGGCCCAAGGAAAAAGAAAGCTCGTCGAAACGCTATCGACGTTCAATCTTTAATCCAAGCGCTATAAAATCCAATCTCTCAATACATCTTGTCAAATAGTAGTCTTAAAATTACCAAGCTTGTGATCATTATTATTATCATTATTGTATAAAAAGGCAAGACAGGCCTAATTTAGGGGTTTCCAGATTTCCGGTGTAAAAAATAAAGCCTGATTTCAACTGTCAAATCTCATTTCTTCTTTTATTGTCTTGAAATTTTCTTAACTTTTAGAAATCGTTTATGAAATATTTAAAGTTTTTTTAAAGAATCTTTTACATGGAGTATTTGATGTCTTTAAAAAACCTCCGTAATGGATAAACATCCGTTTAGATTTCTTTGAATCTTTTGAAATTCATAACCTATTTTAATGTTTCTTTAAGGTAGTTTTCATCCACGAAAATTAATCCTCAGGCAAAAATAGATAATTTTGCTTTCACGAATAGCAATATTATTATTGAAGGGCTATTTTCAAAGAGAAAAGATTATTTTACATAAAAAAAAATTGAAACACAGATAAGTAATTTTATTAATAAACTTTATTTTTGACCCAACTTTTTTTTTATCGCTTCTTACAAAATTTTAAAAAATTATGCGATTTTAATAAATCATTACTCATTTTTTCAGAGAAAAGATTTCCCACAACTTCACCGTTTCTGATTTTTAAAAATAAATTCTTTAAGGGCTGAAACCATTAAAAAAACATTTTCCAAAACAAAATTTTTATAAGCAAATTGCTGAATTTGATAATAATTTATTCATTTTCGAAAATTGGAAATGCTTAAGTTGTAGGGAATATTTTTCTTGAAAAAGTGATTTGTAATTTATTAAAATCGGATAATTTTTTTAAATTTGGTACGAAGCGATAAGAAAAAAACTTGGGGCAAAAATAAAATTTATTAATAAAATTATTTTTTTGTGTTTCAAATTTTTTTTCATAGAAATTAATCTTTTCTCTTCCAAAATAGCCCTTCAATAATATTATTGCCTTTCTCGAAAGTAAAATTATCTATTTTTGCCTGAGGTCTAATTTTCGTGGATTAACTATACCTTAAACCTTTAAAAATATCTTGAAGCTTTTTAAAGTCAGGAAAATTATGTGATTTTGAAATTTATTGTATTTTATAAAAATAAAATTTTTTCATTGAATTTAAGAACTGGGGAGTTTGTAATTTATTATCAGATTTAAAAATATTGTAAGCAGATTATTTAAAAATTTAGAAACTATAAAAATGAAATCGTTATTATGCACTTTTTCCATAAAAACCACAATTATATTTTTAAAACTAGTAATTAAATAAATTTATTGTGGTGTATAGAATATAAGAACCGAGAAAATTAAATTTTCTGTTTTCGAAATTGTGGAAATTTTGATTATCGTTTCAAGAGAGAATTTTCAGAATCTAGTAATTATATATAATTATGAAAGAGAATAAATTCAAAGGTTGAATAGAGGATCGACTTTTGATCAAAAGTTAATCAGAATTAAATTTTTATGAATATTTTAATTAAAGACAAAGTTATATTTATTGGGCTTGCTAGGTTCTAATAACTTTCGAAAAATATTTATTAGGCTAAAAAAATTGTTGAAATAATATCAAGTGTTTTTTTTAATACATATAGAGATGGATAGGATCTATATCTCTATATGGCTTTGAAAGCTTTGTCGGTGTATCAAGATTAGCAAACGATAGAAAGAGGTTTCATTATTGTATTATATATTGTGCAGGCTGCGTTTCAAGTTGTGGGGTTGTGTAGGCCGCGAATTGAATAAAATAACAATCCAACACTATACCGCATGCGTTATCTCGATGCCACAGATTGGAGCGGACTATGCCACCTCCTTCCCCTTTTGATCTTATCAGTTTATCCAAATACTAGATTCACTCACGTTTCAAAGCAAAATCAAACTTCAACTGTTTTTTTCTTTCTTTTTTTTGTTATTTCATTCAATGGTTATTTTAAGAGGGTCGTCTGGTGTGATAGGTGAAAAAAATCGAAATACATTTTTTTCCATAAATTGCTTCTGTAACATCTCTAAAATATATCCGCAAAAGGATTTTTTGATATTTCAAGTCTTTAAAAATGAACTAGAATTATTGTGAAGTCTATCTTTGTTTTTTTTTTATCAAGCTGAAAATGTCGAAAAAATAACAAAAATCATTACTCTCTTATTCAAAATTGTGCCATAAATTGAATTTTTAATACCTTGACTTAATTCTAGTTTCGGCTCATGAATCGATTTCATTCCATATTTTGGCTTGTAAAAAATTGAAAGTATTGTTGAAACTCCAATAAATATGTACTAGAAAAATCAAGATTGTATATTTTTATGATTCGTCAGCGAAAATCCCCAAAAAAGCACAAAAACAGAGCTGTCACACCAGATGACCCTCTTAATACAACATCGAGCTTTTATCGGTCACTCGGTAAAAGTTTCGAATCGGATTTTATTCCGGGCTATTCTATTCTATTTTACGCCAATTTGAAATCGCTTTCCACACCAATCTGATTCAATTTAAGAAAAGGTTTCCATTCTTGCTCGATGCAAATTGGCTAGAAATTAATCCGACTCAATCCAAGTTCGGAATGATTCGGATTGAGTCGAATTAATTTTTAGCCGAATCGCATGGAGCAAAGATCTAAAAATTTTTTCAGGTAGGCTCGGATTGATACAAAATAGGACGAATGAGTTAACATTTTTAATTTCAAATTTGAAAATTTCATAATTTATAAGAATTTGCTCATATTTATTGTACAGTAGATACTTTAATAAAATAAAATATTTCAAGTCATAAAAATTAAAATGAATGAATTAAAAGTGCATAAGTCTACTTTCTTCTCGAAAGTAGTAATTTGAACTTGAAATTTTTATTTACTAGACATTATTTATAAATATGTTTATCAAATACATGGAAAGATATTTTAATTTCTTTTTAATCCGAGAAATCGTTTAGAATGAAAGACTTTAAACTCTGCTTAGTTTTTGCATGACAATAATCGTTACTTGGCTCATAAAATCAAACTTTTCGAGTGATTAAACTGCCTTTAGAGCTTCGAGGGTTAATTTCTTTGCAGCTCGTTCGTCCCTCGCTTGATAAACTTCAAATGCGTCATTCTTCCGGCGATACAATATTTCTTGATACGTATACATGATACGAATAATGACTATGACATTTCGGAAATAATGTTCCTTCCATACTATTTTCGGGAGATTACAAAAATAAATATTCATCTTCCTTTTGCATGATATGATATAATTTTTTTCATTTTATCAACGTTTAAATAAATTGTATAGCCTCTTTTCACAGTTCTGCATTATTTAGTTTCATAAACTGCTCAAAAAAATAAAATAAAATGTTTCCAACCCCTTTTTTTTGTTTTAAAAGTGATAAATATTAAAAATGCTCCAGACAAATATATTCTATAATTTAATTTCCCACATAAAAGACGAAAGAGATTAATGAGATCACTAAAAAACTTCCAGGAATTTGCCTACCATTTATTAGAGATTGTTTCAACTTTTTGTCGGCAAAAGATAATTTTCTGAGATTTTAGAATGTCGAATAATTTCTTGAATCTAGATCGGAGCAGAAATCTCCTAAAATTTAGGAAAGTGAATAATACCTACAATTTTAAATAAAATTTTACCTAAAACTTGGGGATTCCAGGGAAAATTTTTCAAAAAATTTTGGAATAAATTCAAAATATTTTGATAAACGCCTTACAAGAATGTTTAGAAAACTTCCCTTGTCTTTTATGGGAAATTCAGGAAAGGAAGAAAGTTGCTTTTTTATCTTCTAAAGACTATACAAAACTGAGAAAAAAGAAAATTTCCAAGAATGTAGTTATAAATTTCAAAAGTAGGGAAACAGTGATGATCTTCAAATTGAAGGCTAAATTGACAATCCATTGACATAAGGGAGATAGCATTTGATAAAATTGATGAAGGGACATACATCCGACATCGTTATCGACCGTCTCCTTTTATCCAATGACAGCCGATCCGATCAGTAACTATACCACCCAATGTAATGTACAATATAGCTCGTTTAAATTAACCCGGTCCTTCTATCAGACGGTCACGTGCGCATTCCCCCAACCCTCCCGCTGATCGATCCCCTCCGCCATGTCCTCTTAATCCCTGTCACACTCCTTAAGGATGAATCACTGGGGAGTGACATTAGCTTACCAGTAAGTCAAGGATTTTTGTTAAGTGAATTGATTTACTCAAGGTCCATTTGTGAGAATAAAATTAAATATTAAATCAATTGAGTTATTATCTCTTATGGTTCTTTGGATTTTGAATGGAGATAAATAAGTAGAGTAAATAATAATCTTAATGTATGATATAAATATCTATAGATCAGAGGAATTTAGAGAGGAAAAGGGAAGGAGGGTCCTTCGACTCAGGAATGCAGTTGTACAATGCTGCAGGTCCTTAGCCAACACCATCTTCAAGATTAATATAACACATGTAGAAGAGTCCATATATGGCTTGCGAGAGATCCTCCTTTAAAGCGTTGGAATTTGATTCGAAGAGATTTATTATCTCCGGAACCTTCAATCGGTTCTGAAAGAAATGGTACACAGTAAAAAAAGTCATAAATTTGTTCCCATATCTCCTATATTTCTGTACGAAAGGATTTGAAATTTTGGGAGATTGTTCCACATATTTTGTTGTATTTCTGGTATCAATTTCATCCGAATCGGTCAACTAGAAAAAAATCGGCGAACATGATTTTTGGATTGAAAAAGGGGTAGTTTTTCGGTGATATTTTTCGAAAACTATTACACTCAGAAAAAAGATTTGATTGAATCAAAGAAAATGATTTGTTTGAACGACTTTCTTTGATTTAAAGAAATGTTTTGTTTTAATGAAACCAAATTTGTTTGATTCAAACAAAATATCTTTGAACCAAATAAATATTTGTTTGAATCAAATTAATTTTTCTACGAGACAAAGAAATTAATGCATTGATACATGGTCAAAGATATAATTTGTTTGATTTACGGCAGAAATTTATTTGATTCGAACAAATATTTGTTTGATCCAAAGATATTTTGTTTGAATCAAACAAATTTTGTTCCATTTAAACAAAAAATTTCTTCACATCAAAGAAAGTGTTTTAAACAAATAATTTTTTTGATTCAATGAAATCTTTTTTCTGAGTGTGGGTTGATCATATTCAAATTTCCACACAAACTTCATGTTCTAACATTTGTGTCCTGGGTTTTTTGAAAAAAAAATCTGTTGATTGTTTTAACCCATTAAGTAAACGGAACTCAAAAAATGGCTATCAATCTGAGCATCTTTTTCGTGAGAAAAAAATGTATATCTCAGGAAATAAAATTACAATCAAAGTTTCCATGGCTGTGTTTGTTAGATTACATCTATGTAAACATCTTGTGGAAATTTGACTGGAATTGGTGAAATTAAATACACTTAGAAAAATATTTGATTGAATCAAAAAAATGATTGGTTTGAAACACTTTCTTTGGTGTAAAGAAATGTTTTGTTTTAATGAAACAAAATTTGTTTGATTCAAACAAAATATCTTTCGACCAAATAAATATTTGTTCGAATCAAATAAATTTCTGCCTTAAATTAAACAAATTATATCTTTGACCATATGTTAATGCATTAATTTCTTTGTTTTGAAGAAAAATTTATTTGATTCAAACAAATATTTATCTGGTTCAAAGATATTTTCTTTGAATTAAACAAATTTTATTTCATTTAAAAAAATCATATCTTTAGATCAAAGAAAGTCGTCCAAAAAAATCATTTTCTTTGATTTAATCAAATCTTTTTCCTGAGTGTAGTGTAGATGTGTGCCGAAAAGTGATTTTACATCAGGAGAGCAGTTCAGTTTTCAAAAAATCATAACTCCCGTTCTAGTCAACGAAAGTCAAACGAAAGAAAAAAGTTCTGTCTGGTACCATAAATGTATTTTAGTTATTAAATTAATTAAAAAATTTTTTAAATTTTTAATAACTCTTGAAATAATGAATCTTTTCTAATTTTCTTTGACTCATTTCGAAATTAGATTTACGTAGAATGTCAGTAATGTAATAAGTAAATTGTAACCATTTTTTCTTGAACGCAGCTAAAATCTGAGCTCAGAACAAAAAAGTTGTAAAACTTCAAATTTGTGAAATTATTTATGAAAGAAATGTTGAAAAAAATTTTATTGTATTTTTTAATGATATTCAAAATTTCAAGAATTTGAAACCGCTCGAGCTTGAAATTTTGAATTATGCTTTTGTTTGAACGTTAAGGTGAATATGAGTTCGTAGTGATACGAGTTTAAATTTAGTTTTTAATAATGTTTTGTATTTTTTGCATATTATTAATTTTCATAATTTTTAAAGTCCATTTTGCAAGTATGAGAATTCTTTGTATTCTCACAGCTTTGTCTTTTTAAGGTAGTTGATCCACGAAAATTAAACCTCAGGCAAAAATAATTAATTTTGCTTTCAAGAAAAGCAATATTATTATTGAAGGGGTATTTTGGAAGAGAAAAGATTAATTTCCATGAAAAAAATTTGAAATACAGAAAAATAATTTTATTAATAAATTTTATTTTTGCCTCAACTTTTTTTCTTATCGCTTCTTACCAGATTTTAAACAATTATACGATTGTAATAAATTACAAATCACTTTTTCAAGAAAAAGATTCCCTACAACTTAACCATTTCGAATTTTCGAAAATGAATAAATTGTTATCAAATTCAGCAAATTGGTTTATAAAAATTTAGTTTTGGAAAATGTTTTTTCAATGGTTGCATCAGCCATTAAAGAATTTATTTTTAAAAATCAGAAACGGTGAAGTTGTGGGAAATCTTTATTCTGAAAAAATGATTCATGATTTATTAGAATCGCATAATTTTTTAAAATTTGGTAAAAAGCAATAAGAAAAAAAATTGGGTCAAAAATAAAATTTATTAATAAAATTATTTTTCTGTATTTCAAATTTTTTTCATAGAAATTAATCTTTGTTCTTCCAAAATAGCCCTTCAATAATAATATTGCTATTCTTGAAAGCAAAATTATCTATTTTTGCCTGAGGTCTAATTTTCGTGGATGAAAACTACCTTAAGTTAAATCAAGAAAAAATCTATTAAAATATTTTTGATACGTTGCTAATAGTCTATGTAAATTTACTTTTACAATTATCTGAGAAAAGTTCAAAAATGTTCATTGTTTCAAGAGTTGTTCAAAATTCAAGAAAACTCTGAAATCTTGACTTTGTTTGCGATATCTTCATTAATAATTGTCTAAAACACTTCGTTTTGGGGTCATTAAATGCACAATTTTGTTACCTTCCATGTTATTCCAAGGAAAAAAAGGAAAAACACAAGAGGTGTGACTTTAATGGAAAATCGTGATAAAAATGATTGCACTTGAATGCGATAACGCGTCCAACGAATTGTTGGAAAGCAAGAAATGAGAGTTTGCCTTCAGCTTGAGATTACACCAGTTATGAGTTATGGAGTTACGCATTGAGAAAGGCATCCACGTATGAACATCGAACTGGGCAGCGGAAGGCCAAGACCAGGTGTACGGGCGTGAATGGAATCGCGGCTAATTTACATACCGAAACTGCCATAGCCTTTGCTGGTTTCGCTCAGTAACAAAAATTCGTATTATTCTCGTTGAGATGTGCTTTAAGTACTGAAATGACTCGATTCAGTCACAAGTCATTCTTTTCGAATTCACCTCTATCATTTTCTAAATTCTAAAAACTACATAGATCGATGAAATAAGGATTTTGGCATTTGTTTTCAAATTAAGAGTATAGTTTCTCACGTAATTTCTGACACTGATTAAAAATATGCCCCTTCAAAATTTACATATCAAATTAGGTTTTTCAAAATTTTTTTCAAATGAGGGTAGAATGAGACGAAAATGAGATTTTAGTTGTTTTGTCACAATTTGAGAAAAAATACATTTTAAAAATGTTTATGGTAATGATATAATATGCTATAATTTCTTCGATTTTAAATGCAATGTTTTTTACCTTGATGAAATGTGTTTTTGACACTTTAAAAGTATTAAATATTACAAATTAAATATACATATATTCTATGATTTAGAGAGGCTTTTTTTAAATCCAAAATAACGGCTCCAAATAGGCTTACTTTTTTGGAATAATGCACCTAAATTCGAAAAAAACCAAATTTTTTATCTATCAGATTATTTTTAAATTGAAATAATTTATTTCAAAAAAGAAAAATGCAATGCATGACACTGTTAATAGAAAATTTGAAAAAAATGTGAAATGGTGACTAAACATCCAAAATCGTAATTTTTTGTCCATTTTAGCCCATGTGTCTCGAAAACTTGGAAACATTTATTTTTCTGAGCCTTTGAACTGTAGATTTTTATATGGAAGTATAATTCAGCCTTAGATCTTTTTATTATCAAAAAACGTGCCAATAAGCTCACTTGACATTGAGAGAGGTAAATGGCAAGAACAATCTTCAAAATCGTTCTCGACTGAAATCGTGCGTGGGTGTAGGAGAGTTAACCATCGGATTAAATGCCAATAAAGGACAGCATACGATTTCAACAGGGTCGCATATTCAGACATTCGTCTCCAAGTGGCGCTTGTAACCCTGGTTCGAAGCAACCATAGAAATATTATTCACAAATTATAGTCAAGTGGTAGGTACGCGTGATTGGCAAATCACGTGGATTTACGATGGGGTTAAAATGCAAGAAATTCTATGCAAGGGGAAAAATGACTTGGATCAAGTGTAGGAACAAATATTCTCTGGTTTCGTTTCAATCAACCTCTTGTCTTTCTTATTTCGTTAAAAACTGCATTCATCATAAATTATCAATAAAAAGGTAATTGGTTCTAAGAAAGGTGTTTTCATCAGATGACTTTTAGATTTTCGTCATAATAGTTCAAATCCGAACAAGAATTGCATTGAAAAAATATATTAAATCTCTTTTAAAAAATTCATTGAAAAATCCTTCTGCACTCGGGATTAAACCCGGAACCACGAATTTTAATGTTAAGAGCTCTAATATTATACTAAAACAATTTCCTAGAACTTTAAGAAACATTTCAATTTCCAAGAACTATAATGATCAAATCTGGTCCAGATGGTTGGATGTTGAATTTTTAAATTTTGACCAGCAATTCTCAATAAGAGTTGAAATTTTTGTTGGAAAATTGGTTTTAGGGTTCATTAATGATAAAGTCGAATTAATCTCTTATTTTTTAAAGATGAAGGAAAAGTTATTTACATCTTTAGTTCTTAAAAATTTTCATTTTATGTATGAGAGTGTATTTATCTTCACAATATAAATTTAAATTTCAGCGAAAATCCATAGAGGATTATTTTATCCTTGTATTTAGTATCGTTCAACGTTGCCACAAATTTGATATTATTACCTTCAAATAATATGGATGTCGAAATTTATGTGCAATTTTGTATAAGAAAATGATACATATGCCAAAAATCCACTAATCGTCTTTCAACACTGCCAAAAATTTCAAATTAATCATTTGAAATAATATGAATTATGAAATTAATGTATAATTAGGTATTCATATATGTTTAAAAAATCTCTCCAAAACAAAAGTATATGTACAATTTTCTTGAAGCTAAGGACACGAAATCTCAAACTTAAAGTCGAAAGCGTCTTTTTTTCCACAGAAAGATTTCAAATTCTTCAAAATTAGAAAAATGAGATTCATCGCAAAAATTTATGCCGAGGTAATTATTTCTCAAAAAACAATGTAATTAATTTAATAAAATGTCAAACTTTTATTTCGATTTTTTCAAATAATGTATCCTACGATATCTTTTGAAATACTGCAATAACTTTTAGTTACTCTCTTGTATTTTTTAGAAAATAAAAATCACTGATGAAGGCTTAGATCAAACTTAAAACGTCTCATGAAATCGACTTTATCACTCATGAACCCTGAAGACAATTTTCCATGGTACATACGTACCAAATATTATCAATAAAATTCATTTAAGAGAAATTTTTTTTACTTTATTTTATTAATATTTTGAAACACCTGGAGATAAAAAGTGCAGATAAGAAAGAAAAAGAAAAGGGGATTGACAAATTAATAACTTGATTAGTAATTGTTTATTGTCTAGCACGTGTTTTCCACCGCATGGAGGCCCAATTCCAAGGTGTATACATTATATAATTATATGACGCCATGTGAACCATAGATAGTCACTATGACTGGCATGTATAATATTATAACGGGTGAGAGAGAATACTGAGCAGTCGCGAGACTATGTTTGCCTTGCAATGTGGCTCGGTAGGGATTGACTTGTATAAACATTGAAACACCGATAGCTAACACCATCAGACACCTGCTACTCAAAATAATCATTTTGCAAACAACCTACATTAATAGAATATATACTCAGTGTAAGATCGGTTGTTGATAAAATTCACAAGTCCCCTTGTGGCTTTTGAACTGACGTAAGAAACGTTTCCGGAGGCAAATGTCGATACACTCTGTGTTTGTCAATTTCGTTCAATTGTTATTTTAGGTATTAGAGAGAGAGTTGAAAAACATTCTATTTTATTGATTTATCACAAGATTTATTAGCTTTTAATGATATTCAATCGCTTACGTTTTCAGTCCTCATTTTGAAATATTGTTTTTCAGAGGCATTTTTAATGTTAGTCATGGCCTTTTAAGATTCATTAATTATCAATAATTATTATTCTTAATATATCGAAATTGTTTCCATTTTCAAAAAACAGATTGTTTCAAAAACAATTTTTGACAGAGGGGCTTAGATGTGAAAACTTATTTGCAATAATTTTTCTATTTTTCAAATTTAACCCTGACTGCTTTGTACAAAAAAAATTCCTGTTCAATATGTTTATCAAAATGAGTTTAAGATACAATTGTAACTTTGTGAAATATAGGAAGGCAGATTTTCATCAATAGATTTTGTTTCACAGGTGCGTGAATTTTAATTAATGGATGTGTCAAATTGATTTACAATCACTGGTAATGGAAATCTTACCTGCACTTCTAAATGAAATGTGCGTTAAGTAAGATGTATTTTTTTAGAATATAAATAAGCTTAGACTATATTAAATTTTGGAGAACGGGATGTCTGAAATCTTGAGTTCGCATTCCAAAGCCAGCGGGCATCACAAGGTGCTAATGAAGTCGTGAGGATTTGGTTCCACACAACGTGGATTTGCTGGATGCTGAAAATGATTTAGATTCCAACTAAACGATCTGTCTAAGCGATGACGGGCCCACATCCCAAATTCATTGCTGCTCACTCCGTATAATGGATTTAATGAGAAGGTAGCCTGAGTTCTTGGCCACCTTCTCTGGCTCTTCCAAGTCCTACTGAATCTACTTCCCCCAGGGGGTCCGTTTCTACCTTCCACCAAGTATGCCTAAATATATACATATATAATTTTACAATTCAACGAGCTCGCGAAAATAATGATGCAATTATAATATTTGTATATCCGAGAGAAACTAATAATACAACAATTTGTTCAATTAATTTTATCATTTGCAGAATGGATTCAAAGATTTTTAATTTTTTAAATGTGGGAGTTGGAATTTTTGAAAATGAATTTTTTCGGTTGGATTAATCTAATATTTATTTTGAAAATGCAAAACGTTTCTCCTAAAATTTAAAACTATTATAATTTTCAATAACATGGTTTGGGAATTTATCTACAACTTATATAACATATATACCAATGAATTTATTCTAAAAAGTTTGTTCAAACTTATATTTTAATTTTTTAATTTCGATTCTAATCGGAGTCCTCATCAGTGATCTTTATTTCTAAAATATCAAAAAAAATGTTGCTAAAATATTACACATATGAGCCCTACTTTGGTGTAAACTTTGGTAATGAACGACTAAAAAATGGAAACACTTTTTTCATAAAATTATACCAACAGCTTACATAAACCATATGAAAGTTCTTAAGAATAGAATAACAATTGAATAATAAAAGCATGAACTTTGAAAACTTTAAGGTAAAACAAAAAAATGTTTATGTATCAATTTTACAAAGAAAATAGATGCCTAAGACATTTTATTATTTTTTGGAAACCATGAAAAAATGTATGCACATATTAATTTTCAATTTACTATGATATATGTAAAACCTGTATTCAAAAATATTTCTGTACAAGATTTACGTATATATTTCACAACAAAAATTTAAAAAAAAACTATTTTACTCATTTTTATCTTAGTATGTAAAATCAAAAATTGCTAATTTGAAATAATATAAACTCAGAAAGTTACATCAAATTCGAGGTTTAACATATTGCATGTTAAATAAACCTATCAAACTATATTATATTATATATTTATTATATATATATATTTATATTGACCCAAAATTCACAGAATTTTTGTTCATTTAACTCATTTTTTTGGCATAGGGTCAGTTTCTTTTTAATTTCTTTCAATTGAAAAACAAAAATTTCAAACTCAACTAGTTAATTTGAAGTTATATATAAAAAACGCAAAAAAGGAAGGCAAACGTTTCGGCCACATATGGGGGCCCTCTTCAGGTCCATAAATTAAAAGATTAATTCAAAATTTTTGTAAAAGATAAAAAAGTAGAAGATAATTAAAATAAGGATAATTATAGAACTCAAAAACTGATCTCATCGCTTGCAATTCAAAATGAAGAAGTCCAGTATGCAGGAACACGAATTGAAAAAAAAGTAAAATTACATATATAGATATTATAATAATTTATAATTCTGTAAAGCCTTGCTTGCAAATTCAATCTAAAATGGATTGTCCGTAAAACTGATATACAAAATCTTTTCTTCAAAAATACACGCTTTCGTCCACTCGTACGAATCACCATAACCGTCTCGAATTTCTTAACTGAGTTTAGGATAATAGTTTTCTTCAAGGAGGAAAAGAACCTCTCAGGATAGCATTTAAAAAAAAATTGTCAGTCAGCAAAGCCACATGTCCCGAATTGGTTTTTAAAACAGTTTAGATAGATCGTTGAGAGACTCTGCTGACAAAGTCCTCAAAAAAAGTTTTCAAAATTGAAAACTGTTCGCGTTTTATCATTAATAACCAATTGGGCATCCTTCTTTTAAAAAAATTTTCCGGCTGGTTTTTTTGCAAATTTTTAAGTTTATTTGTTCATTCACGGAGAAAAATGGATGTTCAAATATGGGACAGCCATCTTATATGTTCAATTGTAGTATCTAGATGTTTAACTGTAATATCCAAGATATTAATCTCTGCATATTTTAACATCTTAGATATTACACCTGAATATCTAGATATTACAACTAAACATATAAGATGGCTGTTCCATAGTTAAACATCTGGATATTAATTCTAAACATCCATTTTCTTTATCCGGTTTTGCATATACAGTGAATTCTACATATTTTTTCAATTCGTGCTGTTGCATACTCGACTTCTTCATTTTGAATTACAAGCGATGAGATAAGTTTTTGAGTTTTATAATTATCCTTATTTTAATTATCTCCTACATTTTTATCTTTTACAAAAATTTTGAATTCATCTTTTAATTCATGGCACTGAAGAGGGCCCCCATATGTGGTCGAAACGTTTGCCTTCCTTTTTTGCGTTTTTTATATATAACATTGATAATTTTTAATCGAAGAAAATAAAGAGAAACTGACCCTATGCCAAAAAAATGAGTTAAATTAACAAAAATTACATGATATACTTTTAAAATACTGCATTACTATATTGTTAAACCCATAAGGAAAATTTTTTTATATTTGTCACTTAAAAAATGGTTTTAAGCCTATACCAAAGAACTTATGCTTCAACCTTTTCAGGGGCACATTTTTCTGGTGCATCTACTCCAGATATGATAGTGACTATAAGGGTTTTCGGGGTTGCTAATTACGAATTTGAAGTCAGATTTTCAAAATTCAAAATGGCGGATCCAATATGGTGGTCAAAATGTTCAAGAAAAGGCAATTTAATACTAAATTTCGGTTATAAGGATTTTTGGGATCGCTGATTACGAATCTGAAGTCAGATTTTCAAAATTCAAAATTGCGGATCCAATATGTTGGTCAAAATTTTCAAAAAAGGGCAAATTGATGCTAAATTTTGGTTATAAGGGTTTTTTTAATTGCCTGCGATCTGGTGATCCCGGAAGAAAGGAATGTGATTTAGAAATTTGTTCATAAAAAAATTAATAATGAAAGTACGCAATGATAATAGTACTGTTTCAATGACTTATGTTATGTCTGTCGTTTGCGAGCGTATCACTTTATTTCGCCGCAATAACACTTTTTACTAAGATTCACTTAGCAGTCACGGTAAAAAATGATTAAGAAATTTTGCTATGGAAAATACTGAAAACTAAATGGTGAATAAAAGAATTGTATAACTTTTATCCGCTGTTGTGGGGCCATAGTAATAGTGCGTGTAATATGCACATTGACCATTCAGTGAAAAGAAAGTTACTAGGACCTCAATGATGACATAAGATCTTAGAGTTATAAAGTTGAATAAATATATTCATGAAATTATAAATAATTTGCCCGTAAACAATGTTAAATAAATAAGTAAATTACGAAATATGAAAAAAAAATCATTATTCGAAATATTTGAAAATTTTTTTTGAAAAAACTAGCGTACGAAAAAATCCGAAAAAAATTTATATCATAAAACTAAGTGTGTAGAATACGTGAAAAAATCAGCAGAGGCTTACCTTTGCAGGTTACGGAAAAATCGATTTTTTTCTGAAAAAAACGTGTTTTTTCGTGTTACTTTTTTATAACAAACAAATATATAAATAAAATAATGCAATTTTTCACCAGATTATAATAACTAAGACTTCTAAGAGTCTAATAAGTATATATTTGCATAGATAAAGTGCCAAAATCTATCGGAAATATAAAAAAAAACTAAGACAAAAAAGGTGGTACATAATCGTCCCACCGCCCCTGAAAGGGTTAAGATAATGAATTATGTATCACGATTACTCTGCAACATTTTTTAACTACTCCTTTGTATTTTTAGATAAAAAGTTGCCGAAGAGGGCTCAAATTAAAGCCGAAACGTCTGATTACATAAAACTTTAAATTTTTGTTAACTTTAGGACTACTTTAGAACTACCAACATGAAAAAATATCTTCAATTATCTATAAGATCCAAATTCAATAACACAAATTTTCAAAACTGAAAACTTTCAATATTTGAGGGTGTGACAATCAATAACATATAAACGTTTCACATTGAAGTATGAATGCAAATTTCTAAAGTGATTCAATTTTCACAAGACCTGACTTAATGAATATAAAGTTAGAAATTTTTCAATACAGTGTCTTTATATTGGCATTTTGTCACTTAGTTTTCATTAAAAATTAATTTTCATCATCATTATCCTTTTGAGAATGTCCCTTTTGTTTCTCATCTTTGTCAAACCACGCACTTTGCTTTCATGGCGCCCAAATCTAAAAGCCACGTTTGTTTTTTCATTCTTCCAACATTTTGCAGTGAGTGGGCCACCCAATGCCAATATAAAGACACTATATTGAATTCATATTTGGGTCAAGATAAAAACTAAAGACATTAATACAAACATGTTTAGAAATTTTTATTGTGGCCCACTCACTGCAAAATGTTGGAAGAATCAAAAAACAAACGTGGCCTTTAAATTTGGGCGCCATGAAAGCAAAGTGCGTGGTTTGACAAAAATGAGAAACAAAAGGGACATTCTCAAGAGGATAATGATGGTGAAAATTGTATTTGTCGAGTTGAAAGACGTATGTAAGTTGATAATAGTATAATCACCGTTCTTAAGCGGTCGCTTTATTATCGTTAGGTGTTGGCGTATGCCTTTTTTCCTCTTATCCATTCGCGTTCATGAGAGTGTACCTACTTATTTATTTCGTGCCTCGCAGAAAGTTCCAAGTCACCCTTCGTAACATCATCCTTTGCCTTCCTCTCTCTTTTTAAACTCTTCTACTCCAAGAGAATTCTACGAAAGACCGACAAACTGTCAAGGTGTGTGACATCGTTCCGTAACAAATTAACGACATTAACGAGTCGAGTGTTTGCTGAACTTTGTGTCATGAGTTGAACAAATTTGATAAATTAATTATTTTTCAAGTGCCAGCAAATAGAAGAACATAAAGGATTGAATTGAAATTTTTTCAAGTGAAAAGATCTTTAATAATACTGTATGATTGAGCAATGTAGTTGAGAAATTTCCAACAGGCATGAATGTCATAATTGTTAACATTGAATAACAACTTTTGACAACTTATCATCATTATAAAACACATTTGGAAATCTTTTATCTACATTTCTATTCACCGTATGAAATAAGCCAACTGTTAGGGATTAAGTTTTTGTAACTATATTTGTATTTCAGGAAAAATCAGAAGCCAATTAATACGAGCTTGATACCTAATAAGCCGCACAATAGAAATTATTCGAAACGGAAAAACATGTTCTGGTGACAAAAAGTGGCAAGCTTTTAGAATAGACTGATATAAACGATAATCGAGATCATGAGATTTGGGATTTTAGCTTTAGTTCGAAACATTTACGATTCATTGCACCTCCATAAAACTGAATATCAGTGTCAATAGAGATACAGTGGTCGTCCCAGGACCAAGTCCAGTCGTGAGCAGCATCCCCTATTTTTGAAAAGCATCAGAGTGAACGATGTTTACCGATGCGAACGTAAGGTGTAACTCTGTAGAAGTGCGAACGGTGGATACCTAAAAATCCAAATGGCTCACGATCGCAGCTGCTTCCTTTTACAAAGAACACCTTGGAAGCTTAAAGGTTTTTGTGTCACCGCACGAAGGGTCGTATTTCGACACTGAAACATTTTTCCAGAATAGCATCTATTTTGACGAATGGAATTCGACGCTTTGTTTTCGCTGCAAAGACGGAAGGAGCTACTCCCATACGTGCGACATTTGCACCTTGAATTCATCCCAGCATTGAAGGCGAACCTAAAAAATATTCTAACAATATAAGCTCCTTTGTTTGGCCCGCATTCAGTTTAATAGTGTCGAAGGATCTCAGAGGACAATGGCTTTTCTTGGGGCCAATTGCCGTACTTTGAGATTTTATCCGCACATTGTCATTTTACGGAAAATGATTGACCTGCTGTTGATCCCTCAAAAGATACCTAACAAGAAAATTCGTAAAAAAGTCGTTTTTCCTTAAAGCTCAAAGAGTTGAAAAGGTTTGGTAAGATGATACTTTCATTTTATTCAAAAAATGCTGAAAAATAATTTTTAAAATTATTGAATACACAGGGAAATAAATAGTCATGTATCGAAGGATAATTCTTAACTTTTATTGTTATCTCCACGTACAGTACAATATTTATAGATTATTTTGTTTTGTTCGGAATATGATACTCGAATAACCGGTAGTTATAATATTTATCATAACAATAGAAATATAAAGATTACATGTCGTACGGGATATGGGCGAGGCCCAAGATCCTTAGGCAGGAAACTAGGACCATTTTCTGTCGATATCTAGTAAAATCGGATAAAATCCGATAAAACTTGGTAATAAAAAAATCCTAATTCAATTGTCGACGTCTTTCGGAAATTAAATTACTGAGATCTTTCAAATAAAACGAAAAAATATATCCTCATCAAAAGTATCGCGAGATTATGTAAAAGCGAACGATAATTGAAAAACGCGAAATTAAAAAAATGATAAATGAAAAACAAAAATTATAATAAATACATTTATTGTGATTTATTCCCTCTAAGACTGCCTTTAAATCGACAAAGTGCGGTTGTAGCGCTTTTTCATAGTGGCTATGGAAATTTTGTGAGTCCACAACTGGAAACATTTGGTATTTGCGAAAACATAATTTCGTGAAATTATAAAACGCTGACAGACACTAAATACCATGTTTCCTTGTTTCCATTAACGGGAATGTAAACTCTATTGCACTCTTTGGCGTGGCACAACTACGAGCCCCAATAAGAAGATGAAAAGCGCCATGCCGAGCACGAATCTTCGTCCTTTCCATGAAAGGACGTAACAAAGAAACTATAATACTTGTTATGATCTATTTACAACGATGCTACAACTAGGACCACAGAAAAAGATTCTTTTCTTGATCCTCTAAAATAAATAAAAGATAAACTTTGTTCTCCTATGATAATACTTTTTATCACTCGTGATGCTTATATAATAACAACATCCTAGTTTCAATCTCTCGTAAATGCATAAAATTTCCAAACAACGAAAGAACAAGAGAAAAACACTAGGATCAACTCGAAAACATTCTACTTCTATTTCAAATATTTCTAAAGAATTCAGCATTTTATTTCAGATTGCAAGTTCTTTGTTACCACTGGCAGAGTTTTCCATAGAAAAAACTTTCAAAAAAACGAGAATCATTGTCTGTGGTCTCTGAAGCAAACACTCATGTCTTTACTCAAGGGTGCAATCAAAGGGTTTTTTTGCAGATGTCTTGTTGTAAGGAACACGAGATCGATTACTAAACTACATATTTACACAAGAAATATGTACATCTTTTTATAATACTTTAACAAAGATCACGGACTTTTATCAATATCTTTTTCCCAAAAAGTCGAAGGGCCCTTTCTCGGGCAAGGGAAAAAGAGTTTTCGTTTCCTAAATATTCGCTGTGGTCCAGAATACTAATGAGTATGTTTTATTTTTTAACAGAGTCTCATTAGCCTCTGAAATATATCTATTTTTTGCATTCTTCATACAAATTGAAATTCTGTTAATGCCAATCAAGATTACATGCTTTTTAACAAAGAAGTCTTAAAAGCTCGAGGACGTTTTACATTTCCGACTTGACAGACTTTAATATCGAAATAAATTCGTGACCTAAATGAAAACCATTCTTTATCTCTTATTAACTTAATGAGCAGAACAAATAGATTTGGATAAGAAACAAAATGAAGTTTATATAAGAGCCTATTCAATTAAAAGCTTTTTGTAAGTAGCAATTGTTCAAATCATAACATTCGCAGCTTAGATATAATTATGTAATTCTAGATATAAGGTCACAAGTGCGTAAATAATATTCCCCTTTGAACTTTCCTCTGAATACCAAGGTCTAAATCCGCCCGCGGAATTTACCTTTATCATTGTTGTCAGCTTCTTCATCATTATCGTTAGAACGTGTACATTATCAGAATTTCGATTTGTTTCAACTTGATATAACCAAACTTTTCTACAGAAAGCTAAATAATTCAAGGACCATACAAGCGGAAGCCCGACATTGGCTAAGTGTATTTAGAATCGATACACCGATTGATGTTTCGCAAAAACGGATCAGAGTTACGCTCTGTCGGGTCAGAAGATGACGGTGAGAGGTCGACGGAATTCGTTTCCTGGAGTCGGTGAGGTCTGGTAGCCAGCATACTGGCCCATTTGGGGAGCAAGAAGACCTCCAGTTTGAACAGGGCCAGGATAGTAGGTTGGCAAACTGTTGGCTCCAGGACTGGCAGCTGATGAATTCGATGTAGAACTAGCACTCGAGGATCCTTGATCTGTCCTTCCATCATTTTGTTGTTTGTTAGTGTCTGGAGAATCCGTAGCTGGTGACCTACTGATGGATCCACCACCTCCTGGACTCGATTCTTCATAAAGTTTGTTCGGCTCATAACTAGATCGGTTGTACTCTGAAATTACTGGCTTCTGATCCATGTAGAGCTTGGACTGTTCAAAGTATGCTTTCGCCGAGTCAAGGTAGCTGCGATCAAGATAAGACTTCGGGCTGGAGTCCAAGTACTTCGGGTCAGAGTACATGCTCATCGCGAGTGTACTAGGTGGCATATAAGCTGCTCGATACTTGTCCGCCTCCATTGAGTACTTCATTGCATCCATGGAACTCACGACCTGAAACAACAATAGAAAGATCGTTCGAAGTGGCACACTCATGGAATTGTTCAGTGCTACGTTATTCAATAGGCTAGATTCTATCTGGTGTGATGTAGGTGAAATAAATGCGATACCTCTACATTATAACGGTCCAGTATCGAACTTCCCTGATAGAAAGGAGCTGCGGTTTCAAATGTAATTTTATAATGCGGATAGTAAGACTTCCGGGCAACACCTGCGAACCTTTTATCAGGATAATTAACTTGCCCCATGCTGCGATCACGTCGGCTACCGAACTCTCTCGGTCACGCAGTTAATTATGAGCGAAGGTCGAATCTAAGGAGCTACCGAGGATCTTGTCTTGAATTTTACACTCAGAGCGAAAATATAAAATCCGGTTGCGGTCCGACGCACAACAGAAAAACGCCAAAAAGAGATGCCGAATTGCTATCCTGCATCGCGATCTGATATCTTGGATTCCCTTCTAAGGAACGAACAAAGGTGCCAATGCTCATAAATTTTGAAACAGAAACAAGAAAACGACAAAACGCGTATTCCTAATTCCATAATTCGCGGGGAGGCCGCGGATCCTTTGTCGGATCGTTAAGCGGCTTTGTCCCGGTGATTTACACCAGCCTTAGCCTCCTTCGGTCATCGCTCGTTCCTACATCCAATTGATTATTCCTCGGTCCTCGGTCCTCGCTCCGAAATCTTGGCCCATCCTTTCAAGGCATTAATACCCGGACCGCAGGTGCGAATTTCATACGTGATTTTACTTTCGATCACACGTGTCTACTTTTCTCGGAAGCACTCTAAGGAATTCGATAAAGGTCGTGGCTCTTCATCTAGGGATTTACTACTACATACTATTATGAATTTGGAGTCTAAATGTGAATTTGAAATATCTTAACTGTCGGAAAGAGTGCGGGTTTTTCAAAAAGGAAACAAAGGATTATAGACAATGAGATTTTTCACGGGTAGTTTCTGTTCCGCGAGTAAACAAGCAAAACGTGCAACTCTGGGGGTGAAAAGCAAAATGCATTCTATGGTATCGACAACACGTAGACGCATACGTGCTTTGTGGACGAAAACCCAGCAGGCTGGGGCAATCCTATTGTGTTTCAACTGCGAGGTCGAAGTGTCTGTTAATTAAGTTTTGTTTCGGAAACCGATGATGCCAGATGTATGGAATTTTTCTCGCGCCTTTAATATATGTCACGCCACATATGCGAACAATACTGACAACAGACGTCTCGCTTCAGACAAGAATACGAAATAAATGACTACCTACTTCTGCCTTTTATTTTCTTAATAAGTGTCTTCCATTCTTGTCTCTTGTTGTTCTGACATTCGATTTGTAAAAACGAAGTTTCATGTGCATTAACTTTGTACACCAAGAAGAAAGTGCAAGTTCCGAAAGACTAAAATAAAAAGTTAAACAAAACACTTCTAGACAATCTTTATTCGAATTAAATGAAATAACTAATCATTTTTTATTCAGCGGTCCTGATTTTAAAAATGGGTATCTACATTTTTCATTGAAAATGAGTTTTTTGTATCGTTAGATTTCGTCATGGAAAGTAGAATTTAACTGTGCAAAAATTAGTACTAAATTTTAAATTATGATAAAGATATTAAGGTCATGTTTTCTGCGGCTTTCTGTATCTATAGCGATTTTCGAGGAATCCTAATAAAGAAAGTGGGTATCTACAAATATTTTGCCGTATCTACACTTTTTTCAAGATTTCAGGCTGAGTTAGGGCCGAAATCCTTTTTAAGCGAAACCGAAGTACATACCCACAATCTTAATCAGAATTGAAGCCTCTTTTTGTTTTAAATTTAGATTAGAATTTTGTAATATGAAGTTGTATATTTGATTTTTATAATTTACGCGTCTGAAAATTATGTTTATTTATCACAAAAGTATTTTGTGAATAGATCATGTAAAAAAGTCTTTTTAAATAAGGTCTAAACATTGAAATAAATTGTGTACGAAATTAAGATAATTGAAAAATGTTCAGACATTTTTGCTAAAAATTCTGCCAAATTGTTATATTGTCAAAATTATATATATTTTTTCAATCTGAAAATCTCTGCAAAAAATGTTAACATTACTTCATTAGGCGCTTTTGAAAAATTCAACATTTGTAAAATGCGTGGAATAGACATAGTATAAAAACAATTTCTATGATTTTTTTTTTTTTTTGCTTTTCATGTAAAATTATCGTTTAGTCTAAAAAAGTTGTATGCTTCAAATAACTAATGGTTATTGAAGTATAAAATTGATAAAATTTGGAACAAGCGCCATTTTTGTAACCGAATCTTTTTAAGGGGTTAGATTTAATTATAACGCCAAGGAAAGGCTTTTGTTACGAATTTTTTTAAAGACTGGTTTATTTATTTTTTGGCTAATTTTTTAAAATCAAACAATACATGTTTCAAAAAGTAACAGTAATAATTTTCCTTTTAATTTGAAGATTAACTTGAATGTTTGTTTTTGAATTTATTCAAATTTGAATTATTATAATAATAAAGAAACCATTGCTTCTTGAATAACCACGTTCGACTTTTGAATTGATTAGAGATTTGATGAATTAATCTGAAAACAATACGCGAAGGTCGTGTCCCATATTCTCTTCCATCAGTTCATTAAAGTACAAATTTTCAATCAATCGTAATTTTTTGCAGTAATATAATGAATAGGACAAAATAAGTCTAATACTGTTCTTTCCGTATCAAAAAATATCCTAGATTGGACAGACCAAGTACAAACGTGTTTTGTTCAATTTCTCGGTTTGAATTTGAATGTAGATACACACTTTTTAAATCAGGAGGGAAGAATTATTCTCTCTCAGTTATATCTTATTGGGATATTGTTATTATTTTTATTATGGTTCTAACTTGAATGAAACTTGACTTTCATATATACATAGCCACATGTAAGGCATTCGGTTGATAAACAGCTTCGTTTTCACAGTTTACAATGCCATTACGTATTGTATTGAGTGAATTCCTTTAATTGCAGTGTATCAAGGGAGACAAAGCTAAAGCGGAAATGTCCAGTGGATGGCCCTTCTACAATAGCAGAACGGAAGGCTTTGTTTGAGATCTACGTGGTGATGACACTGCTAATTATACGCATTAGGGTTTCTTTCATACATGACATAATGAGTATCTGGTATTGAATTATTTTCTCTTACGAAGAGGGCAAAAAACAAAGCTATGTTCATTCGGCACTGACATACTTCCTTCGTAGCTTTCTCAAAACAAATTTACGTAATTCATTGGAAATTTACTGACTTATCACCACCACACAGATAAGAATACTAATTAAAAACTAAAATATTGTCAATTCTTGAATGTATTTTTTTATATCAAAATATTAATAAGTCTCTGAAATATTTTCAGATATTTGAAATATAAGGTTGGCAAAATTTGGAAGAAGGACTCACCTGAGCAGGTGCTCCAAGTCCTGCAGACATTGCTGCAGCGGATTGCTGAGCTGCTGCTGCAGCAGCCGCAGCCATACTTGCTGCGGAAAGAGACCCATATGCTGGTCCATAATATGAACTCATTCCTGCTTGTCCCATTCCTCCAGCCATTCCTGAAACAACAAAAAATTGCAAAATTAATTTCCCTAATCAAGTTTCTGGATCAAATGCCTACGTTTTGAATAATTTTTAACTGTCTTTGAGAACCTCGACAATTATTCTCTAAAGGATGAAAGGCTCCTGAGGAGGATGACTCAATAACGGTCACCGATTCAAAACAGTTACTAAGCTATTCATCTAGTATATATATGTTCGTTCTACGATTGCGTGAGGAGGAATATCATTTTGCTTAGAATTTTTTTTAACTTTATTTAATCAGATGAAGTATTTTTGTGCGGATGAGAATTCGGTTGATTTCTCACTGGCACATATTTCCGTACGACGTGTGCGATATTTTTGATTGGGCGCAAGAAAAGAAAAGAATAAAAGAGAAGACGAGATGATTGGCGTTGAGATCTTTGAGATTTATGGTCGTCAAGGATCGAAAGTTCAGGAATCGTGTACATTCACAGGCAAGGTCACACCTCTTAGTGTACGAGGTTTGTGCTGATGAACACGCGTTGAGAAAAAGCCGATGGACCCCTCGTTAGCTTATTGTATACGTGTCGACTTGCAAAAATAAAATATTGACTATTCAAAAACCACGTTGCAAATGATCAGTTTTAGTTTGTCGACGAGTCAAATTATCGAAGACCTTTCGATTTCGATTATTCAACTCTAAGGACAGTTATTATGAGATGAAAGCAACTTTTATCGGTTTTTTAATTAGATACTCTTCTTTCTTGCCCATTTGATAATTTTGTAATTATTTCTCTAAAGAATCATCAACATTGTTTTGAAAACGAATTCTAGATTTTTTAAATAGTTATGCAATATAGAATTTCTAGGTAAAAATTATTTAACTCAAATTTAAAGAATTTGAAATCTTTTTGTGGAAAAAGAGACGCTTTCTACTGCGCTTTCGAACTCAAGCACCTAATTTGAAAATTTTTTTATAATACCCTACAGATTTAAATATTTTTATACTTTAAATTATAAATTTCTTGAAAGGTTTAAGAAATTATAATTTAGTATTAAATAAGATTTGGAAAATGAAAATCCCGTAACTTTGAAATCTTGAAAATTAAAGAATTATACGATTTAAAAACCTAAAATTTGGAAAAATCGTTTTGAAAATAGATTTTTTAACATCAAAGCTTTTCAATACGAGAAGATTCTATTTGTTTACTTTCGGTGTTTTCTGATTTCAATTTTTTAAAAACGTTTTTTCTGACTCAGGGGATTTTAAAACATAAAGATTTGATTAAAATTTTGAATGTCATTTTTCACATAAAACCTTTTCATTCACGATGAGAATGTAAAAATGTTAAATTAAAGAAATCCGAAAAATGACCCATGTACTTTTGCTCATTGCGTCCCGAACATTTTAGGATGATTTCTCAAAAAATTGTACAGTAGACAATTTTGATTTATTTTATAAATTAGACTTGCAAAATAATCTCTCACCAATTTTTTCTAGTAAACAAATCACTGATTATTAGTCATTGCTTTTATTCTCCAAAATTAACTATTCATAAAAATTAAAAGAGTATTAATAAAAAAAATAATTATATGAAAACTTCTACCAAAGCAGAATAAAACTAAAAACTTTATCGTCAAAACAAATACAAATTTCAGAACTATTTTCGAATTTCAATGATTACTAAGCAAAACTCTTAAAATATTCTCTCGGCTTAAAAAAAAAAATAGGAAAATTAATGAATTAACAAGAATCTTGTGAAAAATGAAAATAATATCCTGAATTACTAAGTAAATGCATCTAACTATGAAAAAGATGTTATAAAAATTAGTGAATAGGTCTAAGTTGGGAAAGTTAAAAGGAGAAGGGTGCATCTGTCCAATTGCAGACGCACCTTATATCTATTACCGAATTGTCTGATGAGGATTACGTGAACAGATGTTCGATGAATCGGGTCTAGTTCCGCATGTTGTCAATCCCTGGGTTTACATAGATTTGTTTGACGTTTCGTGTCTATTGTTTTCATTGTTTTCACTTCATTCCGGCTTACGCAAACTTGAATCTAACTTTCAGGGGCTTGGCTGCTATTAACGATTTCAATAGACCTCTGTCAAAACCGATAAACCAAAACGAACTCCTTTTCCGGTCTTCTATAGTCATTTTAGTTAATAAAGTAGTTATCATCAAAATTCACAAGATCTATAATTAAAGGTAATCTAAGAAACAGATTGTCGTATCTAGTTACAGAAAAATCAATTAAGTTTGAATTAACATACAATTATAACTTATAGACTCAACCTGTTTAGTCTAGAGTTAAAATATCTTCGATTCTGCAATAATTTTTTGACTTATTCTCTGTTAAGTTTTTTAAAATGAAAATAAATGGTAGAATCCGAGATTTATTGGATTCAAATATAATTCAGATTCGCATATGCAAATCGCGTTATTTTAGGATCAAACTGCTCTGGTGTTGTGGAGGGTCGAGATAAATCGTCTAGGAAATTCTCTCCGGCTTTGCAGGGCCGCATCGAGAAATTCATTGGTCGCATGCACGCGAGCATAAATTTCTCAGAAGATTATTATTTATCGAATTGTCTTAATAGAATATTCGAGGAGATCTTCTAGCTTCTTTCCAGAAAGTTGTCTTAATCTTGTTGAATAAAACTAATCCTCTAACTCAATCCAAAGTAAAGAATTGTATTTTAAAGTCAAACTAATTAATTATTTATCGCTAAACTTGACATATTATGAATAATATGACCATAAAATGTTTGACATTTACAAATGTATTCTCTTCATCCTCCTTATATTCTCAGGAAATTTATGTATAAGGTAATATTTCCAAACCGTAAACAGAAATTCAAGTAATGAAATGAAAAAAAAACCTTTATTTAAATATTTAGTACTAATAAAATTGAATACGAATATTTAAAAAGGCGTGTGAGATTGCAATTGGCGATTTAGCAATGTGTGTAACAGACATGTAAAATCACAAAGTGAACATATTGTCCATATCGTAGGTGTATCGACATCATCCTCGGGAAGAATAATCAATTTCCCTCGCGTGTTCGAATCACATTTCGATCATTAATCTCACGATTTATGCAACCGCCTACGTGCACTTGTATGAGATTCTGCTTGCACCCATGAATGTACAGATGAGCGCAGGAATCTCGATAAATTACGGATTACCAAATACTAGCGAATAAATTCAGAGCTCTGTCTCGGGTTATTGTACGGAAATTAGTTAAACATGTTTATCTTCCAATGTCATTCGAAAGTTCTTCTTATTATCGTACTTATTTTGAAACACAATCTCTTGACATGAGGGTGACATTGATGTAATCTGAACAAAAAGAAAAGTTGTTTCTGACTTTGATCATTATTAAAAGATATAGAAACTTTTGAGTCTCTGTCAAATTTCTGCAGAAGAGTTGTTCTAAATGTTGAAATTTGTCTCACCCAAATAAAACACAGAAAGTATAAAACGATTTTGATGAAATTTGATTTGGGTTTAGTGAGCACATGTCGATTGAGAAAGCAAAAAGAATAGTTTGCTTCTTCCAATATAACTTTTGACTGTCCATGGAGAATTTAACTACTACTGAGAAAGAGTTTGGCGTGCGAAATGCCATCCAATATGAATATCAAAGCATTTGCTTCTGCAAACGAACGTTTCCCATGTCTGTTGTTCGTTTGAGATAGTTCAGGTTTTACTCGTTGGTCAGCCTTATGATCCTCGTTCTTTTCCCTTCCAAGGGTCTTTTATAGCATTGTCAAACTCAAATCCTAATAAGTTCAGGGATTTGACTTCCCGAGGGCAAATTACGATTAACAGACATAAACCACGCTGATTAATTTTTCATTTCGTTAAAAATTCCATCCACTTAATTTTTTTTCCACGCAGGGAAAAGAATAAACTAATAAATAAATAAAATTTAAGGTCATGGACTAGTCGGAGCACATGACTAAAATAAAAATCGTCTATCTGGTTCGTTTTAGTAAAAATTATCAATAAAAAATCATTTAACTTTAATTGCTGATAAATTTTTACTTTTTGAAGAATTTTCACTAAAAAAATCAGAGAGACGTATCTCATTGTATTCTAGCATATTTCGAAAAATTTCCGAAAGGTACAACAAGAGAGGCTATAGAGTTACTGAAAAATTATACAACTTAATATCTAAAGCATTCAAAATTAATTGCAGGTAAACCAAAGCATAAATAGGAGATTAGACCAACTCAATGAATAGGCACAGTACCGTATTTAGACTAAAAGGCAAAAAGGCATTAATTTATTTTTGATAGAGAATATCTCCTCCTCTGAATGATATTTTTCGCATTTTTGAGAAAAATCCTTGAATGAATTTGGAGAAATTTCCCAAATCACATAAAGTTTACTTAATTCCCTAATTTTTAAAGAAATTTTTTTTAAATTTATCATTAATTTTTTTAATTTTTCCGTAAAAACACAACATGATTAGGGAAAATTCCCCAAAATATAAGTGATTTACTTATTCACTAAATTTTTTAGGAATATTCCCTACTTTTCTGGAATTTATCCATTTTTTGGGGAGAAATTCCCAAATTTCTCGGGGAAAAGTATGTGTGCCCTAAAATGTGGAATTTTCCCCAATAATTGATGGGGAAAATTCCACAAAATATTACTGATTTACTTATTCACTAAATTTTTGGGAAATATTCCCTACTTTTTCTGGAATTTATCAATTTTGGGGGGAAATTCCCCAATTTCTTGGGGAAAAGTATTTTTACCTTAAAATGTTGAATGTTTCCCAATAATTGGTGGGGAAAATTCCCCAAATTTTTTACAGTGTACTCTCTAAACCTGAATCAGTGAACGGCCACTGATTCGCAGTAACTATTCACTGATGGCAGCAGCAATGAGTCTTTCACTGAGAATCAATGAAATTCGACTGATGAATTAGTGAAATAGATTGAACTCACTTACTGAATCAGTGGAATCTTCAGGTGGGAATAATAAAACTAGCAATATATTTTAACGATCGATGAAATCGATTATTTTAGGTTAAACAACACTTAAAAGAAATTACATAATTATTATTATTTTTAAAGGTCGATAAATTAGTATCGTGTAGATGAAACTTTTGAATTTGCGAATTCAAAAGTTATGTTTACGTGACGAGTTCACTGATTCCTCAGTGAAATCAAAGCAGGGCACTGATTCATCAGTATATATATTCTTACTGATATAATCAGTGACTATTTCACTGATTCCGGCTTAGAAAGTATTTTCTATACAAAAAAAGTTATCTTACACGAATTTATTGATATATAAATTTGGACATGTGGTCCAGTTGGGCCATGACCTTAAGATATAATAATTAAACAGGAGAATAGTCTTAAATATTGATAAAAAAAAATTCTTTAAAGAGTGCTTGACTTTATATATTCAGTATGAAAACAGGTTTAAATAGGTATAGATTCAGAATCTCGTTCTAAACGAGTTTATAATGTGCCTTTAAAAATTATGACTATGTTAAATTTCTTTTTGTGCTCAGAGGACCATTTAATGTAAAGTTCTTTCTTTACTTATGCAATACGTTCTCTTCCACGCTTCATATTAGCTGAAAAAACTTAAAGTACCTCTTCTGTGTAAAAATGATTGAAGGAAAACAAGTTTGCCATTGTGTAGGAAATGCATAAACGATATTAATTTAATTTTCAAGACTTACCAGCTCTAAGTGCATCCATTGGTACACTGGGATAGGGGATGCTGTAAGGGTAGCCTTCTTTTCTAAGAGTCTTTGGCTTTCTTCTGGGTCGATACTTGTAATCCGGATGTTCCTTCATGTGCATAGCTCGTAACCTTTTCGCTTCGTCGATAAAAGGTCGCTTGTCATCCTCAGATAACAGCTTCCATTCAGCACCTGCGCATAAAAGAAAATCTCGAATTAAACTAGGGAAAATGCATTTATTTTTCTCAACATTCTACAATGTTTGGATACAAAGCGTTTTCATAAAGAAAAACTCTTTACTTCTTTTTTGCCTCTATACGTATTTATACGGTGCATTATTTATAGTTTCTATGAACAATAGCACGTCATTATAGTGAAGTGAAAATGTTCTTTCTCACTTTGTATTCTTAATAACGTGTAAACTGCCGCACATATAGGTGGTTCCCTGTTCAATATGCGTATTCAAAATTGTATAATAACTACGTCGATGTCAGCGGACTAGAAACAAAGCCAAAAGATGAATAGTGAGGTGTTGTTAACTGAAAAGCGTTCATTTTCAATTTCACGTGCAATTAACCACGGACTTATCAGGATCTCATGATTTTTTATTGATATCCATTATGAAGCAAAAAAATTTTAATGTTTCCCAAACTCTACTTTATACCAAAGAAACTTCAACTTATAATTTTGGGCACAAAGTTTCGAAAAATTTTACACCTATATATTAAAGTCAAATTATGAGTTTATTCCAAAAAAATTTCTTTCTCAAAGTATTTTATTTAAAGTTCAAGCAATATAACCGAGAATATTACAAAGTTTAAAGAATATAAGAGAATAGTTTTACTGCCAATATATTAAAATTATATACTGTTGAAATTTGAGGTTAGGTTCATTTTGAATTTAATACATTGAATGCTCGAAATCTTAAATTGATATTATCTCTATAATTATAGACAGTATATAAAATCCTTTATTATACAATATAATATATATAATACACATATAATAATTACATTAAATTATTTATTTATCAAAATTCAAATTTTTATGGAACAAAACAGTTTTGATTCTTTCTTGCATTTTTCGGGGTCGCTGCAGCTCACGGAATTTATAAATCGGCAGGGAGAAACGAGTAAAACTTAAAAAAAGTTAGCCATTTTGTTGGATTCAACAAATTATAATTTTAATTTTAAAAATTTTTATTTTCTTCCGCAAAAATAAAATATACATACAAAGTTGCAAGCAAAAATCGGCCAAATGAAATGCTCGAGCTTAGAGAACACATTTTGAAGTTAAGTCATGATTTTTTTTACTTCTGCAGATGGAGGTTTACTATATGGGTCATTCCATGATAGATTGACAGTCGATGTCGCAGATTTGAACGAGATAATTTTTTTTCGGTTCTTTGTCAACAATAAATAGACACGTATTTTTTTTTGGCCAAAAAAATTTTTTTTATAAGTATACGATTTTTCGAATTTTCTAAGAAATGATATTTTCGACATAGCAAGCGCACTTTCAAGCCTGTTTATATTGAAAACAATTGTTCGCACGAAAAATTTTCCAAATTACGAAAATTAGGGTTTTGAATCTTCTTTACAGAGATTGTTGCAAAAAAATTGTTTAAATATTTTTTAACATACAAAAGTAAAGAAATAAACAGAAAATCGTTTTTTTCCAAATTTGGCCCCTTTCGAATTTTTTTATTTTCATGGATTTAGATTCTTTGAAGTCTGTTATATAATATGATGATTGAATCAAAATGGCTGGATCATTGATTTGGAAGTTATGGAATTTTGAAGAACCTCGCGCGGCCTCGCGCGCAATCCGGGCGCTTCCACATGCGGCGAGCGTTTTACCGGGCTTTTATTAGCCCTAAAACTAAAGGTAAACGCTCGCCGCGGGTGGAAGCGCCCGGATTGCGCGCGAGGCTCTTCAAAATTCCATAACTTCCGAATCAATGATCCAGCCATTTTGATTCAATCATCATATTATATAACAGACTTCAAAGAATCTAAATCCATGAAAATAAAAAAATTCGAAAGGGGCCAAATTTGGAAAAAAACGATTTTCTGTTTATTTCTTTACTTTTGTATGTTAAAAAATATTTAAATAATTTTTTTGCAACAATCTCTGTTAAGAAGAGTCAAAACCCTAATTTTCGTAATTCGAAAAATTTTTCGTGCGAATAATTGTGTTCAAGATAAACCGGCTTGAAAGTGCGCTTGCAATGTCGAAAATATCATTTTTTTAGAAAATTCGAAAAATCGTATGCTTAAAAAAAATTTTTTAGTGGCCAAACAAAAAAATACGTTTCTAATTATTGTTGACAAAGAACCGAAAAAAAATTATCTCGTTCAAATCTGCGACATCGAATGACCCATATACTTAACCAGAAGATGATTAAAATGTTGAAAGATAATTTTATGTTGCAGTATTAATTCATCTTGAATATTTGACACGTTTGACAAGTTGAAATAACAAAATTCTTATAAATTCTAAAAGAATCTATCTGCCGGTTATATTCTTGTTAATATTCTCATTTTCTTTACCTTTCTCAGAGTAATATAACCGACTCAGAACTCTAATTTTATTCGGAAGCAATGTTATTTTCAATTGCCTTATACCAAAGAAATATTTACATAGGTATTT
The DNA here is from genome assembly GCA_030998225.1 of Diplolepis rosae. NCBI lineage: Eukaryota > Metazoa > Arthropoda > Insecta > Hymenoptera > Diplolepididae > Diplolepis > Diplolepis rosae. The sequence continues at coordinate 22,948,215 of JAPYXD010000555.1, read as the reverse complement.
TTCATTTAGACTCAAACCAAATAAAACTTTATGTACAATATTATATGAAAACTTGGGTACATATCGTGTACATTCTGAATAATTAATCTCATTGTCCATACCCACAACTGGGAAAATCTTTACTATGATACTACGCATTTATTTTGAAGTTTCTAATTAACTGTTCAAAAATTGTCAATTTTTCAATTTATTTTTTAAAGTATTTTAGTCGTAAGTAATTCTAAGTTTTTATCGATGCATTAAAAAAAAGCGAAATTGTTTTATGTATTTTTTAGATCCAGAATAAATCACTGATAAGGGCTCCAATCAGAGCCGAAACGTCTGATTAAAAGTCAAACTTTGAGTTTTTATTAACCTTGGACTTTAAAGCCAACTATCAACATATATCTTCAATTGTTAAAAGAAACTTGTAATTTATAATATTTGCGAATGTAAATAATGTTTCACAAATGAATAAATAACATGATAAAGAAGTTTCTGTGTATAAAAGTGTTTTTAATTTTTAATTAGGAAGAAGAAACTTCAATCATGCAGAGTAATAGATTTCAATGTAATCTTTTAAACTGCCCAAGGCATGTGGCAATTACAGATTCAAACATTCAAAATATTTGAACGTGCTTCCTCTTTTTTCCATTGTGAGGAGGTTTTTGTTCAGCAACGCAGTCCCAAAGGGCAAACAAAGAAGGGTCGTGACGAGGTTAAGTAGCAGACAAGAGGCAAAAAGGGATCAATGGACACGGACAAAAAAAAGTACTCACTTATGTATGAAGTCATTAATTTATAGTAAAATCCTCATTAGAGTTCTTGTATAAGTATATTTTTAAAAAATCATAATATAATTAGAGTTAGTAAGAGAAGTTTGGGGGCCTTGAAAGGCAGGTGTGTGAGTACACCTTCAACTGAGAAGTTAGCTGACTGAGACCAGAGCAACAAACAGGCACCGGATTCCGTGGACCGATTGTTTCCCCAAGAATTAATTACCACTTGTTGTGAAGCGCTTAACAAAGCGAGAAGCTTGGCATCTAGCGACGAACGGAACCGAGCAAAACTCGCCTCGATGCACTACCAGGGCGTAACGGAACGGAACGGAACAGAACATAGGAACTAAACTACTGTTTGTAGAAACATTGCCCAGACTCCTGAACAAGGTACAGAAACAATAGGAACGAAGGTTGTGTCGTTGACGGCAACAAAAGCCTAGGACGTTGCTGGTGCCGCTGCAAAGTCTCTAAGATCAAAATCGTCTCCTCCCACTCTCTTTATTTTATTTTATCTGTCTTAACATCAACTTATAAGAATTTTCATCGTATTAAAGATAATCGAACCTGTTTTCAAATTTAAAAAGTGATTTGGTCTTTTAATTTGAGTTTTTGGATAAAAAAATAAGAAAATTTAATCAGGAAGAATTTTTAAGTCACACAGAAAAATTTGCGGAAAGGAACTCTTGAATTTTAAGAATAAAGTATTGTACCAATTACTATCAGTATTGTATCCAACACGATACACATAATACCTTGTACGTATATATGTTGCAAATATTAGCACTCTTGTAATATTTACTAAGATACAATAATTGGAAAATTGTCCTAAGTTCTAATTTACTTACAAGTGACATTTTTATCGCGATTTAACAAATCTTTATATAACCAGACATAAAAGAAAATTATTTAGTTGAGTTCGATCGAAAGCATCTTTTTTTCCACAGAACACGGAAAAAAATAGTTTAGTAAAGTTTATAGAACTGTTTGAGAGTTGGGTATACAGTCATTTACGGAACCGAGTTCTAGAACATTTAAAGAACTTTTCAGAATAAAATGCAGAACGCTCAATGATTTTTCCTGAATGATTCACATTTTATCCTGAAAAGTTCTGTAAATTTTCTAGAACTCTGTTCCGTAAATGCCTGTATCCCCAATTCTTAAACAGTTCTATAAAATTTACTAAACTGTTTTTTTCTGTGAAGGATTTCAAATTCTTTAAATTTGAATAAAAGAAAATAACCAAAAGTACTATGTTCAATGATTAGTTTGACACTTTGATTGCACTAATTACCATCCAATTAACGATAAATGAAACAAAACGGCAAATAGTGCAATCCAAGTGGTAACACTTGCACAAATAAAATCTATTACTATTTTTCCTTTTATAGCTCAAACTGGCCATTTAAAATGGCACTTTTAGCTTTTTTTTTCGAGTGAGGGTACTTTTAATTGCTATCATTACTAAAATTCAATGATCATCTGATTCAAAATTTTTAAAAAAATTGTACAAAAATCCCCGTTTTACATTTGATTCTGGCAACTTTGCTAATGTCAGGGATGTGTTATGTGTGAAAAAAGAAAAGATGCCAATAATTCGTGATTTGCACTCGGAATATCCCCTGAGGTACGCAGCACAAATTAAACGAAGTGCACGAGAGTGAAACGATGAAAAAGGGAGTACCCTTTTCTGAAAAAAAAGGATAAACACGATTATAGATATGAAATATTTTTTTTTATTTGGCGATATTTTTTCTCGCGGGAGGCACGCACGTCGTTAATGGATTTTACAGCAAATAGTGGAAACATGGTACCACGGAATGTAATCTCACTAGGAACGTATAAGCATTGTTTTCACGTGCGCAAATTCTGATTCTCTAGTGTAAACGAGAAACAATATAGAACGGGTGGAAGTCCTGACAACTGCAGCATAAAAGCAGATCGTATTCTTTTCCGAGATTTTGAATCCTTTGTTACGCTTTGCGCCTTTCATGAAGTAAAAAAAGATCACGGTCATTCATAATACGGAGCTTCCATTAGAAAGACACAAACTCGAGTCATAAATGAAATGGTTTTGAACACCAAGTCTGCGAATATAAAACCGAAGCTCGCTTAAAAAGCTTCCTTTCTACTGAATGGGTTGGTTGTAAACAAAACGAATGTTTTTCAAGAATTTTATCTCAAAGTAACACAAAATTGATTTCAAAAAAATACTTCTTCCTCTTTTAAAAGAGAAAGTACTTAGTTGGTTCAACTGATTTGATTTGTAAAATATGGTACTGCTAATTTATCAGATGGCACATTTTTTTAGTTAAGGTTACTACTTGTTTTGTAAAAATAAAAATGCGAATAGTATAGTATCCTCGACTGGAATTGGTTGTGTCAACTAATAAATTAGCGGTGCGATATTTTACAAATAGAATTAGTTGGACCACCTCATTTTTCAGTTTAAATATTAACTCTTCTATATTGATTTTAGAAAGTTGGCAATTTTGTCTCCTGGAATTTATTTATTTTTTATTATTCCTCTGGTATTTTATCCCTTGATTGTTAATTCAGAGAAATGATATTTATGTATGTAGTCAAATAAAAACTATGCAAAATTAATATTGAGACACAACATTCTATTGTTATTATTAGCAAAAAAAATTAATTAGATTAAATCTTAATTAGGATAAAGAAATATTCTGAGGGATGGAAATTCGAAAATATGAAAACTAAGCAAAATAAAAATTCTGTTAAATAATTAATACAAACAATGCGAATTACATGAGAGATGCATTCAGAAAAATATTTATTAATCCAAAAAATAATTTTCTTAGCATACATTTCACCAAATTTTTTATTAATTCGATCTAATAATTTTTTTCATGCAACCAAAAGATGGTTTATGTGGATACGATTTGGTTGAATCAAACATATCAGTAAACTCAATCAAAGATCTTGGTTCATTTAACAAAATGGTTTAGTCAGATTAATTACCTATATTTTTGTCTGAATATGGTAATTAGGATGATAGAAAATTTTATAAAAATATTAGGTTTTTTTGATTTTCGGTAAAATGAAATATTGATAACATTCAAACGTTTACATGAAAACTAATGTCTTCTACATCCAGAATAAAGATGCTTGATCTAATCAAACCATTTTGTTAATCAGGCCCAGATTTTTGCACCAAAGAAAGAAAACAGCCAAAAGTGACATTTTAAATGGCCAGTTTACGCTTTGAAAGGAAAAATAGTAATTCATTTTATTTATTCAAATACTATCACTAGAATCGCACTATTTACCATTTTACTATTGAAAAATGGAACAAAATGGTAAACAGTGCAATTCAAATGGCAATACTTTCAAAAGTAAAATGTGCCATTTACTATTTATCCTTTCAGAGCGAAAAATGGCCACTTTGAGCTATTTTCTCTATCACGTGTGAAATCTCTTCACCCATATAGAAGAGTTTCATTGTGTCGAAGAAGAAACATTTCTCTAAATCAAAAAAAGTTTCCTTGATTCAAAGAAATTTTTTTTGAACCTAAAGAAATAGATTTATTTACATTAAAGAAACTTATTCTTTGACCGTATATCAAATAAATGTTTCTTTGATCAAAAGAAACTCTTCTCAGGGTGTTGTTTTATATATCGCCATAAACTCTTTTCCTAAGTGCGAATCATAAGCGATTACGCTTCTTTATTCCGTAAACTCAGAAAGAGTCACCTGCTCACACCTGAATGTGCGAAAAGTCAAAGAATCGATCCTGCTCTCACATCAACAGGAACCGGTGCCTCTATTTATGTTACGGCTTTACCCAATCGATACAGGTTTTCTCTCGCCTGAAAAGGTTGGTCGTGGTGGTGGGTGTATTGAGGGGGTTGGTGGCGCCGATGAAACGAAAAGGGAGTTTGAATGTAGAGTATTGTAGAGGGTGAAATCGTATTTGTTTAGAACAATGGCTTGTCGGCTTCGTCGGTATTAGTAGGTATGTTCTCTCAAGCAATACTACTTCTTCTCCCTGTACTTTTGGGAACCAGTCGAGTTTTCAAGCATAATGGCGTCTGCTTTTCAGACTTTTCACCAGCTCACAATGCCATTTATTTAACATCGTTTAAAAGTACAAAGCCTGTTAATTAATGGATGCCAGTAGAGGCCGTGACGTCGAAGTCGAGAGAAAACCAGAGGCGGGATCATCCAATGGCCATGATGGCCCCGCAACTGTGGTTTCCGTTATGAAATATAACACTCGGAAAATTGGAATGAGTCAATCAATAATCTGATGGATAAAAAAGTTCATTTCCATGAATGGAAATTAATTTGCGACTATTTAGATAATTTTTATTTCAATTTTAATCCTATCCTCACAATTTTGTCAAAAAATGACTAGCTTCTCAAAAAATGAAAGATGTGAAATTCGCGCAGGGAGCGATCATTCGTAATTACGAATAGTATATGCGCAAGAGGAATAGAAAAAGTGAGAGGGGAGGGAAGAAATCAGTATGCAGATGTTTTGTGTTCACGCCTTTGTCACACGTGCTTATTGTTCTTGCTTTTCTATAGAATCATAGTGTCACGGGTACCCCGCGATTCTCAAGAGCGACAAGTAAGAGTTTGAGGATTGTATGCAAAATGCATTTTGTCTTTGAATTAAATGTTGTAATACCAGAGAAACCAATGGAAATTTGTTATGATAAAAGTAGATAAAAAAATCTGCCCGCTTCGCGGGCACATTCTCATGGCGCGCTTCGCGCGCATATTTGAGCGCGCCTAGGGCGCGCGATTTGATCGTCGCGCTTCGCGCTCCGTTCTTTCTGGACCTCGCGCTTCGCGCTCGGTCTTGTGCTCTTCACGTACATTCAAGTTTATTTATTATAATTTGATACTGAAGCTCAAACCAATTTTATAATAATATTACAGATGATGTGAATTACACATTTTCTCAAAGTCACTCAATTTCTTTTTGAATTTAAGTGAAACAGGAAATTCAATTTACTTAAGGCTCTATCAGCCTTAAGGAACACATTTACATCATGGCGCTCACGCTTCGCGCTCGATTTTCTGTATACATTTCAGTAACTTTTTAATAAATTACATGATTAAAATAATTTATTTTCTTCCAAATCTCTCAAAAAGGAAAAACAATCGTAGACTTTATTTAAGGAAACGATTTTGCAGAAAAACGCTTATTTCGGATCTCACGTATTTTGGTGAAAAAATCGAATTTTTTTAATATTAAAAATCAAAACATAAAATATAAATCCTGTCCCGAAATGTCTTAATGAGAATTTGTAGACCTCATTTAGGCAAACAATTTTCCATCTAAACGTTTTTTTTGCATCTCACATATTTTGTCTAAAAAATGGAATTTTTGAATTTTAATCGTATTTTTTGGAATTGAAACGAAAAATATATCTTCTATCAGAAACTGTGTAAAAAAAAATTTGTAGATCTTTTTGAAACGACAAACTTTGTATTCTTACGTTTTTTTCGTATTTTGAATATTATTGTTAAAAAATTGAATTTTGGATTTTCAATAGTTTTTTTTTAATTAAAAAAAAAATGTTATAATGCAAATTTGTAGGTCTTTATTTATTTAATAATATTGTATCATAACGTTTTTTCGTATTTCGTATAATTTAACTGGAAAATGGAATTTTGATATTGACTTTTTTCGAATTTAAATATGCTGTAAAATTTCTAATTTTGATTTAATCAAAAAATGTTATCAGGATAATTTGTAGAGATTTATGAGCACTATCAAAAACCAGTATTGAAATTTTTGATTTTTTCAAAAAATTATTTTCAAAAACACAAAAGTAGTGCTCAATCCCTCAATTTTGATTGGATGTGGCTGGTTAACGAATTTGTCCTTACTTTTTCGGCTCCGATAAAGTGTACCAAAGCTCAATTCAATCTGATAATTCTATCGAGAGTTATGCCGCACACGACCTACAGACAGACAGACAGACAGACAGACAGACAGACACTTTCGTAAAAACCATTTTTTCTGACTCAGGGGGTCTCAAAACGTAAAGATTTGATGAAAATTTCGAAAGTCATTTTTCACATAAAACCAATACCTTCTCATCCATGATGAGAATGTAAAAATCAGAAAGTAGGAAAAATAAAAAGCACATCGGCATTTTCTGGGTCCATGTATAAAGGGTCATGAATTTTGATATATACTCTCTAAATCTGAATCAGTCAAATTTTCACTGATTGAATCAGTGATTTGCCATTTCACTGAATCATCAGTGGAGACAATATTTTTCACTGTTAAATCAGTTAATTTTCACTGTTTAATTAGTGAAAACAATATTTTCCACTGTTAAATCAGTTACTTTTCACTGAAGTAATCAGTGAAATTTGACTGATTCGCAGTAACCTCTTTTTAGCTATTTGAATCAGTCAACTTTCACTGATAATCTGTAGATTTTGACTGATTCATATTTAGAGAGTACTGCCGTGATTAAAATCACTTTTAACTTGAATGTTGGTATCCTTAAAAATGAGGAAGATTATGAAGAATTGGTGGGAGTATGTGGGCGTGTTCTGATGTGTCTACTTAAACACGAGTCATTCCCCCAAGAGTGGAAAAAAGAGACGTTCACTGTGCGCAACCAGCAAGATGTTTCTTTACGTTCGAAAACTTGGAACACGAGAAGAGGCCTCGGCAAGCGGTAAAAATACTTCATTAGGATGAAAGCTCGTTCCTTCTTTCTCGAGCCTCTTCTCCGCTTTTCACCCTTTTCTTCTTCCGCGCTTCTCTTCCCGTCTCTTCGGTTTCCAGTTCCCAGTTTCAGGTTTTCATGCCACATCACTTATACACACATCTAAGTATGCGCGTATGCATCCACCCCAATGTTCTTATTTTCTTCTTTTTCTTTTTTGTACTGTGCAACAATGCGCAGGAGTATTTCGGGGACGGAAGACAAAAAGGATTATTCCCGGAAAGTGGAAAGGGGAATTACTACGATCGATGGAAAAGACTGAGGGGCGGGAAAGAGCCAGTTCGTCGCGTGTCTTAAAAAGTGCGGGAATAATCGCGCTTTTGTAGAAACATTGTGAATTTTGAAAACTCTGAAATAATCATTTCTGAAATATTGTTTCTGAATAATGATAACTTGAAAAAGTAATCTGAAAGTTAACAATTCTTTGGACAAAATTCAAAAGGAATTCGAAATTATATACTTCTGAATTTTTCATTTCAAGCTTCAGTCAGAAGCACTTCACATTCATTTTTTGCTCTTTGAGAAAGTGAAGAATGGATGTGAATAGTAACCAGGATTTGAAAAAGATTTTCTCCTGGACGTCAGGAAACTTCCATTTCAGATTGTCGAGTCACTAAAAGTTTGTGCATTCACTGGTATAGAAACATCCAATAACCAGATTGAATTCGTGCACGTTCTAAAGAAGATGTACTACATTCTCACTTCCCCTAACTCTAACGCGAACTATCGAGTGCATGAAAGGTCTTCCAAATACAATGACATTTTTAAAAGAGGAATAAAAATAAAATAAATCTATGGTCGGTTCCTATTTAATATTGAACATTTTTTTTAAGTTGTATCATTCACTTTCAAAGTCACTTTAATCAAGTTTCTTGAATTCAGAGGTAATTTGGCCTGAATGGACATGGAAATTGTTCCACTTGTCACTCTTTCATTTCGAGACTATTAAATATTCCGGTCGAATGATTTTCAAAGATACAGATGGAGTTGAAAAGCCTGACCTTATTTTTTGCTTTACTTGAAAGGTTTAATTTGACGAGATATTCTTTTTCTAGCATTCCTACTTACAAATAAAGCGTTAGCTAATCTTAAAGTGACAAATTCTGCAGGTATTTTGATATAAATCTAAAGTTTGTAAAATGATTAAGATGAACTGAAATGATAAAATTTGTGTCGTTAAAGACGTTAACTTTGCAGAATAATCTAATCATAACTTGAGAAGTTTCTCAATCTATAAGAAAAATGCAAGGATTTTCTGTCGAGATCCTTGGGGAACTCTTCCCGAAATTGTTACGACACTAATTTTCACAAATTTTCTAAATTCTGAGACAGTAAATTTCCTTAACAATATTGTGCAACTTATTTGAGAGTCGATACAAGTCCTATTTTATGAATTTCTAAAAATATTTACTTCTAAGATTTGTTTATGAAATATTCCAAAATATCCAAAGTTTACCAAAAATCTGCGAAAGTTACTAAAAACTGAATAAAACTCTTAAACATTTAGATATCATTCAATTTCCCAAATTTGAGACAATTTTCCATAACGTAATAAATTTCTAGAGGTTTCATGAAAAGTTACTGAAATCTTTGTGAAAATACATTTCCTTAACAAAAATATAGAGTATAACATTTAATTGTAGAAAAGCTTTTCGAAATTTTTTACATTATATTGAACACTTTTTCATATTTGTTAAGAACATAAAAATGATTTTGAGGGATCAATTTTAATTTACCAGAAAATGGAACTGACTTTTAAACATGAAACACCCCACACCCAGAAAACAGTTTCTTTGTTATGCGGACAAGGAAAAAAAATTCTTTGAATTAGAGAAAGTTTTGTTGATTCAAAAAAATGACCTTTGATCTTATGAAATAGATTTTTTCACATTAAATGAGATTTTTGTGAATCAACAGAACTTTTTTAAATTCAAAGACATTTTTTCTTTATCCCTATATCAAAGAAATGTTTCTTTGATTTAAAAAAACTGTTTTCTAGATGCAAGCACTTTAAACAAACCATTTCGAAAAATGAACCAAGGATTTTGGTAGAATAAAACGAAATTTGGTTACATCAATCAAAATTTGTTTAAGGTAGTTTTCATCCAAGAAAATTAGACCTCAGGCAAAAATAGATAATTTTGCTTTCAAGAATAGTAATATTATTATTGAAGGGCTATTTTGAAAGAGAAAAGATTATTCTACATGAAAAAAATTTGAAACACAGAAAAATAATTTTATTTTTGACACAACTTTTTTTCTTATCGCTTCTTACCAAATTTTAAAAAATTATGCGATTCTAATAAATCGTGAATCATTTTTTCAGAGAAAATATTTCCCACAACTTCACCGTTTCTGATTTTTAAAAATAAATTCTTTAATGGCTGAAACCATTAACAAAACATTTTTCCAAAACAAAATTTTTATAAACAAATTGCTGAATTTGATAATAATTTATTCATTTTCGGAAATTGGAAATGGTTATGTTATAGGGAATCTTTTTCTTAAAAAAGTGATTTGTAATTTAGTAAAATCGCATAACTTTTTAAAATTTGGTAAGAAGCGATAAGAAAAAAAATTGGGGCAAAAATAAAATTTATTAATAAAATTATTTTTCTGTATTTCAAATTCTTATTATGGAAATTAATCTTTTCTCTTCCAAAATAACCCATCAATAATAATATTGCTATTCTTGAAAGCAAAATTATCTATTTTTACCTGAGGTCTAATTTTCGTGGATCAACTACCTTAAACCCATAGAAATATTTGTTTGATCCAATCAAATATTAGTCACATAAACCATCTTTGAATTATCCAAAAATTTGATCAATCTTCAATGTTCAAAGTTTTTGATTGGAATAACTAAATATTTTTCTGAGTATAGTTTCAATTTTTGAGATGCAATATAAACTTTGTGAGATAATGAACATTAAAATCGAATTGAAAGCGTTTCATTTAAATTTCTGCGTGCTCTCTTTAACGACACATGGGGATATGAAGGACGTGAGGTGGAGGCACGTACTTGTGAAGGCGGACATGAAAAAGTATCTCACATTTTTCAAGTAAAATAGGAAGACCGCGTTCACTTACCGAGTCTCTTTGAGATCTCGCTGTTGTGCATCTTGGGATTCTCGTGGGCGATCTTTCTGCGTTGAAGACGGGACCATACCATAAAGGCGTTCATCGGCCTTTTTATATGATCCACCTGCATTTTCTTAGCAGCCCCCAAAGGACTGCCGAGTCCGACCCCCATTGGACCCACTCCCGCACTTCCTGGTGGTGATGCTCCCGACATTCCCTGCATCCCACGAAGTGTCTCCGAAAATGCACCGTCGCACATATTACCGCCGGCTCTGTAAACGGGAAATGCAATTACAAGTGTGTTAATTAATTAAAACTATTGGAAATGTTATTATGTATTATTATGTTTCATTGTATACGGAAGTAAGATTTTACATTAAAATATGCAAATTTTACAATTGCACTTGAAAAAAATTAGCGTAACTAAAATGTAATTAGAGTTTCGAACGTTCATTGAACGATGACAAAACTCTTTCTTTCAAAACAAAATTGATTTTTATGTCTATATTCAGAGGCTTTGAAACATACAATCTGTTATTAAATATACCCTAGTTTTTAATTTAATGGGGAAGAAATCAATAATTTAGTTTCCAAAAAAAATATTTTTCAACGTTCAAAACCGTAAGTACATGTAACCAATCAATTTTGTTGAATTAATCAAGTTCTTTGTTTAAGTTGAACAGAGTTTGGTTAAAACAACTGAAATATTTGTTTGTTTAAACAAATCGTATTCAAAGAACCATCATTAGTTGCATAGAACAAGTTCTTTCGTTGATACAACTAAATTTCGGTTGGACTAACCAAATATTTCCAGGGTGTCTAATGATCAGGCAATTTTAAATTTCCCGCTTTTTCCGATCAAGTTAAAGATGTCTTTTTGTGATTTTTGAAAGTCTACGTATACACACATTGCAATAAGCTTTAGTCGCGCATTTTATATCTTTATCAACCTAAGAAAAGGTTTAAGAACAGTTTCAAAAAAGTAAAAAGCAACAATCTTACTGTAAAATCTACATCTTCAAACTGTCGACAAAATCTTGATTTGGAAACATCTTTATGTAGTTTGACAATCTTTCAGCTTCGTATCTTCTAAATGTAAATCTTAAAGTTTACTTTTATCATTTGTTGAAGATTTTATTTATGCATTTTAACGTCTGGGATTTATAATATTTCAATTGACAAATTCCGGTTCTTCCAGAAAAAAATTGAAGAACGAGAAAAAAACAGCCATGGCCTGGATTTGAACCAGGGTCCCTCAGAGAAAACTTTCTTTAAATCAAAGAAAATTGTTTTTGAATAAACGAAAAAAAATTGTTCAATAAAGTTTATAGAACTGCTTAAGAGTTAAGGATACACTGAGAAAAAAGTTTGATTGAATCAAAGAAAATAGTTTATTTGAACGACTTTCCTTGATTTAAAGAAATGATTTGTTTAAATGAAACAAAATTTGTTTGATTCAAACAAAATATCTTTGGACCAAATAAATATTTGTTCGAATCAAATAAATTTTTGCCTTAAATCAAACAAATTATATCATTGACCATATATCAATACATTAATTTCTTTGTTTTGAAGAAAAATTAATTTGATTCAAACAGATATTTATTTGGTTCAAAGATATTTTGTTTGAATCAAACAAATTTTATTTCATTTAAACAAATCATTTTTTTAAATCAAAGAAAGTCGTTCAAATAAATTATTTTCTTTGATTCAATCAAATCTTTTTTCTCAATGTATAAGCATTTACGGAACAAAGTTCTGCAAAATTTATAGAATTTGTCATAATTAATGTGGAACTTTCAATAATTTTTCCTGAATGTTCCGCATTTTATACTGAAAAGTTCTGTAAATTTTGCAGAACTCTGTTCCGTACATGCCTGTATCCCCAATTTTCAAACAGTTCTATAAACTTTACTCAACTATTTTTTGCGTGTAGACAAAATTTTTGAAAATTCTAAGAAATGTTCATCCATCCAAGCAGATTATTTTTTAAATTAAAGAAAGATTCCCTTCATTTAAAACAACATTTTGTTGATCTAAAGAAACTGTTTTCAGCATGAAAATAATTCTCAAATCGATGCTTCTGTTTAAATAAGAGTTAAGTGAATGTCCAAACTTCAAACTTGTGCAAATCTTTTTCAAATTCTGATTACACGCGGCGTGTATAAATAAGCGCACTACCATCTACAAGTAGTCATCGACATTGACAAGTAGTAAAAAGCGATGTCAGTCTCATTGTGTTTGCACAGAGCTCAGGGTGATCTCTCGAACCGACGTCTCAAAACGTCATACGCAGAAACGAAATAAGCACCCGAGCGTTCGAATCTTTTGTCCTCGAGGAAAATTCGAATGATGTGCCGATCCTTCCGTTTCTAGTGTCAATCGATCATGAGAACAATAAATAATGCAGTAACTCTGATACAATAGATCAAAAGTATAGCCCATAATACCACAATTGTTTAACAATGTTGAATTTAAAACAGGAAACAATATTTACACAAGACATGAATATGATGGCTTTAAACTATTTTAATTTGAATTGGTGTAGAATTTCAGCCATATTTAATTGATTGAAAAAGTAGGTCACTAATTCAAGAAAAAAATATATTAACACATGTGGTATTTGATTGACTTTATGGTCATAAATAAAAAACTGGATGTCAATCAGACGTTTCGACTCTGATCGGAGCCCCTGTCAGTGATTTCTTACGAATCTAAAAAGTACAGAAAAAAAGTTACTAACTCAAATATACATGCATTAATTATTGGGTCAATATGTTTCCTGATTTTAATATTCAAAAAAATGTATTAAGTTTTTCTACAATCATCGTCTTATTGATAATTTTTTATGCAGAGACTAAAAATCTGTCAGAAAATGGAATAAAAAGGCTATTCTTGTCTGCTTTTCACTGAACAACAAGTTCGACAAGGGTATAATGTTTCTTCAAGGTAAAGGAAGATGTGTTTTTTACTAAAAAGCCTATCTTTTGAAAAAATCCAGGTCTGCGTACACACGTACATTTCAAGCTGACAAAAGTATTGTTAGAGTCTGCGTATATTTAAATTTGTTAGGTAAATGTGATGCATTGTCAATGGTCAAGTGTTAACCTTTGCGAAGGTATGACCGCTGGAGCCATAGAAACCATTGCAGACTCGCAAAGTGTTCGTTTAAGTCATTGCTAATTTATTGTTAGACTTAACTTCAACCCCGTCGCTGATACCGAGCGATGAGTTGTGTCGACACCTGACATATGGTAAACTATACATTTTTTGCAGTGATTTCCAAATCGAAGAAAGTTCTTTTGCGTTTTAAGATTTTCAGAAGAGCTGACAATTTGTTTACTGTAAATGAGGAATTCAGTTGGAACATGTGCTGTATCAATTAATACTTTAAGTAAAAAAAAACACGAACAGTAATTTATTCATTGGCTAAGGCAGGTTTTATTGACATGTAAAGACTACCAGGCAAAGTATTTAATTTATCGATGCAGATGTGGCAGACATCCGTGAATCATTAGAAACATAAATGTGTCGACAATGAATTTTGAAAATTTCCTTAATAGAAGTGGAAAAACTCCTAGTTTATATTTCTGTTTAGCGTATTAATTATTGAATAATAATTTATCATATTTGGTAATATACGTACGTCACATGAGAAAGTAACGTATTTGAAGCGCCAACTATACTAAATGAAAATCTATATTAATTCGAAGAACGATGTGTAATTTACACTCTAAAAACAAGTGTGTTACTTTGACACGAGAAATACGAAAGAAACTTTTTAGGCATATGAAGTCTGTATTTAAAATACACATTAAAAACGAAACGTTAAATATTCAAACACTTTAACGTTTTGTACCCAAAATGTGTGTTAAAAATACACACTTCAAATGCCTAAAATGTTACTATCGTGATTTATGTGTAAAAGTAACAAACTTGTTTTTAGAGTGTAATCTATCGATTTTCAATACAATACCAATTTCAAGTATATTAACTTGTTATCCTAGAGAAAACCAAGAAATTTCTTTTAATCGTTCGATAATTTGGTGAAGCAATCAAGATCTTCGATTGAGCCAAACAAAATTTGTTTGAATCAACTGAAATATTTGTTTGATTTAACCAAATTGCAGTCGAACAAACCATTTTGATCGAATGCACCAAAAATTTGTTATATTTTGTAATGATAATTTTAAAAAATATTAGAAATCTAGGAAAAATCGAGGTGCAATGGTAATTATTCCTAGCGGACTGGACATTTTTTACAGTCAAAATATTGAAGATCCGAAAAATAATTTTAAACTTTGGTATTGGTTATAGTAAAGTTTGATATAATCTATAGTAAATATATAGTAAATCTATATAGATTATTTTGAAATTCATAAAAAATATTTCATATATTTCATCTAAAGTTCAGTATTTCGCTGCGAGAAATTCTCACTATTACACACGGAGAAACTTTTTATATCAATTTTTACTATAGTATTTTTCAATTTAGGGAAAAATGTACCACTTTGAGAATTTTTGTTAGTAAAAATACTAAAATTTATAATAATGATATGAAACTTTAGTATAAACTATAGTAAAATTTGATATGAACTATGCTAAAGTTTCATATCATTATTATAAAGTTTAGTATTTTCATTATCAAAAATTCTCAAAGTGATACGTTTTTCCCAAAATTGAAATTTTCCCAAAATTGAAACGTAGTTTAGCAAAAATTGTGAACATGGGAACAAAATTTTTTTCCTGATGGAAAAGTCGGAAAAGTCGTAAGAATTTTTTGTAGTAAAATACCCAACTTGACTGCGAAAATACTCTAGCCTACCAGGAATATGCAGAAATTTTCTTCTCCATTCAGACAATTTTTTTGACTACAAAAATATTTAGTGAATTCAACAAAATTTGATTGATTCGAAGAAATCCCCTGGTTGAATCAACAAAATTATTCAATCTACAAAAGAATTTGATAAAAAAATCCAACAATTCAGTCGAATCAACCTAAACTTTGGCTAATCTATGCGCTTGATTGATCCAATTAAATTTTGGTTGCACCAACCGAACTTTATTGAGTGAATTATAATCACATCTGGATTTTTCCTAGATTCATGATATTTCTTGAAATTGTCATTCTAAAATAAAACATATATTCATATATAAAATTTCTTTGTGTAACTATTCAGTTGAACTCCGATGCAGATAAAATATATAACAGTAGTAAGAACTTTTCCAAATCCAATATTTGACAATTTCTCAAGAACTAAACACCAGGTAGCGAAATAAAATGTCCTTTCTAGAAGATCTGTCAGCCGAGTTTTTACATCTTGAAGATAGAAAAACGGTGGTCAAAGAGAGAAGGAAGGATTCTGCGAAGGACGAACTTGAAGGTCAAACTGTAGAACTATAATTCTCAGTTTCGACTGCTTTCATAAATTAGAGACTTTAAAAAAAGTTATAAAAAAAGAGCTAAAGCTTTCACCAGAGTTTGAGATTTCGAGATACCTTTTGCCACTACCTTTGGCAATCTCTTCTCTTTTAATTAGTTTAAAGGGCCGAGAAGTTATGACGCGAACGTCTGGAATCTTTGGACAAATTCTGATTTCAAAATTAGGAAGGAGAAAGTGCACTCGTTGCTCCTCGTGCCGCGTGGTAATTGCTTATTCGTTTGCTCTTTGATTCATAAGCAAATTAATCTTATCCTTTTCTCATATCAAAGCCATTAACTGATCTCGGCGTGCGGCCGAGGTATTTCTACCCCAAATGTCACCCCAGGCTAAGGGCGCAAAACCCAAGCCTCTCGAACTAACACAATTACCGCCTGGATCTCCTTGAGCATTCATTAAAAAACCTGTAGTGGTCGAGGGAGGTCCCCCCCGGGGTGGTAGTTACGATTTTGTAGGGTTAGAATCACCCAAGAGTTTTCTCCCACCCTTAAGTGTCATTCAGTGAGGATTAATAGATATATACGTGGGTTAAAGGGGGGACAAAGTCGTTCTCTTCCCGATGGAAGAAATTAGGGAGGGGTAGAGAAACAACTTCGGTAGAGGATGCTGGAAGTAATGGCTGTTGACAACGAGGGGGATTAGGAAGTGCTAATTGAATGTTTAGACCCGCCTCGCGAAATTATAGTTGGGACACGCGAATCTATAAAATTCAACTTCTGTCCCTTATTTTCACCCAGGAAGAGATTTGGTAAATCAAAAACATTTCTTTGGTTCAACGACAGTTGAATACGGACATAAAAATGTTTGGTTGATCCAAATAAATATTTACTTGATCGACAAAACTATTTTGCTGAGAACAAAATTTTTTGGTTCGTAAAATTTGGTTCATCCAGATATTTTTGTTACTTTTAACAAATTTTAAGTACTTATATTCAAGAAAAAAATTGGTCAAGTCAATATATTGAATCACTGAGAAAACAGTTTCTTTGATTCAAAGAAACATTTCTTTGATATACGGTCAAGGAAAGTTTTGTTAATACTAGAAAATGTTCTTTAATTGAAAGAAATAGATTTCTTTAGATTAAAGAAAAAATTTTCGAATTAACAAAATTTCCTTCAATTCAAAAAATTGTGTTCTTTCACCGTATATCAAATAAATGTTTCTTTGATTTAAAGAAACTGTTTTCTAGTTGTACTTTGCAAGTTCAACAAAACCCTTTTGTTCAATGGTCAATATTTATTTTTGGGATCTTCAATTTTCTTACTTCCCTTTCAAATTATAAAAAATAAAGAGTTCTGCACTGAGAAAAGTGTTTGGTTGTGTTATCAAGAATTTGGGTTTCCCAAGAAAAAAATTTATTTACTATGCGGTTAACATTAAGTTTTATCGGGCTAAGCAAATTTTTTTGTTGAGTCATTTGGTTGATGTAACCGAACAGTTTGATAGAGGTAACAAATTTGTTTTGTATAGTTACGGGGGCATTGCTTCCTGTCTAGACATTTCGGAAGAGGTTCTGAATAGAAATCCGCCATTGAGAATTTTTTCAGGACAACAAAATTATTAGGGTAACAACCATAGCTTTCAATAAAATAAAGTGTTTAAAACAAAACTTGTTCTTACACCAGACAATTTTTCGTAACTACAACTAACATTTAGTAATGCCAACAAAATATGATCGATAAATCTATATTTTAGTGGTGACTTCATTTTTCTTTAGTGTGGATTTCGTGGAAAACCTTATTTTTCGGAAATAATCCTAATTTAAAGGAAGACATACCAGAAATAAATGGTACACTAAATTGAAATTCAGGAAAGGTACAAAAACGGTACAAAGGAAAGAGACCAATTAGCTTTCTATTTGCTAAGGTTGAAAGAGAGTTTAAGGTGGGGCTGCTAATCTTGTTAAATTAATATTTAGGATTTTGATTTAAGAGTCGTTGCAGGACAAAGTGGTAAGGAAGGTACCACTTCTGGGAAAGAAGTACCAGCTGTTGATGTAATACTACTTGTCTTTGTAACCAATTATTCTGCATAAATGTAATGTACACTAAAAATTTCCGATATAAAGTAATTTTCACTTTAGCCATTTTTCATCGAATGCACCGAGAAAAATCGAAATTCACAACTAGCTCGGTACCATGCCAGTACTTCTTAACCATTTCTGGTACTGTCATACTACAGCCCGACATACAACATAGTACTGAAGTGTTACTCATCCAATCCTACAATAATCAACAGCATAACTTCTTAGTCTGTTCACCGGTATTTGAACATTACATAATCAGTATAATGCCGACGGTTGGCATAGTATCACATGCCAGTACTGGCACTGTTCCTCATTTATAAGCATGGCACTGCACTACGCAATTTTTAAGATCCGGCATGACAAAATTGGAGATTTCAGACTAACAACAATACTTAAAACGGGCGCAGTACTGGGCTTGTAATGGCTGACCGCAGCTGACTAACCAGTGCGGACATAGTACTGGCTGTGACCCAATCGTACGCTATCAGTACTGGATCATTACTGTTAAATCAGTACAGGTCATCGTAATCATCCCAGATATCTCTTATTTAGAATTACTTGTTTTTTCTACTAAGTCCAATCAGAGACTGAATTCTATCTTTATCATCAGTTGATTCAACTAATTTATCAGTTAATACACAGAGTAAAGTGAATGTTTGGTATTAATATTAAGACGTTCACCTACTCTCTAAATCTGAATCAGTCAAATATTCACTGATTGAAACAGTAATTTGCCTTTTCACTGATTCATCAGTGCAAAAATATTTTTCACTGTCAAATCAGGCAATTTTCACTGATTGAATCAATGAAAAAAATGTTTTTCACTGTTAAATCAGTTGATTTCCACTGAAGTAATCAGTGAAATTTCACTGATTTACAGTAACCTCTGTTTAGCTATTTGAATTAGTCAAATTTCACTGATAATCCCTAGATTTTGACTGATTCAGATTTAGAGAGTAGGAACAGCAGCCATCTTATTATGTTTAGCTCTAATATCTAGATATTCAGTTGTAATATCTAAGATTTTAAAATATACAGAGATTAATACCTTGAATATTACAGGTGAACATCTAGATATTACAATTGAACATAAGATGGTTTTCCTATAGTTGAACATTTATTTTTCTCTGTGTATGACTAAAAACTGAGTCTATGGCTAGGATTCAGTCACTGATTTAAATTAGTAGAAAATAACTAATTCTCATTAAGATAGTAATATCTATAGATGGCCGTCCCAAATCCAATAATCCGCTTTCTCAGCGCATTTAATTATTATTTTCGCAATTGTTAACAGCTCATATAATTATTGCATTGCTTTATTAAATGTGTCCTATAAAATATTATTTTGTTTACATAAGATATTTCCCAGTATAGACACTACCCTGATGCAATCACTTCTGGTTTAAGAGCCTCGTAAACTTTGAGATATCATAACGCACGATTGTTTACAAATTATTGTTTACGAGTTTCTTGCGACCATACTAATTCAATTTTCTGTCTACCTTTATCTTCGCGAAGTAGAATATTGTCTTAGAAATAATAACTCAACTTCGGATAATTATATATATCGGTACAATAATTATAATTGTATTGATTAATTAATGTATTGTTTTTGAACTAGAAATAATGTCAATTTCTGTATATTACATTAAAAAGCTAATAGTATATAGAAGTTATACGCAATATTTGAAATATTACCCAACATTTACATTATTAATCGTTAATGTATTTTTATCTTTTTTGTGAAAAATGATATTTATAGGGAAAAATATCTTGTTGGAAAAATATCTTGTTAGAAAAAAGTGAAATTTCTCACAAAGACATTATTTCGAAGCTTCATAATTAAATATATTATCAAAGATAATTTGTAGATATATTCACCCGTCGGAAGCTTTCACATTTCCTTGTTTCTCAAACCACAAACTAATGCTATTCAAGTTGATTAACAATAATTACCTCTCTTTAATTATTATTATCTTTTCATTAAATACAGCAACTTGTTGAAAATTGAAGCCAACTTTTTTATTGCTATATATTCTGAAAAAGACAGTCCAAACAACGGATTGTGTATCTAGAATTCAGGTAATGATTGAAATTAGTAAAAACAGCTACTGCTTCAAATTAGGAGATAGAATAGTCATCATACTTTGTCAACATCATCTGAATTCGGTTTCGTCAATTCTAATTACTTCATAACTATTTTTATCCCATATTTATAAAATACCAAATTTTTGTTCCTAAAAATGTTTCAAGCAAGACCAGCTCTGGAAACTAGAATTCCAAGTAATAAATTCGAATGAATATTGAAGAATAAAAGATGGAAAGAAAGCTCTGACGAGTTGGAAAATTGTTATAATAAAAAATTGAACTAACCTCATAAAGTGGCCGGCGGCCCGTTGATGCAAGTCAAGATCAATTTTGCTGCCGTATTTGAGACTTGCGTCTCGGCGACTTGGAAACTTCCGAACAAAACAACGGCAAGGTCACAGAGAATGGAACACTCTAAAAGATAAATATTATTCGTAAAGCCGAACGTAAGTAAGGAAAGAAATATAATCGTTGAATGTCTGGTGTCACTGCACTTGGCAAGCACTTCTAAAGTTCTAGTACAATAGCCACTTTTTCACATTCAGCACACCCGAAAGTACATTTCCTGGAGTTAGGAAGACTCGTCGCTACCGAAACACCGGGCACAAATTGTTGACGACAGCCTTTTTTTGAAATAAAGGTTGGATTATAAAAAGTTGAATACGGAGCGACACGTGACGTGCTCCTCTTCGAGAACGTTATTTGGAAATGCACGGAAAACGGTTGCGGCACCGGTTGCGGTGCTGAGGTGTTCGATTTGAACCTCCTTCTTGTCCCCACCAGTAGATTTAAAAGCGAGCGGGAGCGAGAATCCAGCCAATGAGAATCTTCAGGAGGCGGTGACGGTTAAGTTACGTCGTAACGAGGGTAAAATGTGATTGGTTGCAGCCACCTCGAGAGTCAAGTTCGAGCCTGAGAAAGCAAAAAGGTGCGTTGGAAAGTGGTATGCCATGCGTGACGTTAAGGCACATTTACTTTCTTCGTTCCATACTTTCTGTGTACGTGTGTGGAAGAAACTCCCCGTTGATGCACTCAAATATTCCCAGGAGAATTGTCTCGCGAGCAACTTCATGCAGATTTGCCTGAAACAAATCATCCTGAGAATTTTCAGGTGATTTTAAACTTTAATAAACGCGCAGAAAAAAAATTGACAAGGCGATTGAGCAAATGAAAGATCCCAATTTTAAAGAATTAATATGTACAAATCATATAAAAACTTTAGTCAAATTGTATGAACTGTTTAGGTAAAGAAGTACATTTCACACAGTTGCTGAATAACAGAAATTATTATTTTCTACAAATTTCATACACAGAAAATAATGTGTAGCAGTCACAAGGATTTGTTAGGTTATATGAGCTCTCTTTATGGTTAGAATATGTAATAATATAGCTGGAACAGTGATATGTTTCTTTGTGCCAGCTACATATTTTTTTGTGTGTATTCTTTCAATATCGTAGAATTAAGTAAAAAGTGTAGATGAAATAGAAATATATATTCCCATAACAGCAAATTTGTTTACCAGCTATTGGCAATTTCAATATCACTATACTAGCTATATTGTAAATCCTTGCAAATTTATGTGGTGATGTTCGTTGTAAATCGGTTGAAACTCGGTTCGATTTATTTCAGTTCAATCTAACTAAATCAGTGGTTACAATTAGCATATGGGTGATTCCACCTCAAATTTATAACCAAATTTTTGATTGCGCTAAAAATTTTTTTCCTCCTTCTAATAGACGATAAAAAAGGACACGTATTTTTTTTTCAATATGATATTTATATTTTTCGAGATCGATTTTTGAATTTTTCGGCCCCAAAAAAACAGTTTTTCTTTAAATGCTTCGCAAATCGCCCATTTTTCGTAGAACGGTTTGGCATTTTAGGGCGAAATGTGCAATAGGGTCCACTTCAAAGTGCACGTTTGAACCGTCAAAAATTTATTTGTTGAGTAATTTTTATAAAGCAATTTTTTAAACAATTTGAAATATTTCGAAAAAGCCCTCTCCGATTTGAATAATATTTTCTGTAATTTTTTATTATAGTATGTAGAATATTGACTCAAATTTTAAAAGTGGGTGGTTGAATACTTTATTCAATATGATATATAATATTCTATCTCGCGCACAGGCGAGCTGGGTGGCGCGCGAGACGAACGGCGCTGGCGAATAACGGAGCCGAGCATGTTTTGTTTTGAACATGTTACAGTCTGTCTACAATCCTTTGATAGGTTTTTTACGCAGTTTATATGAATCAAGGTCGAGGAAATAATAATAGATCCCAAAAAAACTTTGTTTAATTCAAAAATAGGCAATTGCATCACCCTATTGCACATTTCACCCTAAAATTCCAAACCGTTGTACGAAAAATGGGCGATTTGCGAAGCATTTGAAGAAAAACTGTTTTTTGGGACCGAAAAATTAAAAATCGATATCTCGAAAAATATAAATATCATATTGAAAAAAATACGTGTCCTATTTATCGTCTATAGAACGAGGAAAAAAATTCTCAGCGCAATCAAAAATATTGTTATAAATTTGACGTGGAATCACCCATATATACACTGATAAATGAGTGAAATTTCTCTGGTGCGGTATTGTATATATACGCAGGTTGCATTCATTATTAGTCTTTCTTGGCGAAAGTGTCTGATTGGAATTCAATCCAAGCGAATCCGCGCTTTTCCAAGCCATTCCAATTTCTGTTTCCGAATGAATTCAAAAAACGTTTTGCATCTTGTTCGATGTAAATCGGTTCCATTTATTTCGGTTCAATCTCTCGTTTAGTGAAAATCGGTCAAAAATTAATCCGATTCATTCCACTTAGACCCGAATAAATTCAAACCAAGTTTTTAATCAGAATCAATCCAAATCATTCCGACCTCAGATTCATTAAGATTGATTTGCAGTGAAAACTTGGTTTGGATTGGGTTTTCATCAAACGAGATACAAACGATTTTTGGATCCAAATAATTCCAAATTTTTTTTAATCCGAATCAATCTAAACTCGGCTTGAATGAACCCGATTTTTCAATATAAATGAATTCGGGTTTGGAATTAGATTAGATTTGGTTGAATCAAAGAAAATAATTTGTTTCTTTTGAAGAATAATTTATTTGATTTAAACAAATATAGGGTTTTCCAATTAGAGGTTTCATTTTGAATAGCCCGCTATTTCGGCAGCTGTCATAATAAGAAGTGTCTCTTTTTGACAGATGACAACTGAAAACTATACCATTAATAAAAATGGAACGATACACGCTTCAAAAACGCATTGAAATTGTTAAAATTCACTAAAAAAATCATTATGAGCGATGAGGCTTATTTTCAGTAATGTTGGCTTCCAATGCCTCAATAGTAGCTGGTTTATCCACAAAACATTTAGACTTTACATACCCCCACAAATAAAAGTCCAAAGGTGTGATATCACACAATCTTGGAGGCCAATCCACCAGTCCGAGACGAGAGATAAACCATAAATTGGCCTGAGCGCGTGATAAACACTTTTCACAGAGCGTCCATTTTTGTAATAAAACCCTATTGGAAAAAGTACCTCCAATTTGATCACACTTTATAATAATACGTTGTTTATGTTCAGATATTTAAGTAGAAAATGATACATTATGTGTAATCGCACGCTTGAATTAAAAATTTCATATTCGCTTTTCGATTCGAACCCTCTAACCTACCTATTTTATATACATAACTAAACGCATTCCTAACCTCTCGGCTATTCTCGCTTACCATATTCCAAAAAAAATCTCGCTTATAAGCTACTGCTGCAAAGGCCTTATAAAATGGGTCTGTACCCTGTTAATAAGCAATATTTTTGTTTCAGGTATTTTAATCAGTTATGGGTTTGAAATTTTTCCACTTTCAATGACTGAATTAAATTCCTATAAAACACAGTATTTTTGTATGAAACTTGGAAAAAACTTTTTCAATAAAAACATTATCTAATAAAAAGTTGTATACTTTAGAAGTATACATTTTTACATTACGTTAGTAATAATTTACATAGTATATAACTTTTTACATTTTAATGTTAAGAAACAAGTTGGAAAAGTTTTTGCAATTTCAAAATTTGAAATTTTTGTGCATCGGAAGAATCCCACTAAATCAGTATAATTAACTATTTTAAAAGCATATTCAGACAAATCTTGTTATTTTTACGAATCTAGGCAGGTTTGAAAAGGTTATGACAATCAAACATCAGAAGCAAAAATTAAAACAAACGGCAGCAGCAACCAGTAGACCCTGATCACCAACAGAGTCGACCTTATCCGTATCCTGTCAGGGCCGTACTGGTACCGTAAATACGGTATACTTCAGGCTGCCTGAGTTAATAATAAGGGGAGCTTATTCGGGCCATATACGAATCTTATCAGGGCCGTTACATAAATTTTTTGATCAGGCAGCCTGCTATGGACCTGGTCCGAGCCTTTTTTAAATAAGGCAAAATAAGGCAATTTTCGCACGGGTACACTGAGAAAACTGGAGTGTCAAACTTTGAGTGTCAAAATGTAGATAGTCAGTTTGAACTTCTAGATAGTACAACACTTTCTCCGAAATTTTTTCTTTTTGGTCAGGGAGACACTCATTTGATATTCTGCTTAACTGTTACCAGAGGGTCAGAATCACTATAAAGAGTGTCGATTGGTGAAATACGCGCCAAAATTGTAAAGTCACGTGGGTTCGCCTATTTTTCCTCGAATATCACCAGCGTGGACTCTAACCTCATTGCCGGTTTCGCGTCCTTTACGTGTTAAAGTGTCACGAGGGTTATTTTTGCCAACTAATTGCTGAGTACCTATTTCACTTGCTATAATAACATAATAATTGTGAAAGCTTAAATGTAATAGTTTTGAGGTTAGCCATAGAGGTAGATTATAGTCTGTTTTTCCCTCTTCGATAATCTATTTTTCTCTCTGCGATGATCAACTTTTCCCTCTAAAGTATTCAAGTTGACCATCTTATTTTGACAATTCACAGGTAATAAGTTACACTATCTAGAAGGCTGTCCTATAGTTTAACCTAAAATATAGTCTGCTTCACCCTCCAAATGTTTAGGTTGACACTCCAGTTTTCTCAGTGTACGTGCCATACAAGTGGCGAAACCATCGGTCTTTTGCGTGAAAAGTTTCCTGGCCGAGTGATTTCTCGAGACGGCGATTACAATTGGCAGCCGAGATCATGCGATTTAACACCTCTAGACTTTTTGCTCTGGGGTTACGTGAAAGACAAGGTTTATGCTGATGCTCCTCAGTCAATTCAAGAACTCAAAGAGAAGATTCGTGCCGTTATTGATGAAATAGAGCCCCAAATGTGCGAAAATGTAATGGAAAATTTTACCAAAAGAGCATGGTCCTGCAAACGTATCCTTAGAGGCCATTTGAATTTTCATTTTTAATGGCAAACCTTCCGCTATTGAATGAAATAAAAATAAAATGATTTTACGCAAAAAACACGCGTTTTTCTTATAAATCAAAATGAAACCTCTAATTGGAAAACCCTTTATTTACTTGTCCCAAAGATATTTTGTTTGAATTAAACAAATGTTATTTAATTCAAATAAATCTTTTGCTTAAATCAAAAAATCCTTTTAAACAAATTATTTTCTTTCAATCAAATCTTTTATCTGAATGGTTCGAAAACAAATTTCGGAACGCCTCGGATTGAATTATTTCCCGAAACTTTCGCCAGAGTAATCACTAACATATGTCATCACAGCTGGCAACTAATATTTTATTTTTATACATTATTTCAGAATCTGAGTTGTCGAAAGAACCTGTGCGAAATGTGATTCAAAATGCATTTTTCAGTGTGGCAATCGAAACTTATAAGGGCATGTATAAAAGGGACACGTGACGTCGGTATTTGCAATTTCATTCTCCAAAACTGAATCATTTAATGTTAATCAATCAGTCAATAATTTTTGAAGAATTTTAAACATTTCTAATTGCTGGTCTTTTCTGATTTCATAAATTAATGGTAACGAAGAAAATACAAATAATCGTGAATTTTCACCCGGGGCGGAGGGGTTAATGAACGCAGCTGATAATAATTTTGAAACAGTTTTTCGCTAGATTGCGGCACAAGTTTCTAAAACTTTAACATTGGTAAAGTAGTACAGCTAAAACAGCAAGAAATCAATAAAAAGATAAAAATGAAGTTAGAGTAAGAAAAACGGAAGAAAGAATCAATTTTTGCAATATTCATGCGGTTCAAATTTTGAACATCACCTTAAGGAAGGGATAAGCAAAAAGGCGAAGAGGGGCGTTTTTTAGGCGACGGAATGCATATTATCGTTGAGTTGAATCCAAAAGAACGGCGCTGAAGGATTAAAATAAGAAAGCAATGCACTGACTTCTCTCACTCTTTAACTTCCTCCCATTTTCTCCTTCGTTCCTTCTTTGCAACAAATCTCTCCCCCCATTTCTTGCGCGATTCACCATTCTCGTGGTCCATCATCCATTGTGTACAAGTGCAAGGATACATTGCCACTTTGTAGCACATGATACGATTGCCCGGGAGCTGGTACAAAATGGTAGCCATCCTCGCCTTCATTTATGTAGCGTTTTGTATTCCGCAAAATCAAATTCAAAATTATTTTATTTGGGATCGAAATAGTTTTAGTATGACCTCATTTTCAGGAATTTTACTTGGCACATTACACAGGGTGAGTTTATTATTTCTCAATATCAAAATATCTCAAGAAATACGCATTGTACGAATAAGATTTTCGCACTAAAAACTCTTTAGTTTCGAGGGGGAAAAGCAACTCCACTCAAATTTACCCCACACTGAGAAAACAGTTTCTTTGAATCAAAAAAACATTTCTTTGATATAAGGTCAAAGAAAGAATTTCTTTGAATTGAAAGTTTTGTTAATTCAAAAAAATTTTCTTTGATCCAAAGAAATAAATTTGTTTACATTAAAGAACATTTTTTTGAATTAACATAACTTTCTTCAATTCAAAGAAATTTTTGTTTTGACCTTATATCAAAGAAACGGTTTTCTGGGTGCACGTAAACTAGACCTGTAATTGGGAGGGGGGCTAACTTAAAATTAAAAAATAGATAAAAAACTTTCGAATGAAACTTACGTATTTTTAAATGTAGAATCCGAATCTGCAATAGAAAATAGAGGTTCTTTTTTCGTAAATTTAACTGATATTTCAGTACAATTCATCGTCATGGAACTGTGTAGTTAACGAACTTTAAACTTCGGACAAGCATGAGTGATCAACTGATATAACAAATAAGATTCTTTTGCACTGAAAAAATAGTATAGCTGAGAGAACAATCTCACAGTATGTCACATGACGATCTTGCATTATCAGTTTTTGCACAGCATTAATGTTTTCTGACCCAACAACTGATTTTGGACAACCTTTACGAAATTTGTCGGTGAGCGAATGGCGGCCACGATTAAACTCGTCACACCAGCGTTTCACAGTGGCATAGGATGGGACTTCATTGCCAAAAGTGGAAATAAGTTGATCGATGCATTCTTCCCTTGATAACCCGCGTCAAAAGTCGTAATAACCTGAGTCGAATTTTCGAGGGCCTCATACGAGCCTTTTGGTGATGTTGAAGCTTATTTGAAACATTTTAAGCCTCCACAACCTCTTTAAAGCCTATTGATAATCGTTATGTCACCATTTAACCTTCTTTAGCCTCTGTATTTTATTTTTCAACCTCTTTTAACGCTCAGGAACCTCTTCGATCGAGAAGAGCCTCACAGGCACTTTTCCCGTCGTAATGTATGACCTCATTTGAACCTCTTGAGCCTAAAACGGACGTAAGTCAAGTCTGGAGGCTTAAAAGAGGTTCAAAAATACGAATAAGAACCTCTTTTACCCCTCTTCAGCCTCAAAATTATGTCGCAGAGGCACAAATGAGGCCTTCGATTTTTCGACTCGGGAAATCATCATCCCTCTGCGACATAATTTTGAGGCTGAAGAGGGGTAAAAGAGGTTCTTGTTCGTATTTTTGAACCACTTTTAAGCCTCCAGACTTGACTTACGTCCGTTTTAGGCTCAAGAGGTTCAAAGGAGGTCATACATTACGACGGGAAAAGTGCCTGTGAGGCTCTTCTCGTCGAAGAGGTTCCTGAGCGTTAAAAGAGGTTGAAAAATAAAATACAGAGGCTAAAGAAGGTTAAATGGTGACTTAACGATTATCAATAGGCTTTAAAGAGGTTGTGGAGGCTTAAAATGTTTCAAATGAGCTTCAACATCACCAAAAGGCTCATATGAGGCCCTCGAAACACAAACAACGCTTAAATAACAAAACGCTCTAAAGGTGATTATGGTAAAAAATGTCAAACTTCCCAGCGCAAATGTCAGATGGCACCTGAGAACACTCAGTGTTGCCAAGGCTCAAAATATAAATAGTGCCCCTCGTAATTGTGAATTCAGTCCAAAACACATCAAACTATACTGATTGCCTATTTTTAACTCAAAAAAATCACGTTATTTGAAAAAATGTATTTTTCTCAAAATTCGAAAATTTTGAGGTTATGTGAAAACTAAGGACAGCACGATGAAACGGCCTTCAGATTTGCGATCAGCGGGTCAAAATCCATAGGAAATGATGGGTCTCGTTTTTTATTAAGACACTTTTTTTGCGGGCTGTGTTAGAAGCGCGAGATTTTTTGCTTGTTTCTCTTGCTCGCGCTCGTCAGCGCATCCGCATTTCCTGAAAAATCCTGTTGCGACGCATCGCGCATGTCGTCTTCTTGTTAAGAACTCAATTTCTATACAGGAAGGCTAAAAATTGAAATAGTAATATAAATGAAATTTTGAAATAGTAATATTTCTCAATGAGAGTGAAAGATAACCCGTTTTATTATCATGAAATTAAAAATCTCTCTAACGTTTTTAAGTGGTATAATCTCTAAATGGTCGATTCTTTTACTATTCATTATTTAATTGCATCCCTGCCGATGCATCTTCTAGGGAGATGATTAGGGTTCGACGCATTCAATAGTAGTGATGTCCTCGTTAGTCCAGAGGATAGAGGGAATATTATATAGGATTTTATTTGATTGGCTATAATATACCGAGCAATTATATTCGGCGACCCTTATGTATATATTATATTCCAAACAATTACATTATATAATATTTTTATTTTGTCATTCTAACAATTTGTGTACACACGGAGAAAAGTATTGTATTTTGTACTCTCTAAATTTGAATCAGTCAAAATCTACTGATTGTCAGTGAAATTCGACTGATTCAAATAGCTAAAACGAGGTTACTGTAAATCAGTCAAATTTCACTCATTATTTCAGTGACTATCTGCATTGCACCTACAAAAATACGAATGGTAACCCACACAATACTTTATTTTTTGTACAGAAACAGGCGCCTAGATAGTATCCGCTAGCATATTTTTCTCTGTATAACATCTAGTATGGGAGAAATTAGAATTCGTTGTGGAAATTACGTATTTTACGTATTTTATATTTTTACTTTTTCTTTGCCACTAAACTTTCTCAATATACATTGTTAAAATTTGGTATACTAAATTCAATATAAAAGTATGTAGTCATTTGCATATAGAGTTTATGAAATTTAATGTACGCAATTAAAAGTTTCAATATAATTTCAAGTGTCGATATAAGAGACAATTTTCTAGATGTTTTGATAACTTGTAAATCGTTAAAACTGTTTGATAATCTTTAAAATCAACTTTATCATCAATATTACTTAATTTTTTTGTTAATTACGTCAGAAATGCGACATAAAGGAGTAGAGTTAAGCTGAAAATGTATCTAAATATGACAATTCATGACGTGTTTAAATGCTTATAGATTAAGCAAGCTAACTTTTTAAATACGTGGATATTTTAAAAATAAATTTGTATCTATATACACAGATGTAAAATTCTATATACAAATCTGCATGAAATTTAATAGGTGTTGATTAGTGTTGATACATTTTATATACTGAAGTGTCCCTCGTAAAAAGCGTATACTTTTAAAGCAACATAGGGTTGTTTTCATTCATTTATTTAATTTAATTCGTTCAAAATGAATCATCAGCTTGTTCTGTTTTTAAAAATTGTATGTGAATCTTAGAAGGCAAAAGTAAAGTCACGTGCGAGCTGCAATCTCTTTATTCCTTTTACAAGAAGCACACACGCGGTAGCCCTCGGACGAGTTCACGATTGCATTGTTATTCACATCATGGAACTTGTAACGTATGAATATCTAATGCTCCCTTCTACAATTAAATTCAGACAATATGTTTTGTTTCGCTCGACCCACCCTCTGTCAGTTGAATGGCACTAGGGGTTGTATTCCCCACCGCTTATCGACACGGTACTTTCCCCTTCTGGGTTCTAATATTGAATAACGCGCGGTAAGTGTAAATCTCGCACTAACCCCCATCTTGTCAGGGAATTTCAAAGCCATAAATGCGGTTGTCATAAAACTACGAACCCAATTAGCTTTTCTTCAACATTAAAACTATCGTCAATATTTGTAAGCAAATTAATTCACAATAGTACTTAACTCAGATATCAATTGCCACAATATTTTTGAGCTCAATATTGGCCCTTTCCAGGCTATAGACAGATTTATTTTCTGGACACTAACCCACGCAGAAGTTTCGAATGTATTTTGATAGAATCATGGCTAATTTTTTATAGTTTCACGTGTTTTGACTGATACAAATTCATTTTTTTTAATTTATGAATTTGTCTAGGTTACCCATGTGGAAAAATCGGATGGGGCCTATGTGGGTCCTAGCTAGATTTTCCAAGCTTCACGTGGGTCCCAGTCGGGTTACCATAGGTGGAAGTTTCCTTGGTTTGTATAACTGAACCGAGATCTAACCCATCAGAGAAATGTAGGCGGGCCCTAGTTACATTCATATTTCTATACTTTATTACATCCATTTTAATAATAATTGTATCATTTTTTAGTAATTTTGTAATTATTTTAAAAATAGGAATCCTAGTTGGGTCCATCGTGGCGTCCAACTAAAAACTGGGCTAAGTTGGGAAGTTTTGCACGCGAGTACCATATCAGATTCTGTTTAAATGCTAGTTGGTTTTTGATTAAATAAAAGGGTTTTAACATTGTCTATAGACAGTTAATAAAGTATAGATAAGTTGTTTCTCATTTTTTCATAATATGAACATCAGGTTTGTTTAGATGTTCTGTATCTAATGAAAATTTTGGTATTGTTGGAAAAATTGACCTGATTTAGGCATGAAATTTATTTGCACCCAATGAGAAAGTGACAAATGGCGCTGTACTGCACCAGTAATGGCTGAAGTGGAGCGGTACTGACATCCTGTAATGGCCCCGCATTGGTACTGGACATGTGCATTCTGTCGGATCGAATGTCGCAAATTCGATTCGATTCGCCTTATTTGTTGGATCGGATTTTTTCGATTCGATTGGCCGCATAGTCGAATGTCGAATATTTGACATTCGAAGCACCCTTCTTCGGATGTCGGATTTTCGACATTCAATCAGCTGTCCGTCGAATGTCGAATATTCGACATCCGAAGCACCCTTCTTCGGATATTGAACATTCGATGAGCGCACGATGTAGTTTGTAACTTTTAACCAGACATCAGACAATATACATACATTGTATAATTGTATTTTAATTTATTTACAAATTATTTTAAATTTAATATTATATTTACATTTAATAAAATGAGTAATTATATATTTTTAAAAAATTAGTTAAAATTATATTATATTATATTCGGATGCCGATTATTCGACATTCGTCGGACGGCCGATCGAATGTCGAAAATTCGACATCCGAAGAAGGGCGCTTCGGATGTCGAATATTCGACATTCGACGGAGGCCAATGTCGGATCGAAAATCGAATCTTTTTGCACACCTCTAATTGGTACATATCTGGGATGATAAGAATGTTCTGAATTGGTTTAATAGTAATGATCTTGTACAGATAGTCTACAATTAGGCCAAAGTAATGCCAGTAATGCGCTCGCATTTGTATGCCATTATTGGTATTCCGTCACTTGTACAGTACTCAAACTAAATCGTAGTCAGTAGGGACCATGTCTGTACTAGTTAGTCAACCGAGACCAGCCATTACAGGCTAAGATGATATTAAGATGATTATTTTTGAAAAATTGTCATTGCATTGAGTTTCTTTGATTAGAAACTCCTCTTAAGGATGTAATCTACATAAACCATACTCTTTCTTCAGGT
This sequence comes from Diplolepis rosae, assembly GCA_030998225.1. NCBI lineage: Eukaryota > Metazoa > Arthropoda > Insecta > Hymenoptera > Diplolepididae > Diplolepis > Diplolepis rosae. Next base: position 22,915,889 of record JAPYXD010000555.1, on the reverse strand, counting down.
TTACAATCATGCCCTACTTCATTCCCTTAAGTTCAATTTAGTTAAGTGATAAGGGTGCGAGAGCTTGATTGTATCAGTATAAGAACCAATGTTTCAACTCAATCACTCAGAGAAATTAATAGCCCGATTTGCATTTGAACAATTATTTATCATTTAATTCTGGAAAAAAATCCCTATAAAAACTTGTACACATATTCCTATATTGTTGAGTAAAACGCAATTTTCCTCAAAAAGTTTAGGTTAGTTCATTAAAATTTGAAACCTAACATATTTCTAAATAAGTCATTTTGATTGTTCCTAGGTGTCTTTTTCCACATTTTAAAATGGAGAAAATGAATAATTATGACCATTATCTTATTGATGATCGCAATCATTAATTTTCCTGAAAATAAGAATAACTAAGCAATGTTTCAAAAATATCTAGAGAAGAATATGACGTTAGATATATATTTGTAAATAGGTTTAGTATTCTGAGGAAAATATATATTTGAATCTATAGCACCGATTCTATTGGCAGTCGGCGAGAACATATGTAGTAGATTTTATAGCGATTCGTATAATACAGATCCAATCCCATTGTTATATCATCATCAAAATATTTATTTACAAAGTACTATCTGTAATTTGAAAAATATTTCCAGTGGTAGCGAATTTTAGGGAAACGTTGAGTATGAATCTGCAGGTACATTATTTTACCATCATCTTTGGAAATTTATAATTCAGGAGGTTACGGTCGCAGTTTCTAGTATTTAAGCGGGTGTAAATGCCCAGAACGTTTAACAATAGATTGCCACCAGTGTATACATCCGGAGAGAACTAATGACCATGTTTCGGATTATCCTCTTCAGGGACGGATTCTCTGGGAATCTCCCGACTACAGATAGATTTACAACATGCTCAAAATTATTGTCTCCCGAAATCTCATTCTTACTACATTTATCATCATTAAAATTATTATATACAAATGAATTCAGATTGTTGATAAAAATTTGTTCAGCACACGGACGCAAAAATATGTTGGTAATTTACCATCCGGATGCTTATCCCTATCAGTAGAATGAAATATAGAAAGGTTTACCAAGTGTATTGTACCCAGTACAATACAACTAGTAACCCATACATACTGTTAGTATGACAATGCTTACCATCCATATTACACCCACAACAATACAGTTGGTAACCCTTACAATATTTCATTCTTTGAATAGGAATAAACATCTTGATATTTTTCAGTATCATAATTTTTTTCTTCGTCTATTAAATGTAGAAACAACACATCGAACTTGAAGATTTGCAGAGAATTTCGAGAAGGCTGTAAGAAAATTTACACAGTAGATTTTCAATGATGGTTGACAGTTTGCGACAAGAATTGGCGGCCTTCAATTGACTATAGCGGTGAGAGCTTTGCGTCCTTCGAGGTGGTGCTCGAATTGTCAATGTGATACAAAAGATGGTCGACCAGTCTCATTGTCTCCGTGTTTGAGTCGGGCAGGTGTCCAAACGAACGAACAATAAGGGACAATCGACGACCACCGGTAAAACTTTACGAACCAGAAAAGGTGTTGGAATGTACCCTTCAAAGACATCCTCTGTCCCTCCTATTCTGGGACCTGGTGTCTCTTTCCTTATTGTTATTCCCAAACACCCCCTTCTAGACAGGTCATCGCATTGTCGTTGACACACCTATAAATAGGGAAATACAAGAACTTAGTCACCAGACACGAAGAAATCAAAATTCCTAGAAGTTATTATTTTAAATAAAGATGTATTTCAAAAAATTAAACTCGGCTCCTATAATTCATTAATGTACATTATTATTCACATTTATAAGGTGAAGGTACTAATTACCGAGCCAGAATCAGTTGTTAAGTCCTTGGAGTTACTTGTGTAGATTAATAGTAAATTAAACTGTAAATATTAAATACAGTAATGTTATGGTATAGTATGCCTTTGTTTTGTATTGCATTGAACAAATTTTACACTGTAAATGAAGTTCTTTTTTCACGATTAAATATATTTAATTACATCTCCGAAGAATCTGAGTTGAAGACACAATTTGCCTGTCTTTGTTATTTTCATTTCATAAGTAGTACATTTTTCGAGCCCTTTACATCCAGAAAACAGTTTCTTTGATATATGGCCAAAGAAAATATTTCTTTGAATTAAAGAAAGTTTTATCAATTCAAAACAATTCTCTTTAATATAAACAAATCTATTTGTTTGGATCAAACAAATTTGTTCTTTGATCATACATCAAAGAAATGTTTCTTTGATTCAAAGAAATTGTTTTCTCAGTGTAGTTTCATTCAAGTATTACCATAGTACGTGAAATAAATTAAAATTTCTAGAAATAACTTTCCATTGTTTGATACTAATACTTAGTATTTTTCAAAATTAAAATTCTGTAAGTTGTGTTGTATTTTCGTCGAGCTCCATTTATCAATTTCCTAACTCGAAAAATGGGGTTCGCGTATTTATTTCCTTTGGACGATTTTTCAATTTTATTCATTGCAAGGGGGTGTAATAATTAAGTATCGTGTCTTGGTTAGGTATAATTAAAATGAACAGTGGTAAGGTTAACGTATGTTTTTGCTGTCAGATTATATGTAAAAAAGCTAATAACCACAATAAATATAATATAATTATTTACACCGAGAAATATTCGATAGCAAGTAGTACCATCTTAAAGGGTTAACCAGAATTATTAGGAAAACTTATAAGAAAGTCCCAAGATGATGGTATAGTTTGGAAATTTGATTTTCAATTTTTACTATCTTTCTTGGAAAAATTTCCCAAAACGATGACAGAATGTGCTATCGAAAAATTGGATCCTATGACCCTAGAAATGGGGTTTTTTATAACATTAACTTTGAATCATTAATTTTCTATCCAAAAAGACACTTATGAACTACTTAGGTGTCCTATTTTTGGAGGGTATAAATTTCAAGATAACTAATTTTTTGACAATTAGTTCCTTCACCCCACACGGAGAATCTTTGTATAGCAATATATGTTTCTTTTAATAATGATAATTCTAAAAAATATTAGGAATCTAGGGAAAATCGAGGTGCAATGGTAATTATTTCTAGAGGACTGGAAAGTTTTCGCAGTATAAGATATAGTCAAATTTGATAACATCTATAATAAATTATAATATACTTCGTCTAAACTTCAGTATTTTACTGCGAAAAATTCTGATAATGACACCTTTTTCCCTAAATTGAAACGTAGTTTAGTAAAAATTGTAAACTTGAGTTTCTCCGCGTACCGCAAAGAAAATAATTTACGAGACAGTTCATTTTTTCAAATCGAACATTGAAAGAAATTCGATAGCAAGTAGTACCATCATGAAGAGTTAACCAGAATTATTAGGAAACTTGAGTAGAAAGTCCAAAGACGATCTTGTAATTTGGCAATTGGATTCTCAATTTTTACCATCTTTCTTAGAAAAGTTTCTCGAGACGATGTCAGAATGTGATATATTATTTCCATTCATTGATAAAATCTCCGAATGATTCTGGTTTACTCTTAAGGGAGTAGACCTGTGTCGAGAGCGATTTTCGAGCGCTTTTTTAGCATCAACGTGTTATTCTTTGTTATTCGTAATCAAGTTGCCGAGGTACTAAGGTAGGAATTTAGTAAATTTTGGAAAATTGACAAAACTGCGCACTTTGCAAAAAAAAAAATTCGTTTTTCTCTTTTTTTTCGAGCGTAATGAGCCGTAAAAAACGGGAAAATTTTTTTTCTTAAAAATCCCTACGTCAGTACGTTGGATTATGCATAAAAATTAATTAAACAAAATTGGAGCCGAATCGATTGAATAGATTTTCCGCAATCCTGCACACCAACTTGAAAAACACGGATTTGAGAAAAACGAGCTCAAAGTTTGAAAACGGGATGAATCATTGTTTTGATCAACCGACCGTGGGATCCTTTAGGTCCTGCAACTCAAAAAATAAGCTGGTTTCGAACAAACCCTTTTAGAAAAGTCTTTTTAACATATTTTAGATTAGAAGTAAGCAATAAAAAAAAATCGATTTTTCGAAAGTGACACACAGGTCTACCCCCTTAAAGATGGTATTACTTGCCATTAAATTTTTCTCCGTGAAGTTGCATAGGAACTTGGGAAATACAAGACTTTAAAACAGTTAATTCAGGCATGCTTAACGTTTTTTTGGCATTCATTCTAGAATCGTGAAAAGGATTTCCGTTGGTAGTAAATTTCGGGGAAACGGTGAGTTTGAACCTGCAGGTACATTATTTCATATGCAGGTACACACAAAACGCGCACAGAGTCCAACAATGGTGAGAGCTCAACGGGACATCAGCCACCGAATCCGAAGCAACAATGTACCCTTGAATGTATCCTTGCCAGAAGGACTTTTCGAATTGGAAGCTGGTTCATGAACGCATCGAGGGATGGCCTTTACAGGTGTTCGCTGGGCTCGTGGCTCAAGCATAATTAAAACGCAACGTAAAACCGGCCGCACCAAAGAAAGAACAAACCCTAGAGATTCTAATATCCGACTAATACCTGGTCAGTAGTAAGCCTTTTAAAAGCGTCCGCCAATGAGGATATCGAGTGGCTCTCTGCGCCTACTTACATGGGAATTTGCACCTCCAAAGCGAACTTACCGGTTTTCTTTGTCGATTCTCAATAGGACTACACCTTCCATCTGGACAACGTTTCCGTCAAAAGAACTGCCCTCCGGAAAATGTCGCTTTTCTTCGCAATAGTACAATTAATTCTCTCAACGAGAGGATACTCTGAAATAAATAACATCTTTGGGAACTGGTCTCCCTTTCAGCAAAGAGAGCACGTTTTTGAGTAAAGTGGAGAGATGGATGTGAAGGTCTTGCATATTATGTGAGAAAAATTAGCCTTAGGCTCCATTCATGAAGTTTCATTCATTCCTTTTCGCTTAGTATATTTTAACCAATTTATTTAGTTTTACATTCTCTAGTTACCGAGTTAAAAAAATGTTACATCTAAAAATATGTATGCTATAGAATTAGTAACATATTTATTGTTTCTTGTAGTATATTTTTATTAATTCATAGTATACGTGCTTTTGGAAAGAAATGCTTTTGGTTCAATAGCATTTTTTTCTCAGTGTACTTTTTCACGTACAAAAGGGTGTAAACAAATGTCGTAAAGGTCGTGCATTTTCACGTTAAAAAGCACGTCCGAAATTGGGATAGTAAAGGACGTCCTCTCTGACGTCCGTTAGTATGTTAATCATTTTTTTAAATTTTTACTTTCTAAATATTTTTAGTTGTTTATTAAACGACAACCACTATTAATTCCATATGTTTAAAAAAAAATTCAAATTTATAATACACTCGAGATTCCCTATAACGAGAAGCTCGAACATCGGAGACCTCACTGCATCGAGCGCGAGCGGGATCCCCTCCATATCCTACTTGTTGCTACGCGCTGTTATGCGCATTATATGATGCGCGCAGTCAGTCTGTCAGTGATGCCATGTGAATAATTGTATTTACTCTCTAAATCTGAATCAGTGAAATAGTCACTGATTATATCAGTGAAAATATATCAACTGATGAATCAGTGCCCTGCTTTGATTTCACTGAGGAATCAGTGAACGCGCCACGTGAACATAATCTTTAAATTCGCAAAGTTCCTGCGAACGATTAAAGTATAACGATGGATCTTTAATCTTTAATTACACATAATATAATTATACACAATAATAATTACAATATATAATAATAATAACGTAATTTCTTTTTGGTGTTGTTTAACCTAAAATAAACGTGTTCATCGATCATTAAAATATATTGCTGCTTTTATTATTCCCACCTCAAGATTTCACTGATTCAATAAGTGAGTTCAATCTATTTCACTGATTCATCAGTTGAATTTCACTGATTCTCAGTGAAAGACTTATAGCTGCTGCCTTCAGTGAATAGTCACTGCGAATCAGTGGCCGTTCACTGATTCAGGTTTAGAGAGTACATAGTAAAAAGCGTATAAAAAATATTTTTGCGAGTATTGAACATGGAATTGACTTATTTGACGGTATGTACTCAAAATACTAAACATATAATAATATAATAATAAAAATATTCATGCTTATCAGGTGTGTTTTTGAATATTTCCAGAAAAAAAGAAAAGTCTTGACGATTAATAAAAAAATGGAAATTTTGACAAATTTGGAAAACGGGCTGAAAAATTGGGAAATTTGCAAAAAATACAACGTTTTAAATCTCGTTATAGGGAATCTCGAATGTATAATCTTTCGTGGCATGTTTATCGCATTTAACAATGTTTTTATAATTTATCCTTAGAAAATTAATATTAAAAGTAATAAATTGGCGTAAAAAAACGGGTTCAAAAACATACAAATATAATTTTTTTTACTCATAGAATATATTTTAGAAAAAGTGCTTTTTCTATTTTACAGAAGAGCCAATATTTACCTCTATTTCAAAAATATTTTCGAAATCAATTGACATCTGCACAGTCAACTGGCAAATTGCAATAGAAACGTTTTTTTTCGATAGAGAAAAGTGATTCCGCAAAAATTTACCTCACTCCTCGGTAGTGAGGAAGGGGGCTTGGAAATTTAAAATGCGAACTTCTATTTTTTATTACAAATTCGTCTCTTTCATAAAAAAATACGTAAGTTTTATTCGAAATTTTGTTTTCGAATGAGTATTTCTTGAGATATTTAAAAGTCTCAAAATAAAAAACCAACTGTGTATATTTAAAAAAATTATTTTTCAATAATTTTCGTTGCAAAGAATCACATAGGTATAAACTGAAAGGAAGGATGATGTTGCGGCTTTTCTCATTGTGTCAAGGAGAAACTCTAGAAGATGCGTGGATGTGCCACGACTGTCAGTGCTCTTGCGATTTATTTACATCTGCTAAAAGCTTGAGAGCAGTCCTCGTATTCGCGACGAGAATCCAAGTATTGTGAGCTCCAGAGTACCCTCATCCATCATCCATTTCAACTACAACGAACGCGCTAGATCGGAACTAGAAAATTATTCCTTCCTTTAGCGTCGAATGTCGAATTCCTTTTCGTAAAGATCCTAGAAATTTCAGCAACAATTCTCATCACTAAGGGAAAAAAATAAAATAAAAAATTGTATTTGAGGAAATGAGAATAATTCTGAAAGAATACAGTAAAATGATCCTTGCAAACCAAATTTAAAAAGCCAAGAGTATAAATAAGAAAAGTATAAAGGAGCAAAAAAACTCCAGGGATGAATTTAGAATTGAAAATAAATAAAACGCAACAAAAACTGGAAATGTTTCCTTGGCTCGTGTCATTCTTTCCTTATGAACAAAATTTCTCCCAAATAGCAGATGACCATAACTTATTCCTCTGTTCCGCTGGACCATTATCCACTCAACCAAAAAATCTTCAAAATCTCTCAAATAAATTGTTGACTAATCTTATCTGCAAAAAAAAATGATATCAGCATCACATTGAAGAAAATCTCTAACTGACTCGTCTAAACATCTTCTCTCGTGCCCTTTGGAGATTTATCTGCTGTATGGACCATTGAGTATCATCTGTCAGTTATTGAAAAAATGTATCCCCTTACCTTGTATTCTTTTTAGGGAAGATGCGCGCGCGAACCTCACTAGGAAATCCGGGATAAGCTTCGCGAGGGTCGACGCTTATTTTTAGCTACTGGTCACTATTCCGCGTTATTCGCTGCAACCAAGTTCGATCTTCTTGAACAAAATTAAGCCTATATCCGTCGAGATCCTCTTACGCCATTATCAAATTCAACTCACAATTCCCTTTCTCTCTTTCCTTCTCTCACTGCCACTTTTATATGGATTTACCCTCTGTTCCCTTTGAATCTGCCGACGATCCTACGCGGCGACCTAAAGAACCTCACGCATAAATGGAAAAGCGAGTGGTCCGACATTGTGGGTTTTAGTCTGCTTCCTTACTTCCTTTCTTGTCAACTATATGTGTTTCCTCGTACTTGGCATACTTGGCCCTTACGTACACCGCACTTTGCGGTTCTTATTACCGAAGAATGGATTTTTCTGTTTTGCGGCGAAAGGGCGCTCTCAAAGAACCTAAAGCTCGACTTTCCTATTTTTGAACCATTTAACGAGAGATTTCCGGAAAATATCGTTCTGTTTAAGAGAACTTTGAAAAAACCCATTCAGAAATAGCCATTATATAAGGTAAAAGCAATTTTGGCTAATCTTAATGGACATCGTTAGAATCCCTATTGGAAAAACTCTAGCAAAAAACTAAACAAAAATACAATTTTCTGCAAATTTTATTGTATTCATGGTAATAATATTGATTAATATGTCTGCCGTCCACAGTAAAAGAATCGTTAATTGACATTTTTAACGAAAATGAGTTTTTATATCATTAGAATCTCGAAGAAATTTTGTATTTAAGGTAGTTGATCCACAAAAATTAGACCTTAGGCAAAAATAGATAATTTTGCTTTCAAGAATAGCAATATTATTATTGAAGGGCTATTTGGGAAGAGAAAAGATTATTTTCCATGAAAAAAATTTGAAATACAGAAAAATATTTTTATTAATAAATTTTATTTTGCCCCAACTTTTTTTCTTATCGCTTCACGGAGAAAAATAGTTAAAGTAATTTTACTCAACTTCCGATCAAATTTGGGACATAAGGACAAGTTAGAAGTTATTTAGTATCACTGTATTTATTTGTGATATATTAAATGTTCGAAAATGAATCAAAGTTGAGTAAAATTCAGAAGTGTAGGGTGAAGTATGAAAGCGTGCATTAAAATTTTTTAAATATATATATTATTACTCGTAGTATAACTATAAAAATCCAATCTTTTATTAAATCAAAAAAATAGTAGAGCTTTCCGTTCATTCTACTCTACGCTTCAATCGAGAGTTGAGTAAACCGTGAATCGCAAGATTTATTCCAACAGCTACATCTATTCACGCAGGAACGAATGAAAGTAATCTGCGCCTTGGGCACACAGGAAAAATTTTTAATTTCAAAAACTTAAATTCTTAAAATTAAATTGATCTTATGAAAATTTAAACACAAAAAATCGATAAGTGTATTACATAAAATATGAAATATCACATAAATTACTCAGGCAGAATAATAATTTGGACTTCGCAAATGTAAAATCCATATTTTGAAAATATAAAACACAAAAAATAAAAGAACCTTCTTTTAAATCTTTTTATACAAGATAATCTTCTTAATAATAATGCAATTTTTTAATGTACATTTGAAAACTTAGTTTCACTAAACTTCATCCGTTGTTATAATAAAAATGTATACTAAATGTAATTTAATAATTATATTATATATATCAATAATCATAGTTATAATAATTGTGTAATTATATTAATTTTTAAAAATATTTTATTAATCATTTATGAAAAAAGTTGATTTATTTTTACTTGAGTAAGGCTAAAAAATTTTATTGACGGCACTTACTCTCACAAGCTCTGAATAACTCATGCGGTCACTATATAGGAAAGTTCCAAATTTCATATCTCAGCATTGTAAGCGAGCGTGTGCGTGATTCGACGAAAGCGTATCGTACTATATATAAGTGTTGTTATTAGGTTTATATATGTAAGGTTATATGTTTAAGTGTATTTGTAATTTGAAATATGATTGGCTACGTCCGTAATGGTGTGAATGTATTTGTAAGTTGTTTATGTATATACCGGATGACTATTGGCAGGCTCGAGGTAAGAATTTTTTTTTATTTGAGAGAAGCATACCATTGCCAGTTGAAATAATACGCCCGATGCTCATTTTACCCAACTACGGTTTGAAGCACCTCAAGCGTCGGTGATATACTTATACATTTCATGTTAACCCACTGACTCATGTTGGTGCCCTGTCGTCGATAACGTTTTACTCAACTCCTTACTATTCCCTATGTAACGCTTATTGTTATTCACTTTGGGTGAATTAGGTATATATCAAATTGATTTTACCCGACTAGGATTTAATAGATGTTCAAATGACCTTATGTCCCAAGTTTAATCGACAGAGTTGAGTAAAATTACTTCAACTATTTTTCTCCGTGTTCATACCAAATTTTAAAAAATTATGCGATTTCAATAAATTACAAATCATTTTTTTAAGAAAAAGATTCCCTACAACTTAACCATTTCCAATTTTCGAAAATGATTAAATTATTACCAAATTCAGCAATTTGTTTATAAAAATTTCGTTTTGGAAAATGTTTTTTTAATGGTTTCAGTCATTAAAGAATTTATTTTTAAAAATCAGAAACGGTGAAGTTGTGGGAAATCTTTTCTCTGAAAAAATGATTCATGATTTATTAGAATCGCATAATTTTTTAAAATTTGCTAATATTTGGTAAAATTTGGTATAATATTGCTATTATTGAAAGCAAAATTATCTATTTTTGCCTGAGGTCTCATTACAGCAATGCAACGAATGAAAAGACCAACTGAATTGAAAATCGTATTCGAAAAAAAAGCATTAATTAACACAAATTTTGAAAACACTTGTGAATAGGTAGCAGTTACAGAACGTCAATGTCCATTGACGCTTTCTTTCGCAGGAAATGCTTCGGAACGAGAGCCACTTTACAAAAAACTGAGCAGAACCTAGTAAGATGCCACGTTTTTTGATAAAAAAACGTTTTTGGCCTTTTTCTCAGTTTCAATCGAAATGCAGTTAACGGTTCTTTTACAGTGGACGGCAGATGTGCTTCCATTATTTTTACTTACGTGTAATAAAAATTGAACATCGTTTTCATTCTTGTAAAATTGGTATAAATTTTTCCTATTTTATAACAAAACACAACATGTAGAGAAAAATCTGTTACGTTTATTGAGCCCGTAAGTTAAAATAGTGAGAGCATAATTTTTCTGTAAATCCACCGCTTTTTTGTGAATATAAGAGATTTGTTGATAAACGTTACAGGAATGTCTGTTAAATTTATATGTAGAATTAAGAATTCTTTTTACTATGTTATTTCAACAGGCTTTACTGCAATATTTATCGATAAATCTGTTATGTTTCGAAAAAAAGGCTAAATTTCACTGAAATATCTGTTAAATTTACAAAAATTGTATGCTTCCACTATTTTAACTTATATTATTATTACTTATTATTACTTATATTATTTTTGGTTAATTGAAGCGAAGAATTTGCTTCATGCAACCAACAGAAGTTTCTTCAAATACGAATTGGTTAAATCAAACAAATATTTCAGTATATTTAATCAAATTTTGTTTGACTTGACGAAAGATCTTGCTTTACTTAACAAAACGGGTTGGTTGCATAAAGTACATTTGTTTCTGTGTTTATCATACCCAGTACAATACAAATAGTAACCCGTGCAATATTTTATTCTTCAACTATGAACAACTAGCAAAAGTTAGTAGTTTTTCGCACATTCATACACATACTGGAATGTTTGCATACAATTACAGTGGGTTGCCAAATTATTATTTAATTTCTCTATAGATTCTGAAAAAGTCTAAACTTAGAACAAAAAAGGTGTAAAAATGGAAAAAATTCAAATACTTAAAACAAAGTTATTTTAAAATATAACACACAAGAACTAGTTAAATTCTCTTAAAAAATTGAATATAATTATTTTTATTATCTTTTTAAATAAATAATTTTGCAAGTTTGAATTTTTACGCCATATTTGTTCTAAGGTTAAACTTTTTCAGAATCTAGGGAAAAATTAGTATATTGTTTTGGCACGATTTTTACATTCTATGGAAATTTATATTTTAAATATTGAAAGAACATCTGAAAAGATCAATTATTATACTTTATTCACAATATCTTCCTCAAGAATTGACAAAAACACTTAATCTTGAAGTTGTCTTATGCATAATTTTTCCGTCTTGCATGTTATTCCTACTCTCTAAATTTGAATCAGTCAAAATCTACTGATTATCAGTGAAATTTGACTGATTCAAATAGCTAAAAAGAGGTTACTGCGAATCAGTCAAATTTCACTGATTATTTCAGTGAAAAGTAACTGATTTAACAGTGGAAAATATTGTTTTCACTAATTAAACAGTGAAAATTAACTGATTTAACAGTAAAAAATATTGTTTCCACTGATGATTCAGTGAAAAGGCAAATCACTGATTCAATCAGTGAGAATTTGACTGATTCAGATTTAGAGAGTAGGCAAAAATTTGAATATTTATATTGCCATTATTAAGAGAATTTATGCGAGTAACAAAAACAAAGTGCGTATAATAATTTGGCAACCCACTGTACTTATGTCTTATACTATCTGTATGATACTAGATACAATACAAATGGTATTCCTTGCAATATTTCATTTTTCAAACAGGAGTAATGATCTGGATAAAATACAAAGCTTCCCAAATTAAATTTAGTTTAAGTCGTTATAATAATTAATCCCATCATACAGATGTAGATTCTTATAGAATAACAAACTTAATTTTTATAGTGAATTGAGGACGTATAGAAATTTCATTAATTTAATATAATTTATATGGAATACATAAATTAGAGAAGTATAAAATAGGACATAAAATAGAAATAAAATGTCACGTACAAAAGATTGCTTGTTCAATTATAAGGACCCTTCTATACATCCGGTGACATAAAGAAGTCCATCTCCTAAGAAATAATATTTTTCCGGAAAAAATTAGAGTGCTCGTAGGAAGCCAGGGAGAAAATCGATCGACCCTTCGAGATCTCGATACCACGTAAGAGACTTTGTCATTTAGCGGAGCACAATAGAGGGACTCACGATATCTCGATTGTTTGGTACATTTTCCCACAAAGAACGAGGCAGCCCCTTTGGCGAGGGGAGTCAGCCGAGTCGATCGCCAATTGACTGACATTATCGGTCCATCTTTCAGATTAGGAAGATTGCTTCGAAAGGCGAAGAGATGCGGCGTGGTTTAATCCTTGGATATACCAACAGCTTGTCCTCGGTCTACTCTACTATATAAAATATAAATTCCATAAGAAAATAAACCCATGCATATAACAATCTTTTCTCGGGAATTTCACTATATGCATTATGCATCTACACACAATATGCAAAATATCATTTCTATTCAAAAGCGATTTTTTCTACGTAATATGGAATAATGAACATAAATGGAAGTTCGGTTCCTTAGATTTGAATGTGGTATTAAAGATCAATTGAAAATTTTTCAAGCTTATATTTATGTATATTCTCATCTTTTTCTACGCGTGCTCAAGAAGTCTGTGTCTTATTTTATTCTTAAGATGTCTCATTTATTTTCATCCTACGGAAAAGCATACATTCACCCAGTTAAGCATTTTAACTATTGAGATCTTTTCCCTTCTGGCGGTTAAAACGGAAAATGATAGTCTCATTTTCTATTGATCAGAATGTAAATCATTTAAGGGTATCGGCCACCTTTAATTGGTATATTTTTGATTTTTTTGACAGTTTCCAAAAATATTATTTTTTTATTCTCTATACTTTTCTATGTGTGTAAATTTGCAGGACAATCTAATTTTTTTTCTTGGAAAAATAAATAAAATTAAAAGTCACTACGATTTATGAATAACGCGTTTTTACCGAAAATTAGCTTTTTATACAAAATAGTTTGTTTATTTAATTACTAATATTTCTGAATTATATGGAAAATATTATATAACCGGTATTCCTATAAAAAACAATGTATATTCCCTTTATGTATATACATATATGATTTAGTAAAACAATGTTGGTTTTGGGATATTTTTATTTATCATTTTATTTTATTTGTAAGTTTTTTTCAGTCATGTTACCTTATTTTCCATAACCAAAATGTTTCTACATATTGCAAGGCAAAATATAAGAAAAGATTCATGACAATTTGTTGAAAAACATAAAAGTTATTCAAAGTCAAAAAATGTCAAAAAATGCCCAAGAAACTCAACATTTTTAGTTTAAAAATACATAAAGGTGTTGGAATTTTTAAAAAACCGCAAAACCTTTCTAAATAAATATAATAAACATAAAAAAATAATATGGAAGGTCTAAACTCAAAAAATAAAGTTAAAAATATTAAAGGTCCCTTTATAAAAATTGATGGAACGTTTGTTCCGATATAAAACAACAAAAAATTATTTGTCACTTGAACAAAATTTATAATTAATGAGTATTAGCCCCAAACCATTTGTTTAAGGCCGTATGGTAGGCTTTGACGTCACTAATTATATACGACTGATTTATAATTGAAATAATGATCTTAACCAATTTTCCGGAGAAGACAATAATACGTTACATTTTTCTGCATTGCAGTCTTCTCTGGAAAATTTTTAAAAATTATTATTTTATTGAAATTGTCTCTTCGACTGCAATCGATTGATTTCAAAAAATATTTTGTTTGGATCAACAAAATTATTTGACAACATCAAACGAATATTTTTGGATTCTTTAATGACTTATTAATCAATAAAACTCATTGATATATTTCAAATCAATTTAATAATTAATATTACCTTATTCTTTTTAATAGGGTCAGAAATGAGACCCAGAGGAGTAGACTTGAGCTGAAACTTTCTCTAAATATAAAAATTCTTGATGTGCTTTAAGGCCATGGATCAACCTAATCACGTGACCAAATTCCTGTAAAAGTTCGTGTAAGATAACTTTCTTATTTTACAGAATGTCTTCCTGGAAATTTGGAAACAATAAAGGACGTTTGTGAAATTCATTTGAGTGAAAATTTTGCAAAAAATGTTACACTTAACTGTAATTGACGATAAGTTTTCGAATTTTTTTCAAAATTTTTACGAAAAAGACGTTAAGAGACGTGTTTTATCGTCTCTTGTTACGTTTCCCAAATATTCAGAAAGATACTTTGTAAATTAAGAAAGTTATCTGGCATTAACAAATTAATGTACAAATTAGTCACGAGGTTCGATTTATCTATGACCTTAATGTTTATAGTCTAAGCAAACTTTATTTTCAAATAGTCAGATATCTTGAATAATCTAAAAGTGAATTTGTATGTAAATGGAAAAAAAAATCTACTTCATTATTTACACCCCAGATTCACTGCAAAAATAACTTTATAATTGCGTACTCTCTAAATTTGAATCAGTCAAAATCTACTGATTATCAGTGAAATTTGACTGATTAAAATAGCTAAAAAGAGCTTACTGTAAATCAGTCAAATTTCACTGATTATTTCAGTGAAAATTGACTGATTTGACAGTGAAAAATATTTTTTCATTGAGGAATCAGTGAAAAGGCAAATCACTGATTCAATCAGTGAAAATTTGACTGATTCAGATTTAGAGAGTAAAATCATATTATGTGTGTTGTTAATTTATGTATTTTAAATTGAATTCCTTAGTATTTTGAATCTAATACACTAGTGAATAAATAATATACAGAGATATTACATTGCATATGAAAATGCACAGGAAATTTAACAATATTTCTAACAGTGTAGAGTGAATCAAATTAAAATGTTTTTGATTGAACCGAATTTTTTTTGCAGCGTGATTTTTAACCTTGACCGATTATTTGACATCGGAGAAACTAAAACAATTTGTCATAGGTAGAAAATGAGAAGTATGTTAGGACTAATGACTAAATCTGTTCGTTTTTCTGAATGGACACACAAAATGCCATTCCCGCCAAAATATTCGGCGCCTGTTCGTCTAGCTTTGACTCTAGTATGGGGGATTGGAATGCGGTCGAGGGTAGCTTTCGATTTTCTCGAGGCTTGGCTCTGGTCCATCAATGAAATCTGACCTTCTTCAAGGATGAGATATTACACAGGTAGATCTAAAAGCCGGACACAATAAGAAGGCATTCTCCGCGTCACCTACACCAAAGCAGGTGTTAGTCAACGCCCTTATGATCCCAAAGGGCATTCGAAGAATGGAGCTCTTACAGCATCAACATTTTTTCTCTCACCTGAAAAAAAGGCAGAATCGAGAAAAGATAGAATTTCCGTGGAATTGCACGTTCCCTTTTTGTTACCTCGAAGGCAACAATACTTTTGGTCACGCTGTGTGTACAGTGTGAATCTCACCTTGTCAAGGATAATGGGATCTGAAAACTCGTAATTTTTCCTTTAAAATAAAAAAGCTTTTGTATACTTCAAATGGGATTTTTTATGAGTCAATGTTTTGTGGAAAAGGTGTAAAAATCGACAACAAAAGTGTAGAGCATCTTCGGGGATGGAACTTTCTCAACGGGAATGCATCATTATACATAAATTTGTATTTAATTCAAAAATAATATAATAATACGAAAATATATTTTAGAAAATCCACACCAGCATTCACGGATTACTGTGTCACTTGTTTGGTAGATTTTGAAATGAGAGCAATCTACAAAATAATGATAATCACAGATTATTCTTATTCTTTTTTTACATAACTGCAATGCTATTATTATTTATGTATAAATTATCATTATTATACTATTGTAAATTATTATGATGAGTTATTATGATATTCAGAAGTTATTCACAATAACATCGTATTGTTTTAGAAATACGAGAAGCGATTTAATCAAAACATTTTTGCTATTGTTCAAGAAATTCTAAAAGGTTAATTAGAAAGTTATGTAAAATAAGACGCAAATATTTATCTTTCGAAAGGAAAATCTGGAGAACTTTTGAAAGGATATAATGAAAGTTTTTTCTTTTTACGTATACAAGGAAATTCAGTTAATGATGCATTAAATTGAAATTACATATTTAATCAATTTTAAGTATGAATATTTCTGAAAAAGTTTCTAATTTTAAGCTCTAAATATCGATGCTTAGAACAGTAAGAACTGCTGTAGAGTATTTTCACGGAGAAAAATGGATATTGACCCATAATATCTAGATATTGAGGCAAAATGTCAGTAGCATTCAACTATGTGACAAACATTCAGATATTCTACATCAATGCCTGCAGATATTGAAAAAAAGATATTAACCACCAGTATCTCAGATATTGAGCTTGATTATTTCAGATATTAAAAATAAATATCCAAGATACTAAACTTCTGAATATCCTCGTTAATAAACTTGAATATCTCAGATATTTAACATCAATATCAGGTATACTGAAAAGGTAAGTTATAGATGTTACAGATCAATGTTTAAGATACTCAAAAAGTTATTTTAAAGGTTATAAAATAACTACATATTCAGTTTTTAAAAAAAAGTCAAATTATATTTTATTACGTTCTTTTTTGTAAAAGTAATATAGATGTTTGAACAAAATTTCCATTATCTGGCATGTCTAAAATTAATTTAATGTTCTTGTTAGGAACTTAACCTTATAACACTAAGGTTAGATTTCATTCTCGGCTATAAACCACATATAGAGAAAATATATAACTTATATGTTTTACTTACTGCATCTCAAGTTAAAGACCCGATCACTTTTATCCCATGAGAAACACTTATTGGAATTTAAGGTAACTTTAATAAACTTTCAAAATTTATCTTTCCGGAACGCTGCAAGCATGTCAATCTTTGATTCACTTAGATTTCGATGAGAGCGAAAAAGTGATCACATGACATTTATATATATGCGCGCGCACTTCATGCTTCAATATCTAAACTATTGAATCTGAATATCAAATGCTGCTTCTCGGAAAAATCTTGTATATTGAAGAAAAAAATTTTAATATTGCGTGTCAATATCTAGATATTATGGATGAATATCTCCTATTTGAATATCTACTTTTCAATATCCATTTTTCTCCGTGTTCATGAAGATACCTTATTGATAAATTTTGAATTTTTTAAAAATAGAAAAAAATATTTTCAGGTGTTGCAAGCTGTGTTGATAATTGTTTATGGTTGAAAAAATTAGTTTCAAGTAGATACCAGCAAACCTTCCTTCAATCGCTGTAAAGGATGGAGGATAGACGTTAACAGGACAACAATAAATTCGTCATGCTGTTAATAAATCCTATTGCTGGAGAAAGAGCGAAAATCTAAGACGAAGTACAAAAGCACGGATGGAGGAGGATACACAAGTCGGCCCCTTTGCTGCATTTATTGTGTAAGCCAGCTTAAGCATTGTCGTCCATTGCTACTGGCATTGTCACTGTTTCCCTGGCTTCTTTACTAGCGATCACTGCATTTATATTGTATTTTTCTTCAGGTCCTTTTGAAAAATCTGCGTTCACACGCCCTTGCGACACCAAACCATATTGCTATATTTTTTAACGAGAAAGTCCCATTGTCTCATTATTACACCGTTTGAAATGTTTGTATTACATTTAATATATAAGTATATTAAGTCATTTCTATGTACTGTATACGAATTTTAATATACACAATTATGAATTTTAATATGCATATTGTGACAGGAAATCATTGTCAACTAATTGTTTATTTATTACAATATAATAAACTAAACTAGTCCGTAGACGCCAAAACGAGAATTTGCACCTTAAAGTTCATTTTAATCTTTCAATGAATAATGCAGGAATTTAAGGTAGTTTTAATCCACGAAAATTAGACCTCAGGCAAAAATATATAATTTTACTTTCAAGAATAGCAATATTATTATTAAAGGGCTATTTTGGAAGAGAAAAGATTAATTTCCATGAAAAAAATTTGAAATACAGAAAAATAATTTTATTAATAAATTTTATTTTTGCCCCAACTTTTTTTCTTATTGCTTCTTACCAAATTTGAAAAAATTATGTGATTTTAATAAATTACAAATCATTTTTTCAAAAAAAATATTCCCTACAACTTAACCATTTCAGATTTTTAAAAATAAATTCTTTAATGGCTGAAACCATTGAAAAACATTTTCCAAAACGAAATTTTTATAAACAAATTGCTGAATTTGATAATAATTTATTCATTTTCGAAAATTCGAAATGGTTAAGTTGTAGGGAATCTTTTTCTTGAGAAAATGATTTGTAATTTATTAAAATCGCATAATTTTTTAAAATTTGGTAAAAAGCGATTAGAAAAAAGTTGGGGCAGAAATAAAATTTATTAATAAAATTATTTTTCTGTATTTCAAAATTTTTTCATGGAAATTACTCTTTTCTCTTCTAAAATAGCCCTTCAATAGTAATATTGCTATCCTTGGAAGCAAAATTATCTATTTTTGTCTGATTTTTTCAATCTTGGGGTCTTAGGACCCGAGCGTAGGTTAAGTTCGATAACCTCGATGAACGACGAAAACGAAGAAGAAGGCAAGCGTCAGAAGTACTTCTCCCGTCGAACTCTCTTAGCGTGAGGAAAATTGGTAAACCTGTGAATAACAAATTTTGTTTGGTATGATATATTAAAAAGTTATATTTCTGGAATTTCTTATCTGGTTTCATTGTTGGGTCATCCTAATCGAACCTCGCTTTGCTCTTCTCCGCATGACTTTAGCCTAATCTTATATTATAAATTTGATAATTTCTTTTATTAGTTTTAGTACAAACTAACTGGCTCTCGAAAAATTTAAAAATTAATAATTTCATGGTAATCCGAGCCCTGCCAGCTCAAGACCCAAGCTGCGCCAGGTGAAGGCTTGATTTCGACTATAGAAAACATAAAATTTGAATGTTAAATATCGAATTATTCGTCGAAATAAAAAGTCCTGTCTCAATATAATTGTCGATAAAGCAGAATATTTTCTAGATTCATTGATAACTTGTAAATCATTGAATCTGATTGATAATATTTTAAATCAACTTAATCCACTGCTAAATTAACTTTATAATTGCGTAAAATCAAATTATGCAAGTTGTTAATTTTAGAATATTAAATTTAATTTAAATTTAAGAATTTGAAATTTTTCTATGGAAAAAAAGACGCTTTCGACTGCGCTGGGATTCGAGCCCAGGTCTTTTGATTGCCGGTCGACTGCTCTAACCACTGAGCTACACTGGCGAGCTGTCGGCAACGTATCCTATCTGATGCGGGACTAGTGATTCCCCGATAATGTAAGCAGTAGCAGAAATTTCAAACTCAACTAATTGATTAAATTTAATACCTGAGTTTATAAAATCTCATGGAATTATTATTATTATTATTATTATTATTATTTCAACAATAATATAGACAAATATTAAGTTTTATATATACGTGTACATGAAATTTAATAATATTTCTAATAGTTTAAAAAAATAGGAATTGTATCGACCCCCAATAATAATATTAGCATGTTGCTTGATTGGCTTTAGGGTCCATAAATGAAAAAAGAAGTAGTTTTAATCATACGTTTGGACTCTGATTGGAGTCCTCATCAGTGATCTTTATTTCTAAAATATGAAAAAAGTAACTATTAAGTATTACACATATATGGGTCCTATTTTTTAGTATAACTTTGGTATTGTGTAAAGAATAAAAAAAAGAAAATTTACAGAAATTATACATAAACATTTTTTAGAAACACAAGAAAATTCTCAAGAATCAATATTAAAAACGGACACATAAATTTTAGAAAACCTGAGGTAAAAAACTAGGCCATGTTGATGTATAATTTTAACTTAAAATGTAGATTGTAGCCGGAGTCATAACGGTTCCAGACATTTTTAAAAAAATGCAGGAGGCCTATGCATTCCTTTATTGGAGAGTTTGAGCATTTAATAATGAAGCAAATTTTGGAACATCTTGTTAGAAATACTGTGGTGAGTTAGAAAATTAAAAGGCATTTTATAATTTTCTGAAATGCAAACTATCTGTGAACGATATACATCAACAACACATATGCATACACATACCCATATGCACAAACATTTTTGAAAAAAATATCTTCAATTATTAATTAAGGGTCAATACAAGTCCAGAATATGAAAATAAATAATTATTAAAAATATATATAAATATATATATAAAATAATATCAATATATCATCGAAGAATATATTATCAATAATAATTCATATGATATAATATTTGCAATTAAATTTTTTCCTACTGCCGCATCGTATTAATTTTTTGAAAGTGGTCAAATTTCAACCAATCACGGCTTATTTTAAAATTAAAATTTTCAATGCTTAAAATCGTTCAAGCAATATTTCAAAAAGAAATTTTATTTCAACAAATAACTATATTTGTAGATTATTCTCCTATTTATGTTAGATTGTTGAGAATCTTTTTTCTGAAAAAATAAGCCGTGATTTATTAAAATGTGGCCATTTTTAAAAAGTTGGTACAAAGCGGTAGTAGGAAAACATTTAATTTGTTAATTGTCGGGTCGATAAAATAATAAGCATCTTTTTAAATATCCCACGACATACTATAAATATTATGATTATAGTTTTTAAAATCATAAAACATCTATTATTACCAAACATCTGATATTGAGCAAAACAGATACCTCATGGAATAAGTCACTGAATGAAATATGTAAAGAACCACTAATTAATATTATGAAAGCAGGACATATGTACTATTAATAATTGCATCAGCAAAAGTTAACGTACGATTAGAAATTATTCATTCCATCAGTGTTACATTATAACGGCGAACATATCGCGTCTACTTATGCCCCGATGGAGAACACCCCACATACACACCATGGCACGGGGGCAAGTGCGTTTGTGGTGACATATGTCTGAAAACTGCAGGGCATTTGCATCCCTTATTCCGCAGCAACATCAATTCGTTTCGTATTCCTGCCTCAATGGCACCAAACCCGATGTTCAAGATTCTTCTCCCAACCTTGCATTACATTATACCATTCACTGCTAACGTCGAAATGGCTCAAGGTATAATAAGTAAAATATCATGAGAAGAATAATTTAGTATCAATTCGAAAATCTAATTTTCTGCCCTGTATTCAATGAAAATACTCTTTTGCATTATAATTCAATCATTTTTAGTGTGTAATTGAGAAATAGCGAATAAAAGGTAAATAAGGTTATTTTTGTTGAATAAAAATTACTCATTGATATACTTTACATAAAATTAAATAAGAATGTGTAAAAATATTTGCCTCTTTTTTAATTGAGAAGAAAAAATACGAATTTCAATCATAAAACTTTAAACATTTGGGAAATATATACGTTTGGAACCAAACGTGCATTTCAATTTTGTCTTTTTAATAAATTCAGGCTAGAATGATATCTTAACTCTATTTGTCTGCTTTATTAATTGGTGGACCTTACCCACTATTTTAAATTAAGGTAGTTGTTGCGTCAAAAATCAGTCTCTGGAAAAAGAAGTTTTTCTATGATTTCAAGACTGGTAATTATATCATCAGCCGTGTCATATGTAAGGAAAGACACGGTTTTTAATAAAAAAAACTTAAAAATTACGAAAAATAATATTTTAATAAAGTTTTTTTGTAATAGGATATTTCTTTTTTATCGCTCCATACCAAATTTTCAAAAATGGTGCGATTCTGATAAATCATGAATCACTTTTTTAGGAATAGGATTCTCTACAACTTTACCGTTTCCGATTTTTGAAAATGAATCAATTATTATCAAATTCAGCAATTTGTTTATAAAAATTTCGTTTTGGAAAATTGTTTTTTAATGATTTCAACCATTAAAGAATTTATTTTCAAAAATCGAAAACGGTAAAGTTGTAGAGAATCCTTTTCCTAAAAAAATGATTCATGATTTATCAGAATCGCACCATTTTTGAAAATTTGGTATGGAGCGATAATAAGGAAATATCCTATTACAAAAAACATTATTAAAATATTATTTTTTATAATTTTTAAGTTTTTTTTTATTAAAAAGAGTGTCTTTCCTTACATATGACATGGCTGATGATATAATTACCAGTCTTAAAATCATAGAAAAACTTCTTTTTCCAGAGACTGATTTTTGGCGCAACAACTACCTTAATTGATATTATTAGAATTTTCAGTTAAAAAATTTAGTGAAATATTGTAAAACTGACAGGAATGAATTCATGTAATTTTTTCATTCGTTTCTCAGTTACAAATATTAATCAAAAGAATAGAGAAGAAAGTAGTATTTAATATTCATCATAATTTTACATTTGTAAATCTTATTCTTGCGATGCAAATAACCCCACAAAATTTAAACACACAATTGCTACTACCTGCCCCTCAAAACGAGTAATAAATATATTAAATTTATTAATACATCCACAGATGTTCTTCTAGATTCTTGCTGGGCGTGAATCTCGATAATAAATTGGGAACGAAGAATACAAAATCGATTGAACCGATGTTCGAATTCACAGTAGCAGTCCGAAAACTTAAAATAATCACAATTGCAACACAATACACGTTTCGATCACGAGGCAATAAATGATTATTTATTGGTAGGCGTTCTTAGATAGAAGCATGCATAATGTGAGAATAAGTAAAACCGATTGATTCGCCAACCGATATGTCATCAATATCAACGATAGAAATCACATATGGCCGAATTAAATAACCCATTCCATACCATCTTTTATTGAAAATGGTAAATATGCCAAATTAAAAACAGATTCGTTTCTAATTGCAAATGAAATATTTTTCAACCACATTTCTAAAAATATCAAGATTTCAGAAATACATTACTGCAGATTTATTAATTGAGCAGCCATTTTATTAATTAACACAATACTGAAATGAATGTCCCATCTAATATAAATGGTACATAATATTTTACAAACTAAATAGTCAACCCAGGCATCTGTTAATATAATCAAGTATTGAATAGAAATAATTGATAAATGACTTTTGTAAAATTCTCACGAAGGTGTATAAGGGACACCAAAGTGGGTGGTGACCATTGATGGAAAAACTGAACTGTCAACTGTGTTAAATTATTGAAGACCTATTCATGCTTTTCATCCTTCTCTTTTTTCCCGCTCTTTTAGTTGTTCGAGCTGCATGCGTGTTTCCATGAATGAAATCTCCTAACCACTGCGATTCGTCAATGATGGGCATGGCCGTGCGTCCTTTTCGTACGTCCTTTAACCGTCAATGGTCACCGCACTCTTTCGCCGCTTTGTGCCGTTTCTCGTAACAAGCAGGGCGCAACAATGTCACTGTCTTTTCTCCCACATACAATGAACCGGGCATTCGACCTAGCACCAAATGCAAGCAGAATGCTTCACACAATGCAGCATTACAATACACCCAATACCCTTAGAAAAATGGCCTTTGTCACCTATCCAGGATTTTTCTACCTTTCTGGGGCCCCTACGTCTTCGGATATCGACGTCCAAGATATTGATAGGACCCGAAACTCCCTACCATATGCTACCGATATGAAAAAACTCAAATCGTCTGAAAAATAAATTATAGAAAAGGATTAATAGTTCCTTGATGACAAATCCTTCTAGCAACGTAATTTTCAAATACATTAGTAAACCTTTTACGTGTAAACTATTACCAAAAATGATACCTAAACAGCTAAAGAGCTGAGATAAATGATCCCTCTTTGATAAAATTCAATATCCCCTAATTTGGATCGTCATAACAACAATAAATCTAAGCTTCACCGGAAATGATAAAGATGTCCAAAGGGTATCCCCGAAATCTTCAATTTTAGCGTGGAGAATGACGAAGAGTTTTCTCCTTGTTGGAAAATCATCAATGAATTTTTCTGCATCTAAGAGTCCATGGTAAGCAGCTCAAGTGTAAATGGTGATTCGAAAATAGAGACCCATGATGAATGGTGGGTAAGATATTAAAACCTGCTTCCTCTTTCAAAAGTCCTGCCACCTAAAGAGATGACCAAGCGCATTATATTTCACATATTTTAACTCAAAGTTTGACCTGACTACTTTCAATGATTTGGATTCATTATTATTTACACCAAAGCTGTTTGGTGAAATGAGCTTCCGTTACAATATCCAGTTTTGCCAACACTCACTTTGAATAGAGTAAGGGAATATTGTTGAAATTCCTGATTTCGATTTTAGAACAGAAACGATCTAGGTAAGATTAATATTTTTATGTACTCTCTAAATCTGAATCAGTCAAATTTTCACTGATTGAATTAGTGATTTGCCTCTTCACTGATTCATCAGTGAAAAAATATTTTTCACTGTTAAATCAGTTAATTTTCACTGATTCATCAGTGGAAAAAATATTTCTCACTGTCAAATCAGTCAATTTTCACTGAAATAATCAGTAAAATTTGACTGATTTACAGTAACCTCTTTTCAGCTATTTGTATCAGTCAAATTTCACTGATATTCAGTAGATTTTGACTGATTCAAATTTAGAGAGTAATGGATTAACTGAAAATTTTTGCTGTGACCAGCGACGAAAAATCATAGTTCTTAGAAGTAGGGGAGAAGCGGCGAAATTGGCGCACCTAATAGAAAGTGCGAGTTTAAAAAGAAAGTATATGACTAAAAATTATGAAAAAATATTTATTTAATAGCTGGATATCTTTTCTATACTTTCCAATGGATAAAGATTGCATTGAAAATTATTAAAGCAGGTTTTTATTCAGATTTCCGAAGGACTGCACCTGCGTCAATTTACCCGCCATGTCGGGTAAATTGACGCACTAATATTATAATCTTCTCTTGCCACGTATTAGTTATATTTTCATAGATTTAGAATTACATTTCAGTAGCAAAGGTTGATGAAAAGAGGTAGTTATAATTTGAAACTAAATTTGAGATAGTATATCAAGATATGTGAAGTTTTTTATACCTTTATTCACATAAACCAGCCAAAGTTAAAATATATTTTATATTTGTACAATAAAATACTGGCAATTGTGGATATTTAAGTGAATATTCAAATTGAAATCATTTTTATAGAAAATTATTTGAATTTGTAATCAGAAGTATATACAATTATTAACTTTAGAAGACTTATAAATAATAGAAACAATCAATCAAAAATACAAATTTTTTACTTACATTGCTTTCACATCTTAAAATCGAGAAAACTTTCAAAACACTGTCAGACTGCAAATTAATTATTAAAAATCGCTTTTAAAATGCCTTAATACCTCAAACTTAAAAAAAAATTTAACCACTGATTGTTCAAATGAATATAACCTTACAAAGTCGTTACATCAGTTTTGCGAACCACATTACCTCCCATGTCACAAAAAATCTTAAGAAAATGATTAGCAGAAAAGTCCAGCAACATTCAAATGTATGTAAATGTGTAATAATTGTGTACTTACTATCTTCTTTATATTTTCAATCATAAACATCCGAGCACTTGACTTCAATCACCGGTTTCCAGAAACACAACATGTGTGCCAACTTCGCCTCTAATTTGAATCTCGTATGCACCAATTTTGCCGCAAGTGTATCGTTCATTAATTAAATACTTTTTACGTAAAATGCTTATTTTTTCATACAAATATTCTATCCTAATCGTAAGATTAAATATCAAAGATTATAAAATCGTTGCATTAATATAATTCACCTTGAGTTACTATTATTTAACGATTTAACTCAATGGCTTCGAACATAACCATTATGACAAAACACGATTAATCGCAATAAAACTGTATTAAGCAATTAGATTTTTATAATGTTTTCTATCAAATACATATCATACAAGAATGCACACGATAGAACTATTTTTATTTTTTGTTATGTTATCATTTTCTGAAAAATAGGGTGCGCCAATTTAGACGACGCGCCAATTTAGCCGCTTCTCCCCTATAAGGAAATCTCAGAAAATTTTAATGAAGCCTTAAGGGGCACAACTAGTTTGACTGCCTGAAAAACAGGTGATTTTTGTGAATTTAAAAAAAAGTATTCCATCGAATGTTTTAAAATTTTTCAGATATATTTGTGCATAAATAATGAATACACAGTAATGTTTTCAAATGAAAATATTCGATTTTGAGCAAGTTATCCACCATCTCTGAGTCTTCAAAAAAAAGTTCCGCCACTGCTGCAGTGATTGTCGCCTCCACAGTGCCTGAAATAAAAAAAAAAACAAAAATTTAATTAAACTGGAATATATTTCCTATACAATGACCCTCGATTGTAAAAAAATTAAAATGCAACAAAGTGGCGGAGTTTTGAAAAAAAAATTAAAATTTTGCTCAAAAATCTGATGGTTTTCGGCGTGGCAAAATTATATTTTTCATCCAATCATAAAACTGGAGGGTCATTTCATGGAAAAACAAATACACAATAAGCTAAAAAAAGACGCAAGTCGATCGGATGATTTTTTATCGAGTTACAGTATATATATATATATATTCAAAAATATTGTGTGTATGGTGCAGGCATTGCTGATTTATAGCTTGGGTAAGATTTTTTTACGATTTTCCATAAAAACGAACTTAAAATGCGTTTTTCTCGAAACAACAGTTCTACACCGCTTGTAGATAAAATTTCCGAAACTACTGAACCAGTCCTTATGAAATTTTTACCACATGTTCCTTACACATATTCATAAAAATAGCTTTTTTTTCAAGCGTCTAAACTAGAATGGCCCCTTAAGGTAGTTGTTGCGCCAAAAATCAGTCTCTGGAAAAAGAAGTTTTTCTATGATTTCAAGACTGGTAATTATATCATCAGCCGTGTCATATGTAAGAAAAGACACTCTTTTTAATAAAAAAAATGTTTAAATTATGAAAAATAATATTTTAATAATGTTTTTTGTAATAGGATATTTCCTTATTATCGCTCCATACCAAATTTTCAAAAATGGTGCGATTCTGATAAATCATGAATCATTTTTTTAGGAAAAGGATTCTCTACAACTTGACCGTTTCCGATTTTTGAAAATGAATCAATTATTATCAAATTCAGCAATTTTTTAATAAAAATTTCGTTTCGGAAAATTGTTTTTTAATTATTTCAACCATTAAAGAATTTATTTTCAAAAATCGGAAACGGTAATGTTGTAGAGAATCCTTTTCCTAAAAAGATGATTCATGATTTATCAGAATCGCACCATATTTGAAAATTTGGTATGGAGCGATAATAAGGAAATATCCTATTACAAAAAACGTTATTAAAATATTATTTTTCATAATTTTAAAATTTTTTTTATTAAAAAGAGTGTCTTTTCTTACATATGACACGGCTGATGATATAATTACCAGTCTTGAAATCATAGAAAAACTTCTTTTTCCAGAGACTGATTTTTGGCGCAACAAGTACCTTAAGGTGGCTTGATCGTTTTTGAAAAAAATTACAGACTGCTCTGAAACTTAGAGATTATCTTAATAAAATATGCTAGATTCATTTGGAGAAAAGAAATACCGTGGTTGACGATGTCATTCCCTCAGTTTAACACGTAGTCTTATGGGATTCCTCGTCAAAATCGGCGAAACTCCGGAAAAAATCACAAGTCCCCATAAATCTAACATATACTAGTACTTTCGATTTCGAGGAATCTATTAGTATTATAAAAACGAAGGGTTGACGACTTCAATCAAGAGAAAATTGCGAAAAAGGTACAGAATATAGAAATCGCCTCGAGGTGAAACTAATAATTTTTTACTATCGCTTTTTTCCGGGGACATTTCCGCGATTTCTTACCCTTTTACTCAGATGTTACTATAATACATATGATTATTAAAAAAATAAGTAGTAATCAGCATTCATGTAACACGTGCCCCCACGGTGCCCCTCACTTCATACGACACCAAACGCTCAAGCCACCTTAAGAGTCCAAAAAAGTATCAAAATTTATTTCATTCAACTGTTGTCTCAAGATGTTTCAAGAAGTCACGAGAAATCTCAAAATATGAATTTCATAATTATTCGTACAGAAGAGGAAAATAATATTAAAATTCTTTTAGTTGTCATATTTTATTTTGTATTTAATAATTAATTAAGGCAGCGAGCGACGAGGCGAAATCGAATGTAACAGAAAATAGGCTAAACAATTATAAGAGTCTTAATGAAAATACTCTGCAATGTAAAAGTAAAGTAAATTAATTTTAATAAATCTGTATATCAGCTAAATTCAAAAAACTTAGGTATTCAAATCTTAGATGTTAAACAACACTTTAATTTTGATCAGATTTTTTTAAAATTCTTATACAAATTATCAACCTTTCATTGATTGTTCATTCAATTAATAATTTCATGGTATTTTTTACGATTCTTTAACCCAGAAATATTGTAAATAATAAACGAACAAATCAAATTGAATTTCTTGTCATTTTTTTATATAATTTAATTATCATCCAAATTTTATGCAACAATCTCTAAGAGTCTTAAGTTTTAGGATTTGTTGAAATTTCATTATTCGAATGAATTTCATTTGGAAAATTGAAATATTATTGGAGAATTCTTATTTTTTAATCATAACTCACAAGAACTGATTGAAAAACATGTTAAAATTAGAATTGAACAAACTATAAAAATAGGCAGAGTATGCAGATTTAGATACATGAAATGAAGTATTTGATGTATTTGCTAGTGATGGGAAATATCGACCAAATCGCGTATCGATTAATATCGATGTTTTTGGAACAAGCATCGATAATATCGATATTTATCGATAACTTCCCCCTCTCTTCGCCATCCTAACCTGACCCAGTGCTCCTAATTCGTGGATTCGTGCCCCTTTTACTCAACTGTGTTGACCAGGGATTTGCATTTTGAGAAATTCAAAATTTTGCCTCAGGAAAACCAGTTGTTCGGCTAGGTTTGGCGACAAACGCGACCTTTTATCGGTGATAGTATTTCCTGCCGTTGAAGTCCTAAGAATTTTTAGGCGCCATTCTTGTGAATTATAATGCGCGCCTAAAAATTCTTAGGATTACCAACGTGAAGATCACTGCGCCTGGGAGAATTAATGCTTTGGAGAATCGATATACGGTTCAAAGTACACCCTACCACCAAATGCAACAAAATATCGATATATATCGTTAAGAGAAAAATGTATCGATTATCTTTGATACGATGGATAATCGATATGTATCGATATTTATCGATACTTTTCCCATCTCTAGTATTTGTTGTCTGATCATAAATACAAATATCCTGATCATGATCTAGACTGGAGTAACAGTAACATTTTACACTCAGAAAATAATAAGAAAAAAGAGAGTTTATGGAAATGTCATATATAAAAAAGAGGGGACAAATAGTAATAAAAACAAAAAAGAATAAAATTTTTTTGGAAGGTCGCCTTTTTTTTCCTTCCTTATTCTTTGTATTCTCATGATTTTTAATTGAGATAAAGCTTTCGTGATTGTTTTACTCCAAATTTGTTTGTTCTGGACATTTGAAAATTCGATTTGTTTCGAAATTCTTAAAGTTATGAATTATAGTTTTGCTTCGGCCTCAACGTGATTTTGAGTCTATAGTAATATAAATTCGAATTTTGTTTTTAGAGCGAGACTTCTGAGTATTTTTCAGGACTCGGATTTTTCCTTGTGGGGAATAAGAACGTTCTAATAGTATATTACATTACAAGGGGCGAAACTGAGCTATTGCATGAGTGTGAAGTTTGCTCTGCCCGACTGAAACGAGGGCTGCAATCACACGAAATGCTTTCGCTGTGTTTTGTTTCGAGTAATGTATACTATTCTGCATAGCAACTCTTTTGAGAATCTGATTGGCTGTAACTGTGGAGCAGGTTGAAAATCGTAGTTTCAACCCGCTCTACAGGTACCGAAAATCGGATTTTCAAAGGAGGCGCTATGAAAACTCTTTTTTCTTAATAAGCGATGAATGGGCTATTATCTGAGAAATTACACGATCGAGTGTAGTAACGAAAGTAGTATCAGACAATGGACTTATGTCACCTATATAAATGTACCACACGTGATGTCGGATATCTGTAGGGCTGTTGTCTTTCTTTGTTGCGTCGTACATGTTCCTGACACTCTTTGGTTTCGATAAGGGCAAGGGACAATCTCGTTAGGAATATTTACACATGGACAAATAAAACTGTATCATTTCTGTTCTCAGTTGTGGGTGCGGGTACTCTTGAAATAATCTCTCTGTATAAAAAGAGATGTTTGCTGATACTTCGACACAAGGGGAGGCAGAAACTGAATGATAGAGATTCATTGAGGTTTGATGTTTTATAATTAGTGAAGACGATTTAGATATCCATTACATAGATTTAAATACAAATGTTTCTGTTTGTCTAATCAGTATAGGTAGCAAGAAGCAATTACGAAAATTACAAAGATTGAGTTTAAAGTATCGAAGCAAATAGCATTTTAATTTACTATCCTTTCCCCTCTTAGGTTCACTCTTTCATCGAGAATCGTTCATTGCTTTAAATAGTAAATCGGCAGGTGGATAAGTAAATATCGAGGGATATCTATCGGTCGTTGCTTGGATAATTGTCCGTTTTTCTACGAGATCTGTTTGTCAGACACTCATTGGTTTCGCGATTACTTTTATTCCCTAGAGATTCGGTTCATCCTATTGGATGACACTTTGGAAGATTGTGACGTATTGATTAAGATATCAGATGACAGGAGATGCGTTTATTTTCCCTGATCTTCATCGCGTCTCTCTTAGTCCTTCCTTTTCCAATTGTCAGCAACCGCAACCAGATGTGATTTGCATTTGAAATTGATTGAACCCGCGGGATTTGAGATTCTTCTCGAGGAGACATCAAGGATGACATCTCTTTCTCGAAAGAACGTCTTGAAATGAGATTCCGTTTACTGAACTAAATCGCTTAAGCTCGACGTTTAATTTGCTCAGAGGCGATACGGTGAGAAATTGAGATCAGTACGTACTCGAGTTACCAGAAACGAATTTTTCTATTCGGAAATGGAGACCTACTTGGGTTTCGATTCGCAAATTTAATTTATTTGGTTTAATTGCATCGGAATTCTACATCAATGACCGCATATTTACAAATATTAAACTCCTTTTCTCAAATTTGAGTAATGAAATATCTATATCTTTGTTGCACAATTTTATTTATATCAGAATTTAGGGAATTTTACTAGATGCTCTATTGGGGAAAGGGGATTCCGTAAAATTATGAAAATGGGATCACACCTAAACATTTTCATTATTTAATACACAAATTTGGAAATGTGTCCTAAAACTTGGAGATTTTAGAAAATTTTCCCCAAATCGCAGGGAAAATTCCAATTATTTTAAGAAATGCTTCACAAGATTGTTTGATGAATTTCTCTTGAAAACATTTTAGGAAATTTTTCTCAAAAAATGTATTGCAGTGCAGAGAAAGTAATACAAATTCATAACCTCTAATTGATAATATTTTTTGTAAATTTTCATTGAATATTATTTGTCTGAATCAAAGAATACTTTTATAAATTCAAGTAAATGAGTTTCAAACCAATATGTTTTTTTAATCAACACGGGGAAAATTTATTTTTGAAAATTCAATCAAAAGTTGAGTATAGCTGGGACATAGTGGCTTTTGGAGACGATTTAAGTTTTTTTTGTTATTCATTCAATAACGAATTATAAAGTTAAATCAACTGTTAAGTTATCTCTAAAACAGTTGATTAAACTTTATAATTCGTTATTGAATGAATAACAAAAAAACTTAAATCGTCTCCAAAAGCCACTATGTCCCAGCTTTACTCAACTTTTGATTAAATTTTCACAAACGAATTTTCTCCATGAAGCAATTCATTTTTTCCAATCAAGTGTATAAATATTTGTCATATATTAAAATCAAGCTAATTTTTAGATAAATGAAACAAAAAATGTATTCCTTTCAACAATATACATTCAAACAAATTTTTTTTAAATTCAGCAAACAGTTTTCAAGGTGTACTAGAAAATTCGAAAATAAAAAATGCATTAAGAAAGGAAAATAATTATTTTGAGTTTTAAGTTTCATAAGTTAATTTATAAGTGTTTTGTGTGTTGTTTCGATAATTTCTCCTCGATAAAAATAATCCGACTCCATGCCAATAAAAATGCTGCTCAGGGTTTCATTTTTTCCTCAAACATTTCGACTCAGATTGGAGTCCTCATCAGTGAGATTATTTTCTATAAAAATACAAAGGAAGAAAAAAATAAAAAATTGCACGTGACGGATAAACATTGTGTTGACAAACGATATAAATGAATTGCACTTGTGAAACCATAAAATTAGTCTAAATAAAAAATATAACAATTAAAAATGTGCAAAATTTTCCCCTATAAAAATGCAAAGGAAGAACCTTAAAAATGACACTTCCCGTGCAGAAATTGCCCAATTTGTTTCCAAGTTCTAATCTGGGCCCGGTCGGATTTTCCACATATGTGGCCGCAGGAGGGCACATGGTGTGGCCCGAGTTGAAACCACATCGGATGATGATAGACAAGATTATTTTCGAATTTTGTGTTGTGGTCCTGATATTGTATAGTGACTATATTGATATTAAAATTCCAAATGCAAAAAGTACATTGCGAGTTCGGAAATATTTTTTTATTAACGATAATTTGAAAAGAAAATTATAATTTTAAGTCTAGAACGTTATTGTGTTTCATTATTTTTTATATCGTATATATTCAATTTTCCAAAGTAAATTTTTTAGAAAGAAAATTATTAATAATGTAATTTATTTTTAGATACAGAAGAATCGAATAGTTCTACAGACTACGAAAATGGGTTTGAAGATTATACTGTTTTTATACTTTTAATTATACTGTTGCATCACTAATCTGAATTAATGAAATAAATTTTTTTGAACCAACTATTTATTGTTATTAAACGAAAAGCCTTTAAATTTTACAATTTTTAAAAATAAAAAATTAGAAGGGGCCATATCTGGACCAGATCGGGCCCCCATTTTACAAGCCCAGATCTGGGCCCGATCGGGTAGGGCGTTTCATTACTGGTCTGGCGCTAGGCAGATTACCTTATCGGGGCCACATTTTTCCCGATCGGGGCCCGATCGGCGCCCCACCAAAATTTCTGCACGGGTTGTGACGAAAAACTTTGTGGTAAAAATGATATAAAAGAATTGCATATATATGACACTATCAAATTGGTCCAAGTAACTAAGTTTGCGAAAAAACTGTACAAAAGGTTACTGTATAAGAATGCATAGTGAAGAGACTTAAAAAATTGAAGTGTGACGGATAAACATTGTAGCAACACGAGACGGAAAACCATTGTGGTAAAGAAGTTTTATAAAAATATAAACCGTAGACAATTTGTTCTGTAAAAATACAAGGGGAAGAGACTTGAAAAATTGCAAGTGTGACATATTGAGGGTCGATATAAGCCAGTTATTTATGAAAATGCTGCTATTGAAAAAAATTAATCTGTCCAAATAATTGTGACGTAACAGTTGGTGAAATTACAAAAGAAAATGAATAGTGCTAGCTATTTTGATAAGAGTGACACAAGCATCCGATTGCGAAGTGGATGTTGCTTATCCTGTCCAATTTCACAGACGGTGACATCTTTAAAGTAACTGCCGAGTGCTAGAGCACCAAAGTGATACGTGTTTCTGACACTTTATACATACATACTTGGCTTTCATATAAAGAGAGAGTGGAAAGATAAAAGTAAGAGAAGGATAGAGACGTTTGCTTGTCAGCTTGCCTCGAGACTACCTTGCACCCTTATTTTTCGTTGCTTTCTCACACGATAATAGGTCTGAGAGGCGCCTACTTCTGCGAAAATCAGTCGTGCGTCATTGTATGTCGTACCTCAAAGTAGCTTTTTCTTCTTTCCTTTCTTTGGAGTCGATTGAATCGACACGAGTACAATCTTGGGCTGAGATTGGTACTTCGAAAAGAAATTTGATGCTATAAGAGGCAGCCAGCCGTTTATGAACTTATTAGATTTCTCGAATCAAATTCAAATCTTAAAAGAGAGTTAATGATCAAGTAAAAGCAGCTTTTTGAAGGTAAGACTCATTTGGAAATCAAGGAATATTCCTAAATATGGGGAAATCGGAGACTTCTGAAGATTAGCAATAATAAACATCCACGCTGCAAAAAGTTTTATTTTATGGAATTTTAGTTGAATGAGCAATTTAAAAATACAGTAAACCCCCGTTTATTGCAACTTGTCTCTCCCGTTTATCGCAATAAACTTTACCATTTTTTCCCCCTCCCGAGTCGAAATTTCGAGGGCCTCATATGAGCCTCTTGGTGATGTTGAAGCTCATTTGAAACATTTTAAGCCTCCACAACCTCTTTAAAGCCTATTGATAATCGTTAAGTCATCATTTAACCCTCTTTAGCCTCTGTATTTTATTTTTCAACCTCTTTTAACGCTCAGGAACCTCTTCGATCGAGAAGAGCCTCACAGGAACTTTTTCCGTCGTAATGTATGACCTCCTTTGAACCTCTTGAGCCTAAAACGGACGTAAGACAAGTCTGGAGGCTTAAAAGAGGTTCAAAAATACGAACAAGAACCTCTTTTACCCCTCTTCAGCCTCAAAATTATGTCGCAGAGGCTCAAATGAGGCCTTCGATTTTTCGACTCGGGCTCTTATTAGTAAAAGGAGTGGTCACGTGATTCTTAAGGATAGGCGGAAATACCCCTCACTTTTAAATTTGTGATGCATATATTTATATGGATTTTCGTATATTAGGGAGATATGAAATTATTTGTAGCCATTAATTTATTAAAAGGATTTCAATGTATATTATTATGACAAATTATAGCATGAATTGTGCCTAGTACAGCAATTGCTTTACCAATTGCGAATCAATTGTTTTACAAAATGCGGGAATATTTCTACTGAAAAGAATTCAATCATGCATTCGAAAATTATGAGAGAAATATGTAAGCTTTAAAGTAATTAAAATGTATTGTTTGTACTAGTCGTTTACGTACCATCGTTCGGTTCCACGTTTTCACTCATTTATAATTGCACATATAATGACTTTAAAATAACGCATTCGAGGTTATTGGAACACGACTGTAAACAATGATAAACAGCAAAAGCGCGTGAAACTATTCGTTTAGGCGCATGTGCTGATAATCAGTTGTTCAAGCTGGTGGCGAAGAAGTGGGAACCCCTCCGTTTTTGCGATAAACGGGAGGCATTGGATTGGAAGGTGTTGCGATAAACGGGGTTTTACTGTAATCAGATATTGAAAGACACTATGGAAAATTTTCTGGGGAATTTTCCCACACGGAGAAAAAACGTTCGTTGCATTTTCAAATAGCTAATTTTTCTCTGCGTGCAAAATTTTTGAGATGCTAATTTTCACATAATTTCTCGAATTTACGATAGAATTTGTTAGGGACGATTTCTCGATAATTTTTATGGAGTATTTTTAAAAATATTTCAAATTTTTTGTGGGAAAGTTTCCGTAAATCCTAATGTTGCATGATATATTTCTAATCTCTTGTAATGAATTACCAAAAGTTTAAAGGGAATCCCTTTGAAACTTGTAGATGTTATTGAATTTTTTCATTTTTTGGGGGATTTTTTTCGAAAGTTATAAATGAGTAGACTCTTTGAGGAAGAATTGGACAAATAATCAGAAAAAAACTATTCAAAATGACTATTTCCTCAATTTTTTTCATTTAAATTATTTTGTTGTTGAGATTTTTCAGTAAAAGTGTGAAAAATTTTATCTCAAACAAAATAAGATAAAAATGAGTTTCTAACAAATTTATGAAAATTTTTGTTCACTGAAGTTTGAAACGTATATACTTTATGAAAATACTAGAATAAAATTAGATACCTGATTAAAATGTATACATATTGAAATCCTACAATTCCACCACAATTGTGATGCAACTTTTTCTCTACACTGAGAAAACTGGAGTGTCAAACTTTGAGTGTCAAAATGTAGATAGTCAGTTTGAACTTCTAGATAGTACAACACTTTCTCCGAAATTTTTTCTTTTTGGTCAGGGGAGACACTCATTTGATATTCTGCTTAACTGTTACCAGAGGGTCAGAATCACTATAAAGAGTGTCAATTGGTGAAATACGCGCCAAAATTGTAAAGTCACGTGGGTTCGCCTATTTTTCCTCCAATATCACCAGCGTGGACTCTAACCTCATTTCCAGTTTCGCGTCCTTTACGTGTTAAAGTGTCACGAGGGTTATTTTTGCCAACTAATTGTCGAGTACCTATTTCACTTGCTATAATAACATAATAATTGTGAAAGCTTAAATGTAGTAGTTTTGAGGTTAGCCATAGAGGTCTGTTTTTCCCTCTTCGATAATCTATTTTTCTCTCTGAGATGATCAACTTTTCCCTCTAAAGTATTCAAGTTGACCATCTTATTTTCACAATCCACAGGTAATAAGTTACACTATCTAGAAGGCTGTCCTATAGTTTAACCTCAAATATAGTCTGCTTCACCCTCCAAATGTTTAGGTTGACACTCCAGTTTTCTCAGTTATTTACTGTCGATCCTTATAACCTTTCAATAATAGAAATCCCATGATATCTATACATAAATCGTAATTTAAAAATTTTCAATCTAGTGTCTTATACCCAGAAAATCTGCCCGCTTCGCGGGCACATTCTCATCGCGCGCAGTTCGCTTCGTGCGCAGTTCGCTTCGCTCGCAAGTTTGAGCGCGCCTAGGGCGCGCGCTTCGTTCTTTCTGGACCTAGCGCTTCGCGCTCGGTCTTGTGCTCTCCGCATACATTTAAGTTTATTTCTTATAATTTGATACTGAAGCTCAAACTAATTTTATAATTATATTACAGATGATATGAATTACACATTTTCTCAAAGTCATTCTATTTCTTTTTGAATTTAAGTTAAACAGGAAATTCAATTTACTTAAGGCTCTATCAGCCTTAAGGAACACATTCTCATCATGACGCTCGCGCTTCGCGCTCGATTTTCTGTATACATTTCAGTCACTTTTTAATAAATTACATGATTAAAATAATTTATTTTCTTCCAAATCTCTCAAAAAGAAAAAACAATCGTAGAACTTATTTAAGGAAACGATTTTACAGAACAACGCTTATTTCGTATCTCACATATTTTGGTGAAAAAAATCGAATTTTTTTAATATTAAAAATCAAAACATAAAATATACATCCTGTCCCGAAATGTCTTAATGAGAATTTGTAAACCTCATTTAGGCAAACAATTTTACAGATAAACGTTTTTTTTGTATCTCACATATTTTGTCTAAAAAATGGAATTTTTGAATTTTAAACGTATTTTTTGTAATTAAAACGAAAAATATATGTTTTACCAGAAACTGCGTCAGACAAAATTTGTAGATCTTTTTGAAACGAACAACTTTGTATTCTTACGTTTTTTTCGTATTTTACATATTATTGTTAAAAAATTGAATTTTGGATTTTCAATAGTTTTTTTTTTTAATTAAAAAGAAAAATATGCATCTTATGAAAAAATGTTACAATTCAAATTTGTAGGTCTTTATGTATTC
Organism: Diplolepis rosae; assembly: GCA_030998225.1. Classification (NCBI taxonomy): domain Eukaryota; kingdom Metazoa; phylum Arthropoda; class Insecta; order Hymenoptera; family Diplolepididae; genus Diplolepis; species Diplolepis rosae. The sequence goes on along the minus strand of JAPYXD010000555.1, from coordinate 22,877,800 downwards.
AATAATATTGTATCATAACGTTTTTTCGTATCTCGTATAATTTAACTGGAAAATGGAATTTTGATATTGACTTTTTTCGAATTTGAATATGCTGTAACATTTCTAATTTTGATTTAATCAAAAAATGTTATCAGGATAATTTGTAGAGATTTATGAGCACTATCAAAAACCAGTGTTGAAATTTTGATTTCTTCAAATAGTTATGTTCAAAAATACAAAAGTAGTGCTCAATCTCTCAATTTTGATTGGATGTGGCTGGTTAACGAACTTGTCCCTACTTTTTCGGCTCCGATAAAGTGTACCAAAGCTCAATTCAATCTGATAATTCTATCGAGAGTTATGCCGCACACGACCTACAGACAGACAGACAGACAGACAGACAGACAGACAGACAGACAGACAGGCAGACAGAAGGACAGACAGGCAGACAGACAGACAGACACTTTCGTAAAAACCGTTTTTTCTGACTCGGGGGGTCTCAAAACGTAAAGATTTGATAAAAATTTCAAAAGTCATTTTTCACATAAAACCAATACCTTCTCATCCATGATGAGAATGTAATAAAATTTTCTTTGATATAAGATCAAAGAAAAAATGGTCTTTGAATTAAAAAAAGTTTCGTTGATTTAAAAAAGTGTTCTTCCATATAAACAAATCTCTTTAAAACAAAGAAAATTTCTTCGAATCAACAAAACTTTTTCAAGTTTTCTTTGAAAGAAACTTTTCTCTAGATGTATTAATTCAAACAATTTACAAATGGATTTCCACGACGATATAAAATGCTAACTGACCTCAATGATATTCCCCATAAATGTCATGTTAGCAACCCATAAGACATGTAAAATGCACATAAAGGCGAATGGCATTTCGACGAATCAAATAAAAGGAATGTTACAATGTAAATTCTGCGTGTAGTTTAATACAAGCAGCTTCACCTATATCAGAATCAGCCACTCTCACAGGGTTTTTTAAAAGATCTCGCAGCATCCGATATGAATTATGCAATAATAATATTTTCTAATAATTGTCAGGAAATTGTCTCGACGAAGCTCAGGTGCGAAGTGGTGGATATGAAGATCCGTTACGGTTCTTGATGAAAGTAAGCTCACGCCCAAAATAGCATTGTGCCTCCGAATCGTTTCGAAAGAAGAAATTTAAAGGATACGACGAGGCACATTTGGAAAAAAAGAAGGGCCCCTTCTCAATTCTCAATACCGGTGGTATATTGCGCTTGTAAACGATTTCATTGTATTCCACGCGTGTTACAAATTTCCTTTCGTGCTCGTTGGCTTGGGAATAACCCCTTCTTTAATTAGCATCGTATCGAATTCCTGCCAAGGGAGAATCGCAAGCCTGGCAAATCCTGGCACATGCAACATATCGATAGATGACTGCGTATGTGCCATATTGGCACGGATGTTATTTCAATCACATTTGAATGCAATGAAGAGAGAGCTTCACTGACGAAGGGGTTCTAAACCCTTTCCCTCCCCCTATAATCATTTCTTACGAAAAGGTACCAGTGACATTGAGAGCGACATCCAGGGACTAACTTCTCCGAGTCCCATTTCTTCCATAATGGCTTTCTTCGGTCTTGAGGACACTAATAAAATGCAAACTCCGATTATCGCGCGAGATCTATAGGGATGTATATCAAGAAAGGCGGAACTGTATTGCTGCATAAATGAGGGTGACTATATTACGCGAATCGGGGGTACGAATAAGCGCATTGCATGCATCGCTGAATATTGAACAGCGAAGGTTTCAAACGAGAAAAAAAAATCAAGTTGACTAACAACGTCGAAGACGTTGAAGGGGATTCGAAATATGATCATATACGATGTTTAATTCTGCTAATATTAATTCAATGCAGGGTCGAAAACTTTGAGATTCGAACTGTATGCTCATTTGCTCAAACAAGTTTTAGGTGAAAAGACCTTGCAGAAGGGAAGAATTCAGACAGAAAGTTGCTTTTTTATGCAGATTCGATAGTCTTGAAATATTATTTCATTCGAAGAAAGTCAGACATCTGCAGGATATTTCTTTATATCTGTGAATACTTTTGAAGGGACACTGATTGATATTTTTTTATTACATTTTATATAAATATTTTTTAGAAATAGTTTAAAAATAGTTGTTCAGTCAAAATAGTTAAAAATAACATTAATGCTCTACATCAAGCTCTTTACATCCAACCTGTAACCGAAAAATGTATTTATAGACACCGGTCTGGATAAGACTTTTAAAAACGTGAATATTTTTTATAAATAGTTTCAAAATAGTTCAAAACAGTATTCAGACAAAATAGTACAAAAATAGCCTTAATGATCTAGATCAAGCCATTTCCATTCAACTTCACACCAAAGGATTCACTATAGATATGTTTATGGATAGGACATATATCAAAATATTGATACATATTTCTACATAGTTTCAAAATAGTTTAGGTAAAATAGTTCAAACAAGTCGTAATAGCCTCAACCAAGTTAGCTTCGCACCAAAGAACTTATTGTGGATACAGTAATGGATAAGCCTTTAAAAAAAATATAAATAATTCTTTAAAAATACACTGAGAAAAAATGCTATTGAATTAAAAGCATTTCTTTCCAAAAGCATGTTTACTATTAATTCATAAAAATATGCTACAAGAACCAATAAATATGTTACTAATTCTATAGCGTATTGATTTGAATCCATGATATACATGCTTTTAGAAAGAAATGCTATTGATTCAATAGCATTTTTTTCTCAGTGTAGTTTAAAAATTGTTGTTCAGTCAAAATAGTTCCATATAGCATTAATGCTCAACATCAAGCTCTTTCCATTCAACATCTATGTAGAGTGTTTTATAATAGGAAAGATCAAAGTTAACAACTCTTTCGTGATCGTATATCCAAACTTTCCATTTTCAATTACAGATTTAGATTAACATATCAAGTACTCTTTATTGTATCATATGTTAAGTTCCTTAGTTATTTCGAAAAAATATGTGAAATTAGCGACATCTTTTTTGTATTTTCTAGATTTTAATAAATATCACTGATGAGGGCTCCGATCAGAGCCGAAACGTCTGATTAAATAGACTCCTTCATTAATGGACCCTAAAGCCAATGCAAACGTACCAAGTATTATAAATTAAATCAAGGGTCAATACAATCTACCATTTTAATTAATATGAAATTTAATATAGGCAATTATAAGTATCAATATGGATCAAAGTGTCAATAAAATAGTATATTTTCTAGATTCTTTGATAACTTTGATATCATTTTAAAAAGTTGATAATATTTCAAACTAATTTAATCATTGATGTTACCTAATTTTTATGTTCATTATGATAATTGATGATTATAGGTTAAGCAAACTAAATTTACAAATACTTAGATATCTTGAATAATTTAGGAATGAATTTTTTATCTATATGAAAGAAAATAATCTACTTTATTATTTAGATCTTAGATTCATTATAAAAATAACTTTAAAATCGCGTAAAATCAAATTAAGTCAGTTGTTCATTTTGGTATATCAAATTCAATATCTCAGTATATTTAATCTAATACATTAATGTACTGTTGCGCAAATGATATACAGGGATATTAAACTTCATATGCACTAACATTTTTCCGAATGGAAATTACTGCACTCAAAAAAAGAGTCCAGTTAAAATAAACGAAATTCCGGTTAGGTCATATTTAACATTATTTTCTGGTTATTTCTGGTTATTTTCAGGTTGTTTTAACTGGACTTTTTTGTGTATATATCAGAGTGAAAATTTTAGTCTATATAAGTAAATTTTCTCAAAGAGTGGAATTTTCACTCCATTAGTAATTTTAGTGACTCGGTTTTTTTTCTTGAGAGTAAAATTTCACTCGAAAAAAGTTAGAGAGCACATACCAAAAACATCCTAGTTTTTTAATTTAAAATACTACCTCCATGTATTAACTTGAAAATGAAGGTATTATCGAAATATTGCAACTAATATTGGTTTTGCATTCTTAAGATACTATTCTAGTGTAAAATTGGTTTTAATTGATTTTTTTATTCTTGCGTTTCCCAAAAGTATGGATCTTTAAATATATGATGTTAAATTTTAGTCGCGAAATTCGAATTATTTCTTAGAAAATGGGACTCGACGCGCTCCACAGAAAAAAAAGTATGTAATACATGTTGTGTGTACTCGCAGTAGAAATTAAATTCCTGCTGGAAATGAACAATTCAAAAAAGCCGAAGGAATATCGTATAAACTTAGTATCGCAGATCGATCGTAAGTTCTTATCAAAATCTTATATTCGAGACTTTAAACGCCTTTTTCTCAAAACGTTTTTTTTTCAAAATGTTTGAAATTTCCAAAATAGGAGTTTTTAAGCCATTAACCTCAAATTAAATTTTTTATAACAAAAAACCGTTCACAAAGGAAGCCAAATTTGAAATTTAATTTTGAAATTACCACAATTTTGATAATTTTTATCGAAAAAAATCCTCCATACCGCTCTGGAATTTATCATACCAATGAATAATCTGTATCATTTTTTTAAAGACAATTTCTAGAGGAGTAGGATTTATCACTATCAGGCAAACTTTTTTCGACGCATGATTTTGGATCCGTGAATAACATTTTGCTTTCAATAGTAAAAAAATATTCAAACGTTCCTTCCTTCCTATGCTGCCCCAGGAAAGAACTTGGTTAACTTAATTTTTGACGAAATTGAGTTTTTATTTCTTTTTAATTTATCGGGAAAAAACTGTATTTCATTACGTTTTCGAAATTAATATATGGCTATTAGTTTTTTTAAGATAATTTTTTTCTTTTGACGGAACAGTAGAAAATTGAGACGGTTACCGCTTCCTTGGTTAGTACTGTCCATTGCCAAAAAACCTTCACTCTATTTTCTAATAGATAAAGTGCCAAAATCTATCGGAAAAATAAAAAAAAAGTAGACAAAAAAGGTGGTACATAATCGTCTCACCGCCCCTGAAAGGGTTAAAATACGAGGGCACACTCTCTAAATATGAATCAGTCAAAATCTACTGATTATCAGTGAAATTTGAGTGATTCAAATAGCTAAAAAGAGGTTACTGTAAATCAGGCAAATTTCACTGATTATTTCAGTGAAAATTGACTGATTTGACAGTGAGAAATATTTTTTTCACTGATGAATCAGTGAAAATTAACTGATTTAACAGTGAAAATATTTTTCATTGATGAATCAGTGAAAAGGTAAATCACTGATTCAATCAGTAAAAATTTGACTGATTCAGATTTAGAGAGCAGGAGAATTATACGAGACCCATTTACGCTTTACATTCGTTACATCAAATAAAGTTTACTCGGAAGTAAAACTGTTGGAAGTAGATTGTTATGCAGACGTTTACGGATTTAAATATCTGGAGCTTAGGGGTATCGATAAGTGCGAGTGATCGCTCTCTGAAACCACCCTTATCCGAATAAGTGGCCGAGCGAGCACGTATCGCGCGCCTCGTAAACTGCAAAAAGGGTGAGAACCCTTTTATTTATCATTGGAAGTGAGCGACGCGGAAGTTTGGACGGCCGACGACGGAAATACGTGCCCGACGGATAAATGCCAATTAGTTCGCTGAATCGAGCGCAAAGGGGCTCAGAGCATAGTGAGGAATAAAAGCCGCTTGACTGCCGCACGAAAGATTTTGAGCTTCCAGAGCGCATTCGCGGATTTGGCGAAGCTGAACCAGAAGAAAGAGCTCGGGCTTGGTATTTTCGGGTTCTTTGGTCCCCTGTAAATTCGATTCGATGCTTTACGAGGAAAAGGAGGAGACTAAGACGAGGTGGTGAATCTACTGGACGAGAAGTGCGAAACGAGGAGGAAATAAGTACTCGAGGGGATTGTTCCCAATCTCAGAATAGCTTTAACCCTTCGAGTGTCCTTACTACACGAAAATACCATTTTCTACCTACACTACTTATTGTTCTGGTTCTGATTATCACTATTCTTCACGTTTTCATTATCTGGTTTAATTAAAATCAATGCCACATTATACCCATTCGAGAACCAACTAAATTGATTTTCAATTTCTTTCTTAGCTTTTTCAGTGAATAAACTTTTTCAATAGTTAAGGTTCACAAGTTCACTTTCTAAATCTGAATCAGTCGAATTTTCACTGATTGAATCAGTGATTTGCCTTTTCACTGATTCATCAGTGAAACAATATCTTTCACTGTTAAATCGGTTAATTTTCAATGATTCATCAGTGAAAAAAATATTTTTCACTGTCAAATCAGTCAATTTTCACTGAAATAATCAGTGAAATTTGACTGATTTACAGCAAACTCTTTTTAGCTATTTGAATCACTCAAATTTCACTGATAATCAGTAGATTTTGACTGATTCAAATTTAGAGAGCAGGTTCCAGTTTAAAAAGGTTTCGCAAAATTTAACATTTTTTTAAAATATATTTCCATTTGGGGTCAAGAAATTTAGAGGAATTTCAAAAGAATTCCTCAGAATTCACCCTTTGGAAATTTGAAGAATTTTTAATTGTAGTTAGAACTTTTGGGAGTAAGGGAGCAGCAAAAATCAAATCAGTCAAATAAATCTTTAGGAATATATATCCAGCACAAAAAAGGTTTCTTTGGGTTCATTTTGAAAGATTTAAAAAAATCTACGTTTCACTGGTAGCGTAACCAGGAGATATTTACGTTGATTAACAATTTGATTGATATTTTTTTAAAAATACAAAAAATAAAAATAGAGGCTTATAGAACTTATCGAGGTGCATCTTTTTTTGCCCTTTCAGTTTTTAAATCCCATTTTGAATAAATCGTATCAAACATGTGCAAGTTGTAAATTATTATTCAAGGTATTTCTCGTGCCAAAAATCAGGTCTCTGGAAAAAAATGATAATTTTGCTTTCAAGAATAGCAATATTATTATTAAAGGGCTATTTTGGAAGAGAAATAGTACATTGTGCAACTAGGGAAAAAAAAATTTATTTTGCGAGTGTGAAGTTTGATGCCCGAGCAAAGCGAGATTAGTTTACCGTGCTCTGCGCAAGAGAAATTCAACGCTCTCTAAATCTGAATCAGTCAAAATCTACTGATTATCAATGAAATTTGACTGATTCAAATCGCTAAAAAGAGGTTACTGCGAATCAGTCAAATTTCACTGATTACTTCAGTGAAAAGTAACTGATTTAACAGTGGAAAATATTGTTTTCACTAATTAAACAGTGAAAATTAACTGATTTAATAGTGAAAAATATTGTTTCCACTGATGATTCAGTGAAAAGGCAAATTACTGATTCAATCAGTGAAAATTTGACTGATTCAGATATAGAGAGCGTACTTGTTGATGTCGTAGAAAATTATATCTCAAGAAAAAATAGATAATTTTGTTTTCAAGATTATAAATATTATTATTGAAGGGCTATTTTGGAAGAGAAAAGATTATTTTCCATGAAAAATATTTGAAACACAAAAAATAATTGTATTAATAAATATTTATAAAGTAGACATTTTATTTTTGCCCCAACTGTTTTTCTTATCGCTTCTTACCAAATTTCAAAAAATTATGCGATTCTAATAAATAACGAATCAGTTTTTTAAGGAAAAGATTTCCTACAACTTAACCGTTTCCAATTTTTGAAAATGAATCAATTATTATCAAATTCAGGAATTTGTTTATAAAATTTTTCTTAAATGGTTTCAGCATTAATGAATATATTTTTAATAATAAGAAACGGTGAAGTTGTGAAAAATCTTTTCTCTGAAAAAATGATTCGTGATTTATTAGAATCGGATAATTTTTTAAAATTTGGTAAGAAACGATAAGTAAAAAAAGTTGGGTAAAAAATAAAATTAATTTTCTGTGTTTCAAATTTTTTTCATGCAAAATAATCTTTTCTTTTTCAAAATAGCCCTTCGATTCCCAAATTGCATGATTAACGCGCTGGTTTCGCTTGCGCGGCAACTTCATGCTCATTGGGAATCTCCTAGATCTTCTATTTGGTTAACAATGTACTATTCTCAGTGTAGTCAAAGAATGTGGCATGATTGTTGATACATATCATGAATACCATAAAAATCACCTTTGATTGTAAAGATTTGATATGTTTCCCTGATACGGTGCTTCTTGTGTGGATTCACAGTTAGTAGTTCCATTGTGAAGATCATGTCGATCAGGTACAAGATTTTAATAATCCTGATGAGGATAATTGTCGACGATTGAATCGGACGTTATCGAACGTATACTCGTCCAAAACCCTAAACGCGATTTGACACGTTCCGAAATGTTGTGCGCTAACGAACGATCATAAATAATACCCTTCCTTAGGTACCTTCGAGGAAAGGTACCGGTTGATTTATAACCGCGTGCGCTCCTCGGACGACGAACCTGATTGGTGTGCAGGTGTTGTACAAGCGAGACGGTCCTTGTCGAGCGTTAAAAGACCGCGAAATGTCACTCATGTTCCCATCAAATCAACATCCGTCAGCGATTCGTGCTTCGATAAAATTATAATTCAGAACGTGCCGCTAATTTACACTTCCATTATTAAAATAATTCACTCGCTTGTTAAATTAAAACGTATTTAATATATTACTGTATGGATTTAATGTTTTTGACTATCAGACTTCGACACTCCACACGCGGAAAAATAATTCATAAAATTTACAGGAAGTTCGATATATATTTTTAAAAATTGACTTTCTAGTCGGTTTCACAAGAAGTTCAGTTCAATTAACAGATTTTTTGTACTTTTTACTTAGAGCTCAGTAAAATCTTCAAAGTACGAAAAAATCATGGAACTGGACTTCTTGTGAAATCGGCTAAAAAGTAAATTTATAAAAATATATACCGAACTTGTAAATTTTATGAATTATTTTTCTGCATGCAGAAGCCAGGAGATTTACATAAGATTAAGAAAAATATTTGTTTGATTCAATCTAATTCTGTTTGAATTGAAAATATTTTATCTTTGATATGCGGTTAAACAAACATTTTTTTAATTCAGAAACATTGTTTGTCTGATTTTTGTAACGAAGCAAGACTATTGTATCAATTGAACAAAGTTTTCGTTCGAATTGATAATATATTAATTTTTATTAAAAAATAAATTTGTTTATTTTTACCATTATTTCTTCGATTGTAGGGGAAGTATTTTTATTTATTTAAGGGGGTAGGATTTTCGGAAAACGTAACTCATTAATGTGAATAAAATTGAACAGGAATTATGAAAAATTCTTAGTGACAGGAGTGCTCTTACAAAATTATGTGCCCATTTCGTTTGAAACGAATGAAAAAAAAGGAAATTTATTGTGTCACTTCGATTAACTACTACTTAAAATAACAGAAATAAATTCTCACTGATGATGACTCAAAGGTTTGAAAGTATGAAATTTTGAGTTACATTTTTTCTGGACCCTAAAGCCAACTATAAACATCAACAATATTTGAATATTGAATGTAACTCATTTTTATTTTTATGCAAATTCACGCATGTATATTATTTGTTTGAATGAAACAAATATACTGTTGTAAATTAAATTATGAGATTCAAACAAATTTGTTTTTTTAATTTAAGCAAATTATGAGTTCTAATCAAGTAATTAAATAGTTTGCATATATTAAAACCAAGACAATTTTTTTTCTTCAATAACATGCATTCAATTAATGTTATTAATGAATATATAGGTTTAGAAATTCTTCAAATCGTGAAATAATCTTATAATTTCAACTGACTTATTTAGCAACAATCTCAAATAGTTCCCGTCATTTTTTCATCATTATTTACTTTTATAATTTTAATTTAATTTCAGAGAATAAGAAAATAATTACTGGGAACCGCATTCGAATATCAAAACAAAATTTAAATTTTCAATAATTTGCTTTGATTAAGTACATTATTCTGAAAATTTTCTTCTCAAACTAAGTGAGTTATTATATCTTTATGGTCTAGAGGAAAAGCAGATTTTATTGAGAGAAATTTTATATTTAAATAACTAAAAAAATTGTAAATCACATGTCCTTTTAACAATGATATTACATATGGATCTAAAATACTGATGAGACAATTTCTTGGTACGGCACTGGTGCGCAGTGTGAGTCACGCAATGACGGTCACTAGTGTGAGTATATTGAATTGAAGAGGAGTCTAGTTTGTGTTTGTGCTTTGGTCGAAGACGGTCGCTCGTGCGCCGTCGCTCTGCAACTTGGTTCTCTCTGCGCTGATTCTCACTTGTGCTTGTGTGCTTATCTATGTTCGTCGTGCTCGATATTACTGCAACTGCATTAGCGCCCCTGTGGCCGGCTACATGTGACTCTTGTGACTTGAGGAGTACTTACGGAGTAACTGATGGTGTGGTTCGGATCTCTACATTTTTCTGGCCGCTACGATTTGGATTGACGACGCCGTGACTGCCTGCTCGCCATTTTATGCCTGTGCCTGTGGTTCTCTAAGGATAGTGACACTTTTATTTTGGATGTGTGGCTGGTGCTCGTCTTTTTGGAATCTTTGGCATCATATCCCTTGCCTACAGTAAGACGGCTACATTTTATTCTGTCGTGATCAGTCAGAATTTTTGATTATGAGAAGGACTCTCTGACCTCTAACCTGAAACTCTCAAGGTGATCCGTGTTTTGGACTTTTGGTACGTTACAATATCTTGACTATTTGTTCGCTGCTTAGCTGTGCCTGGCTTGTGCTTTGCTTGACCCCTGATCTCGCTTGCTGCTTCTAACCTATTATTTACCTTTCCTTATAAACTCTGTACCCTGGTTGCTCTCACCCAGCCCCCTGCATCTTGATACCAAATTCAGTGTGTCCAGATTTGATACGCGAACGTTACGCACACAACGCCAACAGCAGTACGTACGTGAGAATGGTTGCGCGCGCAGCGTAGTGTGTCTGCTGTTCGCAGAGGTTCTCTGAGTTTTCTCTGGTTGAAGGCTCTTTGTACCTACAGCTGATATTGCGTGCGCGAGGAATCACATGTACGCACTGTTAGCTAAAGTTGTGTAAGTTAGGTTGCTATTGAGATAACCAAGTTGACGTCACAGGCCATGTGGTAGGGATAGACTGTAAGTTAGGTTGGTCTTGGACGAAAGAAATATATGGGAATCATTGGGAAATTGATGGAAAAAATTTTCTAGCGTAAAAGTAAGTCATAAATTTATTAATAATTATATTTTTCAAGTGCAAAATTAATTTCCGCTTATTTTGAGTACCTACTTGTCGCTTGTCATTCTTTCAATTTTTTAATATAAAATAAAATTTCATAAATTTGTAGGTTATGATGACCGTTTGTTTTGAAGGATTCGAATAATGTGTTAAAAACGAGAACATGCTTATCGATACATTCTTCAAATCTTTAAAAACAAACGGTCATCATAACCTGCAAATTTATGACATTTTACTTTATATTAAAAAATTAAAAGAATGACAAGCGACAAGTAGGTACTCAAAATAGGCGGAAATTAATTTTGCACTTGAAAAATATGATTATTAATAAATTTATGACTTACTTTTACGCTAGAAAATTTTGTTTCATCAATTTCCCAATGATTCCCATATATTTCTTTCGTCCAAGACCAACCTAACTTACAGTCTATCCCAGCCCCCTGTATCTTGCACCAAATGCATAAGAAAAAAATTACGTGAAAGTTGACTACCGCCGGTGGCGGCGCTGACTGTTCATAGGCCCTAGATTCAAAAAAATGCATAGGAAAGAGCATAAAAAATTAATTTTCTCTTAATAAAAACTATTTTATCGCATTTTCTTATACATGACAATAAACTAATAAGATCGTCATATTTTTCACAAAAATTTATTCTCTTCGAAAAGGTTAAGAAATTCACTTTAGGCAGAAAATCTAATTTCTAAATTCTGGCGGGAATTGCATTATTTGTATCATGTTTTTTATTTTATTATTGTTTTGTGTTCATTTAAATATTAATAATAATAGTTAACCTCGTTACAATAAAATTTTATAATTTTTCATATTATATAACACATATATAATATAACATATAACAAAAACATATAATACATGTACTATATATTACTACTGTAATTAAATGAAACTCCTTTTCAAAAAAAACATTTCAAAAATACTGTTTGGAATTTGGACTAAAATTTGTTAATATTATACTATGAAATATATTAATAATATATTATAATATATTATAATTCAATGCAGTGAAATAGTTTTAAAACAAATTGCACTTAGATTATTGTATAAATAACATCGAGTAAAAGTGATTTTTTAATTGACTGGAGTTTATCTAATAAAATTAATTCTCTGATAACTTATATTAACGTCTAGTTTTTTTGTTTAGATGACACGGTGTTCTAATCCATTTTGAACATCACATAAATATAATATTTGGTATGTGAGCATATTATTAAGTTATGCCTCAGTCAGCTTTGCTGCCTTTTTCTTTTCAAGATTGGCCTTCTTTATATCAGCCATCTTAATTTTTTTAAATTATAAATTTAAGTTTTCAATTCCTATTACTTTAGGAATTCTATGTAATTCAGTAAAACTATGAGCTATAAAAAGTAAGGGATCTAAATTAACAAAAAATCTAAACATATTCTTTTATAAAGTTCAAAACTTTATTTTAATAACAAAATTGTTAGAAATCAGAAGAAATTCATTGCACAACTAGATACAATTAATTAATATTGAAACATTAAACTTTATTATATTATGAAATTAATTGTTAATATCTCTATTAAATAAAATGTTTTATTTCAAACTAATTAAGAAAATAAACAATGTGTTCGATGTACTTACTCTTCCCAAAACTGTTACTCCATCGGGCGTATAGGTTAACCTCTCTTGAAGAAGATCTTCTGGCTTAAAATGCTTTTCGCAAATCGCATGACCTGCTTTTAATTTGATGTCATCGCGAAGGATAGCAATTTGCCATAATTTTATCGTATTTTCATCCTTCGGTACAATGAAAAAACGAACTTTGTCAGAGCAAGACTTATATCCGGATTTGCACCCAAAACACACACATTTCACCATTTTTTACATCAATTTTTTTTGGAAATTTGTTTCTAAACTCGCGAACTTTATCTCACTACCGTTCAAGAACTCGAAAATTTGAAAATTTAGAGAGAAAAGCTTAAAAAACTATGTTTTGTAATGTGATTTTCGTGTAAGTCGGCCCAATGAACAGTCAGCGCCACCATGGCAGCCAGTCACAATTCATGTCATTTTCAACTCAGAGATGCAGGGGGCTGGTCTATCCCTACCACATGGCCTGTGACGTCAACTTCGTTATCTCAATATGAAACTCAACAGTGTGTAGGAGCACTGCTTACAAAATACAAATCGACAGCTTGCTCGGTTTTTATGTTTCTTTCGAAATGACGGAAGATATAATTTGAAAACTTAACCCTAAAATCAAAATTTTATAATGTGTAAAAGATTTTACATGATAGTTTTAATAAACAAGTGTTAATGAAGGGGTTCAATATTTAAGCAAGTTAATAATTTATATTCTAATTCACATACAAAATTACAATTACTAAACAATTTTTTTGTATGAACTTGATTCGACAAACCTTTACTATTGAGTAAAATACTTTAAATACCATTTTTTGAAATGCATAACATCTTTTACGTGACAATTTCAATATATAAGTGTAAACAAAGGGTTTCTTTTTTGTTTTTTTTTTTTTTTGATGAATAAATAATATTTACATTTTCATACGAAATTACTCATTGTGATTATTTGTTATTAAGTAAAAGTGACCAATATTTAAAAATAAAATACTTTTTAAAAAAGTTTTAGAATACTTAAAAATTTGTATATGACAATTTTAATGTATAAATGTAAATGAAAGGTTTGATTATTAAAAAAAGCCAATTAATTATATCTGAATTCGCATGCGAAACTACAAATTGAGATTTCTTTGGTATGAAGATAATTCGACAAACTTTTACTGTAAATTAAAATACTTTAAATAATTTTTTTGAAATACGTAAGAATCGTTTAAAATATAATTTTAGCATATGCACTGCCATCAGAAGTTAAAAGTTCACTTGTACTTTTATCTACTGTTAAAGCATCTTCATTTTTATAATAACATGTGATGTAAAAGATTTGAGTTATTCCACAAATTTTTAATGATATTTTATTCGAAATAAATATTTTTCTACTTCATATCAGAGAAATCTCAACATGTAATTTAGTATTCAAATTTAAATATAATATCAAATTAATTAGTTGAGTTTGAAATTTTTGTCACTGCCTACATTATCGGAGGATCACTAGTCGCGTATCAGATAGGATACGTTGTCGACAGGTGTCCTCGTAGACAATTTCAAACTCTTATATCGCAAATAATGCAAATAAATTCAATATTTAAATAATTTGAAAATCTTTCTGTGGAAAAATTGACGCTTTCGACTGCGTTGGGATTCGAGCCCAGGTCTTTCGATTGCCGGTCGACTGCTCTAACCACTGAGCTACACAGGCGTCCGACATCTCTTTCTCCACAGGAAGATCTCCTTATATCGCCTAGTGGCTCAGCCTTGCGGCATTTTTTCCGCAAAATAAAAATATTAATAATATTCCGTATTAAAAATAAAAATAATATTCCGTAACCAAATAAGTGTTTTACTTTCTTAAAGTAATGAAAAAATTAATTTAAAAAATATGATATAATTACTACCGGAAAGGTACACTATCTTCTGTGCTTAAATTTTGTTTCAAATCTTTTTTCATAAAATCGCTTTTTCACCAAAATAGCATTATTCTCTCAATTTAAGGAGGTTCGACCGTGACTAGGAAGCCCTTGGAAAACTTGACCAATTCCCAGTTTAAAAAATCTGAATGCTGTTATCCTATGCATAATATTAGAGAAAAATGTTCGCGCCTTGAATTTAATAGAAAAATCAGCAATTTTTAAACATGTATCGATGCCAATAGTAAAAGAAACCGTTAATTAAATTATGAAAGGGAGACATCTCGATGGAAAATTTGAGATCGGGTCTATATAGTGAACCTATCTTGGTCGCCAGTCGTTCAAGATTGGGATATTTTATTTTTAAAATTTGTTTTGTAAATAAATGTGATCATAATTTTCTAACATAAAAAAATAACTAATGTTCATTCATAGAAATAAATTTTTGAATAAACAATTAAAACATATTTTATGTGAAAAATCAATTTTTTAAATTTAAAAATTGTTGATGTTCTTAGCTGGCTTTAGGGTCCAGAAAAAATGTAACTCAAAGTTTCATATTTTCAAACGTTTCGACTCAGATTGGTGTCCTCATCAGTGAGAATTTATTTCTATAAAAAGAATAAAGGAAGAAACTTAAAAATTGCCCTTGTGGCGGATAAACATTATGGTAAAAACGATATAAATGAATTGTACATGTGTAACTATGAAATTGGTCTAAATAACTAAATTTAGAAAAATTAAAACAACAAAAAAAATTATTCTGTAAAAATACTGTGGGGAGAATCTTCCAAAATAGCACTATTCAGGCAGTTTTACAGCTTTCACACGTACACACACGTTATATCGATTGTTACCACAATGTTTATCCGCCACACAGGCAATTTTTAAGTTGTTTCCTTTGTATTTTTTATAGAAATAAATTCTCACTCATGAGGACTTCAATCTGAGTCGAAACGTTTGAAAGTATGAAACTTTGAGTTACATTTTTTCTGGACCCTAAAGCCAACTAAGGACATCAACAATTTTTGAATATTAATACTAAGGGTCGATATAAGTTCTGTTCATTATTAATTTTTAGATCAATCAAATATTAATATTTTATATATGAAATAATTTGAAAATCTTTCTGAGGAAAAAAGACGCTTTCGACTGCGCTGGGATTCGAGCCCAGGTCATTCGATTGCCGATCTACTGCTCGTAAATAAATTATGATTAAATTGATTCAAAATTTTACATTGAGATGTATGAAATTTCATAGTTTAATTAATAGTTTCTTTTACTGTTAACGTAAGTAAATTTTTGAATATTGCTGATGTGTCTATCAAATTCGATGTGCTAATTAAATTAGTGAAAAATGTACAAATTTGAGGAGGCTCAACCAAACGTAATTGGTACTAGAAAGGACATTTTTTATATTTTCTAATTTTGTCTGGGTAAAACGAACATTTTTCTCTAATATTATGCATAGTATAACAGCCTTTTTGTATAGAATTGAGAAAAACATAAAATCTGAGCATGCTGTCAATTTTTAAGAAGTTCTTTAATAAACGCTTCGATTTCATATAGCGATCAAACTTACACAACTTTAAATGTCAGTGCGTGTCTAGTAAGAAATAAATTTCAAAAAATTTCCTTTAGAATAAAGGACCTCAAAAAGTTTTTAGAATACTTAAAACCTTTTACATGACAATTTCATCAAATAAATGTAAATAAAATATTTGATTATTCAAAAATAAATTATATTGTATTTGGATATAAATGATTTAGAGACTATCCAAGTGTGAATAAATAGTTTGATCCTTTAAATATCAAATATATTATATTTAAATTTGAATACTAAATTACATGTTGAGATTTCTCTGATATGAAGTAGAAAAATATTTATTTCGAATAAAATATCATTAAAAATTTGTGGAATAGCTCAAATCTTTTACATCACATGTTATTATAAAAATGAAGATGCTTTAACAGTAGATAAAAGTACAAGTGAACTTTTAACTTCTGATGGCAGTGCATATACTAAAATTATATTTTAAACGATTCTTACGTATTTCAAAAAAATTATTTAAAGTATTTTAAAGAAAGAAATCTCAATTTGTAGTTTCGCATGCGAATTCAGATATAATTAATTGGCTTTTTTTAATAATCAAACCTTTCATTTACATTTATACATTAAAATTGTCATATACAAATTTTTAAGTATTCTAAAACTTTTTTAAAAAGTATTTTATTTTTATAATATTGGTCACTTTTACTTAATAACAAATAATCACAATGAGTAATTTCGTATGAAAATGTAAATATAATTTATTCATCAAAAAAAAAAACAAAAAAGAAACCTTTTGTTTACACTTATATATTGAAATTGTCATGTAAAAGATGTTATGTATTTCAAAAAATGGTATTTAAAGTATTTTACTCAATAGTAAAGGTTTGTCGAATCAAGTTCATACAAAAAAATTGTTTAGTAATTGTAATTTCGTATGTGAATTAGAATATAAATTATTAACTTGCTTAAATATTGAACCCCTTCATTAACACTTGTTTGTTAAAACTATCATGTAAAATCTTTTACACATTATAAAATTTTGATTTTAGGGTTAAGTTTTCAAATTATATCTTCCGTCATTTCGAATTCGGCACCTCTTTCGCGCCTCTTTTGCACGGAATCCAGCAGAGTCGAAAGGAATATAAAAACCGAGCTGCGTGCGCAACCATTCTCACGTACGTACTGCTGTTGGCGTTGTGTGCGTAACGTTCGCGTGTCAAATCTGGACACACTGACCAAATGCTGCCAAATGCATAAGAAAAAAATTACGTGAAAGATGACTGCTGCCGGTGGCGGCGCTGACCTTTTCATAGGCCCTAGATTCAAGAAAATGCATGGGAAAAAGCATAAAAAATTAATTTTCTTCTAATAAAAACTATTTTATCGCATTTTCTTATGCATGACAATAATCTAATAAGATCTTTATATTTTTTACAAAAATTTATTCTCTTCGAAAAGGTTAAGAAATTCACTTTAGGCAAAAATCTAATTTCCAAATTCTGGCGGGAATTGCATTATTTGTGTCATGTTCTTTATTTTATAATTGTTTTGTGTTCATTTAAATATTAATAATACCAATAATTAATGTCGTTATTATAAAATTTGATTATTTTTCATAATATATAACATATTACAATAAATACAATATAGTATAAACACTATATATTAAGAAGTAAGGAATCTAAATTGAAAAACAATCTCAACTTATATTCTCTTTTAAAATCCAAAACTTTATTATAATAAAAAAATTGTTAGACTTAAAGTTCTTTACTTTTTCCTTAGATCTGCTTTGAATAATTTTATTTTCCAGGACAATTTGAGATAATCAAGATGTGTGCAAAACTAGCTTTTCAACACCAAGCTGGGACGGCTATGGAATGTTTAAGTATTCCGATCACACTGCATAAGGAGACGGAACTTAATGCAAATGGAGAGGAAGTTATGAAGTGTGGGTTCAAAATAGGAGGTGGAATCGACCAAGATTACAGAAAAAGTCCACAAGGATACACAGACAACGGAATTTATGTAACCGAAGTTCATGAAGACTCACCGGCTGCAAAGAGTGGATTGAGAATCCATGATAAAATTTTGCAATGTAATGGATATGACTTCACTATGGTTACACATAAAAAGGCTGTAGGCTACATTAGAAAACATCCTGTTTTAAATTTACTAGTAGCCCGCAAAGGCGTAACGAGCACCTAGAATGTATTATTGTATTTTCCCTACACATCTTCGAAGAAGTGGATTATTTGTGCTCAAGTATCTACAAAGATAATTGTATATCTTAACTGTTAGACTAAATCTTGTAATTTTAATTTCTTGAATAAACTTAATATTGTTATTTTTATAATGTAAAATATAATTTTTTAAGTTTCTTCCCTTTGTATTTTTATAGAAAGAATGTTTGTACAGTTTTTATTTTTTGTAAATTTAGTTTAGACCAATTTTATAGTTTAAAATGTACATTTCATTTATATAGATTTACCACAATTTTTATCCGCTACACGTGCTATTTTTTAGGTTTCTCCCTTTCGTATTTTTACAGAAAAAATTTTTTGTATAGTTTTTACTTTTTGCAAATTTAGTTATTTAGACCAATTTTATGTGTTCACACTTGCAATCCTTTTATATCATTTTTTACCACAATGTTTATTCATCACACGGGCAATTTTTAAGTTCCTTCTTTTGTATTTTTTATAGAAATAAATTCTCACTGATGAGGACTCCAATCTGAGTCGAAACATTTGAAAACATGAAACTTTGAGTTACATTTTTTCTGGACCCTAAAGCCAACTAAGAACATCAACAATATTCGAAAGACCTGGGCTCGAATCCCAGCGCAGTCGAAAGCGTCTTTTTTTCTACAGAAAGATTTTCAAATCATTTAAATATTGGTATTATTATTTATTTTACTAACAATAAGTTAAGAGATAATTTAAGCTCGCTTTTTTTAAAAACGTTACCGACAGATCCTTTTATTGGCAACAGTAACTTTATTGCGTTACAATTTTTGAGTAACGTTAACAGAAAAAAGGTATGTTGCTGGTACGTTATTTTATGAAATTTTCAAATTTCTAGCTAGAAGACTGTCATTGTAATTGATTTAAACATAAATCTGTACATTGGAATTATTTATGGTGCGTAAATAAAAAGAGTTTACAAATTACGCAGTATTTACTATTTTTTTGACATTCGATAATATTAGATAATATAATTCTTCAATGATTTTATTTCAATTGTAACTTTTTTTATTAGATTTTGAAAAAATATGCGGTTTAAATTAATATCAGATAAAGTTTAACATTTTGATTTTTTAAATTATCTAAAATTATTATATCCTAAGGTAATTGCACTATTTTTAAATTTTAGAGAAAGTAATAAGAATCAAGAAATGCCACACTGAGAAAACTGGAGTGTCAACCTAAACATTTGGAGGGTGAAGCAGACTATATTTGACGTTAAACTATAGGACAGCCTTCTAGATAGTGTAACTTATTACCTGTGAATTGTCAAAATAAGATGGTCAACTTGAATACTTTAGAGGGAAAAGTTGATCATCGCAGAGAGAAAAATAGATTATCGAAGAGGGAAAAATATACTATAATCTACCTCTATGGCTAACCTCAAAACTATTACATTTAAGATTTCACAATTATTATGTTATTATAGCAAGTGAAATAGGTACTCGCCAATTAGTTGGCAAAAATAACCCTCGTGACACTTTAACACGTAAAGGACGCGAAACCGGCTATGAGGTTAGAGTCCACGCTGGTGATATTGGAGGAAAAATAGGCGAACCCACGTGACTTTACAATTTTGGCGCGTATTTCGCCAATCGACACTCTTCATAGTGATTCTGACACTGGTAACAGTTAAGCAGAATATCAAATGAGTGTCTCCCTGACCAAAAAGAAAAAATTTCGGAAAGAGTGTTGTACTATCTAGAAGTTCAGACTGACTATCTACATTTTGACACTCAAAGTTTAAAACTCCAGTTTTCTCAGTGCACGTTTTGTCTATTTCCGAAAAATGCTGACTGATAAATTTCTCTAACTTTCAATATTTTGCATCTATTTGTCACGATAGATGAAAAAATTCCATTATTTTTGCAGGCAATCCAGAACCTATAAGAACACTTAAATTTACTTAAAATTTGATTTCTCAATAACAAATGTAAAAACAAGTTACCATCACTCTCAGTTCTTGATTTTTGAAAATTATATTTTCTAAGCTCACTTCAATTAATTTCATTAATATAAAATATGTTTACCAAGTAGTATGATTTTCAAGTAAAGGAACAATTTTCAAAATTGATAAAGTATAAAATAATAAATAAAGAACTGAGAACAGGTGAATAAAGTGAGTTTTTGAGATGAGCTCATTATATAAGATTGTTTGATAGGAGATTCACATCAAATGTGTCAGATACGTCACGACACCACCCAAGACGTCTAAGGGAAATTTCTTTGATTTGATGTTCGTTTCAAGAGGAATATATACATATATACGTGTATGTGTTTCACAATGCCGCACCACTCGCGAGTCCATCCAGAGATGGGTTTTCTGTTCAGCTGTCTATCTATTGGCTCAAGATGAGTGACTCAACTATCGTCGAATAGCCATACAAACTGACATTTAGATGTCATTCGAAGAAATAAAATGCTCGTAATCTTTAACCTTTGTCTTCTTTAATGCTATTATTCAAATAATCTATGTTCGTTAATGTTGGAAGTGCAACGTTGAATCTGTGATAATATAAAATATGAAAACTAAGGACTTTTAGGTAGACGGGTACAAAAGGCGTGTCTGGAGGCAGTATTGTCATCAGGTCAATACAAGTTAGTCTTAGCATGACCATTGACGCGTAAGGTCTAACTTACTTAAAGCTGATTAACTTAGATTTATCCCATTTGTTTGTATTCCAACATTATTACTAAAATATATGTATCTTATATCCCAGTTATAGTGTTTCTATTTATGTGTGTGTTCAAACCCTTTTATTCATACCATTTTCGACTTCTCAATGTTTGATTAAACAAACTTAAGTATTCAATCTGCCAACAGGTTATGGGCCCAGGCACCTCGTGTTTGTTTTTTTCTCAGAAGTGAATAAATTAAAGTGAGCATATCAGAGAAACAGGATTAAGTGTAAGTGCGTCTAAGGATATTAAGTGGTCATGGCAGACAGTTCGGTTTTCAAAATTGAGAAACTCAAGGGTGACAACTATCAAGTGTGGAAATATAAATTAGAGTTGTTACTAATTAAAGAAAGCGTTTGGGAAAACATCAACAAAGCAGCACCCGCAGTACCATCTGATAAATGGAAAAAGGATGATGACAAAGCCCGCGCCACTATCGGTTTAGCCGTGAAAGATAACCAACTCATCTACATAAGGAACGCTAGAACAGCAAGTGAGGCTTGGACATCTTTACAGAAGCATCATGAAAAATCGACACTGACAAATAAGATATTTTTGCTAAAAGGAATTTGTAGTCTGAGGTTAGAGGAACATGGTAATATGCAAGAACATGTGAATAAAATGTTAAATCTAGTCGACAAATTATCAGCGCTTGGCGAAACATTAAAGGATAATTTAGTCGTTGCTATGGGCGTAAAAATTCAAGTGCATATATGTCATCAAATGAAACTGCCATGAAAGTTTCAAGTAGCAAAAGTAGTACAGGACAGCAAAGTAAATGTTTTTTTTGTCAAAAATCTGGTCACCAGAAAAAGGACTGCACAAAATATAAAAAGTGGAAGGCTAAAAAGGAAAAAGAAAGTAAAGGTTTAGGCTCAGACAATAAAGCGAACATCTGCATGATGGCCAAAGGAGAGGAAGAAGAAAATTTTGGAAAATGGTACATAGATTCAGGGGCTTCAAGCCATATGGCAATTAACCGTGAATTTTTCCAGGATTTTAAGGAACTTAATACATCTGTTCGTTTGGCTAAACGAGAAATTACAGCCAAGGTCCTAGGTATAGGGACAGGAGTAATAAAGTGCCTCAATGGAGATGGAACTCAGGTTAATATAACACTAAAGGAAGTACTCTACGTGCCGTCTTTCGATAATAATTTAATCTCGGTACGGAAGATCACAAAAAATGGTCATCCATTTTTATTTTCCGGTGCCGACTGTCAAATTCTCTCTGAAGGAAGGACAATAGCGGTAGCAGCAGGATGCGGAGACAACCTTTATAAATTGGTAACAGAAGAAACAGCTTCTTCGGCAACAGTGGAAGATAAGTATATTAAACATTGCCAGTATGAATGGCACAGAAAATTTGGTCATCGAGACATCGATGTATAAGGATTGAGGATTGTGGAATGAATTTCAGGTGTGAGTGCTGCGTTAAAGTTAAACTAGCTTTTTTTTTTGGTGAGGAGGAAAAGTGGCAAAATCTTTTATAGACGTTGTACAGGACTCTCCTAGGACGGGTCTAGGCATACCTGTTAAAACCAAAAAAACATTATTGTAAGGATGTACCTTTTGTTACCTGGTGTGATTGTCCTCATAGGTCTGCAAACGTCTGTATGTATCAGGTCCAAAATTGCTGTTGTTTTTTTTTCTGATACCTTTTGAAATGTTTTGCGAGCTAGTTTACCTTTGGCGTGCGGCTTCCTGATTACTCCTCGGTTCTTTTCTCTGAGCTCTATGCGATCTTCTCTGCGATCAAGTATGTACTGAGAATGGGCATTGCCGACTCGGTTATCCTCTCTGACTCGCGGGGGGCCCTTGTATGCATCAGGGACCGTTTTATTAACGTCAGTGTTCCCTATATCGTTCACTCGGTTGCTCGTCTTCTTCTGCTTGCCTCTTCTCGGGATCTGGGGGTGCGTCTCGCCTGGATCCCGGCTCACTCGGGAATTCGGGGTAACGCGGTGGCGGATGGTATTGCCAGGTCTGCTGCGCGTCTCCCTTTCTCCGTCTGTCCTGCTCTCCCGTTTGGTGATTTGCTGCTGGAGGTGCGGCGTGACTTTTTGGCATGGTGTCGTCTTCGCTGGCCTTATTATGGGTCTGGTTACACGGGTGTGACATATTTTGCCAGGGTGGATTTCAAGAACCCCCGTCCTTGATTTCGCGGTTACAGGGCGCCCAGGGGATATATCAATCTGGTCACGCGCCTTAGAACTGGACATGTGTGTACTGGGGAGCATTTCGCGCGCATGGGTTGGGACTTGGAGATTGGCTGTGGCTGTGGCGAGGAGCTGAAGAACCTGGAGCACCTCTTTTTGAACTGTCCGCTTCTGTCGGAGGGCAGGCCGGGGTTTTTCGGCTTTTTGGCCTGCCGATTTCCCGGCTTGCCGCCCGACCAATTCGACTACAAAGAACTTGTGTTTGACCCTGACCCGAGCGTTGTGAGCGAGCTGGGGAAGTTTTTTAAGAGCGGTAACCTTATCTTATGAGCACTTGGGACTTTGGTGGGTGAGGGCTGCCCCGGGTGTCTGGTCTCCCATGTTCTCCTGCTCCTTTATCGCGAGCTCAGGTGGGACTGATCACTTGGGACACCTCTCGTCCCCCTGGGACGGATTATGGACTTCGTCTGATCTCTGCCATCTACTGATCTCTTGCTGCTGCTTGACTATCGCTGTGTCGCTCACATTGCTCCGACTATATATTTTTGACTGTCTACTATATGCATTGATATGGCTATTTGCAGAACTGCAAGCTGCCACAAACAAAAAGAAGAAGAAGAAGAATTGAAGAGGACGTACGTTTCTTCTCTCGGAAAAAAGTTTTCTAAAAGTGTGATATTTTTTAATTAGACCTTTGATATTCAAGTCAACCAATCATGTTTTTTATATTATTTATGTCAATTCATCTTTCGAGGTAATATCAATTTCTTTTATTGAAATTTTTTATGAACATAACCTATATAATTTTAGTCGATTTACAAAAGTTATTGCTTTTAGATAACTCCATCCTGGTTTGACATCTGCTCCGAAATTTTAATGTATGAACCTGATGATGCTTTTAGAGAGGAGGTGAAACGTTGGCAAAATATAATAAATTGAGGCTTTATGAATCGTTTAGATTGTACTGTGAGCTCTCAATAATTCATCATCCGATTGAAAAAATATTCAAATTGAACTGAAGATAAAGTAAGCATCTTTTGAAATCAAATATAAAAATAATCATCATCAATCTTGTTCTTTGTTATTACTAATTGCTTACTATTATTCAACACAACAGAAATTTAGATTAGGTTTGAATAAAGAGGACAGCCAACCTATGACTTGAAGAGATCGCAGCACGGCGCCACCTTTTGGAGCGAAATACCTATTAAACTCGATCTGAGCACTGCCTAGTGGATCTTTACGGGATCCAAAATCCGTCCATTTCCGGCCACTTTAGTGTAAAGTCTAGAGTGCTACTCTAAAGATTTCCGTAAAGTTCTGCTGAATTTCGCCTCGTCGTTGGAGTTGCGCTGCTAGCTTGTTAAGGCTAAGCAGAGAGGAGAACTCTGGGGGAATACGCCGAGTTCAAGGTCAGCGTCGAGTCTCTGAATAAAAAGCAGGTAGGCGTCTGACCACGTTTCCGACTACGCTGAGCCCGGCCATTTTCTAAAGCCACGCTTTCTGTGAAAATTGTTAGACTTGAAGTTCTTTACTTTTTCCTTAGATCTGCTTTGAATAATTTTATTTTGCAGGACAATTTGAGATTATCAAGATGTGTGCAAAACTGGCTTTTCAACACCAGGCTGGGACGGCTATGGAATGTTTAAGTATTCCGATCACACTGCATCAGGAGACGGAACTTAATGCAAATGGAGAGGAAGTTATGAAGTGTGGGTTCAAAATAGGAGGTGGAATCGACCAAGATTACAGAAAAAGTCCACAAGGATACACAGACAACGGAATTTATGTAACCGAAGTTCATGAAGACTCACCGGCTGCAAAGAGTGGATTGAGAATCCATGATAAAATTTTGCAATGTAATGGATATGACTTCACTATGGTTACACATAAAAAGGCTGTAGGCTACATTAGAAAACATCCTGTTTTAAATTTACTAGTAGCCCGCAAAGGTGTAACGAGCACCTAGAATGTATTATTGTATTTCCCCTATACATCTTCGAAGAAGTGGATTATTTGTGCTCAAGTATCTACAAAGATAATTGTATATCTTAACTGTTAGACTAAATCTTGTAATTTTAATTTCTTGAATAAACTTAATATTGTTATTTTTATAATGTAAAATATAATTTTTTAAGTTTCTTCCCTTTGTATTTTTATAGAAAAAATGTTTGTACAGTTTTTATTTTTTGTAAATTTAGTTTAGACCAATTTTATAGTTTCACATGTACAATTCATTTATTTAGTTTTACCACAATTTTTATCCGCCCCACGTGCTATTTTTTAGGTTTCTCCCTTTCGTATTTTTACAGAAAAAATTTTTTGTATAGTTTTTACTTTTTACAAATTTAGTTATTTAGACCAATTTTATGTGTTCACACTTGCAATCCTTTTATATCATTTTTTACCACAATGTTTATTCATCACACGGGCAATTTTTAAGTTCCTTCTTTTGTATTTTTTATAGAAATAAATTCTCACTGATGAGGACTCCAATCTGAGTCGAAACATTTGAAAACATGAAACTTTGAGTTACATTTTTTCTGGACCCTAAAGCCAACTAAGAATATCAACAATATTCGAAAGACCTGGGCTCGAATCCCAGCGCAGTCGAAAGCGTCTTTTTTTCTACAGAAAGATTTTCAAATCATTTAAATATTGGTATTATTATTTATTTTACTAACAATAAGTTAAGAGATAATTTAAGCTCGCTTTTTTTAAAAACGTTACCGACAGATCCTTTTATTGGTAACAGTAACTTTATTGCGTTACAATTTTTGAGTAACGTTAACAGAAAAAAGGTATGTTACTGGTACGTTATTTTATGAAATTTTCAAATTTCTAGCTAGAAGACTGTCATTGTAATTGATTTAAACATAAATCTGTACATTGGAATTAGTTATGGTGCGTAAATAAAAAGAGTTTACAAATTACGCAGTATTTACTATTTTTTTGACATTCGATAATATTAGATAATATAATTCTTCAATGATTTTATTTCAATTGTAACTTTTTTTATTAGATTTTGAAAAAATATGCGGTTTAAATTAATATCAGATAAAGTTTAACATTTTGATTTTTTAAATTATCTAAAATTATTATATCCTAAGGTAATTGCACTATTTTTAAATTTTAGAGAAAGTAATAAGAATCAAGAAATGCCACACTGAGAAAACTGGAGTGTCAACCTAAACATTTGGAGGGTGAAGCAGACTATATTTGACGTTAAACTATAGGACAGCCTTCTAGATAGTGTAACTTATTACCTGTGAATTGTCAAAATAAGATGGTCAACTTGAATACTTTAGAGGGAAAAGTTGATCATCGCAGAGAGAAAAATAGATTATCGAAGAGGGAAAAATATACTATAATCTACCTCTATGGCTAACCTCAAAACTATTACATTTAAGATTTCACAATTATTATGTTATTATAGCAAGTGAAATAGGTACTCGCCAATTAGTTGGCAAAAATAACCCTCGTGACACTTTAACACGTAAAGGACGCGAAACCGGCTATGAGGTTAGAGTCCACGCTGGTGATATTGGAGGAAAAATAGGCGAACCCACGTGACTTTACAATTTTGGCGCGTATTTCGCCAATCGACACTCTTCATAGTGATTCTGACACTGGTAACAGTTAAGCAGAATATCAAATGAGTGTCTCCCTGACCAAAAAGAAAAAATTTCGGAAAGAGTGTTGTACTATCTAGAAGTTCAGACTGACTATCTACATTTTGACACTCAAAGTTTAAAACTCCAGTTTTCTCAGTGCACGTTTTGTCTATTTCCGAAAAATGTTGACTGATAAATTTCTCTAACTTTCAATATTTTGCATCTATTTGTCACGATAGATGAAAAAATTCCATTATTTTTGCAGGCAATCCAGAACCTATAAGAACACTTAAATTTACTTAAAATTTGATTTCTCAATAACAAATGTAAAAACAAGTTACCATCACTCTCAGTTCTTGATTTTTGAAAATTATATTTTCTAAGCTCACTTCAATTAATTTCATTAATATAAAATATGTTTACCAAGTAGTATGATTTTCAAGTAAAGGAACAATTTTCAAAATTGATAAAGTATAAAATAATAAATAAAGAACTGAGAACAGGTGAATAAAGTGAGTTTTTGAGATGAGCTCATTATATAAGATTGTTTGATAGGAGATTCACATCAAATGTGTCAGATACGTCACGACACCACCCAAGACGTCTAAGGGAAATTTCTTTGATTTGATGTTCGTTTCAAGAGGAATATATACATATATACGTGTATGTGTTTCACAATGCCGCACCACTCGCGAGTCCATCCAGAGATGGGTTTTCTGTTCAGCTGTCTATCTATTGGCTCAAGATGAGTGACTCAACTATCGTCGAATAGCCATACAAACTGACATTTAGATGTCATTCGAAGAAATAAAATGCTCGTAATCTTTAACCTTTGTCTTCTTTAATGCTATTATTCAAATAATCTATGTTCGTTAATGTTGGAAGTGCAACGTTGAATCTGTGATAATATAAAATATGAAAACTAAGGACTTTTAGGTAGACGGGTACAAAAGGCGTGTCTGGAGGCAGTATTGTCATCAGGTCAATACAAGTTAGTCTTAGCATGACCATTGACGCGTAAGGTCTAACTTACTTAAAGCTGATTAACTTAGATTTATCCCATTTGTTTGTATTCCAACATTATTACTAAAATATATGTATCTTATATCCCAGTTATAGTGTTTCTATTTATGTGTGTGTTCAAACCCTTTTATTCATACCATTTTCGACTTCTCAATGTTTGATTAAACAAACTTAAGTATTCAATCTGTCAACAACTTTGTGGCTATGGGCGGGTGGTAGCCCGCCCGCGGATACCTGAAGCCGACTATGGGCATACTCCCCGATCTTAAAGCGAAGCTCATCTGCATCCGCAAAGGCGGGAAGTCAGATGGTACGCGAGCCTACTATCCACCGCTCCAGCACGTAGAAAAATTGGGTCCGGCGTAGTTGTCGAAGGAATAAAAATCCGATCGACAGACGTCCATTGGACCCGTCAGGTGTCCACTGGTATAAATACCAGTGAAGGAGCCAAGTTAGCCGCGCTTGCCCAACGCAGCCCATTGCCCCAGAACCTCTCTACCCGCGAGCCCCATTAAAGGGGTGCTCGCTAAGGCAGTGCAGGAATCCGGGACCGGACACCGAGAAGGACGCAAGCACGTTGCACAGCGGGTACGACGAGGACGTCCAGCTCCCATTTTGCACAAAAATGCACCTGAAAAGCACCTGGGCCAATGCGTTCAACGAGTGAGCTAAGTGGGGTACTGGGTACCCCACCCGGTGCAGCATCTCTTTGGCCGACCCGTTTCAATCTGCCAACAGTTAAATATCATATATTGTAAATAATTTAAAGGATTTGAAATCTTTCTCTGGAAAAAAGACGCTTTCGACTGCACTGGGATTCGAGCCCAAGAAATTTCAAACTCAACTAATTAGTCGTAAGTAATCTCGTCATAAACTTCTTATTTTTGATAAAACAACTATTTACATTTTCAGTGATCACTTTCTGTTTTCATGTAATTGGCACGTATATAATTATTAACTAACAATTATTTAAAAACGTCGTCCCATGAGTGTCCCACTTAACACGTGGATCAATAAGTCCCGGGACTAACTAGGAAAAACACATTTTTGTGGCAAAACTCGGCTTTATTCATCAACATAGTCTCCTTCAAAAGCAACACAATCAGTCCAGTGCTTCTCTAACATTTCAATACGTTTCTTGTAGAACGAATTATCTTTGGCCTCGCAATAAGCGTTCGCTTCGGTGATGACTTCCTCGTTGGAGTAGAATCTCTTTCCTTGGAGCATTTTTTTGAAGTCTGCAAACAGGTAGTAGTCGCTGGGGGCCAGATCCGGTGAATATGGTGGGTGCGGAAGCAATTCGAAGCTCAATTCATTCAATTTCGCCATAGTAGCGAGCGACTTATGACACGGCGCATTATCTTGGTGAAAGAGCACTTTTTTCTTGTTCATTTTGAGCCGTTTCTCACCGATTTCGTTCTTCAAACCCATCAATTGGCCGATATAACGTTCGCTATTGATCGTCTTACCTTTTTAAGGTAGTCGATGAACAAAACTCCATGAGAATCCCAAAATACTGAGGCCATAACCTTACCGGCCCACATTTGCGTTTTTGGCCGCTTTGGACGCTTCTCACCGACTGCAGTCCACTCGGCTGACGACCGCTTTGACTCCTGAATGTAGTGATGGATCCAGGTTTCGTCCATTGTCACATACCGACGCAAAAAATTCGGTTTATTTCGGCGAAACAACTCCAAAGAGCGCTCGGAATCAACGACACGTTGTCGTTTTAGATCCACCGTGAGCAAACGCGGCATCCACTTTAACCGGTGTAACTACCTCATTTGGCCGGTCGGAGCGCTCAGCATCTTCAGTGTCTGTACGACCACGTTTAAACTCAGCATACCACCGACAAATGATTGTTTTTGATGGAGCAGAGTCCCCGTAGCACTTTTCAAGCCATTGCTGAGCTTGCACTGTTTTTTTTTTTCATCAAAAAGCAATGGTAAATCAACACACGAAATTGTTCCGAATCCATCGTTTTGAGAATATCAAGACTAGCGTCACTTAAATAACTGTAACTCGTGGACCAAACATCAGGATGTCATGAAATTTTGGCAGGTATCTTTTGAAGGTTGAAAATAATACAGAACTTTTGTTGGCAACGCCATCTATGTGTCAGTCCCGCGACTTATTGATCCACATGTTACATATTAAGAAACGCTATATAATAAATACACAACTAATCTTGTTCTGTAACTGTGACACTTATGGGGCATTTTTACAGAACTGTTACCCGGAGAAAAATATTTGTCTAAAATTACCAAACTATTACCGATAAAAATTTCCATCTAGATGGTAAAATTAATTTAATTATTAGAAAATGTTATTTGTAATTTAGCGTATTCTATAAAAGAAATCATAATAAATGTGAATTCGTCGTTTTAGAATTTTATCATGTGTTTCCAAATTGTTTGGTAATTTAAAAAAAATATTTTTCTCCGTGTATGTAGCAACTGTGAGTCTTTACTGGTTTTTAACAAACCAACAAGAAAAATTTAATTCACCACTGGATAGAATTTACAAAAGTCTATTTATATTAAGTCTAATTCAAATAATAATTTATCAGTATCAAAAAATTATCTCATTTTGTGTATTCCTCGCATATGATACGTTCAAATTATAATATTAGAAACCGTGTCTCGTTTTCGTGAAAACGACATAACCACGTGAAATGCCTTTCTATTTTTCAATGACAAATTAGTAATGCAGAATATTTTCCCTCACATCGACGCTACAAACTCCATTTGCTCCGAAAGACAAAGTCGAGAAAAACAGGACGGAAGAATATTTTCATTATTACTTTTTCCCTGTCGAATACTCCATGCTTTACATGTATAAAAGACGTCAAAGAGGGTGCGAAAAGACCACAACTACGTCCACGAAGTACTAACTATACAATATATTGTATACATTAAAAGAAAATATAGTTGCACAAAAATTCTTGATACAGTTTTCGCTACAGTGATGCTACTGTTTTGACGGGCTTCTTTTCTTCTTTCTGTGACACAGATCTATAGAAAAATCTACATTCATGTGAGAGAGAAAAAGAAGAAATTATTATAGAGGCATCTGGAATTGGATAGAGAAAAAATGAGGAATGGAGTGATGAAATGTGAAATCTTTATGATTATGATACAAAATCATTGGATTACCGGAGGCGGGTGTCACCTAATGTATATAAACGCGTCGCCGAATAACATTTGGGCTTTGTGTCTCGTATTCTATTTGGCATACAAGTATGGAGCATTTTTCGCATCCCAACCCATATTTCTATACAGATTCATACCCTTTCAGGAATCCATCCTTCCATTTATGAAAGACGGGAAAAATTTCAAGTCTTAATTTCTATACCAGTTTTCTCTTCACCGCGAATAATTTCATACGGGCATATCGCTATAATACGCTTTATCTCATCAACTCATAATTAGACCGTTGATGAATATCTTTCCTACTCCTCAGAAAGGTTTTACCCTTTCGAATAAATTCTAGATGTCTTCCGAAAGCCTCGCGCTTAAATGGAACGCGCTGCCTCTTGTATATACGTTATGAGTATAACATATGTACGAAAATTACAATTCTAAATCATGTGTAAGACGTATTTAAATTTTTTTTTAATGGTTTTTACATATTTTTGTTCAAGATACGTAAAATTTTGCTCAAATTGAGTTTTTTTCATTTTCAAAACCAAAAGTCACATTTTGTAGGGTTGTCTTTCAAAATTATTGGTGCGTTAATTTTTTATACAAATTTCCTTGATTTTGGTACACGTACGAAAAAAATAGTAGTATATGAAAATGTTTCTCGATAAGTTAGAGGATATGGAAGTTTACCGAAGTCGTTAGAAAAATACAGCTAAATTTTTTCGGAAAATTTACTATAATCTATGTTTATAACATTCTGAGAGTGTAAAAAAATTTCAAAGAATAATAATAATAAACATGACTTATCTTGGATCAATTTTTTCATCATCGTTTTGTACGTCTACTTAATAAAATAACAGGTCAGTTTTCGTTTGGCAATGTTTTATTAGGATGAGCTCGCAGTTTTTAGACTTTTTATCCCGTAATGTTTATCCGTCACACGTACAATTTTTTAAGTTTTTTAAGTTTCTTCTTTTGTATTTTTATAGGAAAATTTTTTTCTGTACAGGTTTTTTTACATTTAGTTCAGACCAATCTCATAACTTCACATGTACAACTCATTTATATCGTTTTTACCACAATGTTTATTCGTCACATGTGCTATTTTTAAATTAATTTTTTCTCCCCTTAGTAATTTTACAGAATTAAATTTTTTGTACACTTTTTATTTTCTTGTAAATCTAATTTTTTAGACCATTTTTATTGTTTCACTTGTACAATTCATTTATATCGGTTTACCAAAATTGTTATCTTTCACACGTGCTTCTTTTACGTCTCTCTTGTTGGTAATTTTGTCAAATTAAGTTTTTACAGTTTTACTTTATAGCAAATTTAGTTAGTTAGACCAATTTTATAATTTCAAACTCGCAATTCTTTTACATCATTTTTTAACAGAATGTTCATCGGTCACACGATCAAAATTGTTCGAGTTTCTTCCTTTGTATTTTTATAGAAAAAATTTTTCCTGTACAGTTCATTTACATTTAGTTTAGACCAATTTTATAGGTTCACATATATAATTCATTTATATCATTTTATTACAATGTTTTATCCGTCACACGTGCTATTCTTTAAGGTTCTCTTTAGTAATTTTACATCATACTTTATTTATATGCATTTCTGGGTGAGTTACGTTACTTTTTGTAAAAGTAACAAGTTGAAATTACGTTACTTGTTGAAAAAAGTAATTTTTCAAACTTAAAGTTACTAGAGAACAAACAGAGCGAGTCATCAAAGTGTTTTACAAAAAGAATAAATGATGAAGGAAACATTGGTAGCATGAAACAGATTGCCAATATTCTACACAAATTTTCCTAATCGTAAGCAATAAATTGACACAGTATACGGTCGAAAAAAACTATGACGACGTCCTATTTTTTGAACTTTTAAACCTCTACTTGATAGAAAAAACCTTCACGAAGCGAATGAATCGTATAAGAAACCTCGCTTGAAATGTGAAATCGGTTTTTTATGCAAAAGAAAAACATAAAATTTTCTGGAAATAAGAGTCGATTTAAACGAACAATTGCTCCAAGCTAAACGTCATTTCTGATTTAAAATTTTGCATGGATAATAAAAGCGAAGTTTCAGCTTCATATTGCATATTAAAATGTCAACTAGGAATGCATAGAACCTGAAATTTCGCTATTTCTGCAGTTGCATAAATTCGTCTAACTTGCAAGAAATTAGAATTTCTTCGTCTCAGAAATGAGACGAATTAGCCCAACAACTTTTGTCAGTCAGCTCGAAGTCCAACCCAAAAGTCCTCCAATAGAGGCAATAAACCGTACGTGCGGCGTACTCCTAATTCTAAATTGATCTTATCTTTCATTAACCCATGCGATTGAACATCATAGAGTTTTTTCGCGAAACACACCATATGAGTGTAATGTCACATATGATCTTTTTTAATAAAAAAGTAATCAGAAGTATTGAATTTGAAGCAAACATACTGTTTTGGGAAAGTAATAGAGTAAAAAATTATGAAAATTGAAATTAAAATTAAATTGCTTATATCTTTAGTTGATTAACAAAATAAGAAGTATAAAAATATTTATTTAAAAGCCTAACGTAATAAGCTAAACAATGAAACAGACCCGAAATCGATTTGATTATTTCAACCGGAGATAATGAATTTTAAACACAAGAGAATTTAGCATTTTGTCCAATTTTATCAAAAGTTTAAATTAATATATCTCTCAAAAAAAGTTTCTTTTTCGAAAATCCCGCTATACGTGTTGGTTAATTTATTAAAAAGAAGCTATAAATATGTCCCATATACCAAATTCGTTTCAGTGTCATACGAAGAAAGCACACCATTCAGCTTGCGAAAAACGCACGGCACCCGTACTCTCTCGGTATAGCTGAGTTGGTTTGACAACGTATTTCAATGCACTGAAGTTGTCGAATCTAATGTATTGCAATACATTGTCAAACCAATTTGGTCATACCGAGAGAGTACAGGTGATGTCCAGGAAGTTAGCACCGCCATTTTGTTTTTTCAAAAAAACAAAAGTTGTGCTGAATGGTGCTGCAAACGATTTTTGAAAAAAAAATGAAAATTAGGGCAAAAATGTAGAAAAAACGATTTTTTTAACAGCACCGCCATTTTGTTTTTTTGAGAAAACAAAAGTTGTGCTGAGTTGTGCTAGGTTTGTGCTGAATTGTGCCGCAAAATATTTTGAAAAAAATGGAAATTGGGGCCATAATTTTGAAAAAACGATTTTTTTACTGGCACCGCCATTTTGTTTTTTGGAAAAAATAAAAGTTGTGCTGAATTGTGCTAGGCGAGCACAATACAAGATTTCCTTAACAAATATCTCTCAGACGCATCCTTTTCAAAATAAATGCATTTTTGTCGATTTTGAAATTTGTTCAAACATATAATTTTCAAAAATGCGAATTTAAAAAAAAAGAAAGTTGTGCTGAGCTGTGCTAGACGATTAAAAGAATAAACTCCTATAATATTTTCCAATCAGATTTATTATTTCCAAATAAAAACTCATTTTCGAAACATAGTTCATCACCGACCCGGAATTTTGCAGAAATGGGAATTTTGAAAAACAAAAAGTAGTGCTGAGTCTTGTTAGGCGAGTATAAGAATCAACTGTTATAACATTTTCCAATCGCCGTGATAAAAAAGTTTTACTCATTTTCAAATTAAATTTCATTAAAATTCATTCATTATCGTTATTATTTTTTTATAGAATTTTTGGAGTATGAAATTTGTTATATAAGAGGAGGATAAGTATATATGTCAAAGGGAAAATAAATGTCAATACACTGAGAGACTTTTCGTTAGAGTAAATGATAAAGATGAATCAAAATTTAGTATAATATCGTTTGAAAATGGGGAAAGCCGAGGCTTTATTATACTTATTCATATTATGACATCGAAGTTTGATATAGTCATAACGGTCTTTAATATATGAAGAAGATAAAGTAGTATTTTAAATACTAAATATTATGAATCTCTATTCGAGAAATTGAAAGTACGAGAAAATGATACTATGATTACTAAGTTGTCTAAAAATAATTTGAATAAGATAAATAATGAATATCACATTTTGGAAAGCATGTTTGAGAAATTCATATTGTGAATATGAACTTGCCAGAAACATCACGACGCGCAGCAAAAATCAAAACATTCATTCTCGGTTTTTCATATAATTTGTTTCAGAATGTCGTCCGAGTTCTTCCGACGTTATCCGAATAGCTTCGTAGACTCGAATCCAAGTCTGCCCAACCCCCAACTCAGTAGTGGCTTATAAGCCACATTTATTTCGGAATATGGCAAGCGAGAATAGCCAAGAGGCTTTAGGCGTTAGGAATGCGTTTAGTTAATTGTAGATATAGGTAGAGTTAGGGGGTTCGAACCCAAAGGCGATTCTGAAATTTAATTTCAAGCGTATGCGAATATAAATAGTGTAGCATTGTGTAATTAAATATATGAACATAACTAAGGTATGATAATAATATTTGTGTATGTGATTCCACTGAATCCTCCCCTCTTCTGAGTGCCCAAAGCTCTCCCCTCTATCTTCCTCTTGCTTTGCACGCGTTAGAAAAAGACACCACAATCCATAACCCGGAGACGTCCCTTCTGAAGGTCAAACTTTTTGGTGGAGTGAGTGATTTTTCATATAGTGGTTTTTAGATTCACATATTCTTTGTTTCGCTTCGAAACTTTGATATAGTAAATTTCAAATTCTCGTAGGTTTTATAGCAGTTAGTAAAACATATATTCCATTTATTCAAACGAAAATATTAATTTCGCCGCTTGAAAACCACTATATTAATTTCTGATACGTAAACCCTGTTTGCCTCACTTTGAAACGATATTATACTAAAATATGATTCACTTTTACGATTTATTCTAACGAAAAGTCTCTCAGCGTAAAATTCACACAACCAATTATGTATTCTTTAAAGGAATTGGAACAAAGTTAGTTGAAAACAAAAAGTTTTTGAATTAAGGTATTCCAATGTTTCTATCTATATTTCCAATTAAATTCTGTGCCGGCGCATAGACCACTGTGGTAACGAGATCATTTTTAGAAAAGGAATTTAAAATTTGGGTTGTCCCAATTCTTTACAACGTTTTTAACGTCCTTTTTCATGTAATTTTTCAGGTCATTTTTTATCTCCTTTTTGATGAAATTTTAATTTTTGGAAAACATATATTGAAACAAATTTCGAAATTGACAAAAATGTATTTATTTTCAAAAAGATGCGTCTGAGAGAAAATTGTTGAGGAAGAGATTTATTGTCTTCGCCTAGCACAACTCAGCACATTTTTTATTTTTTCAAAAAAAACTGTACACTGAGAAAAAAGATTTGATTGAATCAAAGAAAATAATTTGTTTGAACGACTTTCTTTGATTCAAAGAAATGATTTGTTTAAATTAAATAAAATTTTTTTGATTCAAACAAAATATCTTTGAACCAAATAAATATTTGTTTGAATCAAATTAATTTTTCTTCAAAACAAAGAAATTAATGCATTGATATATGGTCAAAGATATAATTTGTTTGATTTAAGGCAGAAAGTTATTTGATTCGAACACATATTTATTTGGTCCAAAGATATTTTTTTTTAATCAAACAAATTTTGTTTCATTTAAACAAATCATTTCTTTAAATCAAAGAAAGTCGTTCAAACAAATTATTTTCTTTTATTCAATCAAATCTTTTTTCTCAGTGTAGCAAATCCATTTGAAGTAATGTTTATGAAATTGTACAAGTGTTTCACCTTCAAATGCAATATCTTTCAGTATCTGAACGGTAATTTAAAGGAAACAAAGTAATTCGGATTCTTTGAAAAGAAAATAAAATCCCTTTATAAACGTTGCAAACAGCAATCACACATGATGACTACGGGAAGTTAATACGAATTAATAAATAAGAAAAGTGTAATTTCATACCTTTAGTTTGAATTTTTCTTTCACTTCCTATTTCTCAATAATAAGAATACAGTGCCTGGATTTTCCGTAAAATTCACAGTTCACTTGGTAATTCAAGAATGAGGCAAGACGTATATTCTTCCCTACTTTTATACAATTAGATACATTCTTTGAATTTCATTGGTTCTGTCCGATTTCAAGTGTTGTGATTCTATTTATGGCACGTTGAAAAATATTCGACGAAATAACATTGCCGATTGATATATATATATATATACACATATATAAACGTTTGAAAATGTGAAACCTTGAGTTGCATTTTTGCACCTTAAAGCCAACTAAGAACACCAACAACATTTGATTGAATATAAGAGTTGTGCTGAGTTGAGCTAGGCGAGCACGACAAATATCTTTCCAAACAATTTTTTCTCAGATGCATGTTTTTCAACATAAGTCAATTTTTAAGATCTTGAGGATTTGTTTAAACATAAAATTTACAAAAATGTACATTTAAAAGAAATTAAAGTTCAAGCCCTATGAGTTTTGATCAAAATATTTATTTTAAGAATTCCTAGTTTTCAAGGTATAAAAATGCGAATGTTAAAGTGGGACACCGTGTATATATACACACATATACACATGTATATATATATACACGGTGTCCCACTTTAACATTCGCATTTTTATACCTTGAAAACTAGGAATTCTTAAAATAAATATTTTGATCAAAACTCATAGGGCTTGAACTTTAATTTCTTTTAAATGTACATTTTTGTAAATTTTATGTTTAAACAAATAATAATGGAACAGGACTTGTATCGACCCTTAGTATTAATATTCAAATATTGTTGATGTTCTTGGTTGGCTTTAGGGTCCAGGAAAAAATGTAACTCAAAGTTTCATATTTTCAAACGTTTCGACTCAGATTGGAGTCCTCATCAGTGAGAATTTAATTCTATAAAAATACAAAAGAAAGAGACTTAAAAAAAAATTGCACGTGTGACCGATGAACATTGTAATAAGAAATGTTATAAAGAATTGCGAGTGTAAAATATAAAACTGGTCTAAATAACTAAATTTGCAAAAAAAAAAAAAAAAATTGAAACTATAACAAACCAAAAAATATCTGTAAAAATACTAGGGGGAGAACATTAAAGGAATTGCACGTGTGACGGATAAACATTGTGGAAAAATGATATAAATGATATATAAATGTGAAAGTGTAAAATTAATCTAAATAAACTAGATTTGCAAAAAAATTGAAAAATGTAACCAAAAAAAAATTTTTTCTATAAAAATACGAAGTGAAGAAACTTAAAGTTTAAGCGTGTGACGGGTAAACATTGTGGTAAAAACGGTCTAGATGAATTGAACATGTAGAAATATAAAATTGGTCTAAATAACCAAATTTACAAGAAAATGAACCTTAGCACAGATTTTTTGAGTAAAAATTACTAAGGGGAGGGACTTAAAAATATAGAACGTGTGACGGATAAAAATTGTGGTAAAGGCCGATATAAACGAATTGTACATGTGATATACTATAAGAAATTGGTCTAAAAACTAAATTTACAGATAATATTAAAAAAAAAATATTAAAAACTGTGCAAGAAAATGTTTTCTAACAAATCCAAAAAAATTTGCACTTGTGACGGATAACCAATGTAAAAAACCAATATAAATCTATTGCACATGTAAAAACTGTAAAACTGTAAAAATTGTTCTTAAAAACTAAATTCAATAAAATAAAAACAAGGACCAAAAATTCTAACAAAATTGTGAACTATCCGAATAAAATATGTCTGACAAAATTGTGAAATATCAAAATAAAATATCACCAAAAAAAAGGAAACTAACATGTTATTTGTTTAAGTAAAAAACGATATTAATGAATTGCACATGTGATATACTATAAAGTTGGTCTAAACTAAAATTTCCAAAAAAAATAAACACTGTACACAAACTTTTTCCTTATAAACATACAAAGAGAAGAGACTTAAAATATTGCACGTGTGACGGATAAAAACTTGTGGAAAACGATATAAATATACCAAAAAACAAGAACTGACCTGTTATATGATTAAGTAGACCGACATTGTTGGTGAAAAAATAATTGGAGTGACACAATCACAAATATCCTTTTTTTTTTTTTCTTTCTTTTATTGCGTCGCGAAAAGGGTGACCACATAATTTTTGTAAAAGTAAACTTATCCCTACGGATTTTTCTTCAAAACTGAGTTGCATTTAGCAACAGACTTGGAAAAATCTTGGTAAAGTAAAGTGGAGGGTGAAGTTTTTTTCTTTGGAGAGTCTCGGTTGAAGGGAAAGGAGAAAAAAAGTGTAAAATATGTCCACAAGATGACCAGGATGCTGTGACAAAAGAGGGGCATTGAAATTTGAGGCGAGTCGTAAACAGTCTGTATATAACTGAAAGAAATTTCTACCACAATCTACCGAAACATGTGACTGGGGGTCTTTTTTCCAGTCGTATTAATTAAGATTGAATTAAATACCTATATCTGGAAATTGTGAAACTTGTAACAGAATTAATTCTATGTTTTTTATGGTTTGGAATGCAGATACAAAGGGTTAAATATTCTGATAAAACGTATATGGTATTATAACACATGTAAAAAATTTAACGTTTTTCGGGTAAAATTGAATTTAGTGTAGTTGTATATAACTGACATTTTTGTTAAAGATTTGTTGAAATTTTATAAAATTACCAACATTGTAAATTCTTTTTAAAAATTGACAAGAGATGTATATTTTTGAACTCGATAAAAAAATATGCATTTTTTGAAGAGGTTAAAGTTAATTGTTTAATAGGGGGAGGTAAAAAACAGATAAGTTTTCTGTGTCTGTTCTCTGATTAACAACCTGAGATTTACTGGCTATATGAGTCATTTCCAGTATCATTCGTTTTTTATAATTTCTGGATCTGTCAACTATGTTTACTGCATTGAAATCGAATTTGTGGTCTTGGCTCCAGGCATGTTTAGTTAATGCAGTCCATTTATCAGGGGGATTGAAGACATCTTTTTTGTGTTCAGTAATCCTGGTTTTTAAAGGACGTTTGGTTGTGCCTATGTAGGATGCCGTGCAACCTGTACAGGGGATGTTATAAACGACGTCAGCGGTATCTAGCTTTGAAATGTGATCTTTTGCTGATTTAAAAAAATTGGACAAGTTATTTTCATTACGCGGGGCAATTTTGATATTAAAGGGTTTGAGAATACCTGAAAGTTTTTCAGAAAGACCTTGTACATATGGTAAGGGAATATATTTAGGGTTTTGACCTGCGGGGTGTAAGTGTGTTGTTTGTGTGTTTGTGTTGCCTTTGGATGGATGGTGTGTGCAGGTATTCTTTTTTTGAAGATGGTTTATTCTGTTTTGTATAACGCGATTGATAAAATTGATCGGGTAATTGTTGTTGAGTAATATGGTTTTTATTTTTTGGATGTTTTCCTTGTGAAAAGTGATATGTGCTAAAGT
The DNA here is from genome assembly GCA_030998225.1 of Diplolepis rosae. Lineage (NCBI taxonomy): Eukaryota > Metazoa > Arthropoda > Insecta > Hymenoptera > Diplolepididae > Diplolepis > Diplolepis rosae. The sequence continues at coordinate 22,837,316 of JAPYXD010000555.1, read as the reverse complement.
GATGCCTCTGTCAACCAGATGGTTGATCACATTAATTTTGTAGCTCAGTGGATGATGTGAATAGAAATTTAGAAGTCGGCCCGAGTAAGTTGGTTTTTGGTACCAGTTAGACTTAATTTTTTCCCCTCTCTGATAATGAGTACATCCAAAAAACAAATTTTTCCATCTGATTCCTCTTCTATTGTAAATTTTATTTTATGGTTGTAGCTGTTAAATGTGTTTAAAATTGTGTCAATTTTGTCAGTCGGTACTGCTGTTATAATGTCATCAACATATCGAAAAAAGAAGGGTAGTTGAAAAGGTAAAGATGCAATACATTTCGTTTCTAAATCATCCATGGCTATATCAGCTGCAATGGGAGAAAGAGGGGAACCCATGGGAAAGCCAGATTTTTGTTTGTATGAGGTGTTTTGAAAGTTAAAAGAGGAGTTAGATGAGCAAATTCTAAGTCCCTTTTCGAATTGGTACCAAGGCATTTTTGCATGTGGCTGAATTTTTGGCCATCTATCTTTGATGCCTTTGATAGCTATGCCAATTTGAACGTTGGTAAAAAGTGATACTGCATCTAACGAAATAATTTTATGGTTTAGTGGGACTTCGATATTTTTCATTTTTTCAATGAAATCGAAACTATTTTTAATTCGTGAGATTGGGGGGGTTATATTATTTGAAATAATGTTGTTGTAGAAAGATGCGAGGTTGTAAGTGGGGCTGCCACAGAAAGAGACAATGGGCCTAAGAGGAAAGTTCATTTTTTGAATCTTTGGTAGACCATAGAATCTGGCTGGAAGTGGGTTGCTTGATTTTAAAGAGTTTGCTGTAATTTCACTAATGTAATTTTTATCTTTCCACAGTTTAATGACGTTGTTAACTTTATTGTGAATAGTGTTTGTGGGGTCTTTTTTCAGTGGTACGTAAGTCTTTTTGTCCGATAACATGAGTGTTGCCTCCTGGATATATTTATTTTTGTCCATGGTAACAGTAGTGTTACCCTTGTCAGCTTTCGTGACTAATATGTGGGGATTGTTTTTCAGGAAAGTTTTTGTGCATTTTGAATTGTGTATGACCTGTTTTTGAAAAAAATTAAGGGAGTTTTGTTTTTGGTTAGAGAAAGTTTTTAAACAGTTAACAAATTTTAATCTTGCTTCGTTTTTGTCACATTCTTGGATTTTATGGATGTTTGATTCAAAATCTGCAATTAAATGCTTCGTAGGAAGTTTACTAAGGGGAAAGGGGATACCAAAGTTTTTTCCAAGACTAAGTGTTTTTGCTACTGTGGTAGGAATTTGTGTGTCACTTAAATTAATAAACCAAGAGTCAGTAAGGTTATCATGAGGATCAACATTGTCAGCTCCCGAGAAGGTTCTACTCATACCAATGAGACGCTCAAATTTAGATTTACAACTGCTCTTGTGCCTAAAGCCAACCAAGAACATCAACAATATTTGAATGTTTAAACAAATCCTCAAGATCTTAAAAATTGACTTATGTTGAAAAACATGCATCTGAGAAAAAATTGTTTGGAAAGATATTTGTCGTGCTCGCCTAGCTCAACTCAGCACAACTCTTATTTTCAATCAAATATTGTTGGTGTTCTTAGTTGGCTTAAAGGTGCAAAAATTCAACTCAAGGTTTCACATTTTCAAACGTTTCCACTCTGATTGGAGTTCAGGTCAGTGGGAATATGTTTATATAAAAATACAAACGGAAAAAACCTAAAAAAATTGTCCATATCACGGATGAACATTGCAGTAATGAAACGCTATGAATGAATTGCACGTGTAAAACTATAAAATTGCTCTAAATAACTGAATTCACAAATAAAACTGTACACTGTTTAGAATGTAATTAATTTCAATAGACCTTAATATACAGGTGTTAAATCGGAATTAATACTTTTGTAAATTACGAAAAATTTATTACAGATTTATGTGGAATTTAATAACCTTTCAATCAAAATAGAATTGGTCTAAATTACTGAATGCACAAATGAAAAATATACATTGTTAAAAATATAATTGATTTCAATATACCTTATTATACAGATGGTTAATCGAAATTGATACTTTTTGTAAATTATAAACAAATTACTATCCATTCATGTTAAATTTAATTTTGATTTACCACTTGTATATTAAAGTCAATTGAAACTAATTATGTTTTTAACAATGTACTGTTTTTATTTGTGCACTCAGTTATTTAGACCAATTTTATTTTTATTAAAAGGTTATTAAATTTCTCATAAATGTATGGTAATTTCATCATAATTTACAAAAAGTATCAATTTCGATTTACCACCTGTATAATAAGGTCTATTGAAATTAATTATATTTTTAACAATGTATAGTTTTTATTTGTGCATTCAGTAATTTAGACCAATTCTATTTTGATTGAAAAGTTATAAAATTCAGTTATTTAGAGAAATTTTATAGTTTTACACGTGCAATTTATTCATAGCGTTTCATTACTGCAATGTTCACCCGTCATATGGGCAATTTTTTTTAGGTTTCTTCCGTTTGTATTTGTAAGTTGTGCTAGGCGAGCAAAATAAATGTCTTCCTGAACAATTTTCTCTCAGATGCATATTTTTAAAAATAAGCCCATTTTTAAAAACTTGGGGATTTGTTTGAACATAAAATTTTTAAAAATGTGAATTAAAAAGAAATGAAAGTTATCATTCCAAATAGCTATTATAATTTTTTAATCAAATAAAGAACTGATTGATCATAAAAAATATTACAAATGATCTGGATATTGATAAGTGAAAATAAATTATAATTATAATTATATAATTATAATTTAACCAGTCATACCACTTCATCGAATTTCAGATTAAATAACGATTAACTTAAATATTAACTGAGTGCCGGAATTATAAGTAAATTCACGGTTTACTTCATAATACGCGAATATATATTTCTTGAAACTTGGGATCTATTATGTTTAGGTTCATTGCCTTCTATAGTATTACAATGTCACTTTATTTGTCTACGAAGGACTTTGTATCAGAAATTTCTTAGATATCCCTCTCTTTCGCAAATATAAGATTTTAATCATTAGAAGTGCCACATTCCCTCAGCCCTAGCTAGTTTGCTTCTAGATTCTACAGATATTCTATAGATTCCAAAGCGAACAAGCTCTCGCGAGTGAAAAATAGTGTTGTGGTCTGTGATAAATATTGATTAATAATTAATAAAAATAAGAGTGATCATGAACGCTGAAAACGTGGTAAGTGAATTTACTAATTGTTTTATTATTAATTGTTTTCTTTTGTTAAATTGTATTTGTTAATTGTCCTGCCGAGGATTTATAGGTCTCATTTAGGCAAATAATTTTTCATCTCAAAGTTTTTGCGCATGCCACATTATATCCAGGAAGTTAACACCACCATTTTGTTTTTTCAAAAAATCAAAAGCTATGTGATATGTTGTGCTATGTTCGTGCTGAATTGTGCTGTAAACGATTTTTGAAAAAAATAAAAATTAGTGCTAAAATTTAAAAAAAAAACGATTTTTTTACCAGCACAGCCATTTTGTATTTTTGAAAAAACAAAAAATGTGCTGAGTTGTGCTAGATGAGCGCAATAAATCTCTTCCTCAACAATTTATCCACTAGTCCACTCTGAAAAAATTTCGGTGCACCGGTTGCACCACCTACAGTACACCGGCTGTACTGCATATTCGGAACAACCGTTGCACAGATTTCGGGCGTAAAGATGCGCGAAAGTAAGGGGCAAATGTTGTCCCTTATGTGCGGTACAGCTCGTGCGCCGAAACTGAGTCAATAGTCGCACCATGTAAAGGTGGAATTTACTATACATTCAAAAAATTTACAGTTTTCAATTATTAACAAATTTGAACTTTTTTTACTATTAGAATTTATTAAATTGTTAGAAAACTTACTAAGTGTTATTTCTGTTTTCTTAACTTTAGTCTTAGTCTTAGAAAAATCCTTTTTTCTCAGTTTCCGACATTTAGATGTACTTTGGAACAATTTTATTTGCATGTTGAGTAAATACAAAACATATAACTAGTTTATTATAAGCTTCAATATATGCACAATAATAATGAATCTACTAATGTGCCATCTATTTCTTAAACCTCTTCACATGCAATGAAGTGGTTAAGTCACTATTTTTGCTTAAGGAATTTATAGGTTACATATAATAAACATATTTACAAAGCTTTCAATCAAGTTAAAATTTTACACTTGCGGTCAAATACTCCTTTCAACTCCTCAAAATGTTTTTTTTTTGTATAAAAATATCCATCACTATATCATTATTATAGGAACTATAAGAACAACGCGTTCTCTCATCACTGATGTACCATGGTTCCCGAAATCAAAGATAACGTTTGCACTATGCAGTTCGGAAAGCGTTTGTGCCGATCGAGTGCACCTGATGTGCGGAAACGGGACATCAGCTGCCCCGAACTGAGGTATAACATTTACCACGGCGTTTGGCGCTGCTGTTGTCCCTATAGGTGCAACCGGTGCACCGAAATTTTTTCAGTGCAGAGTGGCGTACTTCGCATTTTGTCAAATAGTGGATAACCACTAGAAAAAAGTGAGTTTCCACTATTTTGGACTTAGAAAGTAGGAAGTTATTAATTTTATCCTAATAGATTGAAGTTGTATCGCATGCGCAGAAAATATTAGCAATTTAAGCTGTCTTCAATTGTCGATGACATGCTCTCTAAATCTAAATCAGTCAAATTTTCACTGATTGAATCAGTGATTTGCCTTTTCACTGATTCATCAGTGAAAAAATATTTTTCACTGTCAAATCAGTCAATTTTCACTGAAATAATCAGTGAAATTTGACTGATTTACAGTAAACTCTTTTTAGCTATTTGAATCAGTCAAATTTCACTGATAATCTGTAGATTTTGACTGATTCAAATTTAGAGAGAGTGACTGCAATAAGAATTGTCATTCCCATTCCATCTGAATCTTTCGTTACTTTTAAGGTATAAAAACTATAGTCAATTCAGTGAAAAAAATGAATTTTTCTCATCTAACACTTTTATGACAAATCCTGTTTTATTCTAAGAGTTTATACAATCTATTTCAAAGTTTCACATAATCTAGTTATATAGATTCTGTAAGTTAGATAAATTCTCGATTTATAATTGTTTCTCGATTCATTTATAAATACTTATTTCTTTTTCACTTAAGTTTTTTAAATGAAATTGATTTCATGAAAATTAAAACACCAAGTCTTGATAAGTGTATTACATAAAATTTGAAAAATCTACACAGGATTTAGATTTCACATAAGTTTCTTAGGCAAAATAATAATTTGGAATTCGCAATTGTAAAATTCATATTTTGAAAATATATAACACAGAAAATAAAAAAACCATCTTTTCAATGTTTTTACACAAGATAATTTTTGATAATAATGCAATTCTTTAATGTACATTTCAAACTTTAGTTTCATTAAACTTCATACGTAATTATAATAAAAATGTATACTAAATATTAATTAATAATTATATTATATTATATCATGTATATATATACATATTATAACTACGTATGAAGTTTAATGAAACTAAAGTTTGAAATGTACATTAAAGAATTGCATTATTATCAAAAATTATCTTGTGTAAAAACATTGAAAAGATGGTTTTTTTATTTTCTGTGTTATATATTTTTAAAATATGAATTTTACAATTGCAAATTCCAAATTATTATGGTGCCTAAGAAACTTATGTGAAATCTAAATCTTGTGTAGATTTTTCAAATTTTATGTAATACACTTATCAAGACTTGGTGTTTGGATTGTGATTGGATGTCTAAACAAATTTTGCAATTGACAAAAATGTATTTATTTTGAAAAGAATGCGTCTGAAAGATAATTGTTGAGGAAGTCTTTTACTGTGCTCGCCTAGCACAATTCAGCACAACTTTTATTTTTTCGAAAAAACAAAATGTCGGTGCTTGTAAACAAATCGTTTTTTCAAAATTATGGCCCCAATTTCCATTTTTTTCAAAAATCTTTTGAGGCACAATTCAGCAAAAACCTAACACAACTCAGCACAACTTTTGTTTTTTCAAAAAAACTAAAAATTGTTTAAACAATTAAATTGCTTATATCTGTAGTTAATTAACAAAATAAAAATTATAAAAATATTGATTTAAAAACCTAACGTAATAAGCTGAAAAATGAAACAGACCCGAAATCGATTTGATTATTTTAACCGGTGATAATTAATTTTAAACACAAGAGAAAAAAAAAGGCGAGACGAAGCTGAGGCGCGTATTCTATTTTATGTGACTCCGGTGCGTATACGAGTTTTTATGCGTACACTTGAATCTAATCTAGTATTGTAGTTGTTTGCGGCGCTAGTCATTACACTTGATATGTCACGACTAGTCCCGGCCATTTTGATTTTATCGATCTTGTGTAGTAGTAATAGATTTTAGTAGACGCATGCGCAGTTCAAATGTGCAAGACTTTGCAAGTAAGACGCTAACGCTGTACGAAGAAGAAGAAGAATAAGAAGAAGGATTGAGCTTCGTTTCATGGCTATGGGCGCATGCGCAGTTCAATTTTTACATTTCATTCATTTGTAGCGCAATGTACTACATTGCGCTACTGTTAACCGTAGCGAAAAAACGAGTTTGCGCGCCGGTGGCACATAAAATATTTTGCGAATTTTTTTTGCTGCGAAAAATCGAAATTTTTACATGCATTGTGAACAAATAGTTTATTGTGATTATTCGCATGTCGAAATGGTGCTGCTAAAAATATCTTTGGTGCGGAAGTGAATATTACATAAAAAATTATTTAAAAAAATTTTTTGTACATGTGTTTATGTCTGTCCTAAACATACAAGTGTGTAAACATAAATTCTTTGGTGCACAGTTGAATTGAAAGAACTTGAATTTAGGCTATAAGGCTATTTTTGAACTATTTTACCTAATAACTATTTTAAAACTATCTTTGAGAGTTGAACAGGTATTTTTGTTTTTTGAACTACTTTACCTAATAACTATTTTAAAACTATCTTTGAGAGTTGAACTGGTATTTTTGTTTGACCTATTATTGAAATTAACTAAAGAAAAAAAATTCTTTAGTGCAAAGCTGAATTGAAAAAGCTTGATTTAGGACATTATTTTTGGGATATTTTACATAAAAACTATTTTAAAACTATTTTGAAAATTTCACAGGTATTTTTGTTTGACCTGACCTTGAAATTAACTAAAAAAATTCTTTGGTTCAAAAATAGCCTTATGGCCTAAATTCAAGTTCTTTCAATTCAGCTGTGCACCAAAGAATTTATGTTCACACACTTGTATGTTTAGGACAGGCAAAAACACATGTACAAAAAATGTTTAAAATAGTTTTTAAAATAATTTTTTATGTAATATTCACTTTCAAACCAAAGAATTTATTGTAAATTTGGGTTTTTCTTTTCAAACATAAGTATATATGTCATGTTTTTTTTAATGATTCCTTGTTAACTATAAGATATGCAGTAAATTTATTTAAAATTGGTCCAATATGTCAATTCCAAGTTGTTTCGAGATAGTTTTACACCTGAGAAATCATTAAGGCACATTCTTTGTTTTGGTCGATTATCCAAACCTTCCACCTCACTTACAGATTTAATTCAATACATTAAGTACTCGTTTTTTGTATTATTTGTTTAAGTACCATTGTTATTACTATAAATGGGAAATTATCGCCTTCCTTTTGCATTTTTTAGATTTAAAGAAATATCACTGATGATGGCTCCGATCAGAGCAGAAACGTTTGATTAAATTGAGTTAATCATTTTATGGACCCTAAAGCCAATTTTTCCAACAACATACCATTCTATTGCTTTTAAATATTGAAAATAAAAAATTCCACTCTTTATCAAAAATAAGTGAGATACGGAATAAGCGCTGAAATTCAAAATTGTTTGCCTAATTAAATTCTGCGATTGTTTTTCCTTATTGAGATATTTAGAAAAAAATACATTTTTCAGCAAGAGCCTGGGACCTCTGGTATACAAAATGAGGAGGGAGAAGTTGAAGCCAGAAATACTAATGGAATGCCGCTACAAAATCTGCAGCTGCAGTTTCAGCAGCCGCCCCCCGAAATGCTGGCCAGTGAGCAGTCGGCCAATGAGACGTTGCTGCATCAATTTATGAGCCAGATGCAACAGCAAGTGCAGGAGCTGCAGATGAAGATGAACTTGCTGTTGCAAAAACCTGATGTGTTGGCCCAGCAGCCGCCTCCGAAGACGACCCCGCCACAACAGCCACCGCAGGATACGACCCCGCCACCGCACGGCGGGGACCGGAAAGGTCCAAAACGTAGAGATGGCGGAAATAATGCAGGCACCAGTTCCAACCGTAAAAAAACATATCATTGGTGTTATTATTTGTGTATACACTGAGAAAAAAATGCTATTGAATCTATAGAATTTCTACCAAACGCATATATATTATTAATTCAAAAAAATATACCAATAAAGCTGATACATATGCTACAAATTCTATAACATATTGCTTTGAATCAATGATATACATCCTTTTGGCAGAAATGATATAAATTCAATAGCATTTTTTCCTCAGTGCAGTATTAGGCTCAGACGCCGAGTGTAATAATTTTTTTACTCTCTAAACCTGAATCATCGAGATTCTCACTGAATTATAATCAGTGACCTACTCTCGGCGAGGCAAACAGCGAATTGTCACTGAAAACCAGTAGAAAATCATTTGTTGCCCCGCCAGAAGTGGGTCACTGATTTTAATTCAGCGTGAACGTCACTGATTCAGGTGTAGAAAAAAAACCATGTGCAACACGGAAAAACATTTATTTTACTCATGTAATTGTAGACCTCGCTTTCCTCGGGCATCAAACTTCACACTCGCAAAATAAATTTTTTTTTCTCTAGTTGCACAATGTACTATTCCAGTAGCACAATATACTATTTCCAATTCTTAATATATACACAAAGTGGACACGAATGTGTAGTAGAATAGGCTATGAGTGCGAGAAGGACAAACTTAGGCCAAAACATATTGCTGTCATACTCGCACTCATAGCTTTATTCTGCATCCCACTCGTGGCCACCCTGTATGTATTGCATTATTAAGTGTACCGACCTTTAAAATCAAAATTTTTCGATATTTCGCAGATCGGAAAACGAGGCGCGGGACGGTAGCGGGCAGAATCGAGCGCAACCGCAAGGAGAGACAGAGGCGACACGCTCAAAATGTGGGTGCTGCCATGGCAACCTTCTTTCAAGAATATGAGAACGCTAGGAGATGGCTAAGAAATAACTACAGAAGTAGAAATTGGCGTAAATAATAAAAAATTCAATTTTTTATCTTTTACGACAATTTCTACTTTCTGTTAGGAAACACCTGATAAAAAATGTGGCGGTTCAAATTTGTAGATCTTTTTGGAATAAATGTTTTTGTATGATAATGTTTTGTCGTATCTCGTATAATTTAAGTGGAAAATGGAAATTAGATATTTACTTTTTTAAAGTTTTAAGATACTGTATTTTCCTTAATTTTGGTATAAGTATCAGAATTCGTGAAATCACCATGGAAAAAAATCACTGTCTTTATTTTTTACTTAAATGTTGATAATTCTGTTCTATTTTACCATAATAATAACTTGACCAAACAAAAAGTTTAAAAAATTTTTGTCGTCAAAGTTTTTATACAATTAAATTTTTTGTGACTTTTATAACAAAACCTTGCCTTTCTTGAACAAATAAACCTATCCTCATGAAATCTTGGCATATCACAGTTAATTGAATCAACTTTAGTTTATTGTAGAAGAACTTCCAACAAAATTATTTTTTCATAAATATTTCTTAAATTTTCAGTAAACAACTAATATTTTATTGTGTTCTGGGCCTTTTAAAGAACTGAAAAAAATATTATAATACAAAAAAACCCCAAAGAATGTAAATTCATCGACAAAACTTGGGAGCCGCAATTATTTTAGAAATTATAACCAAAGGAATGTTGCGCGGCACGGTTTTCTGAAATGTTGTGGAGTGCGCGTTTGCACATGCGCTGTTATGAAACTCCTTTTTGAAATTTGAGGATTATATAATAAAGAAAATATTGACACATATTGTATTTTCCTTCATTTCTCTACATTATTCAAAAGTAATTACTGCAAGGGATGTCATTAGTGATAGACTAATTTGGGAAAATCCCGTTAATGATTATTCACCATTTTTGTTAACTTCCAAACAGTTTATCACGATTATTGAGACAATGAGGTTATGTATTTTTGAATCGTAGAAGTGAAATATTTTGCTTTCCATTTTTCCTAAGTGAATTATCATTAGAAATACCCTAGCCAAAAGCATGCTGTACCCCTCTAAATGTGGATAAACACAATTGTGTATATACACTACCGTCGGAAATTGTGCGCACGGTGCTTGTGGTCGCTATTAAAAATCACTGCTGACTTTGAACCACGATATCTTGGTGAAAAAAAGAGATAGGGCATTTTTAAAAATACAGTTGAAAAGCTTATGAAATTCCACGTGTAGTGATGATCAATAAATATTTTTTGACTTTCTGAAAATAATACAGCACGTGAGGAGTTAAAAAAAAAATTCAAGATTTATTCAAATTCTCTACCTCAACTTCAACTTTTTGCATGACCTAGGAAAATTTTTTTCAAAATCTGAAAATTATACGACATAAAGTCTAAAATCTTATCTTTAATTTAAGCCAAGAAAACTTAAAAAATATTCATGGGTACCCGAGATACGATTAAAAATGTTCAATCGTATCTAAGTTGAAGTTTAATCGACGATCACGATTCTCGGACGGTTTGTTGCTCGCCTCCTTCGTTGAGGCAGGACCGAAATGGCCACGCACAAAGGTGGCGCTTAAGTGGAGCCCTCTTATATGTTCTTTGATACAAGAACGTGTTTCCTTTATTTCCTTTCCTTTCATTCTTAGTTAATATTAACAATCAGTATTAAAATTTTTATTAATGTTCTAGTTTATAAGAATTTTAAGAAATAAAAAATGTTTGCATATCATTGTTCTATTCGTTAATACGGGAATAATATTGGATTCAAATAATTGTTAATAATCACAAATAAAAATAAATATTTTTTGAAATTTAGAATAATTAGAAATAAAAATTACTAATGAACAGAATCAAAAATACATATAAGAGGGCTCCACTTAAGCGCCACCTTTGTGCGTGGCCATTTCGGTCCTGCTTCAACGAAGGAGGCGAGCAACAAACCGTCCGAGAATCGTGATCGTCGATTAAACTTCAACTTAGATACGATTGAACATTTTTAATCGTATCTCGGGTACCCATGAATATTTTTTAAGTTTTCTTGGCTTAAATTAAAGATAAGATTTTAGACTTTATGTCGTATAATTTTCAGATTTTGAAAAAAATTTTCCTAGGTCATGCAAAAAGTTGAAGTTGAGGTAGAGAATTTGAATAAATCTTGAATTTTTTTTTTAACTCCTCACGTGCTGTATTATTTTCAGAAAGTCAAAAAATATTTATTGATCATCACTACACGTGGAATTTCATAAGCTTTTCAACTGTATTTTTAAAAATGCCCTATCTCTTTTTTTCACCAAGATATCGTGGTTCAAAGTCAGCAGTGATTTTTAATAGCGATCACAAGCACCGTGCGCACAATTTCCGACGGTAGTGTACATTTTATTCTGAAATTAAAATTCATAAAACTATGGTACTTCCAAGTATTTGAATAATTTTTGCAAATCTCATTTTCAACAGTTCCAAGAGTCCTGTTGAGAGTTCTGTATTCAACTTAAATACTTCTACAAATAAGTCTAAACACATTTTGTTCTAAAATCGAAGTTCAAGAAACTATGACACTTCACACTTTTCAAAAATCTCGGCTTTGAGAGTTTCAAGAGTTCTGTTTAGAGTTCTCTATTTCAGAAATCGTTAATAAACTTCTCATTGGAAGTTTTTTCAACTCTAAAGTTTCCTGGATACTTTTTCTCGGCGAACTAAAAAAACATGTTTACCGACCGGGCTCAATTTGCTATTCAATATTGTATTAGTAGACAAAAGGGGATTTTCAGGTTTTTGATGACATTGCCGACATCACTAGACCTAGAGTGACCATAATTGATTTTCGAAAAATAGGACAAAAAGATTTGAAAAATGAGGACAAAGTAGGACAGAAAAGTTTGAAAAGGAGGACAAAGTAGGATAGAAAAGTTTGAAAAGCGGACAAAGTAGGACAGAAAAGTTTGAAAATGAGGACAAGATAGGACAGAAAAGTGACTATTTTATTAAATTTTATCAACGCTTAACATCTTATATTTTTATTTTTGAACCCTGTTGCATTTTAATTAATAATCTATTGAGTTGAAAGATTATTTTTGAGTTGTTGAGGCTTGCCAATCTACGAAGAAATCGTTAGATGGCATTGAATTATAAAAGTTTGTACAAGAAAAAATCCAAAAGTTGATTAAAAAATAAAAATTTATCTTTTGCAAAATCCGGGCAAAAACCCGGACAATGTCAAAAATCCTGTAGGACAACTCACACAAGCCCTAAAATGAGGGCATGTCCGGGGAAATTCGGACGGATGGTCACCCTAAATAGACCATACATTGCCTGCATGCCAAATTTCAATCAACTTAAACATTTGTCCAACTTAGGACGATTTATATTTTGAATACTCATTTAATATCAGGTTCAAAACTGTTCAGTTTTTGATTCTTAATTTTGAAAACAATTATGTGACAAAAACTGTTCCGTCTCAGCATTCTCTACGTGCGTATATTTTTGAAGCATTAATTTTAAGACTTTTAAAATTTCAAGTTAATAATTTCTCGTAAATGAGATTTTGAAATTTTTTTGAATACTGTTACGTCCCGCGACTCTACCACCTAGAGTGATAAACAAATTAAGGAACCAATGAAGGGATCAAGGCAACATTATCACGTCCTTGATTATATCGACAAAACAGCAAGATCTAACAAGAAATAAGAAGATCGTTAAAATCGAAAGGCAAATCTCAATAGATATATTTGGCTGTGACATTAACGCCAAGTAATAAATTTCATCGGAACGTGACTCATCGGTGAAGGCAACTCATTCGACTTTAAGCTTCAACACCAAAATATAGAAAAGATCGTACACCTTGTTTTTACTTCCACAGTAGTTGACCTTGTCGTTAGAATCGAATAACAGATAAAATAGACTTGATATATTTGACTATGACACTAATTCCAGGTAATAAATTTCATCGAAGCATAAGTGATCAGAGAAGGCAACTCATCCGATCTTAAAATACCAAATATGGAAAAGATGATACACCTTGTTTTTACTTCCACAGTAGTTGACCTTTTCGTTAGAATCGAATAACAGATAAAATAGATTGCGACATTAGTGCCAGGTAATGAATTTCATTGGAGCACGAGTCATCAGAGAGGGCAACTCATCCGATCTTAATACCAAATATGGAAAAGGTGGTACACCTTGTTTTTTCTCCCACCATAAGCAACCTTGCAAAAGTTCTATAAAAGGCAAAAATCCCAAGAGAAGTCAGTCCAGTACCATCATCTCTACACGGCGAGTTCAGTTCAGTCACTTAGTCGACATCCGATTTCTACAATTTAACCAACGCGAGTTCAGTCACTTAGTCGACATCCAATTTCTACAATGTAACCAACGCGAGCTCAGTTCAGTCACTTAGTCGACATCCAATTTCTACAATGTAACCAACGCGAGCTCAGTTCAGTCACTTAGTCGACATCCAATTTCTACAATGTAACCAACGTGAGTTCAGTCACTTAGTCGACATCCAATTTCTACAATGTAACCAACGTGAGTTCAGTCACTTAGTCGACATCCAATTTCTACAATGTAACCAACGTGAGTTCAGTCAATCAGTCGACATCCGATTTTCACAATGTAACCAACGCGAGTCCAGTCCAGTACCATCATCTCTACACGGCGAGTTCAGTTCAGTCTAGTCCAGTTTCATTATCTCTACGCTACGAGTTCAGTCCAGCCTCATCAGATTTTACCGCTACTCAGACGAATTCTTACTCGACGCTGAGTTCAATGACATTAGAAAGTGAAGGGGAATCACCTTCCAAAATTCTCTCTAAAACTAGGATCAAGAATAGACTAGACCAACCGTCTCAACTGCGAATTTCCCATCAAACAAGTACTATCTCTGTTGGAATCATCGACAACCTCAATCTCTACCTTGTGGAATTTCCCTCACCGCTGTAGCTTAGTAAATTTGCTGAGAGTGTATTTTCTTCTTGTTATAATTTTATGAATACTCGTTGTATGCCTATTCTATAAGTAGGGAACCCAAGTCTTGATCACGTCTGGCCCATAGAAGGTAGTAATAGACCCAAGAGACAATAAAGTAATCGGCCGTCTCCAAGTTGCAATGGTCGGTCATTGTTACCTGATGTACCATCGCCGAATGAGACCCTTTTGGTCATTTTCCGATGTTGCCAAAATGTTTCATGTTCTTATTACTGTAAATATTTTTGATGGCAACATAGCAATGTACTCGATGTACTTTAAGAACTAAGGGACGAACGACAGTATGTTGGAAGGCACTCGGACTACTCAGATCAAGGGTCTCGCTATACCTTTGATCTCGCGACACATCTCTGTATTAAATTCTTCATGTCAAATTAGTAAATATATTAAGTGTGTGTATTTAAATAAACAGTGAACAATTATTTCAACCCTGAACATAAACACAAAATACAAAATCCTGTCGTATTAAAAAGGCAATTATTTTTTGTATTTAAACAATCTCAAAGATTACTATACAACGAAGACTCAACTGACCACCTTCGCTCTACTGGACTCAATAAATCATCAGGCAATTTTCAATCGGGGTAATCACAAAGGTACATCTAAATTTCAATTCGATTTCCAATTCCATGATGCTTATTCGTTTCTCAATTTGATTGTCAATAAACATACTTATTATCAATAACCATTCTCAATCACTGACTTCTCCTCATCCCTTAGAGAGGATCCTTTTCGATCCTTACATAAAACGAGGAATCTTTTAAGAAGAGAAATGTTACGTTTCTGACGTAACAATACTCTAAAGTACCAAAGTTTTAGGAATTTTAATTTTGGAATAAAATGTATTTGGACTTATTTTTAGAACTAATTGAGAAGAATCCAGAACTCTTGGAACTCTGAGAAACGAGTTTTCATTTGGAAAATATTAATCTCTATTGGAAAATGTTATGAGAGTTTATTGTAGTACTCGCCTAGCACGACTCAGCACAACTTTTCTTATTTCGAAACTGGCATTTTTGAAAATTATATGTTTAAACAAATTTTGAATTTGACAAAAATGTATTTATTTTGAAAGGGATGCGTCTGAAAGAATATTGATGAGTAAGAGATCTATTGTGCTCTCCTAGCACAACACAGCACAACTTTTGTTTTTTCGAAATTCGCATTTTTGAAAATTATATGTTTAAACAAATTTCGAAATTGACAAATATGTATTTATTATGAAAGAGATGCGTCTGAGAGATAATGTATACGGAAGATATTTATTGTGCTCGTCCAGCACAATTCAGCACAACTTTTATTTTTTCGAAAAAACAAAATGGCGGTGCTTGTAAAAAAAAAATTTTTTTTTAATTTTAGCCCTAATTTTCATTTTTTTTTTCAAAAATCGTTTGCAGCACAATTCAGCACAACTTTCGTTTTTTTGAAATAACAAAATGGTGGTGCTAACTTCCTGGACATCGTTCAAAACTGTAGATGAATAAATAAATCCATCCTTAGAGGTCACACACACACATCACCTGCACTCGAGCACAGACGACCCCTCAATTCTGGTACAGGTGATTACTTAATATGGTGCTATTTTGCCGTAAAAGCATTATATGTATAACCATATATATATAAATGTGCTTCTAGTTCTAGTTGTTTAAACAAGCCAAATTGTTGTTAAATTGTTAAATTCTGGTATGGGTGATAACTTGTTTAAATGTTATTTTAACGTTTGGTTACGTCAACTTAACGTTAATTCAGCGAAACCCATTGTTTTTTTTTAAAATAACGGAGCATAAATTCAGCAATGGGGTATTTCGAAAGCCCTAAATGAGCCTTATATTCTGGTATAGGTGATAACTTGTTTAACTGTTACTTTCACGTGTGGTTACGTCAACTTAACGTTAAGTCAGCGAAACCCATTGTTCTTTTAAAAAATAACGGAGCATTAAATTCAGCAATATGGTATTAAATTAGCCTTAAATGAGCCTTAAATTCTAAATCATTGCGCATAAATGATTAATCAGAATATACTCAGTTTTCATAATTTTTTACTTTATTACTTTCCCAAAACAGTATGTTTACTTCAAATTCAATACTTCTGATTACTTTTTTATTAAAATTATAGCCACTTTATTGGCATTCCACAATTCGCGTTCTCATATGTGACATTACACTCATATGATGTGTTTCGCGAAAAAACTCTATTTTGTTACAGTTTTACTGTATCGCAAGTTTAGTTATTTAGTCCAATTTTATATTTTCACACCTGCAATTCTTTTATATCACTTTTTTACTACAATGTTTATCCGTCACACGGGCAATTTTTAAGATTCCTCCTTTGTATTTTTTATAGAAATAAATTCTCACTGATGAGGACTCCAACCTGAGTCGAAACGTTTGAAAATATGAAACCTTGAGTTCACATTTTTTCTGGACCCTAAAGCCAACTAAGTACACCAAAAATATTCAAGATTTCAAAAAATTGTTTTCAGTGTGGAGAAATTCCTTAAAATCCTTAATCTTCAGAGTCTATTCCAAAAAAAAAAATCAATTGTAAATTTTGTCATAAAATAGAAAATTACTAGACGGTTTCATGGAATTTTTAAAAATACAAGTAGAAATACAGTTTTCCGACAAAAAAGTGGAATAATCTCTGAAATTATATGCAAATTTTCCAAATTAGGTTTCAGTGTAAAGTTGGGATATTTCTTTTTATTTGTCACCGTTTTTTGAGTTTTTTTATATTTTAGGCATGAAAAACATTTTTTATAGAATTTTAAACGACACGATAACTCCGAAAAATACTCTATTTACTAGTGCTTTTAAATTTCTGCATTATTATTAATAATTGTTAAATTAATGATTAACGATTTGATCATTGATTTAATAATAATGAAGAAATTATAATTAAATTTCACTTAGATATAATAAAATTGAAATCGAAGAATTTATGATCTTGCACCAGCAATGCGAATAAAAATGGAAATAGTCTATAAAAAATATAAAATTGATTAAAAACAACTTAATTTGATATGCATTGAAATTATAATTTAATTTTAAAGTATGGGATTGGAATAAAAAACTTGTCAAGACAACTTATCTGGCAGATATTTCCGTGGTCTGTGCTAATTCGTTTTTATACATAATGTTATAATCAGCGATAATGACTTCAAATGAAAGAAAGAGAATTCCTTTTCCACACGTATCAACAAAAAAAGCTGATCTTTATTTTTCACTGTGAAATATTTCAATTCAAAAAGATTTTTACATTGTGTTTGCTTTAAATCCGACAGTTTTATTTTAATAAGCGTAAATAAATAATTTAATATATTCAAATTAAACATTTCCTATAATAGCACATTAGAAACAAACCTGATGTTCTGATAAAAATAGTATAAATAATAAAATGCCAAAGATAAACTTTTTCAATCGTAGATTTTTCTATAAAATTTACAATTTTTCTTTTCAATATTTTTCACTCGATCATATTATATAAATTTCCCAGAGATACCTCCAAAATCATTAGTGAAGTTGTATTTTAATATTCTTAGCCAATTTACTTATCTATATAAAAGATATTGGGCTGAAGTTTGTGACGTCTCGTGTGACGAATTTTTTATTCTTTTTTTTCCTCGTATGATCTTCAAAACGATCAAAAACATGCAGAATAGAGATTTTCAATAAAAATATTTTTTATTGCAAAAAAAAAAAATTTTGAACTTTGACCCAGGTAAGCCATTTATGGACAAACTCGTTAAATTATCTCGAAAACTAAAAAAGAAACAAATATAGGGACTTCAGTTTACGATTGTAGTCACATAGTGCTACACGAAAAAAAATATAAATTAAAAATTGAATTTGCGGAGTGAAAACAAAACTACCAAAGTGGCTTTGGTCAAACTTTGCTAATTTTGGTTTCGCTCCGCAATCTCAGCTTTTAATTCATATTTTTTTCGTATAACACTATGTGACTACAATCAAAAACTGAAGTCCCTATATTTGTCTCTTTTTTAGTTTTCGAGATAATTTGATGAGTTTGTCCATAAATGGCTTTGCTGGGTGAAAGTTCAAATTTTTTTTTTTTTAATAAAACATGTTGTTTTTATTGAAAATCACTATTCTGCTTGTTTTTGATCATTTTGAAGATCATAAGAGGAAAAAAAAGAAAGAAAAAAAATCGCCACACGAGACGTCACAAACTTCAGCCCAATATAAAAGATGAATAAGATAAAAATAATTCAATCAGGATGTAATTTCTTATTTTTTACACAAAAACAATTTCCTAGTAACCAAGCGAAGTTTTCCAATAAACGTTTCCAAGAAACATGAATAAAGATAATTTAAAAGTGATACGATGCTATGAAAGTTTTTCTGAAATTAAATTCACTGGGTAAATCTTCTACATGTTTATCTGCCTCAATCACTTCCTCTTTTTCTGAAAGCGTGAGAAAGCTGGAAAAAGCAACGGCGCGAATGACTATTAATTTTTCCTGGCATTTGGCCGAAGTACATTGCCATCAGTGTGCATTAACGGGAAAGATCGGACATTGGTTTGAATCGAGCTAGTCCACCCTTCAAGATTGATAGTTTAGAATTCAACCGGTAGATACGTAATGGATAGCCCGTGTCCGAATTTACCAATACCTGAACTGGATTCCTCCTAATGGAATCCTCGATTGTACACCTTATCAATGCTTTGAGTGGCGTATCTCTCTTCAACATGCAAACTTTACCTCAATAGGCAGAAAAAAAGCAGCTCTCATCTAAGACAACTTATTTTCTCGGTACATTTTTACCAAATTGCCTTATTTAAGGGGGGAGATACCTCTACACTGAGAAAAAAATGTATCCAACAAAACCTTTTTTGTTGTCCTGAAAAAATATTTTGTTGTCACAACAAAACATTTTGTTTGAGTAACAAAATTTGATCGGTATAGCAAAATGTTTTGTTGGCACAGCAAAAGAATTTTGGTAGCTAAATACTAACAAAATATTTTTGTTGATTTGACAAAACTGTTTTCTCAGTGTAGAACCCTTAAAAAAAGCAGTTTTTTTCAATTTTATTCTGGGAGAATGAAAACGAAGCAAGTCCGGATTTTTTGCATATATTAGAAGGCATTATTTAACTTCAAAAAAACAATTTTTTCATGATAGAAAAATACAAAATGGCGGAAATATGACGGATCCCGTCGATACACTGAGAAAACAGTTTGGTAGTGCCAACAAAAATTTGGTTGTCGCAACAAAATAATTTGTTTGATATACAGCTGACAAAATGTTTTGTTGGACCAACCAAATTTTTTTGTTGAATTTTTAGTTTCATTCAACCAAATAATTTTGTAGTGATAACAAAAGTGTTTTGTTAGTATGACAAAACTTATTGTTGATTCAACAAAATTATTTTGTTTCAAGAAAAAAATTATTTTGTTAGGAGAGCATACTTTTTTTTAGTAGAACAAAATCGTTTTGTTGAAGGAAATTCATAATTTTGTTAAATTAGCAATACTTTTTGCTTTTTGAAAACATATTTCTGTGCACGGAAAGAGAAATATGAATTTCCGAGGTTATTCGAATCTACAAATCATAAAAGTAGAAAAAAAGTCAACTACATGTATCATTATTTACATTGTTGAAATTTTCTGAACACTTTCTGGTAAGATTTTTAACAATCACTTTGCAAGACTCTGCCATATTGATTTTAATCCCAAAATAAAAGTGAAAAATGATAAATGAATATTTTTGATTAAATGCACTATTAGGGTTAGATTAGGGTTAGATTTACCTTTGAAGGTATTTATCAGGCCTGGTAAACCCCATTCCTCCAAGAGTTGCTGCACTTTTAAGTCAGACATCAATAAATATGAAGTCGCGAATTCGATTAAATTAAATTTCGGTGAACGGCGAAAATAAAGACATGTGGTTTCTCGGTAAAGTTTGCTACATCGAATCAAACAAAAGAGCCGCGTGACCAGACCTGTGTATCGAGGAATTGAAATATGTCACCAGAGTTCAGGTGTCGCTAGTAGTAACTTTGCACTGTCAAAGCACGTAACACATGGAAAATAACACAATAATATGAAAACAGTTTAACTACTAGTTTAAAATAATTTTTACTCTGTAACATGGTTTGTTTAGAGATTAATTTGCCACTTTTTCGTATTTTTTCTGTGCATTATGTGGTCTAGCAGAACATAATTAATACTAGCGCCACCTTACGCCCTAGTTTAACTCTCATAACATATTTTATGAAGAGGAAAGATAGGATGATGTGCCGGTTGCGTGCGACGCGAACGAAATACTGATATAAATAAAACAATACACATGAGTGGTAATACATTTTGTCGGGACAACCAAATTATTTAGGTGGTTTAACCAAGGCATTCAATCAAATTATTTGTTCGAACCAAATACATTTTTTGGTAACATTAACCATTCTTTTTGTAATGCCAACCAAATTTTAGTATTGACAACAAAATCTGTTTAACAAAACTATTTTGTTGTGGTGACATTATTTTTTCTCTCAGTGTAGCGTTGCTGCTAACATTTTTTGCGGCCGTCAACTTCCTGGCTAGGTTTTTCATCTGAAACGATAAAAGAAATTTTTTTATAAATCGGGAAGCTTTTATCGAGTGCATAGCAGGGGGGTTTTGAGAATTTCGAAAAATTGGGTATATTCAAGTAAATCGGTTGAATAGTTTGCTCGCAATCTTGACGGCCGGATAAAAAAAGTTAGTTTCGAGAAAACGAGCCTCAAAGTTTTTGTACATGAAAAAATATGTTCCATTCAACAATATACAATAGAATAGAACTTTGGGATTATATTTTTGAATAGTTTTTCAATCGATTTGAGCAAAAAAAAAACTTTTGATTTTTTGAAAGTTCTAGAGGTATCTCCCCCCTTAAGGGGGTCAACCTGTGTGACATTTTTAAAAAATAGATTTTTTTTCTTACATTTCTCGCATCTTTACGATGTGAAAAATGTTGTCGTAAAATGATTTTCACGGATTCGGCTTACTTGATGCGCGACAGGGTGCTAGAACTGCCCGCGCACAGATTATACCGGAATCTTTCAAACTTTGAACGCGTTTTTCTAGAAACCATGTTTTTGAAATTTGTGGGCAGGATTGAAAAAAATCTACTTAACAGATTGACTTGAAATTTTAACTGACTCATTTATAGAGATAACTGAAGGTACCCACGTAGCGGTTTTTTGAAATCTTTTTTTTTTTAATTTTACAGCATATATTATATCGAAAAAAGCATGAAAATGATTAGTTTTTATGGAAAGTACTGCCATTTCTTCAATTTTTAAAATTCCGTAAAAATGTTACGTCAGTACCTCGACAACATACACAGAAATAATATTTTTTTTCTTTTTGTGTTTTAGATAACTGGTTCGAATCTTGCCCACAATTTCGGTATTCCATTTTGAAGGGGTCACTTTCAATGCCCTTAATGAATACAAGCCTTCGGATTACACTATTGGAAAAATGTACTATTATAATAAAACCACAAACCTTCAAAATAACGTTAAACTTATTCTCATTTTCGAATTAGTTCTCCTAACAAACATTCCCGAAAAAGCGTTCGAAATACCGCCCTCACACAGGTGGACCCCCTTAAGGAACATGCGAACACAAATACATATACCCGTTTTTGGGAAAAATTGTCTTATTTTTTTTTACAACTTGTATTTTCTATTAAATTCCGCTTTTTGAAACAAGTGCTTCTTCTGAAGTTTACATTTTCAACACATGAAAATTTTACCATTTTTTACAGCAGTTTTAACTAGAATCAAGAAAGAATAGTTACACGGAAAACAAAATATTCTTGGTCCTTGAACGAATTTTATTAATAATTAGGCAATATTTTGTTACTCGTATAATATTTATAGCAGAACTATACCGCAGATTTTGATACATTTTTCTGGCGCGAGTATATTAATTAACTTTTTATGTATATTGTGTTTTTTTACAAACTCAAAAAAAAGTCCAGTTAAAACAACTGGAAATCCAGTTAGGCCATATTTAACATTATTTTCTGGTTGAAATAACTAGAAATTCGGGTTATTTTTACCAGATTTTTTAGGAATTACTAGAAAATCTGTTTGAAATAACCAGAAAATAATGTCAAGTAAAAGTGACCAAGTAATTACGCCTACTCGATCCAATGCACATTTTTTCCATGTAAACATTTTAATGAAGTATCTAAAATTAATTTTCGTTGATTTTTAAAAATGATTTAAAAATGGGCGAAAATTAAAAGAGAACATCGATGAAGACTGTATTTCGGTGATTTGTGGATTCTGATGAATAAAGCACCAATTCACATGTTTGAGTACATTATATGTAACCCTCATGACCTGACCCTCGAACCACTCGAGTCCTTCGCTCATACAACAATCAACTAATGGCTCTCTGAATAGCAGCAGAATTTGGCCATCTCCAGGATGAAGAGGAATATCAAGCTGTTCGCGTAAACTTTATCACCAGGGCCACACCGATCCTCTTCATACATCTCTCTACTGTACATATATCTATCCCACACTGTTAACAATTTTTTGTATTTAATTTAATATAAAATTATTTGTCAGTATATGAAATTCAATACTGGTATATTGTTGAAAAATATTGGCTTTCCACGGAAAGAATTAGTGGTGGAAATACGGAATTATTGAAATCGTCAGACATTTCGGCTCAGATCGGAGTCCCCCGTGCAGAAATTTTGGTGGGGCGCCGATCGGGAAAAATGTGGCCCCGATAGGGTAATCTGTCTAGCGCCAAACCAGTAATGAAGTACTTTAAGAAACAAAAAAAAATTCGATTTTTTGAAGCGACCAAAGTTGTGTTAACCCTTAATGTACAAGTGTAAAGGAGATTTTGCATGTTTGAAAAAAAGTATATATAAAATGTATACTCATGTTCGTATACAAACTTATACAATAATATTTCTCTAATGTGGTGCTATACTGAAGAAACCTATTTTTCGAAATTTCAAGAGTTGTATTTCTTGGAATTAATACTTTGTGAAATTTGAAAAATGTTACACATTCCAATTGAATATATAAGTGTAAATAGAGATTTGGATTCTTTGAAAAAATACATAAAATTATACATAAGTTTGTATATAAAAATATACCATGCGATTTCTTAATATACGCAATTTTTAATAAGTGTCGATAAAACAGAATATTTTCTAGATTCTTTGATAAGTCGTAAATCATTAAAACTGGTTGATAATATTTCATACCAATTTAATCACAATATTCATGAGTTATTTTTGAATCATGTGATAAATTATGACATAGTTTTTTCACACACAAATCATCATCTAGAATTGAATGAATTGCATTAATTCCAATGCCTAAGGATGACTAAATCCACCTCAATCATTTCACACACAGCATCGATGTTAGTTGGAAACACTCTCCCACACTCAAATTAGATAAAATATCATGAAAAACCATTGCCCGCAAATGTTCTCTTATTAAATCCGTTTTGTTTTGCACAATTGATAAGTTTAAAATGACTGATGATTTTTACGTTCGGATTCGGAAATCCTCTAAATTTATTATACAAAAGGGCATTGATGATATAACTACCGAAATTTTCCCACAACTGAAAAGACCTTATAAGATCACGTTTTTTTTTTAAATTTTAAATTCTTCAGGACTTAAGACTGATGTCCTTTTACACAATTTAATATTTAAAAAGATAATGATTGCTTTTAAACATTTGACTTTTTCTCAACTTGGCCAATTTTTTGCACTTCAGATATTCTTAATTCGGTTTAGCATTTTTCGTAAATCATTATTTCAGATGGTCATTAAAAAAATAAATAGTAGCTCAAACGAAAATTATTTGTTGAATCTCACTCAGTGATGATATATGAAATTAAATTGAAAATCAAGTCCTTTGAATAAAATATAAAAATATCGTGTTTTGAATTTTTTTTTCATAAAAAGTAATGTTTTTTATTTCATGAGACATGACTGATGATATTATTTCAAATCTTGAAATCAAAGGAGAACTTTTTTTTCCAGAGACCTGTTTTTTAGCACAACAACTACCTTAAGGGCATGTGATCAGTGCCGGCTCTAGGGGTGTTCGAACTGCCCCGTCGAACAGGGCGCCAAAAGTTGAGGGGCGCAAAATTTTAAAGAACATGTGTAAAAAACTCGTATTCCTTCGTAATTTCAAAAAAATCATTCTCGAAAAGGGCGCTGGTATCATTCGAGCCGGCATTGCATGTGATGCTTGATACTTGAGTACATTTCGTTTTTAAAATTTGGGAAATGGAAGAGAAGATAAAAATGGACGTAGATAGACTACTTTTGGTTTTGATAATAACAAACAATTTCCGATATATTTTCCTAAAATTGAACTTTTTTTCATTTTCGAAACCAAAAATAATCTAGCTACACCCGTTTCCATCTTCTCCACTATTTTCCAAATTTTAAAAATTAAAATATAATGTACTTTGGGCACAAACATGTAGAAACCCAAAATCAATAAAATTTGCTAATTTCCTACCCAAGTATCAAGAAGTACAGAAATTCTGCAGGATCTCTGCACGATGCAGAATTTATACAGAAAAATGGACACCAAATTTTTTGAAATAATAATGTCTCAAGTAAATTTTGCGCAATTTTTCTGAAATAAGATGGTCCATAGTAGAATTTGTGGATCATGAAGTCAGGAGACAATAAATCTGCACAAAAAAAGAGATGGAAAAATTATGCAGAGTGCATTTTGCAGAAATTCTGCATTTGTTTTTTACTAATGTAAGTATAACACGCTCTTAACGGTGGTTAAGTCTATCAACCAAATTTTAAATCCGAATTTCAATTATTCATAAACTCTTATTTTGAAAAGCTACTAAAATTAAGTAAAATAATAATAGTGCAAGAATGTCACATTTGACCGAATTTCGCAGCGTGAATACACGGAGAAAAAAAGTTCGAGAAACACTTTACTCAATTTTTGATCAAAGTTGGGACATATGAACGAGTTGGAGATTATTTAACATTATTGTAATAATTTGTGACATAGATTTTGAAACTTTACTCTACATTTCTAAACTTTACCGAACTCTGGTGCATTTTTTAACATTTGGCACGTCACAAATAATTACGATAATATCAAATAATCACCAACTTGTCTATATGTCCCAATTTTCCTCAAAAGTTGAGTGAAGTTTCTTTAACTATTTTTCTCCGTGTACTTTTGGTGAGTGAAAATTGAACCAACCATGGAAGGGACAGTTTTCACGCAGAAATGAAATATTCTTGGTATTTATGTACACCAGCAGATATCACGCACAGAAAACACAAATTGTGTAGTTGTATACTAATAACCGAGCGGCTAAATGGAATTTATTGCGATCCTGACAGTTTGCTGCATTCACAGTGTACGCACTCCAGTATACATACACCTACATCATATATTCACTCTTCGTGGTGATTTACATGATTTTCATTTTAACTGGCGGTGAACCATAAAACTGAATTAATCGTTCCGAAACATTCCCTTCTCAGGGACCTTTAGCATGAACTCACCTGCAAGAATCAGATTGTGGTTTATTTTTTAAAATTTATGTACATCACACTACATTAAGATTTACATTCTAAATTAAATATCCTCAGGGAATTATAAACAATAAATATATGACTACACATAAATAAAATATACACATATATGCGTATGTGGTTATACGAAAATTCTGAAATTGCACGGAGAAAAATGGATATTGAAAAGTAGATATTCAAATAGGAGATATTCATCCGTAATATCTAGATATTGACACGCAATATTAAAAATTTTTTTTTCAATATATAAGATTTTTCCGAGAAGTAACATTTGATATTCAGATTCAATAGTTTAGATATTGAAGCATGAAGTGCGCGTGCATATATATAAAGGTCATGTGATCACTTTTTCGCTCTCATCGAAATCTAAGTGAATCTGAGATTGACATGCTTGCAGCGTTCCGGAAAGATAAATTTTGAAAGTTTATTAAAGTTACCTTAAATTCTAATAAGAGTTTCTAATGGGATAAAAGTGATCGGGTCTTTAACTTGAGATGCAGTAAGTAAAACATATAAGTTATATATTTTCTCTATATGTGGTTTATAGCCAAGAATGAAATCTAACCTTAGTGTTATAAGGTTAAATTTCTAACAAGAACATTAAATTAATTTTAGACACACGGAGAAAAATGGATATTGACCCATAATATCTAGATATTGAGGCAGAATGTCAGTAGCATTCAACTAAAGGGTTTCCCAATAGGGGTGATATGATTTTGAATGTCCCTATCGGGCTGATTTGAACTGAAATTTTTGACGTCTGCTGTCAGTTGTCATCAGTAAGGTTTGCCATTTAATCATGAGTAGTTTCACGCTTCCACAACGTTTGGAAATTGTCCAATTATTTTATCAAAATTCGAGAAGTTTTGTCGGTGTTCAAAGAGCATATCGTGCAAAATATGGTCGTCATTCTGCTCCATCCGCGCTCTCAATTCGTCGAATAATCGATAAGTTGGAGAGTGAATTTACTCTATTGGATACTAAGCCTAAAAATCGTATGCGTACCGCACGTTCTACACAGAATATAGCCGCCATACAGGCCAGTATCGAGGAAAACCGTGAATTGTCCGTGCCACGTCGATCTCAGGAATTGGGCCTGTCCAGGATGACTACCTGGCGTATTTTGCGATTGGATCTTGGCCTGCATCCCTATAAGATGATTCTGGCCCAAGAACTGAAGCCTAATGACCATCGTTTGCGTCGGGAGTTCGCGAATTGGGCTCTGGAATCAATTGAAAATGATCCCAATTTTCATCAAAAAATCATCTTTTCTGATGAGGCGCATTTTTGGCTCAAGTCTCGGGGGACATTTGGCCGATATATTCTTTAAATCATAAATGGCATAGAATATCCAATATAATAAAAAAGATTTCGATCAATTCCGAATGAATATTCAGTGTTTTTTTTCAATTTCAAAACATATCACCCTTATTGGGAAACCCTTTATGTGACAAACAGTTAGATATTCTACTTCAATGCCTGCAGATATTGAAAAAAAGATATTAACCACCAGTATCTCAGATATTGAGCTTGATTATCTCAGATATTAAAAATGAATATTCAAGATACTAAACTTCTGAATATCCTCATTAGTAAACTTGAATGTCTGAGGTACTAAAGTTGAATATCTCAGATATTTAACTTCAATATCAGGTATACTGAAAAGGTAAGTTATAGATATTACAGCTCAATGTCTAAGATACTCAAAAAATTATTTTGAAGGTTATAAAATAACTAAATATTCAGTTTTTAGAAAAAAATCAAATAATATTTTATTATGTACATAAGTATATAGTAGATTTATACATTGCTCTCATTTTCATTATTTGGCATGTATATAAAATAATTAAATGTTCTTGTTAGAAACTTAACCTTAACACTAAGGTTAGATTTCATTCTCGGCTATAAACTACATATAGAGATAATATATAACTTATATGTTTTACTTACTGCATCTCAAGTTAAAGTCCCGATCACTCTTATTCCATTAGAAACACTTATTAGAATCTAAGAAAACTTTAATAAACCTTCAAAATTTATCTTTCCGGCACGCTGCAAGCATGTCAATCTTTGATTCACTTAGATTTCGATGAGCGCGAAAAAGTGATCACATGACCTTTATATATATGCGCGCGCACTTCATGCTTCAATATCTAAACTATTGAATTTGAATATCAAATGTTACTTCTCGGAAAAAACTTATATATTGAAAAAAACAATTTTAATATTGCGTGTCAATATCTAGATATTATGGATGAATATCTCCTATTTGAATATCTACTTTTCAATATCCATTTTTCTCCGTGAATGCCAGATAATGGAAATTTTGTTCAAACATCTATATTACTTTTACAAAAAAGAACGTAATAAAATATAATTTGACTTTTTTTTAAAAACTGAATATGTAGTTATTTTATAACCTTTAAAATAACTTTTTGAGTATCTTAGACATTCATCTGTAACATCTATAACTTACCTTTTCAGTATACACTCGAGATTCCCTGTAACGTAAAGCTCGAGCATCGGAAACCTCTCTGTAACAAACGCGAGAGGGATCCTCTCCATATCCTACTTGTTGCTAAGCGCTGTTATGCGCATTATATAATGCGCGCAGTCTGTTTGTCAGTGAGGCTATGTGAATAATATATTTACATAGTTAAAACGGTATAAAAAAGATTTCTGTGAGTATTGAAGATGGAATTAACTTATTTGACTGTATGTACTCAAAATACTAAAAATATAATAATATAATAATAAAAATATTTATGCTTATATCAGGTGTATTTTTTAATATTTTCAGAAAAAAAGAAATTACACTATCAAGTAATTTTTCAATAATTGACAAATAATTTTCTCATTAATTTGTGATAAAAGCCATCAAACTCATTGATTACTTTTTCAAATTCGAGCGCGCTTCATTCCGTAGTAGTGAGGGTAGAGGGGTCAATCGTCTGCTCGTTATAGGGAGGCGTGACGCGCTTGTTACACAGAGGTTTCGTTACAGGGAATTTCGTTATAGGGAATCTCGAGTATACCTGATATTGATGTTAAATATCTGAGATATTCAACTTTGGTACCTCAGTCATTCAAGTTTATAAACGAGGATATTCAGAAGTTTAGTATCTTGGATATTCATTTTTAATATCTGAAATAATCAAGCTCAATATCTGAGATACTGGTGGTTAATATCTTTTTTTCAATATCTGCAAGCATTGATGTAGAATATCTGAATGTTTGTCACATAGTTGAATGCTACTGACATTTTGCCTCAATATCTAGATATTATGGGTCAATATCCATTTTTCTCCGTGTGTGCTTTAGATTGAATCGTAATCACTCCTTTCTTCCAAATCGAAGATTTTATTATATAAAAAACGGTTGAAAGAGATTTCGAAAGGGTTGATTCTATAAATCTATAACAGGAAAACCGTTATTCCTTACAATCGACAAAATTTTTACCGGACCTTAAAAAAAGAACACGTGGATGGAGTTATCGAAAATTTCACACGGTCGCAAAAGGCAAAGGTATTTGCAATCGACGAACTTTTCTGAAATTCGATTTCCAGTACTCAATAGTGACCGTTATGGGGTTTTAGAATTCGCTGTTGTTAAGTAAGAGGGTTGCTGAGAATTTCATTGGGGAAATAAAAACATCCAAACCCTTTCCCTCGAAGTGCCAATGAAACGTCCGCTTAGAAATTGTCCCCTGCAGTAAAACCGGTCGCTGTAAAAAAATAAAGTACGTTTCTAGAGTTTATCTCCTTTCCACAAACTTTATACTATAGGATTTTTTGAAAGATTTACAATTTTTCTCATAATAGTTCTATTATGTGTAATAATAATCTCTCTATATTTTTTCCCCATGTTTAGTTATTTACTACTCTTATTTAGTGACTTCTGAACATGAAACTGACAAGGGCTAATATAGATTTAAAAAGTGAATAAAATTCTACGAATTAAGTTGCAAAACAATTTCATTGAAGGAGTAATGGACAGATAATTTTCTTCGGTTCGTAAACTCTTATTGCTTTTATTCTCCACGAAAATAGTTTATATGTTTAAGTTGGCGAAAGACTCTTTCCACTTCTCGAAACTATGATGAGGACTTCTTCTATCGAGTGTGCAAAAAAATCTGTACTAAAGATCGTAAATTATGAAGAGAGCATTGAAAGCAGTCCAGGCGTGATATTCGAGGTCGTGAAGTTTTGCGTTATTCGTTTCCCTTAAGAT
The DNA here is from genome assembly GCA_030998225.1 of Diplolepis rosae. Taxonomy (NCBI): domain Eukaryota; kingdom Metazoa; phylum Arthropoda; class Insecta; order Hymenoptera; family Diplolepididae; genus Diplolepis; species Diplolepis rosae. The sequence goes on along the minus strand of JAPYXD010000555.1, from coordinate 22,807,230 downwards.
TTGCATTGTGCAGAAGAGCGTGGAATATTTTGCGTAGCGAATCACTTCTTCGAGTATTCGTCCAGCGTGTGCCTTTAACAGTCTAACCGTACCTGATCAGGTATACACACAATAAGTTTGATCCACATTTTGACGGCGTGGAATAACTGGCACGAATCCTAGGACGATATGAATGAATAAAACTTTTGAAACTCCGACTATTTGAACAGATATTTAACTTAGAAGCCTATGTGATGCCAAAAATCATTAGAGGAAAATGAAACTGAGATTACAAATTTTACTGGAAAATCTTCATTAATAAACAATTATGAGAAACGCTGGAAATGCAAATTGTGCTAAGCGACATTTGGACAATTTTAGATAGCGACAGAAAACATAGTGAAACAGCCAATCTTGAAAATTATTCAGAAATAATTAAAACGAATTTTGGGACTCTGCGAGTGGCGTTTATAGATAATAAAAAGCAAAAATGGCACTGGGCACAATTTACATTTCCACCTTTTATTTAATTTTCAGCTATATCCAAAATATTAATACGTTAGCACTCATAGATAAACTTTTGCATCCGGAAAAAAAGATTACTTGATCTAACCAAACCATTTTGCTAAATAAATCAAAATCTTTGATAAAGTCAAAAAAATAGGTGAATCAATTGAAATATTTGTTTGATTTAACAAAATTGTATCCAAATGGACCATATTTGGTTGCATTAAATAAATTTTTTGATTGAATGAAACAAGAATTTAGTCATCCACATAACAAGAAAATTCTTTGGTTGATCCAAATGAATTTTGGCCGAATCACAAAAAAAATTTCCCAATGTGGGAATCATTTTTCTAGAAAATGTCAGTAAATTATGTTAAAGCATGGAGAAATAATAACAAAAAGGTCCGGGAAAAATACATGAATTTCTAAATTTTTCTTGAAGTGCTTTATTAATATTTATAAAATGATTGCGATATATTTCCAAAAGTTCCTCCAAATATAATACCTAAAATATCGTCCATAAGTGCTGAACTGGTAATTAAATTTAGCTGAAAATGTTTTTCTTGTATATGGGTTGTCAACTCTGATAAACTAAAAACTTGTCAACCCTGGACTATTTATATTCTAAAGAAAAACATTTCAGAACCAGTCAAAGTTTTTTTCATTATTTTTAATCCAAAATAGAACTGAAATATCAATTTAAAGATTCAAGAATAATTTTTGTAGTGATGATAAATAATTTGTATACTAAAGAAATTATTGAACAAACATTGAATTGTAACAAAAAAGCAATTATTCAAAATTATTTTTAAAATGTGTATAATGTCGACATATCGTGTAACTCGTAAGCAATTGAAATTGTTGTGCTTTGATGAAAAGGATATGTATGAATAATGCTTAAAACCATTTTTTCAGTTATAAACTAAAATGTAAGGGTTACACTGAGAAAACAGTTTCTTTGACTCAAAGAAACATTTCTTTGATATATGGTTAAAGAAAAAGTTTCTTTGAATCAAAGAAACTTTTGTTGATTCAAAAAAATTTTCTTTTATATAAACAAATCTATTTCTTTTTATCAGAGAACATTTTTTTGAATTATCTAAACTTTCTATAATTCAAAGGGATTTTTCCTTTGACCGTATATCAAAGTAATGTTTCTTTGAATCAAAGAAACTGTTTTCTGGGTGTAACGAGTGAACATCAAACTTTAGGGACACACTTCAAAATACTTGAAATTATTGAATAAAAAATATTTTTTAAACACTTTTGTGCAGTATTCCTCAAAGTATTTAGAGTTTTCTCCAAGATTTATTAAGAAAAGTTCCCTAAAATCTCAGTTTTTTGGAATATTTACAAATTTTTGCAATAAATCATCAAAAGTTCCAGGAAAATTCGCTAGACTGTTAAAAATTTTTATATTGAATTTAATATAAAAGTATATGAAGTCATTTGCGTATACAGTATACAAAAATTAATATACACAATTGTGAATTTTAATATGCACCAAAGTGTTGATAAAACAGTATAACAGAGGTATTAAATTTCATATACAAATGTACATAAAATTTAATAATATTTCTAACATTATATAAAATTGAAGGTATCAATTAATTAAATTAATTTTCAAAAGCCCCATCAGATTTCCTGAAAAATTAAAGATATAGTATCTATCTATCACTTAAAAAAAAATCCGCAACAAAACTGACCCCATGCCAAATTAAATATTACAAAACTGTTAGAAATGTTCGGAAATTTACAAAATTTCCATGTTATAACGGTACACGGAGAAACTTTTTATATCAATTTTTACTATAGTATTTTTAAATTTAGGGAAAAACTTATGACTTTGGGAATTTTTGTTAGTAAAAATACTAAACTTTATAATAATGATATGAAACTTTAGTATAAACTATAGTAAAATTTGCTATGGACTATGCTGAAGTTTCATATCATTATAATAAAGTTTAGTATTTTTACTAATAAAAATTCTCAAAGTGATACGTTTTTCCCTAAATTGAAAAATACTATAGTAAAAATTGATATAAAAAGTTTCTCCGTGTAACTTAAAATTGGACAATATTTATAATCTTTTTGAGTAAAGGCATCTTAGAATTGCAAAAATTGTACTAGATTTTCTGAAATTTTTCTTCACATTACGAAATTCAACTGAATTTTCCTAAAATTTATCTTAAAACTACCAAACTGTAACAGAATTTTTATAAAATTCATCATAAAATTACAAAATTGTAACAAATTTTTCAGTTAAATGTAACTGCATAAAACTTCAGCTATACCCAGAATCTGAAATTCTTCCTGTCGCAAGTTTCAGTATTTTCAGATACAAGTCGGAATATTTAACACTTTCTAACCCAAAATTAAGAAATTGTTTCTTAAAGTTGCTAAAAAGTAACTGAATTTTTTGAAATTCTATATCTTAATTTTACGAAATTGTAACTGAATTAGTTAATTGCCTGCGCTATTTTTGGTAATTAAAAATTAATAAATTCTCTTAGATATACATTCTCAAGGCTAAGGAATGGAGAGCACTTGAACTCACTGATCAAGATGAATAATAATAAATTTATGTAATGAAGGGGTATTCATCAAGGTAGACTTAAGGGAAGGTCGATTCGAGGGCATGAATGCTTGGACTTTGTCACAACGGATAATCGAAAGGTACAATTGTGCTCAGCTCTGTGCCACAGTTGATTAATGTTATTTCAATGGCGCGGGTATCGCCGTGACTGACCCCGATTTGCATTAGAATCAAAGCGAAATCGCGAGGGAACCGCACGGTGCCTTTGAAAACGCGCCAAACCGTAGCGAGAGATAGGTAAACCTAATGTCTATACAGGGTGCTCAAAAATTATTAATATATCTCATTAATATCAATTATAATAACTCACTTTTCTCAAATGATATATAAAAAATTCACATTTTCCATACACGCTACTTTTCATATCTCATCTTATCATAAAATGTTGAAAAGCAGGACATTGCTCGTGACATTTATGTGCAATTTGAAAAATTACGCTGAAAGAGTTGCTGATTAGCTCCGCAATAAATCCACGTTGAAAGTACATATGTTTTGTATTGCTTGTGGAGAGAAATTGTGCAATTGTGTATAAACTAGTGCTATTCTCACGGTAATAGTTTATATTCGTATCAATAAAGTATTTTCACTCATAAATAAGGTATGTTTAATAAAGAACATACCTACCATCAATAAATATATTAATAAGTGTAGAAAGTTTTTAGTATACTAAATATATAATAGATTTTTTTATATGTCGTAAATTACAAAATGTTTGAGACGTACTCTCTAAATCTGAATCAGTCAAATTTTCACTGATTGAATCAGTGATTTGCCTTTTCACTGATTCACCAGTTAAAAAATATATTTCACTGTTAAATCAGTTGATTATTACTAATTGAATCAGTGGAAAAAATATTTTCACTGTTAAATCAATTAATTTTCACTGAAGCAATCAGTGGAATTTGACTGATTTTCAGTAACCTCTTTTTAGCTATTTCAATCAGTCAAATTTCACTGATAATCAGTAGATTTTGACTGATTCATATTTAGAGAGTAGTAACGATAATGATGTCAAGTTAAGTATAAATATTGCATTTATAACGTTTAGAAATGTTAACATGAATTAAAAGTTATTAAAAGTTATATATTTTATATATTATATATTATATATATTAATTATATAATATAATTATATTATATTAATTTATCCTGTTTCCGGGTATTTCCTAAATCACTATTTTCTTATTTTCGGTCGCATCTTAATATTTGAACACCCTGTAAATAATATACGAGACATATAAAGCATCCCGAAAAAGCGTGATGGGCGGTGATCGTCCGGTTTTGCTTTTCAGTGGCATGTCGGATTAAGATCGTCCGGTAGGATAGATTTCGTGCTCGCATACATTAATTTTACTTGTTTGGAAGTGTTTCTAACGGCCGAGAACAATATCAAAGCCTAAAGGCTAATAATGTTTGCTAAACTTCTAAAAACTAATTGTTGATTCTAAATATCCAAATAAGCTAAAGTAACCTTTTAGTAGAATTGTATTATCTATATGATATTCGAATGCCCTTTGGCATTATCAAATTTAGTTGTAATTCGTATTTCTGAGAATTTGGAACGCTTCACTCAGTACAATATTAAATTAATACAACCAAAATTTAGTTGGATCGACCAAAGAATTTACTTATTATATACAATTGACTAAATTTTTGGTTGGACCTACGAAAAAATTAGTTTCATGCAATCAAAGGTGGTTTTTTGGATAGGATTTGGTTCAATAAAACAAATATTCAAGTTTATTTATTCAAATTTTTGTTTATTTATTCAAGTTTTGTTTGACTTAACCAAAAATCGTGGTTATATCAACAAAATGATTTGGTTAAATTGAGTAAATTTTATTTTCTGGGTGTTCCATATCCAAGGAGTTAATTTTCATATAAAAAAGCGTAATTCGTCAGGTAACAGCTTCAAATGCAAACTAACAAGTCGTCAAATTCACGAATAATGCTGTTTTACACGTTATACAATTAAGTCAGTCTTTTATAACACCAGAAAAATTTTTACGCTGGTTTTGTCAGTTACCCTTTTTGTAGCTGACGTGTATAAACTGTAAAGTACCGCCAGAATGACTAATTGGTAACGTAAATTTCGCCATAAAGCGCTGAAAGCGCACCATAAAACCTTTTTTTGCAGTCGGTAACAAAAACATCGAAAGATAAGTGGCCACTTTACATGCAGCTTACTGGAAGATTCGAAAGAGAGACCGTCATTAGCGCCGAATTGTTATTTTCAGAGACCACTGGATATGCAAGACGAAACGAAGAAATAGTTTATTCCTTTTGTATTATAAAATGTCAAGTGTTTTTTATACCGGGCAAGATTTACAGTTAATTTGAACGCGAGTCCTTCTTTTTGGGGAAAGAATTTCGTAGACACTCTGCGGGGATTCGATGGAGATTATATATAATAAAAAGTGTTCTTATAAAATATCTTTTTCAATGTCTGCTCCCTTGCAAATTTTTTTAATCTTTTCTTTTCCATTAAATATTTGATCTTTTAAATGTAACTTCACAACTTGTCACATGGAAACGGTGCTATAATACTACTGTTGAAGTTTGAATGAAAAAAAGTAATATATAAGTATATATAATGTATAAAACCCTTTTGGGAGATTTCGCCTTGGATTTTTGAGATATTAATTCCTACAAACTTTCATTAATTTACCCTAAAACTTGGTGAAGGGAATTCCTGAAACACCTTTGTTCAGTATATCTCAAGATATTTTGAATTTTCCCCAACATTTGTAAGGAAATTTCTCTGAAATTCCAACACAATAAACATTTTCTAAGAATTTGCCGAAATTGTCGGGATGCAATAAACGCAGACTAATGTCAGTGATTTTTCCGAAGAAAAACATTTATTTTAACATCTTGAGTGAATTTCTATATTCTCTAGGTTATTAGGAAATTTTCCCAATCAATAGCCAAATTTTTAAAGAAAATCCCTTCAAAATTTAAGTAATATTCAGTTTCCTAAATATGAGAAAATTCTCTCCTAATGAATATAGTAAAATGCCAGACTTTTAGAAAAATCCCCAAAAATCTTAATAAAAATACATGTTTTCAACAAAAATGTATGGAATAATTTCTAGAAAATTGTTCGGAAATTCACATAAAGGAGAAACAGATAAATAATTGTGGATAATTATATGATTCTAGCATTGTAAAAAATGTTTCGAAAGTTTCCGCATAATTTTTGAGACTTAGTGAACATAAATATCGGAGATTTTTACAAAAATAACTTTCATCAATATTTTCCATATATTATAGGGAACTTCCTTTTTAAAAAAGAGAATTTTTTCCAAATAATAAAAAACTATCTAGCATCATTGGAAATTAATTTTTTTACCTAAAATGCACACTAACAAAAATATAATTCATCTAAACAAATTCTTTTGTCCAATAAATCAAGATTTTTAATTGAATCAAATAAAATGTGGTTGAGCCAGCGAAAATATTTGTTTGATTCAACCAAATCGTAGCAAAACAAACCATCTTTATTTGAATGAAACAAATTTTTTGGTTGGTTTGACTCAAAATTTTGTCGAATCCATGACAGCAAAATTCTATATAAAATTTTTATTGATTCAACCCAATAAATTTTTCAGTGTAGATAATTGGACCTAAAATTTTTTTGGATAAATCTCGGATGATTTTTACAGTGAAGGGGGTGAAACCCCATCGTTTAAAAAGGTTTTGTTTTAGCCGCGTGCAGTGTATAAACTAATAATACATGAACCGTTAAGCTGACTGTCCTCTCAATTCTGGCCTTGTGTGGTCCGCCATTGAGTCTTAACTCTTTGATGCATCGCGTACATATTCATTCGGTTGGTCACAATGACCATCGTGTCCATATACGCCATTGTATGACTAGTGCGTCGAGCGTTAAACTCCCCGATAGGAATGCCAACCCCTCGAGAGTGCGTGCAGACACATTATACGGCACTGCTTACGTCCATTCGCATAATGCGAGCAATAACTCATTCACGAGTAAAACACAACCGCATAGCCCATGTATGTATTGAGGTACTTGATCTTTCGACGTCGCCTCACTTACCAGACGATACTCAATTTCTAAAATATGATGATAAACTTTCTTTCGACAAATTTTTCAGAATCGGAAAAAAATTGATTTTTTATAGTATTCCACGTATGCATTGCTTTTTTTCAGAATTATGATATTCAAGTCAGTTCTTTTCATCTGTAAATTTAATCAGTGACTGATTTTCAACTATACAATCAGTTCGTTCTAGTCATATTCACTGAAAAATCAGAGTTAAAATTTCTGTGAAAATTGTGTGAGTAAAATTCTCTTTTTTGGGTATAGGAAAACTTATTATTACTTAACATATTGAGTATTTTCCAATTATTTAACAAAAATGATAGTTTTTTGAACAGCAAATCATCTAAAAATTAGGGAATATGGAAAGCTAAAGCCGTTAGATAAATTCCTGAAGTTTTATTGAAAAAAGTTAACGACATTCGTATTGCGGCACAAAAATTTTGCAATGAGTTCTAAACAAATATTTACAGTTTAATTGAAAGTGAATTCCATGATCGTATAAATTAAAATTCATATTAAAACATCTTTTACTTGGAGAAAAATAATTTGAAAAACCTTACTCAACTTTTAGCAAAGTTGGGACATATTATGGACAAATTGGAGATTATTTGATATTATTTTAATATATGTGTGACGTATTAAATTTTAAAGAAAGCATCACAGTTCGGCAAAGTATTTTTCAAAAAATTTCACATACACTGTTAGAAACATTCGGAAATCTACCAAATTTTTATGCTACAAAGTCAACGTAAAATTATAACGAATCTACGATAGTTTCAAGTAAGCGTGATTTTATGCTGTGAAAATTGTAATAAATTTTCTAACAATTTTTTTAATATTACGAAACTGAACTGCATTTTCATAAAATTTATCTTGAAAAAACCAAACTGTAACATGATTTTCACAAAATTCATGTTATGATTACGAATCTAAAAAAAATTTCAGTTACACGTCAAAACTTCAGTTACCTAAAACAAAAATTGAGACATTTTTTCTTAAATTTAATAAAAAGTAAATGAATTATCTTAAATTTTATCTACATTTTACAAAATTTTAACTGCATAAAGCTTCAGTGACGAGGTTTGAAAAATTATGGTAGAAATTTCTAACTGTTAAATTAACGAAAAGTTAAGTAATTAACAACTTAAATTTCAAAGAGTGATAAAATTTTCCCTAATACCTTGCCGGTTTGATCTGTTGAATTCCGATCTAATGAATCATTTCCAATTACTGTTGAAAATGAAAATCCAATCATTAGTTCGAATATTACAGATATTTCTGTGCAATTTACGGATTTTCTGATGTCACTACGACATTCCAGTGAATATTACCTAAACAACTCTTAAATTTACAAAATAATAAATTTTCCTAAAAATGTAAAAAAGATATTTCTGTTAAATTTACTGATATATCTGCAAAAGATACACCCAGCAAAAAATAACTTGATTTAACCGCACCATTTTCTTATATCAACCAAGATCTTTGTTGTAAACAAAAATTTGCTTAAATCAACTGAATTTTGGTTGGATTAACCAAATATTTTTCTGAGCATACAAAATCTCTACTATATTTTGACATATGCTCTCTTTACATCTAACAGATTTTTCCCCTCTCTAGAGAATACAAAAAAAAACATTTTTAATAGGATAGTGAAGATTGAAAAACGTTAAATAAGTAACAGTATGAACGTGTCATTTCGAAAGCAAAGTATTAATAAATCGTTCAAGAGCATGAAAACCATTGCGTGAATACGGGCTTGACCATTATAAAGCCTGATTATTAAAAAGGGTGAGAAGGTGTAGCTATAGAACGATGCAGGGTGGTACATTATGTTGAATGCTGGATGCTGGATGCTGGATGCAGGGTGCAGGTTAGATGTAAGTGTATGAGTGAGAGAGTCTGTTTCCTCTCAGCAGGAGGGATAAGGCACCAAGCTGTCTGCCACCGCAGCCAAAGCTGGACCACAGAATGCTATTCTGATCTTCCTGCTAGTGTATACTATACATGTTTTATATTCCAGGACCCAGGAGCCTTCATCTGAGCCGCTTAGGAAGGACATGGATCCCAGTGGCGTAATTCACAGGTGCTCTCAGTAGGGGAACGATAAACGAACAGAGGGCAGCTTATTTTCTTCCATTCTGCTACACAATAACTCATAACTGAATATGAAATCTCCATTTATAAGTCTTTATTAACTATTTATTAATTCACCTTCGATTTTTTATGCCAATTTGAAAACAATGTATGCAACTTATTTTCAATAAATATTCACTTTTCCAAACAGTGTAAAACATTTAGAAGAAGTCCCAAAAAAGACACTTTAATTGCTTACTCAGAATTTTTCATTGATAAAAATAAATTCTTAAATTTCATTAACCCATTAACGCCTGAACGGACGTTTTTTCCTGCAAACTTTCCGGCCATAAAAAAAATTATGTATAAAGTTTATAAAAAATCCAGCTAAGATTTTTCTGAAGTCAAATTTCATCTTCTTTGAGAATCTCGCCCTAATTTTTCGATAAAACGTAAGCCTTCATTTTTATTAACAATAATTAAAAAATAAATAATTAACAGCTTTACGCGATTTATAATTTATCTGATTTTGACCATAATGATGTAAAAAGTTCATAGTATGACTTAAAAATGTCTAGTTGGGGGTTTCTAGGATCACTGATCACGAATTTAAAGTTATTATTGAAAAATTAAATTGTTTAAACAAACTATATCTAAATTTCATGATTTTTTTCAAAACGACCACAGATTCGTGATCTACGGAAAAAAACAGGGCAAACAAATATTTTATCGATTTTTTCATCATGATACAAACAAACAGCAAGTGAACTTCGAGTTTTATGTCTATGGACGCGAGAAAAACGATTTCTGCGGTTCTTGGAATTCGATTTCCATGTGTTTTGTTGGTTTTCAAAGTAATCGATCTCGATAATTTCACTTTTTTCCAAAAAAATTGTTAATAACAATGAAGGCTTACGTTTTATCGAAAAATTAGGGCGAGATTCTCAAAGAAGATGAAATTTGACTTTAGAAAAACCTTGGCTGGGTTTTTATAAACTTCCTGCATAATTTTTTTTATGGCCGGAAAGTTTGCAGGAAAAAACGTCCGTTCAGGCGTTAATGGGTTAAAAAGCATCTATTTGAGAACTAAAGGTAGTTGTCGTGCCAAAAATCAGTCTCTGGAAAAAGAAGTTTTTCTATGATTTCAAGACTAGTAATTATATCATCAGCCGTGTCATATGTAAGGAAAGACACTCTTTTTAATAAAAAAAATTTTTAAATTTTCTTATTATCGCTTCATACCAAATTTTCAAAAATGGTGCGATTCTGATAAAACATGAATCATTTTTTTAGGAAATGGATTCTCTACAACTTTACCGTTTCCGATTTTTGAAAATGAATCAATTATTATCAAATTCAGCAATTTGTTTATAAAAATTTCGTTTTGGGAAATTGTTTTTTAATAATTTCAACCATTAAAGAATTTATTTTCAAAAATTGGAAACGGTTAAGTTGTAGAGAATATTTTCATCGAAAAAATAAGCTATGATTTAAGAAACTTCAATCATTTTCAAAAAATTGGTAAGAAGCGATAATAAGGAAATATCCTATTACAAAAAACATTATTAAAATATTATTTTTCGTAATTTAAAAAATTTTTTTATTAAAAAGAGTGTCTTTCCTTACATATGACACGGTTGATGATATAATTACTAGTCTTGAAATCATAGAAAAACTTCTTTTTCCAGAGACTGATTTTTGGCACGACAACTACCTTAAATCGTAGAAGTTGTGCGAAATAAAATTATTTCTAGAATGTTTGATGATAAAAAGGGGAAGGAGTTTGACCCTGAAGGCGTCTTTTGGGTTTCATCACTGGTTTAGCCAGAGGCCCGTAAGGACCTCGGGGTCTCTCATATGAAAATAGATGAACCAACCAAGAACCTGTCTAACTGCATATTATCTCTAAGATCGGAATGCTTAACGTGTTACTGGGCCATAGGAACGCGCACGCATTGAACGATGTGTATTTATGAGGAATCATTTAGGCTGAATAAACACGATAACGAAAGCCATACACGAGACTTCCGAATCATGTTGACTTGTGTAACTATTTGGGAATATGATTGGAACTCCTATATAGATCGATTTTCAATAACATTACATATATTTATCGAAACTAACATCTAGAAAAAAGTAAGCTGTCATAAGGAGATGATCAAATGATCAAGAAGAGAGAGAGATTTTCGGTTCCTTCTATTGGTGTATCTTGAGATCTTCAAAAGTGATTCTTTTCTATCATTCATTTTGTCGGCCTTAAGGTATTTTTTTATCTTGAGTCTATCTGGGGTTTCGTGTAACAATTTTGATTCCTATTCATAAACTAATACATATGTTTTACTATTCTGAAGTCCACTAATTCCGTTCTTATTCAATTCGTCCTAATTTCTGATATACTACACATTTTTATTCGCTTCTATTTGTATATGATACAAAATGGTCAAAAATTCTATCCGTTTCTATCCTTACAATATTATATTTCATGTAAGATTTTTATATGAAATTTAATATCGATGTATATTATTTGTGAAACAATACCCTGCAATGATAGGAATTTTTGTATTAAACTTTTTTCAGTAACGTATATTGAATTAAAAATACTTTCATCTTAAAAAATATAAAGTTGCATTTGGATTTTAATACACATGTGTATATATTTTAATAATTTGAATATTTTTGGTGTACTTAGTTGGCTTTAGGGTCCAGAAAAATGTAAACTCAAGGTTTCATATTTTCAAACGTTTCGACTCAGGTTGGAGTCCTCATCAGTGAGAATTTATTTCTATAAAAAATACAAAGGAGGAATATTAAAAATTGCCCGTGTGACGGATAAACATTCTAGTAAAAAAGTGATATAAAAGAATTGCAGGTGTGAAAGTATAAAATTGGACTAAATAACTAAATTTGCGATACAGTAAAACTGTAACAAAACTGTACAAAATTTTTTCTGTAAAATTACTAAAGAGAACCTTAAAGAATAGCACGTGTGACGGATAAAACATTGTGGTAAACCGATATAAATGAATTGTACATGTGAACCTATAAAACTGGTCTAAACTAAATGTAAATGAACTGTACAGAAAATTTTTTTCTATAGAAGTACAAAAGAAGAAACTTGAACAATTTAAAACAAAATGTTTGTAAATTTTAATATAGTTTGATTGAAAAGTTATTAAATTTAATATGAATGTATATTAATTTTTCATAATATACAAGTCTATTAATTTTAATTTACCACTTGTGTATTAAAGTCTATTAAAATTAATAGGATTTTTATATTATATATGAAAAATATTTAAAAAATTGCCACCAGTAAGAAATAGATGAACCTAGATAGAAAAAAAGTATTAAAAATATGCAATAAATTCAAATTGAATATAATACAAAAACAAATTGCCGTCGATAGAAATTGGATAAGCCTCAAGATAAAATATAAACTCAGCAGAATATAATTAATTCCAGATGAAAAAATATACAGAACGAATAAATTTGACAAGAGACAGCTAGAGTTGATGAAAATTCTATTCTTTCACTCTCAGATGGATAGGATTGAATCCGAGCAACAAACTGACTACAGTTTCAGAAAACTTTCAACTTCCATGTTTTCCCTTTTCAGTCCACTTTTCATCTGTTATCTCCCTTTTCCATTTTTTGTCGCTTCTTTTTAACAATGCCTGAGAAAATTAGGTTGACCACGAGAGCAGTAATGGCTGATTCAGCAAGATTGTTCGGCCCGCATTAATTACTCGAATGATCAACAGTTTTCAGAGTAGCATTGTGCGAAATTTTTCACGCCTGCCAATCGCTTGCAGACGGTTCTTCCTCCCCTTCTTTGCTCATCTTCTATCCCCCCTGTAATTCAAAATGAAACCATCCCTTCACGAAAGTTGGCTTAATCTAATATCTAACCTGGGTTAGAACGAGTCCGATATAGAAATGATCCCACGAGGAAAAACAAAATTGTTACGGGGATATCCGGTGTATTGAGGGTGATCATTCGAGCGAGAGATATTGGATGTTTGAAAATAGTGGTTCACGCTTTAGTAAGGGTGTGCATGAGTTACATTCTTCTGCCCAAGAAGGATCCTTTCTCAGGATTGAAAGCAGATCGTGTGCCTTTCTTTTTCGCATTCTCTCGACATGCGAATTTTTCAAGCTGTTGGAACGCTTTGCTTTCGGGATCGCTAAGCTGTGTGGCCAATGTGTGCACAGGTAGAGGCGCTTGCCATCTGGGCTGTTTTTCAAGAATAAGGATCTATGCTCTCTTAGGTCCAGAAGAGCACCCCTAGAAACTCTCCCACCATCTCAGTTTGTTGCCATCTTGGGATAAGGAGTTCAGCTTCCAACCACTGGGGTGGCTTTTGAATTAAACGAAACGATCCTTTTATTCTCAAAAGAGAAGCAAATAAAAAGAGATACATTTTGTATTCATTTGCTATTTGCATAAATAAGAAGTTAATTTATACCTGCCGTTTTTTGATATTATACTTTTTTTTGTAAAGAATCGATGAAAAGGAAGTACAATTATTAAAACAAAAGGAAGAAACTGCAACGGAAAAAATAAATAAGCGCTCGAGAAAAAATTAATAAATTATTTTAAAAATTCAGTAGTGTAAGAGATTTTTGATATATTGTCACTAAATCTTCATATTGTGGACGATATTTAATTATTCAAATATTCAAATTTTAGGCATTAAAATTTATCTCTTTTGAATTAATTATAATTTCTAAAAGTAGTGTATTAGTAGAAGAAATTGGCAAGGTCCTAAGTATCAATTGGTATTAATACTAGGAACTTCTGAATGTATACAGTAAATAAGTAAAAAAACTATTTTTAAATAATTAATCAAATTCAAAGCCCCAATCCCTTGTTCTAAGAATTCGTGATAGATGTAAATTTTGGGTTGTTTGTAAGTTCATTAATTCTAATGGAAATATGTTCAATTCGAAGCAAAATTATTCGTATCATTTTTTTTTGAAAAGAGAAATATTTTTCCAGTATTACCTCGTCCCCTTTCCCCCAGAAAAGTCTTACGTACTTAATTGACTCAATTACAACTCAAGACTCTATTACACGATTATTTATATTATAATCATAATCGAAACTTATATCGACCCAGAAGAATAAATTTAAATTGTTATTGATGTTATGAGATGACTTTGGGTATCCAGAAATAATAAAACTGATCTTAAGTCATTCAAAAGTTATACATCTGAAAAAAGGCTTGAACAACGTGTAGCATCTCGAAAAAATATTTAAGTCTCTAAATTTAAATTAGAATTCGGCAGACTTAAAATCTGTATTGTATTTCTTTTTTCACTGAGAAAAAGATTTGATTGAATCAACAAATTTTTGTTAGTTGAACTATAGTATTTTGTTGTTATATGGACAACAAAGTGTTTGATTAATCCAACAAAAATTCTTTGGCTAGTAAAATTTGGTTCATTCAATGAAATATTTTAGTTAATTTTAATAATTCTTAAGAATTTATTAGATTCAGTCAAACAATTCGGCCAAGTCAATTAGATACTTTGTTCATAGAAAATAATAGTTTTATTAAATTTACGAAGTATTTTATTGACTTGGCCGAATTTTTTCCAGAAGTAATAACACTAAAAAATAGATATGAAATTTTTTTGTAATAACTACTATACCTTGAAGTTGATTTTGAATTATCCAGATGATAGTAATTTATGTATAACTATCAAAAATTTCTTTTAATTATTCGCCCAAAAAAATTACAATCAGTCAAAATCGACTGATTCTGAAGACACACAAAAAAAAATTTGTAAATTCAACCAAACGATTTTTTTCTGAGTATTCAAAAAGGCGTAAATATTGAAAAAAATTCTATAATACTCAAAAAAAAGGATTTTGAAAATAAATAAAAATGATAACCCGCAAGAATGAATTAAATTTTATTGAAAAATTAGATAAGATTTTTTGTACTATTTTTCATGAATAAATTTGCAAGTTTTAATGTTTACGGATTTTTTGCTCTAAGTTTAGATCGTTTCAGAATCTTGGTAAAAATTAGTATAATTTTTTGGCACGTTTTGTTACATTTCACATAAATTCACCTTTAAAATGAGTCGAAGAACATCTAAAAGCTTTAATTATTTTAAAAGTTATTCATAACACTGCTCTCTAAATCTGAATCAGTCGAATTTTCACTGATTGAATCAGTAATTTACCTTTTCACTGATTCATCAGTGCAAAAATAATTTTCACCGACAAATCAGTTATTTTTCACTGCAAAATCGGGTAATTTCCACTGAAGTAATCAGTGAAATTTGACTGATTTACAGTAACCTCTTTTTAGCTATTTGAATCAGTCAAATTTCACTGATAATCAGAAGATTTTGACTGATTCAGATTTAGAGAGTGGTCAACAGCCATTTTGCTGCAGGGTAGACAACAATTTTTTTAAGGTTATGTAAAAAAAATGTAAAAAAAATGTTTAGACAAAAATATATACTGGGTTGTTAGTTGATTTATCTTAGTGTTATGTGCTAGAACTTTATTGTTATTCCTAAGGAAGTTTTTGGGTAATTTATTGATGTTTTCTGTACAATTTTATGTAAATTTTCTAACGATATTTTACATTTTTACATTTTTTTTACATTTTTTACATTACCAAAGTTTATTTCAAAACAGGGCTCATATGTGCAATATTTTATCCAATGTTTTGATATTTTAGAAATAAAGATCACTGATGAGGACTCCGATTAGAATCGAAACGTTTGAAAGTATGTGACTTCCTGAGTTATCATTTCTAGACCCTAAAGTCAATTATTAACAACATCGTATGAAATTTTAGTAAAAATTTGGCAATTATCAAAGTTAAAAGCGCTATTACACAACCAATTGCCATCCAATTCTAATCAAATGTCCTGAATTTGTACCTTTATCTTTCTTCTTCATTGTGTTAAAATTTTAACGTAATCGAATAAAAATTGGCGAAATGGTAGAATATATAAAATAGTGGTTTTTTCGCAATGACGCAAAAACAAGAGCTGATTGAGCAAAATGATAGTCATTTTTGGATTCAGCATCCCCAAATCACCCTTAAAAGGTTCTTGTATACGCTACAGCAAACAGAAATTTTTTTTTTGGCGGCCAATGTAATTTAAGAAAAGTTTGAAATTTGGACATTTTTCACAATATTTGCTTCAAAAATTGACAAATCACTTCATCATTAGTTCGTTTCATACATAATTATGACGTCTTGAATGTAATTTTTGGTAAAAAATTTGAATAAGTGTCTTGTCAATATTACTCTCTAAACCTGAATCAGTGAAATAGTCACTGATTATATCAGTGAAAATATATCAACTGATGAATCAGTGCCCTGTTTAGATTTCACTGAGGAATCAGTGAACGCGCCACGTGAACATAACTTTTAAATTGGCGAATTTAAAAGTGTCATCTACACGTTACATAATATAATTATACACAATAATAATTACAATATATAATAATAAATACGTAATTTCTTTTCAGGTTTTTTAACCTAAAATAAACGAGTTTATCGATCGTTAAAATATATTGCTCGTTGTGTTATTCCCATCTGAAGATTTCACTGATTCAATAAGTGAATTCAATCTATTTCACTGATTCATTAGTCGAATTTCACTGATTATCGCTGAAAGACATATAACTGCTGCCATCAATGAATAGTCACTGCGAATCAGTGGCCGTTCACTGATTTAGGTTCAGAGAGTAGGAGATTTTATGCAGCTTATAAAAACAAAGTGAATATAATAATTTGGCAAGCCACTATGTCATAAAAAAAGTTAAAAAATAATCTGATGTTCAAAATATCAATGTGCACTACACACAGAAAAAAGATCACTAAAATTTACAGGAAGTTCGGTACTTATTTGAACAACATGACTTTTTAGTCAATTTTACAAGAAGATGAGTTGAATCAACAGATTTTGTGTACAATTCACTTAGCGTACAGTACAATCAACTTAACTCGGATTTTTTCGTATTCAGTAGATTTTACTGGACGCTGAGTGAAACGTACAGAAAATCTGTTAATTGAACTCAACTTCTGGTAAAATTTACTGAAAACTCATGTTGTCCAAATTAGTACCGAACTTCCTGTAAATTTTACTGATCTTTTCTCTGCGTGTACTCTTGAGAAATTATAAATTAGAATATAACGTTGATGAAGACATTAATTAAGATGAGTTCGTTACTGAGGATGAAACTAATTCAATAATCCTGGCAGACTATCAGTTATAATGTAAGACAGACAGGTTTTGGAAGACGTGCGAAGGAAGAAAGTCGTTATTGGTTGATCTTTTGAGTTGATGGTACACAGAACATGTTGCAGGAAGGACGTCGCGTATGGTTATGATTATGGTAACCGGGAATGATTTATGCGAAAGCCAATGGTGCACTCCAGGAGAGGAACCCTCCACACGTCGAACCGCGGTAGGTATAAGTATAACTGTAACGATCCTCGGATGATTCACGGTTACAAACGACGATATAATATATACGCCCAGTAACAATGCGCGAACCAGTATGAATAACAATTTTTTGTCGATACATGATACTTTGGAGTTGAATCGGACCGAGGTTGTACCAAGAGATTTTCGTTCACTGGGCCAGTGGACCGTAATCCCAGAAGAGGTCCTCACAAATTTCTTTCAAACACATTACGGAACCACGGGACCCCGTCTAGGAAAATAGAGAAACGATCATTTTAAAAGGGGTGACTCGTTACCGGGCAATACACCGCACTGCTTCTGAATTTTTATTGAGAAAGGGTTAGCTACACCCTTAGACTCTTAGATAACATCTCGGACTTTTCAAACCTATTGTCCGCCATTATATTCTAAGAGTGCCCGACTCCATTCCTTTCATCTTTAATAGAAAGCAATATCTTTGGATTTTGCGGATGTCCATCGTTTTGTAATGAATCTCTTTTGGTTATTGGAGCTTATTCACTATTCATTGGGAAAGTATTAGTTAAACACATGTCAAGAGAAATTGTTACATTGGCAAGAATGAACGATTGTTCGGTCCTATTGTAATGTCACTGGAAAAAAAATCACCACTGCTTCAGGGCTGATTTTTTACATTCTCATCTTATGAGAAGGTTTTAATTTTATGTGAAAAATTACTCAAAATTTTCATCAAATGTTTATGTTTTGAGAACCCCTGACAAAAAAGTAAAGACAACTTTGTTAACCAGCCACATCCGACAAAACTTATTAAAATAGGAGCATTTTTTGTGTTTTTGAAAAAATTTAGATATTTTTTGGTGTACTTAGTTGGCTTTAGGGTCCAGAAAAAATGTAAACTCAAGGTTTCATATTTTCAAACGTTTCGACTCAGGTTGGAGTTCTCATCAGTGAGAATTTATTTCTATAAAAAATACAAAGGAGGAAAACTTAAAAATTGCCCATGTGACGGATGTACATTGTGGTAAAAATGATATAAAAGAATTGCAGGTGTGCAAATATAAATTTGGACTAAATAACTAAATTTGCGATAAAGCAAAACTGTACAAAGATATTTTCTGTAAAATTACTAAGGAGAGACATAAAAAATAGCACGTGTGACATTGAGCTGAAGTTTGTGACGTCTCGTGTGACGAATTTTTTTTTTCTTTCTCCGTCGTATGACCAACAAGACAGTCAAAAATTTGCAGAATAGTAATTTTTGACAAAAATACATGTTTTAATGCGAAAAATAAATTTTTGAAGTTTGACAAAAGCAAACAATTTCTGGACAAACTCGTTAAATTATCTCGGAAACTAAGAACGTGGCATAAAAAAAGACTTTGGTTTTTGATTGCAGATACATTGTGCTACTTTAAAAAAAATATAAATTTAAATTTGAGTTTGCGGAGCGAAACCAAAATTAGGAAAGTATGACCCGGGAAGCCATTTCTGGACAAACTCGGTAAATTATCTCGGAAACTAAGAACGTGGCATAAAAAAAGACTCTGGTTTTTGATTGCAGATATATTGTGCTACTTTAAAAAAAATATAAATTTAAATTTGAGATTGCGGAGCGAAACCAAAATTAGGAAAGTTTGACCCGGCGAAGCCATTTCTGGACAAACTCGTTAAATTATCTCGGAAACTAAGAACGTGGAATAAAAAATGTCTTGTTTTTTTATTGAATATACATTTTGCTACATTAAAAAAAATATAAATTTAAATTTGAGTTTGCGGAGCGAAACCAAAATTACAAAAGTTTAAAACGGGGAAGCGATTTCTCGGCAAACTCATTAAAATATATAGGACAAAAAGAACGTGGCCTAAAAAATGACTATGGTTTTTGATTGCATATACAATGTGCTACATTAAAAAAAATATAAATTTAAATTTGAGTTTGCGGAGCGAAACCAAAATTACGAAAGTATGACCCGGGAAGCCATTTCTGGACAAACTCGATAAATTATCTCGGAAACTAAGAACGTGGCATAAAAAAAGACTTTGGTTTTTGATTGCATATACATTGTGCTACTTTAAAAAAAATATAAATTTAAATTTGAGATTGCGGAGCGAAACCAAAATTACGAAAGTTTGACCCGGCGAAGCCATTTCTGGACAAACTCGTTAAATTATCTCGGAAACTAAGAACGTGGCATAAAAAAAGACTCTGGTTTTTGATTGCAGATATATTGTGCTACTTTAAAAAAAATATAAATTTAAATTTGAGATTGCGGAGCGAAACCAAAATTACGAAAGTATGACCCGGGAAGCCATTTCTGGACAAACTTGATAAATTATCTCGGAAACTAAGAACGTGGCATAAAAAAAGACTTTGGTTTTTGATTGCATATACTTCTTGCTACATTAAAAAAAATATAAATTTAAATTTGAGTTTGCGGAGCGAAACCAAAATTACGAAAGTTTGACCCGGCGAAGCCATTTCTGGACAAACTCGTTAAATTATCTCGGAAACTAAGAACGTGGCATAAAAAAAGACTTTGGTTTTTGATTGCATATACTTCTTGCTACATTAAAAAAAATATAAATTTAAATTTGAGTTTGCGGAGCGAAACCAAAATTACGAAAGTTTAACCCGGGGAAGCCATTTCTGGACAAACTTGATAAATTATCTCGGAAACTAAGAACGTGGCATAAAAAAAGACTTTGGTTTTTGATTGCATATACATTGTGCTACTTTAAAAAAAATATAAATTTAAATTTGAGATTGCGGAGCGAAACCAAAATTAGGAAAGTTTGACCCGGCGAAGCCATTTCTGGACAAACTCGTTAAATTATCTCGGAAACTAAGAACGTGGCATAAAAAAAGACTTTGGTTTTCGTAATTTTGGTTTCGCTCCTCAAACTCAAATTTAAATTTATATTTTTTAATGTAGCACATTGTATATGCAATCAAAAACCATAGTCTTTTTTTATGCCACGTTCTTAGTTTCCGAGATAATTTATCAAGTTTGTCCAGAAATGGCTTCCCGGGTCAAACTTTCCTAATTTTGGTTTCGCTCCGCAAACTCAAATTTAAATTTATATTTTTTTAAAAGTAGCACACTGAATCACAAAACAAAAACCAAAGTCTTTTTTTATGCCACGTTCTGAGTTTCCGAGATAATTTATCGAGTTTGTCCAGAGATGGCTTCCCGGGTTAAACTTTCGTAATTTTGGTTTCGCTCCGAAAACTCAAATTTAAATTTATATTTTTTTTAATGTAGCAAGAAGTATATGCAATCAAAAAACCAAAGTCTTTCTTTATGCCACGTTCTTAGTTTCCGAGATAATTTAACGAGTTTGTCCAGAAATGGCTTCGCCGGGTCAAACTTTCCTAATTTTGGTTTCGCTCCGCAATCTCAAATTTCAATTTATATTTTTAAAGTAGCACAATCTATCTGCAATCAAAAACCAGAGTCTTTTTTTATGCCACGTTCTTAGTTTCCGAGATAATTTATCAATTTTAACCAGAAATGGCTACCCGGGTCATACTTTCGTAATTTTGGTTTCGCTCCGCAAACTCAAATTTAAATTTATATTTTTTTTAATGTAGCAAGAAGTATATGCAATCAAAAACCAAAGTCTTTTTTTATGCCACGTTCTTAGTTTCCGAGATAATTTAACGAGTTTGTCCAGAAATGGCTTCGCCGGGTTAAACTTTCGTAATTTTGGTTTCGCTCCGCAAACTCAAATTTAAATTTATATTTTTTTTAATGTAGCAAGAAGTATATGCAATCAAAAACCAAAGTCTTTTTTTATGCCACGTTCTTAGTTTCCGAGATAATTTAACGAGTTTGTCCAGAAATGGCTTCGCCGGGTCAAACTTTCCTAATTTTGGTTTCGCTCCGCAATCTCCAATTTAAATTTATATTTTTTGAAGTAGCACAATCTATCTGCAATCAAAAACCAGAGTCTTTTTTTATGCCACGTTCTTAGTTTCCGAGATAATTTATCAATTTTAACCAGAAATGGCGTCCCGGGTCATACTTTCCTAATTTTGGTTTCGCTCCGCAAACTCAAATTTAAATTTATATTTTTTTTAATGTAGCAAGAAGTATATGCAATCAAAAACCAAAGTCTTTTTTTATGCCACGTTCTTAGTTTCCGAGATAATTTAACGAGTTTGTCCAGAAATGGCTTCGCCGGGTCAAACTTTCCTAATTTTGGTTTCGCTCCGCAATCTCCAATTTAAATTTATATTTTTTTTAAAGTAGCACAATCTATCTGCAATCAATAACCAGAGTCTTTTTTTATGCCACGTTCTTAGTTTCCGAGATAATTTATCAATTTTGTCCAGAAATGTCTTCCCGGGTCATACTTTCGTAATTTTGGTTTCGCTCCGCAATCTCAAATTTAAATTTATATTTTTTTTAAAGTAGCACAATATATCTGCAATCAAAAACCAGAGTCTTTTTTTATGCCACGTTCTTAGTTTCCGAGATAATTTAACGAGTTTGTCCAGAAATGGCTTCGCCGGGTCAAACTTTCGTAATTTTGGTTTCGCTCCGCAAACTCAAATTTAAATTTATATTTTTTTTAATGTAGCAAGAAGTATATGCAATCAAAAACCAAAGTCTTTTTTTATGCCACGTTCTTAGTTTCCGAGATAATTTAACGAGTTTGTCCAGAAATGGCTTCGCCGGGTCAAACTTTCCTAATTTTGGTTTCGCTCCGCAAACTCAAATTTAAATTTATATTTTTTTTAAAGTAGCACAATATATCTGCAATCAAAAACCAAAGTCTTTTTTTATGCCACGTTCTTAGTTTCCGAGATAATTTATCGAGTTTGTCCAGAAATGGCTTCCCGGGTCATACTTTCGTAATTTTGGTTTCGCTCCGCAAACTCAAATTTAAATTTATATTTTTTTTAAAGTAGCACAATGTATCTGCAATCAAAAACCAGAGTCTTTTTTTATGCCACGTTCTTAGTTTCCGAGATAATTTATCAAGTTTGTCCAGAAATGGCTTCCCGGGTCATACTTTCGTAATTTTGGTTTCGCTCCGCAAACTCAAATTTAAATTTATATTTTTTTTAAAGTAGCACAATGTATCTGCAATCAAAAACCAAAGTCTTTTTTTATGCCACGTTCTTAGTTTCCGAGATAATTTAACGAGTTTGTCCAGAAATTGTTTGCTTTTGTCAAACTTCAAAAATTTATTTTTCGCATTAAAACATGTATTTTTGTCAAAAATTACTATTCTGCAAATTTTTGACTGTCTTGTTGGTCATACGACGGAGAAAGAAAAAAAAATTCGTCACACGAGACGTCACAAACTTCAGCTCAATCGTGTGACGGATAAAACATTGTGGTAAAAACGATATAAATGAATTGTACATGTGAACCTATAAAATTGGTCTAAACTAAATGTAAAAAACTGTACAGAAAAAAATTTTTTCTTACCAAAGTACAAAGGTAGGAACTTGAAAAATTTAGTGCGTGTGACCGATGAACATTCTGTTAAAAAATGATGTAAAAGAAATTGCAATTTTGAAACTGTAAAATTGGTCTAAATAACTAAATTTACAAAAAGGTAACCTGTAAAAAAACTTGATTTGTAAAATTACTAAAGGGGGAAACTTAAAAATAGCACGTGTGACGGATAACATTGTGGTAAGAAAAAATAAAAAATTTCAATATTCGTTTCTGATAGTTCTCATGAATCACTACTAATTATCCTTACAACATTTTTCGATTAAACTAAAATTAGGAAAATTACAGTATGTTAAAACTTGAAAAAAGTCAATATCTAAATTCCATTTTTCAGTTGAATTTTACGAAACACGAAAAAAAAGTTATTATAGAAAATTTTTACTACATAAAGATAATACATGAAGATAAGATAAGAAGATAAGACAAGATACATAACTTTGAATCGCAACATTCTTTCATAAAATATGTATATTTTTCTTTTTAATTGAAAAAAATAGTATTGAAAATACAAAATTCAATTTTTTAACAATAATATGTGAAACACGAAAAAAACGTAAGTTTTCCAAATTATTTAAACAAATATGTGACATATGAAAAAAAAGTTAAGATGAAAAATGAATTGCCTAAATGGGGTCTACATATTCTCAGTAGGATATTTTTTGACGATGTATATTTTATGTTTTGATTTTAAATATTCATATTCTGTACTTGCATTGACACTTAATTAATAATTGAAGATATTTGTTGAATTAAAAATAAAAATTTCCATTTTTCAACCAATATATATGTAATATCTTCCTCGACTTTTATAGTTAAACATAAAAAATAGATAATACGGTAATTGAGATTTCAAGTAATAAAAATTTTTTTTGAAAAGTTGGAAATACACGAAGAAACCCAAGTTTACAATTTTTGCTAAACTACGTTTCAATGTAGGGAAAAACGTGTCTGAGAATTTTACGCAGCGAAATACTAAACTTTCGATGAACAATATCATAATCGAATATAGATTGTATCAAATTTTATTATAACCTATACAGAAGTTTTATATAATTTTTCGAATCTTTAGTATTCTGACTAATTACCATTGCACCTCGATTTTCCTTAGATTCCCAATATTTTCTAGAATTATCATTATAAAATAAAACATATATTGCTATATAAAGTTTCTCAGTGTAGAAAAACTGATAGTGGGCATTTGAAATTTTTTTAGTATTGTAATAATCCATCCTTATGTTAGTTTTTAATCAAGTATTAAAAGATTATAGATTATGGTTCAATTTTATTTTAATTTCCATGATAAGGTTCGAAATTTAAACTAATAAAGATACGTCACATAATTATGCTGCCACACGGAGAAAAAAATCTCTTACATTTATCTTTGGTTGCATAAAACAAATTCTTTAGGTGAATTAACTGAAAATTTAATCAACCGAATCTCTCAAGAATTTTGAGTTGCTACATTAATTTCTCCCTTAAGGTAGTTTTCATCCACGAAAATTAGATCTCAGGCAAAAATAGATAATCTTGCTTTAAAGAATAGCAATATTATTATTGAAGGGCTATTTTGAAAGAGAAAAGATTATTTTACATGAGAAAAATTTAAAACACAGAAAAATAATTTTATTAATAAATTTTATTTTTTATGCGATTCTAATAAATCATGAATAATTTTTTCAGAGAAAAGATTTCCCACAACTTCACCGTTTCTGATTTTTAAAAATAAATTCTTCAATGGCTGAAACCAATAAAAAACATTTTCCAAAACGAAATTTTTACAAACAAATTGCTGAATTTGATAATAATTTATTCATTTTCAAAAATTGGAAATGGTTAAGTTGTAAGGTATCTTTTTCTTGAAAAAATGATTTGTAATTTTATAAATCGCATAATTTTTTCAAATTTGGTAAGAAGCGATAAGAAAAAAAGTTGGGGCAAAAATAAAATTTATTAATACAATTATTTTTCTGTATTTCAAATTTTTTTCATGGATATTAATCCATATTAATCCAATCTTCCAAAATAGCCCTTCAATAATAATATTGCTATTCTTGAAAGCAAAATTATCTATTTTTGCCTGAGGTTTAATTTTCGTGGATCAACTACCTTAAAGACTTCTTTGAAGAATTCTTTACATTCGCGCTCATATATATTTTTATTTATGCTTCAAGGTAGTACGATCACGAAAATTAGACCTCAGGCAAAATTAGATAATTTTGCTTTCAAGAATAGCAATATTATTATTGAAGGGCTAATTTGAAAGAGAACAGATTATTTTTTATGAAAAAAATTTGAAACACAAAAAAATAATATTATTAATAAATTTTATTTTTGCCCAAACTTATTTTTTTATCGCTTCGAGCCAAATTTTTAAAAATGATGCGATTCTAATGAATAACGGTTCATTTTTTTAGAAAAAAGATTCTCTACAACTTGACCGTTTCCTATTTTTGAAATTGAATTAATTACTATCAAATACAGCCATTTTTTTATAAAAATTGTTTTTTTATAATTTCAGCCATTAAAGAATTCATTTTCAAAAATCGGAAACGGTCAAGTCGTAGAGAATCTTGTTCCTAAAAAAATGAACCGTGATTCATTAGAATCGCATCATTTTTAAGAATTTGGCTCGAAGCGATAAGAAAATAAGTTTGGGCAAAAATAAAATTTATTAATAACATTATTTTTTTGTGTTTCAAATTTTTTTCATAAAAAATAATCTTTTCTCTTCCAAAATAGCCCTTCAATAATAATATTGCTATTCTTGAAAGCAAAATTATCTATTTTTGCCTGAGGTTTAATTTACCTTAAAGATTTCTTTGAAAAATTCTTTACATTCGCGCTCATATATTTTTTTTTTTATGCTTTAAACAAAAAGTAGTTAAATTAATCAAACTCATTGTTCCTTAAAATTAAATAAATACTTTTTTTCACAATCATGTTGCGCATCAAAGATCGTTTTAAGATGGGATCGACGGCTTAAAAAAGTATTTCTATCCATGAAAGGTCCAGACTCAAGGCATTGTTGGTTCCATTGTGCGAAGGTGATCCTCACAAAGAAAATCGTTCTCGAAAACAAAAGAGTGTCGAGATGTCACGTTCTGGGATCTTGAAGTCTTCCAATAAGAAACGATCTCCTAACAGCGAGGAACCTAAAATGACAGAGACTGAATACTAGTGTGTGAAGGTAGTAAACGAACCACAAAAGGTCCTTCTTTCATGGTATTATATTATTCTTTTATGCCACGTTTAGACAGAACAGAGATCGGACACGTTCGATAACGGCAAATCGAATGAGCCGTTCGATTTGGCCGCTGCAGGAAAATAAAAACCTTTTCGTCCTGATGCCCCCTTGCTATGGCGAATCGAAAGAACATGTCACATTTTTGAATTTTGTCCGTAACTGAATTTGAAATACACCTTTGTGGTTAGCTACACTTAAAAATCCTACTGTTGCTGTAATAAATGAACTTTATAGTTTTCTTTTCACTGTTATTTCTCAACAGCTGCAGGAATAAACGAAATTTTAATTGATCTTTTGAAAGATGAAAATAAAAGCGAATTTGGATTTTTCAATATATTTTTAATCCTCATGCTCTTCTCGAAAATATTAAATTTAAGAAAATAAAAGTGCAGAAAAAAATAATTTATTTTTCAAATATAAGCCTATGCAAAGAAAAAAATCTCTACAATTTACTAATTATGAGTTTGTAAGTTAAAATAATGACAGCATAACGCTTTGAATTTAGCAGATATTTCAGTGCAATTGACCAATTTTATGTTTACAAAAAAACGGTTAAGTTTTACTAAAATAACTGTCAAATTTACAGAAAATGTATGCTGTCACTGTTTTAACCTATGGACTCAGTAAATTTAACAGGTTTTTTTTTCTCTGTGTAACATTAATTATTGATCTTTCGATCTGTAATTTTTAGTTTTATAATGTTGCTAATTAAACAACATTTCGAGAGTTTGAGGAGCTAATTTACTTGCTTTGGAGAAAATATAACATTCGAGTAAACTCATTTTTGAAGATAACAAGGATAATGGTGTTAAAAATTATCGGTAGATGCAGAAATGTTCTGTTATTAGAACATGAAAAAAATTTAAGTGAAATTTCATCAAGTATCACTGATTGAGTATACCATATGCTGACCAAATATATGGCACTGTGAAAAGTGTTTAGTAACACAAGTAAGTAAACTAAACCATATGTTGCAAATTCTAAAGAGGGTGGTATATGTTATTGTATGTCAACAAATAACGATTTGCGGTTGGAAAGCCCCGAGGGCTAGCTAAATTATCGGCTAAGGGTGAAAGCCAAATCAGGGATTCGGGGGCGTGAGCCATGGCAAATGACGTTTCATTAAGAGTGACGCGTGATGACGAAAAAATGATGTATTATTCAAACCCACGTACTCTATTGTCACAACATAAACTGAATAAACATAGATTTACAAAACCTGTATTGTATAATTCTGCAATTGATTTCTTAATTCATTCGTGTAGAAAATAATCCTGGCGCTCTAATGGTCCACTCTAGAATGTAACGTTTTCACCGCCTCTGAGACAAAGTTCTAAAAATCTGTCATTGAGAAAATTGTTTTT
Organism: Diplolepis rosae; assembly: GCA_030998225.1. Classification (NCBI taxonomy): domain Eukaryota; kingdom Metazoa; phylum Arthropoda; class Insecta; order Hymenoptera; family Diplolepididae; genus Diplolepis; species Diplolepis rosae. Next base: position 22,779,506 of record JAPYXD010000555.1, on the reverse strand, counting down.
TTTACAAGTAGATTTATAACTTAAATAAATATACAATATTACAAATTGAACCACTTTATTTAATTTCTTTATTTAACAAATGACCTACAGTCTCAGGATATTTACCTCAATTATTTTATAAAAACTAAAATATTGAGCCGCTTTTTGTAAAATTGATAAATATTGTAAAAGTCAACTACCAAAAAAACTATCATTAACTTGTGATTCAAATACTTACCACGAGTTATGAAAATATATTTTTTTATTTTATGAGTAATCGTCCAGTAAGAAAAAAGTTGCTCCTGAACAATGTCACTTGTAACAATAATATTTTTTCGGTAACGCAATTATGACTGAGTAAAAATCAAAATATACAAGAGATTTTCGATCATATGAAGATATGTATTGTAAAATAATATTAAAATCAGAAATTATATTGACCCTCAATATTTAATACACGTAGTATTATATTGGCTTTAGGGCCATAAATAGAAAACAACTCGTAGAAAGAAATGTTAATTACTAAATTTTCCAACAATGAAATCTTATTTTAAGAAACTTTTTCCTGTATTCTTTTAGAATCAAAAGTAATAATTGATGAGGGATTTGATCTGAGCCGAGTCTGGCTTCTAGTTTCTTTCTTTATCACCCTTAAGGCCATGGATCAATTGGACCACGTGACGTCGGTGATTGTAATTACAGTATGTAAGGCTGTTCAAAAAATAATAATTCAAATGGATTTTCGGTACCAGAGAGCCGTGAACAAAAGATCCAAGAAAGTCTATCTGGTATCAAAAATTTATTTTAGTTATTAATTTTTAACTAACCTTACATACTGTAATTGCAATTACTGAAGTCACGTAGTTTGGTTGATACATGACCTTAAAGGGATGCGTCACCTTCAATTGGTATATTTTCGTTGACAATAATGATGACAATAATAATCATGACAACTTTTTATAAAACAAAAAAGTTAATAAAAGTTAAAAAATGTCCAAAAAATGCCCAAAAGACTAAAAATTTTTAATTTAAAAATACATAAAGGTGCTGGAAATTTTAAAAATCCCCAAAACCTTTCTAAATAAAGGTACTAAACATAAACAAATTATATGGAAGGTCTAAACTCAAAAAATAAAAATATTAAAGGTGGCGGCTTCCCTTAACCCAATATAATACTACATAAATTGTGAAATATTAATAAAATCCCAGAACTTTATGAGAAATTTTTGAAATTAACAATAGAAAATGAGTTTATTCTCGTTTTAAATTTAAATTAAAAAAAAATATTTTTTATCCATATATGCAAGAGCTTCCTCATTCAGGAAGTAGAATTAATGTTTATTTTTCTGGAACAAGAGGTTGTATAATCATATGAGAAAATCTGACAGCAATAAAGATAAAAAATACAGCGGTGGATTCAAAATTTAAGGAATTTACAATGGGGAGTCATAAAGCGAGTCAAAATTTTAGTACAAAGTTTTACGGTTGATGGTATAAAAATAAAGTTGTGGGACGACTTTAAATTTAAAAATGAGAAAGAGAATGCTTGCTGTTTGGAGTGTGAGGACAAACAAACGAAAGTGGCTTCTTGGGAGCTGTTAGAGGAGGAAACGAGGCGTACTGAGTACCTATAGCTGTGATGTCGTCGGGGCAAAAGTCAATTGCGCCTATAAACGGACCCTTTGGACGGTTTACGGTGCCGGGCGTCGGAGACGCCACACCCGACGTGGGACGAGGGTCAAGGATTTTCATGCCAATTGCCGATAAACAATTCGCGTGGTGAACACCCCGTAGGGCAAGTCGTGCCCACCGCAACGCCTTTTTCAAAGCTAGTTTCAGTAAACACCCTGCTCTATAGTTTCTGTATTCTATGGGCAACGTATGGTACCAGCGGGGTGTCCCCCAAATCATCACACCTCAAGATTCCAAACCACATCTACCTCTTCTTCATCTCTGAAATTTAAGAAACTAAAATATTCTCGGCTATGAAAATCGTGCCGAGCTGACTAACTCTCCCAGTTCTTACTTTTCAAAATTCTCAATTCCTGCGTCGAATTTGAGGAGCTTGTGGAAAACGAGAATCAAGAAGACATCGATGGTCAAAAGGTCATTTCCCACGCTCTCTAAGTGGCTTTTTTATTTTCAAAATCTCTTTTTCCATGATATTTTTATATTTTAAATTAAGACGTTTGGGGTTTTTGGCCAAAATGTTTGTTTTTTTTATTATTGGGGTAAGGACTTAAATTTTTATAATAAATATTATGAATAAAAAAAAAAAATAATAAAGTATTTTCTGATAAGAGTCGAAACGTCTGATTGACAACCAGTTTTTTATTTATAACCATAAAGCCAATATTACTACATGTATTAATTACTGAGGATCAATATAATTCTTCATTTTAATATTATATATTTTTTGGATATTTTTGGTGTACTTAGTTTTTTGCTGTACAAGCAAAGCTTTATAGCTGTCTCAACAAAACTTATTGTTGAACCAACAAAAAAGTTTGTTGAGGGAACTTAAAAAAAAACAAGAAACCAGAAAATCAACAAACTCTTTTGTTGGTTCAACAATAAGTTTTGTTGAGACAGTTAAAATTTTTCTTGAACATCAAAAAGTTTGTAGGTTCTATATCAACAATCCTGTTTGCTAATATTGCAAATCTTTTTTTCCGTGTGAATTGGCGGATCCAAAATAAAAAAATCGAATGTATTATCAATTAGAAAAGATATTACTATATGCCGTAGTAACTTTATCTATTTAAAATGAAGAAAAGTATTTTTTTTAGAGTTAAAAGAAAAAAGGCGAAAAATCGCGATTTTTTTGTTTTATTATTAATAAATAAATATAAATTATAATTGGAAAATTATAATTTTACTACGGAAAGAAGCTAATAATACGTAGAACATGGTATCAAATTTTGAGAAAGATCGGTTTATTTTTTTTGTCCCTTTCGCCCGATAAAAAATATTGCTTTTTGAAAAATTTAAAGAATACCTAATTAAAATGCAATTTTTGCATTGTGGACAATTTCTTGGGAAATACCCTCCAAATTCTTGGAGCCCTGTGCGGAAAAAAATAGTTCAATAAAATTTATAGAACTGTTCAAAAATTGGGGATACATTCACGGCACAGTCTGGAAAATTTAGAGAACTTTTCAGAATTTTTTTTCCGCGTAGTATAGATTATATTGGAGAACATGCCAATTTACTAAAAAGAAATAATTTACAGAAAAAATTTATCATATACGCTTGCTCTAAAAAATGTTTCCGACAGTAATTTCCACAAATTTTGATAAATTTTCCCTTTAATATGATGGAATAAAGTTTACCAAATACTCTTGTAAAGTATTTCACAAAATATTTTGATTTTTCTCTAGATTTGCCAGTAAAGTTCACACAGATAAATTTTATTAACTTTTCAGATCGGTAAAATCTTTGAACCGATTTGATTTTCTGATTTGATTGACTTGAAAATAACAAGTGAACTTGACTGATTTTTCAGACTGTTATACTTAAAGATAAAAACTGACTTGTTGAGTTACAGGAATTGACTAACTTGACTGTGCAACGAATTGAACTAATTTCTTTACTGATTTGACTATCTTAAAGATACAAAATCATTGACCTGAGGCTTGACTGAATCATATTTCTGATTTGTGTCATTTTTATAAGCTTAACTAATTGATTCATTGGGTGACGAGACTTGATTGACTTATCTCTGACAAAGTAACAAAATTGATAACTATGTTGATTTGACTCTTTCAAAACTGATTTTACAAAAATAGTTGGAACTTGACTGACTCATTCCACCAGAGCAATTTTTTAACATCCAAATATATTCATGACAATGACTCACTGAGTAAATGAGGTGACTGGTCTAATCTAAGAATTCAAACACCTTGAACGACTGATAAACTGATAAAGTTGAATGAACAATACAACTTGACTGATTCAAATACAGTAATTTGTTAATTAACTCTCTGACTGATTAAAATGGACTTTACTTTACGAATAAAAAATAAAGGAATTAGATCCAGAAATTCCCACTCTAAATCTGAATCAATTAAAATTCTTAATACTCTCAATCAGTAATTGACTTCTTGCTTTACAATCAGTAATTTCTAACTGATAATCAATCACCCTTGACTGATTGAAAAGCAAGAAGTCAGTCACTGATTGGAATTATTAAACATTTTGACTGATTCAGATTTAGAAGATTAGTGAAATCAAGTATTGATGAAATTGTGTAGTTCAGATTCAGAAAGCTACACGGAGAAAAATAGTTAAAGTAATTTTACTCAACTTCCGATCAAATCTGGGACATAAGGACAAGTTAGAAGTTATTTAGTATCACTGTATTTATTTGTGATATATTAAATGTTCGAAAATGAATCAAAGTTGAGTAAAATTCAGAAGTGTAGGGTGAAGTATGAAAGCGTGCATTAAAAATTTTTAAATATATATATTATTACTCGTAGTATAACTATAAAAGACCAATCTTTTATTAAATCACAAAAATAGTAGAGCTTTCCGTTCATTCTACTCTACGCTTCAATCGAGAGTTGAGTAAACCGTGAATCGCAAGATTTATTCCAACAGCTACATTTATTCACGCAGGAACGAATGAAAGTAATCTGCGCCTTGGGCACACATAACAAATTTTTAATTTCAAAAACTTAAATTCTTAAAATTAAATTGATATGATGAAAATTTAAACAAAAACAAGTCGATAAGTGTATTACATAAAATATGAAATATCACATAAATTACTCAGGCAGAATAATAATTTGGAATTCGCAAATGTAAAATCCATATTTTGAAAATATAAAACACAGAAAATAAAAGAACCTTCTTTTAAATGTTTTTATACAAGATACTTCTTAATAATAATGCAATTTTTTAATGTACATTTGAAAATTTAGTTTCACTAAACTTCATACGTCGTTATAATAAAAATGTATACTAAATGTAATTTAATAATTATATTATATATATCAATAATCATAGTTATAATAATTGTGTAATTATATTAATTTTTAAAAATATTTTATTAATCATTTATGTAAAAAGTCGATTTATTTTTACTTGAGTAAGGCTAAAAAATTTTATTGACGGCACTTACTCTCACAAGCTCTGAATAACTCATGCAGTCACTATATAAGAAAGTTCCAAATTTTATATCTCAGCATTGTAAGCGAGCGTGTGCGTGATTCGACGAAAGCGTATCGTACTATATATAAGTGTTGTTATTAGGTTTATATATGTAAGGTTATATGTTTAAGTGTATTTGTAATTTGAAATATGATTGGCTTACGGCCGTAATGGTGTGAATGTATTTGTAAGTTGTTTATGTATATACCGGATGACTATTGGCAGGCTCGAGGTAAGAATTTTTTTTTATTTGAGAGAACCATACCATTGCCAGTTCAAATAATACGCCCGATGCTCATTATACATTTCATGTTAACCCACTGACGCATGTTGATGCCCTGTCGTCGATAACGTTTTACTCAACTCCTTACAATTCCCTATGTAACGCTTATTGTTATTCACTTTGAGTGAATTAGGTATTTATCATATTCATTTTACGCGACTAGGATTTAATAGATGTTCAAATGTCTTTATGTACCAAGTTTAATCGACAGAGTTGAGTAAAATTACTTCAACTATTTTTCTCCGTGTACAAAAGCTACCATATCCACAGTGCAATGACACATTTGGCGCCAATGAGAATACGAATTGAAAAGTGCAAAATGAAGATGAGAAAAAATAAAAGTATTTATAAATGGTATAAAAAAGAGATCGGGGTGCCATTGTATATTCGTCCACCCGGTTCTGGACAATGCATATTTCAAACTTACACGAACGCTTTAGACGCGCGCCCATTGTACGCGTTATGATCCCTTTTGGCAGAGTATAAAAGAGATTCTCTGGTGACCTAGGAAACGCGGGGGCAGGCGAGTAACACCATAGAAGCTACATTGTTCATCCCTGCCAGTATCGTCGCCTCTCTTCATCTTGTGGAAAAAATCTCTCTTTCCTTAAAATAATAATTCCATCGTAGACACACCAACTTTAAGTTTAGGGTACTCATTCTTCTGATGTTTTCTTAGCTTTGGATAGAATACAACGAGAGGAGTGCACACAAGCTTCTTAAAGTTGGAACCAGTCGAAACTACCGCAGGTAGAGGGTACACCTGATTCATGAATTGGTAGCCACTCTGACGCCAAACACTACCGGAAGCAGTTACAAAAAAGAAACACAGTGGAAAGCAGATTCCAAGAACATGGAATTGATTCTCTCTTTAAAAAAACTCGGAAAAAAACGTTTTTCATTGAACAAAAGCATTTTGTTGAATCAACGAGGTATTTTATTGAGTTAATTAAATTTGTTGATTTAATCTTTTCTAGAAATTCATTAAATTTTAATAAAATGTTTGGTAGGATCAAACAAATTTTTGTTTCAAACAAACAAATTTTACTAGACCAAGAATTTTGTTGAGTCAATGAAGTAATTTGGATGGATCAAGAAAATATTTTTTTGATTGAATATTCCTCAATTGGTTTTAAATATACAATAAAGTGTTTTTAAGGATTGCACCTAGAAAAATAATTACTTGATCTGACCAAATAATTTTGTAAAATAAACCAAGATTTTTAGTTAATTTGAACAAAAATCGTACCAAAACGTACCATCTATGGTCGCATGAAACAAATTCTTTGGTTGAATCAACCAAAAATTTGGTCAATCTTATAACAAGAAAATTATTTGCTTATTCCAACAAATTTTGTTTGGATCAACCAAATATTTTTTTGATTGAATATTCCACAATTGGTTTGAAATATACAATGAAACATTTTTAAGGATTGCACCCAGAAAAAAATTACTTGATCTAGCCAAAAAATTTTGTGAAAGAAACCAATATTTTTGGTTAAATTTAACGAAGTATTTGTTAGATTTGACCAAATCGTACCAAAACGAACTATCTTTTGTCGCATGATACAAGTTCTTTGGTTGAATCAACCAAAAATTTGGTCAATCTTATAATAAGAAAATTATTTGGTTAATCCAACAAATTGTAGTTGGATCATCAAATTTTTTATTCAACCAACAAAATTCTACCAACCATAGAATTTTTTTGAGTCAATGAAGTAATTTTGTTGGATCAACCAAATATTTTATTGTCCTTATAACTACTAAGTACTATGGTTGGACCAACAAAAATTTTGTTGATTTGACCAAACATTTTTTTGATTGAAATTTCCACAATTGGTTTAAAAAATACAATGAAGTATTTTTAAGGATTGCATCCAGAAAAAAATTACTTGATCTAACCGAATAATTTTGTAAAATAAACCGTATAAGAATGTATGTATGGAAGCGTAAAGAAACAAAAAATATTGCAACCGCAATTTGGGGCCCTCGTCAGTGACATTTTTATGAACTTAAAATTTTAATTTGCATCATCCAAACTTTATCCATCAACTCTTAACATTTTTACGAGATGATAATAATTACTTCTTTGAGTTTGTTACAGAAATTCAATCTTGGAGTACAAGTATATATTTGGGGAAGAAAAACTTCCTTTGACATTTTTCGTTGTGAATTAAACGGGATACACACTGGCATTCAGTGTTCATTGATAGGTAGAATAGTGAGCTAGTGGAAGAGAGAGAACAGTGAGAATAGAAGGCATTGAGAGAGGGCTTGGTTGTGTATAGGGGGTGGAGTCGCTCCACAGGGTGCCAGGAATTTTTGAGATGGTCTTCGTTACGTTCCTTGCTTGGATAGTAAGCGTTTTCGATGGGGGGGGGGGGGATATGGAGAAACGAGAAATGCTGTCCCGACCAGACAGACTGGCACCAGTATTCACACATTGGCGTGGAAATCCCACATTTTTTTATTCTTATTCTCATTCTAAGATCAAATTAATCTCGCATTCCTCTTTATTTAGTAAAAAACTTTTTTTTCTAACCCATACCGCAAATGGAGACAGTTTTTGTCGTTTATATTCATTTAATACGATTCGATTCCAATTTAAAAACAATTAAAATATTTTAAGGTGCGCACATTGAAGTCACGAAATTATTTACTCCCTATTATCTGAATTTGAATCAGTCAAAATCTACTGATTATCAGTGAAATTTGACTGATTTAAATAGCTAAAAAGAGGTTACTGTAAATCAATCAAATTTCACTGATTATTTCAGTGAAAATTAACTGATTTAACAGTGAAAAATAGTTTTTCACTGATGAATCAGTGAAAAGGCAACTCACTGATTAAATCAGTGAAAATTTGACTGATTCAGATTTAGAGAGTACTGCCATCCGTGCAGAAATTCTGTCATGGCGTAAGCCTAGCGAGCTGTAAGATGGTATAAACTTCAAAGCTGGCCCTGGCACGGCTCAGTGTTTAATTGTGGTACTAGCGCCAGGTTTGGAAATTTCGACACGGGTTTTAAAATATTCAAATTTTTTTAATAAAAATATATTAAAGGCTTGAAAATTAAGAGAATTTCTCTCTTAAATATTTTGTGTTAAATTCAGTAAACATATGAATTTACGGTATATAGATATTTGAGAGAATATTGATATTGTTGTTTGGTTGGAATTGAAATATCAAGATTTGCGTGAATTAAATTGTAACATTATGGCTACCGAACGATTTAGGAATGAATTGATAATTTCTTGGGAGGAATGTGGGACGATGTAAGAAGAAGGTGAGTGGTCCAATTGGTGCGACAACAGTGGACACGGTTGTCGGATTCGCGGACCGGCCACTCCCATAAACACGATGTGGACAATGGTCGAGCAAAACTATACCAGACCATCACTGCAATGCATGATGTAATTATGGTACAACGCACGGAAGGTAGTTTCAGCCACAATGGACAATTGTCCCACCGAATAACGTCACAATAGTGGATTCATTGCCATTAACAACGACTGTCCAAATACATTATGTAGGTCGCGAGCTTACAATGCTTGCTGTCCGAATCAGGTTCTCTTTATGGCTCGGATATCACTTATAACACTGGTCGACAGCAAATTTTTTACAGCATGTTCATAGCCATTTCCGATGAATTTTGTAGTGCTTATTACGAATCTTGAGTAAGAAAAGTTCTATCCCGTCAAGTTTCTGAAACAAATAGGGTTTATGGGCCAAAAATTACGATTATGACCATTATCATGACATTGTAGTCGTACAAAAACAAAAACATTTTTTTTGTAGGATGAGAATAATACTTTACGATGATGTACTCAAAAATACATTCAAACTTTTGCATATTATAAAAATGGTAAAAATCATGATTTTTGGCCCTCATTTATCTCAGAAACTTGACGTGACAGGACATTATTGACTCCAGATCCATAATTGGTAATCGATTTCCAATTTCGGATATTTTAAAATAATATTCAATAATTATTATTTTTAATGATATTTAATACTTTACTAATTCAATTAATATCAATTCAAATCTTACTCAATCATTTGATAGTCAAATGATAATTAAGAGAATTGGTAGAATTAGATCATAAAAAGTAAAAGCCTAGTTCTTAATAGTTTAAATGCTTGATAAATCAACTAGTAAACATTTTTGAACTGATTCAAACATTAGCTCTCTACTATATCGAAAAAAATTATCTTGTATATAGTTATACTAGTTGTTTAGTGAATTTCACTGGAATCCAACAATCAATTCAATTTTTTTTCAGTGTAATTAATTAGATCAAGGGAGTTTAAAATGTGAAATTTTATTCTACTCTCCTAATTTATATAAGTGATCTTTTTAATAATTCCAATCAGTAACTGAATTGCAGCTATACAATCAGTGGTTTCTGATTGATTTTTCAGTAAATATGATTGTATAGCTAAATTTTAGTCATTTATAAAAATTACTCGAAGCAACCACTGGTTTCAATCAAGAAAATAATTATCACTGCTCTCTAAACCTGAATCAGTGAAATAGTCACCGATTATATCAGTGAAAATATATCAACTGATGAATCAGTGCCCTGCTTTGATTTCACTGAGCAATCAGTGAACGCGCCACGTAAACATAACTTTTGAATTCATTTACACGTTACTGCTTTATCGACCTTTAAAAAGAGGTTAGATTTTCGACGCTCCCGATAACATAATCGTAAAAGTGCTCTTTGCAATCGCGTATAATTATCAGGAGAATCAAAAGTATTCTGTTCTGCCATATATTGCTGTTTTTATTATTTCCACCTGAATATTTCACTGATTCAAGAAGTGAGTTCAATCTATTTCACTGATTTATCACTCAAATTTCACTGATTCTCAGTGAAAGCCTTATGGCTGCTGCCATCAGTGAATAGTCACTGCGAATCAGTGGCCGTTCACTTATTCAGGTTTAGTGAGAATTAATTACTAATTATGATATGCCAATATTAATTGGATAATTTGTATGCATTACTATTGTGTTGTAATTTTTACATATTTCTATTTATTTAGTAATTAGTATACAATGTTCTCTGAATACTTTTTAAAATTTTTTGTTTTACTTTCTTGAATCTAAATAAAAAATAGTGTTAAATTCAAGACATAATTAGTGGCAAAAATATCTTGCATTACACGATCATATAATTAAAAAACGCAAGAATGCCAAATGATCAGAATTATTTGACCTTGATGGTGAATTGTTCAGTATTGGAAGGCAAATCGTTTATAATCTGGGTGCTCAATTTTTTCTCAAGATTTTTATTTCAAGAAAGCTTCAGAAATCATATCAAGGATCGCACGATCCAGTTGAGAATAATTCACACTTGCAGGGTACAAAACGTTCTCAATTTATGTTGGCATAGGTGAACATAATTATGTGCTTTGAAATCACTTACAATGCTAGGCGATAATCATTGAAAGTCGAGTACTCGGCTCTTATAAATCTTCGTGCTTCGTATACGACGAGCTATAGTAAACGCGTAATTAATTTCAGCTCGTTAGTACTTACAGCTCCATTGGTCTTAATGTTTAAAAACCAACTGCTATGCACCTTACAACGCTCAAATCGACAAAGCATTGTTCTCAGACGAAAATCAGATTACAGATTGGATTCTTTGTTCTCCGCTATCTTTGCGATATTTATATGTCCGAAAGGTAGGAACAATCAAGTCAAGAGAAGACGAGAATTCGTTGGGGTTCAATTTATGTTCAGGGTTCTTGAGTTCTATTTCAGAACCAGCTGCACTATCCCAAATAAATACCCATTCAATTCTCACTCCTTTCATTTTTAAAACAAAATTTTCACTTTTTTTCTTTTTAACCCATTAACGCCTGAACGGACGATTTTTCCTGCAAACTTTCCGGCCATAAAAAAAATTATGTAGAAAGTTTATAAAAAATCCAGCCAAGATTTTTCTGAAGTCAAATTTCATCTTCTTTGAGAATCTCGCCCTAATTGTTATTATTAATTAATTACTAATTGTTATATAATTGTTATTAACAATTTTATTGAAAAAAAAGTGAAATTATCGAGATCAATCACTTTTAAAACCAACGAAACACATGGAAATCGAATTCCAAGATCCGCAGAAATCGTTTTGCTCGCGTCCATAGACATAAAACTCGAAGTTCACTTGCTGTTTGTTAACATTGCGCAGATGGCGCTTTCTGACACAGCTTTACGCGATTTTTAATTTATCTGATTTTGACATTTGACCATAATAATGTAAAAACTTCATAGTATGACTTGAAAATGTGTACTCGGGGGTTTCTAGGATCACTGATCACGAATTTAAAGTTATTATTGAACAATTATATTGTTTAAACAATTTGTTTAAACAAACTATGTCTCCGTTCAACTTTTATGCAAGCTGCAACCAAACTTATTTTTTTGAAAACTAAATCTCATGATGACACCTAGTTATCGAAAATCAAAAAAACAGCAAGTGAACTTCAAGTTTTATGTCTATGGACGCGAGAAAAACAATTTCTGCAGTTCTTGGAACTTGATTTCCATATGTTTCGATGGTTTTAAAAGTGATCGATTTCGATAATTTCACTTTTTTTTCAATAAAATTGTTAATAACAATGAAGGCTTACGTTTTATCGAAAAATTAGAGCGAGATTCTTAAATAAGATGAAATTTGACTTCAGAAAAACCTTGGCTGAATTTTTTATAAACTTTCTACATCATTTTTTTTATGGCCGGAAAGTTTGCAGGAAAAAACGTCCGTTCAGGCGTTAATGGGTTAACTTCAAAGCCAAATTTAAAGTAGTTAGGACACGAAAATCAAGCCTCAGGCTAAAATAGATAATTTTGCTTTCAATAATAGCAATATTATTGTTGAAGGGATCATTTAAAAGAGAAAAGATTATTTTCTATGAACGAAATTTGAAAAATGGAAAAATAGGGAAAGGTCATCTACCACTTGACCTTTTCCAAATTTTGGAAAAATAATCTTTGAGGCTGAAACCAATAAAAAAAATTTTCCAAAACAACATTTTTATAGTAAATTGCTGTATTTGAGAGCAATTAATTTATTTTCACAAATTGCAAACAATCAAGTTATAGAGAATCTCTTACCTGAAAAAATAAGCCGTGATTTATTAAAATCGTGTTGTTTTTCACAATTTAGCTCGAAGCGATAAGAAAAAAAGTTCGGACAAAAATAAAATTCATCAATAAAATTATTTTTCTGTGTTTATAATTTTTTTTTGGAAAATAATATTTTCTCTTTTAAATAATCCCCTCAATAATGATATTTCTATTCTTGGAAGAAAAATTATGGATTTTTACCGAAGCCTTTTTTTTCGTAGCCTAACTACCTTAATACATAAAAACCGCTTAATTAAATGTTGAATTTTATAATCAGAAAAAAAATGTTGGTCATTAAGCGAAATCATTTTGTTGAACTCACAAAGTATTTTATTAACTTGAACGAATTGAATCTAATAAATACTTAAAATTTATTAAAAGTAACCAAATATTTTGTTGGCCACATAACAACAAAATATTCTGGTTTAACCAACAAAAATGTTGTTTTTAACAAAATCTTTTTTGAGTGTAAATTTTTACCTTGCAAGTCTAGAAAAGATTAATTTTCTGCATAATAATAATTGGGATAATATTGTATTGAAATTATAAGATTTTTTAATTTAAAAAAATAAATGATTAATTTGGATTAGATTATTCCTTTATGCAAAGAACCCTGTCTTAATAGCATTCTCCAAATTGCTGTGCCACTTTGGAATGTAAAGAACGTGAAGACGTAATTCAGTAGCCATACAAAGGTCCTTGGTCACATTGTAATACCACTTGGTCATTCTAAAATAATCACTGTCAGTTATTATCACAGAATCAATGACAAGGATAAAATTCACCTGCTCAATTTTTTACCCAGTAGCATTAATTTTAGAAAGAGATGAAATTCAGAGACAAGGCCTGACGAATAAAAAACTGCTCAAAGGTAACTTTTGCAAAGGATCAAGGATTTTAAGAAAATATGGTAATTTCTATCTCGTGTAATAAATTAAATTTGAAAAAAAAACAGAAGAATTTTGTCGTGCTAGAATAATGAATTGCTCTGAATAGTAATGTCATTAATTTTGAATTTGACTCAGGGACCAATTCGATTTTTTTTTTTCTCGCACGTGGATCCCAAAGAGATGAGGAATTTTGGGATAAATTAGCGATGAATCCGGGGGCAGCAAACGAGTCGAACATATAAGAGATATAAATTGACCAATCCGCTGGTGATGCGGCGGGTGATTTCTGTCGAGAGGCTTTTTTGAAAGGTCGTCCGGCCGTAAATAACCAAGTGTTTATATGAAATTGCGCTTCGTGGAAGTCGTCTCCACCTATTCTTTTGGTTCTTTTAAAATTTATGACCACCTCGAAGACCGCGACTCCAAAGCGTCCGAGATCACCCGAGAATCCTATGGGTTCGAAGCTGCCTGTTCGTCATTTCCGTTCTACGAAGGGAACATCGAACCGAACCCGAATCTTGCGACAACCTTGGATTTGCATTATAAGCTAACCAACATTACAACCACACAAAGAATCTATTGTCGAATATGCGACTGGAATCGAACCAAAGGATGGTTTCACTATAATTCACTAAAATCTTATTATTTTATGAAAAATCGTATAACAAGAAACTATATCCATTCTTTTATCCTGGATTTCTTAAAAACGAATTCATAAAAATAAACAATTTATTAACTTTATGATAAATAGTCTATAGCGTCGCTTCAAAAACGACTTTCAAGACAATTCTAGCTTTTCTAGGTCAAAAATATTTCCCTCGGTTGAATGCATAATTTTTTATTCTTTTGTATTATTGACAGAAACAGATGACTTTAGTTTTCGTTCCTAGAAAAAAGATGCTGCAAACTTTACTTTTATATTTTTTCGGTTATTCACTTGCAGTTTTTATATTCAATTTGAAATTTCGTAAGAATTTCTTAGAACTTTGAATGCTGGAATATTTCTAACGGAAAATTTGCTTATAATGACAATAATTAGGTAAAGGGACAATGCAAAAAAATATATAATATATAGAGAGAGAGAAAGAGAAATTCTGAAAAAAATGGGAAAAAAAATATTTTTGAAAATAATCGAAACAAAACTGAACGAAACCAGATGAGACTGTTCTGTTCTTAAGGCCATGAATCAATCGGACCACGTGACTAAATCATACGGTAATTCATTCATGTAAGATAACTTTCTTAATTTACAAAACATCTTTCTGAAAATTTGGGAAGCGTGAACAAAATAATAATGCACGTCTTTTAACTTCTTTTTAGTACATTTTTTTTTTAATTTTAAGACTTATTGAAGATATATGTTGATGTTGGTAATTGGCTTTAGGGTCCAAGGTTGATAAAAACTCAGAGTTTTACATCCACACGGAAAAAAAGTATAGTTGTGACAGCAAAGTTATTCTTTGCGACAGTTAAACGTTTAGCTGGTAACGAACGAGCGAATGAAGGCATATCTCGGATTCAGCCAAAGTGAATATCCGTAACCACTTTAGCTATTCCAGCGATTTTCTATAGTCGAGAAAGGCACTGTTTATAGCTAGAATTGAGATTTTACAATTATAAAAGAAGGCTAATTGAAAAGTATAGCTACCGCAGTTATAACCTTAAGAACATGACAATAACAAAATAATTTTGAGTCATTTGTAGGTTATGTGACACGATATATATTTATGGAGTATAAGCAAATAAAAATATGACATAATTTTTCCGTGCTTGAAATCTTTATAATCAGTATTAAGGATTTTCATTTTCTCAAAACGAAAAAACCTTTTGTTTTTATTAGCAAATAGTAGCAAAATTTAGAAGAACTTTTTGTGTTCGTTACAATAAGAAATTGCAAGGAGTTTGTAAACATACATATTTTGATTGCAGTAAGTAAAAAGACATGAAAATGGAAAAATATGCAAAACTAACCTTCAAATACGGGAATGTACTTATCCAACTTCCACTGTTGGAGAATGTTACGTACATAAAAATCAGCCATCGTTTAACAGTTTGCTTACCTTTAATACTTTAAAATTACAGTAATTTAAACTTTAAACATTGCACTTAAGCTTTAGTTGTCATTTTAAATACATCACCACATAAACTTGCAGGGATTTACAATATAGCTAGCATAGAGATATTGAAATTGACAATAGCTGATAAACAAGTTGCTGCTATGGGAATATATATTTCTATTTCATTTATACTTTTTACTTAATTCTACCATATTGGAAACATATGCAATTTGTAGAAAATAATAATTTCTGTTATTCAGCAACTGTGTGAAATGTGCTTCTTCACCTAAACAGTTTATACAATTTGACTAAAGTTTTATATGATTTGAACACATTAATTCTTTGAAATTGGGATCATTCTTCATTCGCTCGGTCGCCTAGTTAAATTTTTTTCCGTGCAATTACCAACATCAACATATATCTTCAATTATTAATTAAGGGTCAATGTAAGTCCAGAATATGAATTTTAAGACTTATCAATAATTAATGTTAAGGGCATGGATCAACAAGACCACGTAACTATATTCATTAATTTGTTTATGTAAGATAACTTTTTTATTTTGCAAAATATCTTTTTGAAAATTTGGAAAATTCAACAGAAGACAATGAAGAACGTCTGTCAACTTTGATTGAGTGAAAAGTTTGAAAACATTTTCACAGTTAACTGTAATTATCGATAAGTTTCCAATTGTTGTCAAAATTTTTTCTGTAATGAAATTAAGGTGTAGCATTGATCTAGAGTTGTTTGAAAATTCATTTTTTGTCATAAATTAGTGTATTAAAATCTAAAAAATATGAAAAAGCCATTTCATGTATGGAGCAGGCATCGCAGATTAAAAGTACAATAAAAAAAATTACGCTTCTTTTCTTAAAAAAACTTTAAAAGCATATTTTCGGATCTGTTACAAAAAATTTTTAAATATACTCTAATTGTCGATAAGTTTTCGAATTTTTTCCAAATTTTAAATAAAACGAAGTTAACAGACGTGCTTTATTGTCTTTTGTTACATTTCTTAAATTTTCAGGAAGATATTTTGTAAAATAAACATGTTATTTTACATGAACTTTTACAGAAATTTGGTTCAGTGAACTGGTTGATCCATGGCCTAAAATTACCCGAAAAACAAGTTCATTTTTACTAGAATTCAACTATTAATAAAATGGCCCTTGTTGGAAAAAATTGGCTTTAGGGTCCAAAAATGATTAAGTCGTTTCGGACGTTTCGGCTCAATCGAAGCCCTCATCAATGATATTTATTAAAATCTAAAAAATACAAGATTAAATCGATTTAATCATTTTTAGACCTTAAAGCCAATTTTTCCAACACCGTACCATTTTATTTTAATTAAGGGTCAATACAACCTGTACTACTTTTAACTATTAATCCGATTTTTTTTCAGTCGAAATTTGAATCAGACCAGATAAAATGCGAGATATAACAAATTAGGATAATTTTTTAAGGAGTATATTTTGGCAAAATTGTAAAATGTTCTATTCTTTGGAATAAACTGCTCTCTAAACCTGGATCAGTGAACGGCCACTGATTCGCAGTGACTATTCACTGATGGCAGCAGTTATATGTCTTTCACCGAGAATCAGTGAAATTCGATTAACTAATCAGTGAAATAGATTGAATTCACTTATTGAATCAGTAAAATCTTTAGGTGGGAATAATAAAACCTACATTTTAACGATCGATAAACTTATTTATTTTAGGTTACAACCTAAAAAGAAATTACGTAATTATTATTATATATTGTAATTATTATTGTGTATAATTATATTATGTAACGTGTAGATGAAACTTTTAAATTCGCCAATCCAAAAGTTATGTTCACGTGGCGCGTTCACTGATTCCTCAGTGAAATATAACCAGGGAACTGATTCATCAGTTGATATATTTTCACTGATATAATCAGTGACTATTTCACTGATTCAGGTTTAGAGAGTGGGTCCTTAAAATTGATAATTTATGTATTTTGATAAATATTTATTCATGTACATTATTGAGATGGAATAATTGATAAAATAGGATTGAAATGATATTATCTAGTTATGGGAGTATTTGTGAGTAAAATTGTAGCCTTTTTGGGAGCATTCAGTGATTTGTTTGAGCGGGGAAGCTTGCCAGACTGTTTGGCACCGACGGACAATGGATTCTCGTTTCTACAATGCCGCGCTCCGTAAAGATTCTTCTACGCCTCTACGGGCAAGTTCCAGCTCTTCGACTTTCCCGGAATGCAACAACAAAACATTTGCGTTCTTTTTCGGTCAAACGGTCATCGAGAGGCTATTTTTCAGTCAGAGAAATAAAAGCAGACCTCGCTCGTGGCACTGAGTCGCTCGTTTAATCGTTGCCTTTTCATTCTCACAACACAATGCATCTTCCGGAGTGGCTTCTTTTGTACATTTGCTAAAAATACTTATTTTAAAATGCCCTTCTGCTATGGTAAAAGCAAAAGTTCCTCCACTTTTTATATTTCTTTAAAAACGTTATTGTATAATAAAAGTAGGTATTTTACTAAAAAATACATGAAATCCAAGAGTCAAAAAGGTAGGAAAGACAAATTTGATCTTTGGTCCAGAAATATTTAAGATGGGTGTGTTTAATATGATTTTCGAGAATTTATAGACAAAGATAGAGATGGATTATCTTTTATGATTTAAAACGAATCGTTAATGTTTAATCTCTCAAATAGAACTTCGTTCTATGAGAAATTTTATTGCTAGATTTCTAAGATTTGTAGCTTATTTCTTTTGGACCACAAGAATGTGAATTTGGAAATAAAATCTGGAAATTCAGGAAGCAGTAGAAATTAATAGTGATATATTAACTATTTTGAAACCGGTGTAAAGTTGGAGCGCAATAGAATTTTTATGACCGAACTAAACAGCAACATGGAATCTGAAACGAGTGTGGGTGGAATTCCGCAGGTAATAAAATTAAACCGGAAGGGATGAATCGAGGTCATCGTTTACAGATAGTTGGTAGAGACAAAGGTCCGGATACAGTCTTTATCCTGGATCGATATCGATTATCGAACCACTTTATCTTCCATTTTCACACTTCGCTTCTTTGAATTCTTCTCAAAAGAAAAATTAATTTTTCAAATAGTCCTGATGAAGAAATTTAGAAAATACTGTATTCTTAGAAATATAATGATATATTGTGGAAAATTATATTTTTCTTTTTCTTGGGGATGAGCGAGATAGAAAACAAAGAGGCGAAGTAATTCGGAATATTGAAGGGGAGTGACTACGCAAATCATCTTAAAAATTGAACGCAAAGCGTCTTCAAAAGAAAACAAGCGCGTTTTAATTTTTCGTATTGTCCGTCACGTTTGGCTACTACAAAGGAGTTCCCACGAGCAGTCGATGAGTTGGCATGTACAACAAAAATATTGCTCTCGCGTTCATTCTTTCTTCTTTCTTTTACAAAGTCAAGCATCGCTCTGATACCAACCAGAACAGTCTATTGAATTAACAAAGACGAATCTCGCTTGAACACGTACGTCGCGCTGGTTTCAGAATTGGTCCACGTTAGTTGAGAAATTAAAATCACGAAACAGAAAGCAAATACTCTTACAAAATGATCTTAAAAGTAATACTTTGTGACAAAGGGAATTTTGGAGTTGTAGTAAACACTAAGGGGGTATTCCACAATTAGAAAAAGAAATTTGATTGAATTAAAGAACATGATTTTTTTGAACGACTTTCTTTGATTTAAAGAAATGATTTGTTTAAATGGAATAAAATTTGTTTGATTCAAACAAAATATCTTTGAACAAAACAAATATTTGTTTGAATCAAATTAATTTTTTTTCAAAACAAAGAAATTAATGGATTGATATATGGTCAAAGATATTATTTGTTTGACTTTGCCCTTAAAGGGCCAAAATGGCATAAACGATGCACCGGTCTTTGAGGCCGTGTAACTTATGCTATTCGCGACTGAAAAAATTGAGAGGGACATATTTGTGAAGTTCAAGACGTGCCCTTTCCAATGGTAAAGACGAAATTGATCTAAAAAATTATTAATTATAAAAATATTCAGTTTAAAAAAAAAGCACGATTTTTTCGATCTTTTTGTTTTGAAAGCGAGTTTTGAAAGGTTTCCCGGTCTGTCAACGACATGGAACATTTATAATCGGTGGAATAAATATCTGAACTTTAAGAAGGTGTGGTTCAGAGATTAATTTTTCACTTTTGTCTTTACAAAATGGCGCCCGAATTACAAAATTTTCAAGAATAAATTCAGGATTTTTTTGTCAGAATTTTGGAAATAGCATAATTTTTTCAAAATAAAATAATTGCTCAAATCAACCCGAAAAAATTTGTTTGTATTCTTTGACCAATTTTAAGAAAATTTTATTCATGGTAATTTCCTTGGTTTGTTCGTATTTTCTGACAAAAAATATCCTGAATTTATTCGTGAAAATTTCGTAATTCGGGCGCCATTTTGTAAAGGCAAAAGTGAAAAATTAATCTCTGAACCACACCTTCTTAAAGTTCAGACATTTATTCCACCGGTTATAAATGTTCCAGGTCGTTGACAGACAGGGAAACCTTTCAAAACTCGCTTTCAAAAAAAAAAAGATCGAAAAAATCGTGCTTTTTTTTTTTAACTGAATATTTTTATAATTAATAATTTTTTAGATCAATTTCGTATTTACCATTGGAAAGGGCACGTCTTGAACTTCACAAATATGTCCCTCTCAATTTTTTCAGTCGCGAATAGCATAAGTTACACGGCCTCAAAGACCGGTGTATCGTTTATGCCATTTTGGCCCTTTAAGAGTTAAGACAGAAATTTATTTGATTCAAACAAATATTTATTTGGTCCAAAGATATTTTGTTTCATTAAAAAAAACATGTTTTCACATCAAAGAGAGTGTTTCAAACAAATAATTTTTTTGATTCAATCAAATATTTTTTCTGAGTGTACTCTGATGGGCAGGAAAATAGGTATTTTTTAGACTTTTTTTTTATTTATAGACAATTGCTTACGATTAGATTTTTTAATACCAAAGAATAGTTTTCATGGAAAACAATTATATATAAAAATATAAATATTCTTCTATTTGAACATATCAGAGATGGCGTTGAAAGAAGGGCCTCGCAAATTTGACGCTGCTGGCGTTGGTAATTAATCTTGATTGATGAATCTCTAATTAAAAAATCGAACGAATTATCAATCAGAAAAGATGCCACTATGCTTCGTAGTAAATTTATCTATTTGAAATAAAGAAATTTTTTTTTTCCGAGTTAAAAGAAAAAATTCGAAAAATTACGATTTTTTTTGTTTCATTATGAATAAAAAAATATAAATTATTACAGAAAATTAAAATTTTACTATGGGAAGGAGCTAATAATACGTAGAACATTGTATCAAATTTTGAGAAAGATCGGTTTTTTTTATTCCTTACGCCCGATAAAATCAATAGTTTTGAGAAAAATACGTTGAGAGTTTTAAGTATAAAAGTCTTATATAAATTTAGACTTACGTTTAATCTTCGATTTCAGCTCCATACGACACATCTTAAGAGGGGATTCTGAAAAGTAAATACTTTCAGAAATTAGTAAATAAGAAGATTCGATTTTTTGAAAACTTTACCGTAGAAAACCACCTTAAATAAATTGAAGCTTGGACCATTTAAAATATTCAATATCTTGAAAATTAAGAAATACATGAGAAAAAGAATAGTAAAAAATAATTTAAAGAATTTGAAATCTTTCTGTGGAAAAAAAGACGCTTTCGACTGCGCTGGGATTCGAGCCCAGGTCTTTGGATTGCCGGTCGACTAATTAATTTGAAGTCAAAAATAATATTGGTGGATACATTATTGCATTAGGATTAGTAATTTCTACTATACTAATGCATCACTTCGA
The DNA here is from genome assembly GCA_030998225.1 of Diplolepis rosae. Taxonomy (NCBI): domain Eukaryota; kingdom Metazoa; phylum Arthropoda; class Insecta; order Hymenoptera; family Diplolepididae; genus Diplolepis; species Diplolepis rosae. The sequence goes on along the minus strand of JAPYXD010000555.1, from coordinate 22,758,124 downwards.
TTGTTTATATACGATTTTATTCTCATACTGGAAAATTGTTTAGAAAAATGACTTATTAAAAAATAACTAATAATTTGAAAAGTATGTTCTTGATAAATTATTTATTATTTATTTATTATAATATTTATATAAATATAATTATTTACTATAATTAATTTCTATTTACTATAATATTAAAATATAATTATTTGTTATATATATATAAATTAACCAGACCATCTTAGTTATACCAATCAAATTTTCAGTAGCTTTTACTAAAAGCAATTACATAGTTCGTACGTATTAGTTAAAATTACCAAGGAGATATCTCCCAGTGTATAAAAATGCTTATATCTATTTGCACATCGTACAAATTTTAGAGAAATTTCCCTTCAATTTCTTAGGGATTATTCCAAATTATTCTTTGGGAAAATGATTTTCACCAGCATTTTAGGAAAGTTCTCTAAAACGTCTGGAAATTTACTAAGCTTTTGGGAAAATTTCCTAAAATTCAGGGAGTTTCGGGAATTTTCCCTAAAAAATGTTTGACAAAATTCTGAAAACCTTGCAGAAATTAACGCCCCGAAATTTTAGGGAAAATTCTCGAAGAAACTTTTAACAGTGTATAATAAAATACTGTACAAAAGTTACCATTCGTATTGTAATTAGTGCAATAGAGAAAGGTACCGTTGCGTAAATATTGCAAAGATTACCACCTGTATCGTGCCTACTACCATGCAGATGATAACCTGTGCAATATTTTTTCATTGAATAGGGATAAGCGGTTTAATATTATCTAGTATCATATTTTTTCCGTGGAAAAGATTGAAAATTATATTAAGAGTTATTAAATTCCAAACTTAAGGAAGATAGTAAATAATTCTTGTAGAAATTTATACTATCATAATGTAATTTTGAAAAAAAAATTTCGAGAGTTTTTTCAATTTCTTTCCTTGTTTTTATCAAAAACTGTTAAAAATGTGATTATACAATACTTTAATAGAATTTTATTACCAAAATGTAATGTAAAATCACATTCTAGGTATTGTAAAGTAAAATCACGGTGCTCATAAAGTAATTTTTCGATATTACTAATAAATATAAATAAATATTAATAATTAATAATTTATAATACATAATGTGTTGTAAAACTACATTACCTTTTGATTATAAATGATGGTGAAAAAAATTGATCAAAGTGACAGAATCACAAAATTCCTTTTTTTCTTTATTTTCTTTCGTCGCGAACAAGATAAGCAGATAATTTTTGAAAAAGAACTCTTGTCACTACGGATTATTTGAATATTTCCATTACAATATTGTAAAATTACAACATCAATTTTTACAGCGTATGAATATACTTTATTAATAATTTTGTTGTCATCTGTCCATGTTTGTTTTCTAGTGGTATTAATTAGCATTAGAGTTGCTAAAATTGATTGATGTGCATTGTCAACATCTATTCTAGAAATATTTGCATTTATAAATTTTTCTTCGCTCATATTATATGTGTCTTTAGGAATGCAATGTAAATATCAAGGCCGGGAGACGAAAACGATGATAGCGTCTCGACGGGTGGGCACCTGCGAAAAGATTGAACATTGTACGTCTCGGCGCCTGCGGAATTGTTTCATTATTATAAGTCTTGACAGGTGAAGCTTTATGTCGAATGTGCAGTCATTTTTTCAAGCGTATAGCACTTTCAATTATTTAATTTGAGTCCCCGCCCCAAGGAACGACTTCCGCTTGATAATAACAAACAGAAAAATGATCTTATTTATTATTAAATATAGCATTAAGGCCATGGATCAATCGGACCACGTGACTAAATTTTACATAATTTCGTTCATCTAAGGTAACATTTTTGAATTCACAAAACATCTTTCTAAAAATTTGGGAAACATAACAAAAGACAATAAACTGAATTTTCCAAATTTTCAGGGAAATATTGTGTAAACTAAAAAAGCATAGATGAACTTCTACAGGAATTTGGTCATGTCCGCATGGCTTTGATGTAATTATAATTAAGATCTTAGTAAAATTTCCTACATAATAAACTAACTTTCTAAAAAATTTTCTTTAATTAAAAATAATGCGAAAAATTGAATTTTTTCTTGTAGTCTTACATTTACAAAATTGTTTATTTTCGCCAAATAATTGAAATAAAATTATATATATTATAAATATACTATTGTATTGTTCTATCTATAAAAATTAGAAGATAATTGAATCTGACTCTATTTTCCGGAAGAGACTAAAGATTAATATCAGAGAATGAATAAATTATCCCTATCAAGATCAGTAGAAGTATAAAACCGTAACAGAGACTCGCTCTCCGTAATAATAAACTACTAATGTAGGGTAAGATATTTGATGTATTATAAATCTTGATTAATTGATTAGATATTTGAAAGGTATTATGAAGAAGGAGAGGTCTGGATACTTGACAAATGAGATTAGTAGAGCATGACAGCTTATCGTGAATCGGAAGCTGTGTGTAACCCTTTTACGAGCAGTGGCTGCTTAACTTTGCGATCTCGTTCTCTTCGAACACAATCGCGTGAAAAATCTATATGGGCTCAGGAATGCTTTTAAAATGCTAAAGCGATCATCGAAAGTATCCGGTGACTCGTGTCGACGAGTAAGGCGAATTCGTGCATGCTAAACGAGCCTTCTTCCTTTTTCTGAAACACGACTGGATGCCAAAGTAGTCTTCGACAGAAACGATGGGACAAGACGAGATGCGAGACGCCATTTATTTATGGTCCAACAGCCCATTACCGACGTGACCACAATGTTCCAAGGCGCCGAAACAAGACGTAACTACAACCCCTGCCATGCGTAATTTAGAAACCGATAAATATGTCACTCCAGCAGCCGGCATTGCTTTCTACTTTTTAACTTCGACGCTCACAAGAATTATCCAGAATACCTATCATCTCACACTTTTCTACTTTTTCAAACTCCAACATTTTTTTTTCATTTATATTCTCACACCGAAACAAAACTAGCAAAATTAGCAAGTTCATTTGTTGGCTCGCAAGATTAATATTTTTTCAGGGTTCAATGGACCAAAATTGTGGAATTATCCTTATACACGGAGAAAAAAAAACTGTTGAATCAACAGATGTCATCTGCTGGAATAGGGACAGCAGATTTTTTTTTTAATATTTACAGATTTTTCTGTTGGATTCACAGATTGTTTGTAAACTCAACAGATGAACCTGTAAAATCTACAGAAATGTCTGTTAGAATTGCGGATTTCTCTTTTTTCTTGAAATCTGCAATTTTAACAGACATTTCTGTAGATTTTACAGGTTCATCTGTTGAGTTTACAAACAATCTGTGAATCTAACAGAAAAATCTGTAAATATTACAAAAAAAAACTGCTGTCCCTATTCCAGCAGATGACATCTGTTGATTCAACAGCTTTTTTTTCTCCGTGTAACATTTTCTCGATTAAGGTAGTTTTCATCCACGAAAATTTGACCTCAGTCAAAAATAGATAATTTTGCTTTCAAGAATAGCAATATTATTATTGAAGGGCTAATTTGAGAGAGAAAAGATTATTTTTCTTGAAAAAAATTTGAAATACAAAAAAGTAATTTGATTTATAAATTTTATTTTTGCCCAAACTTATTTTCTTATCGCTTCGAGCCAAATTTTTAAAAATGATGCGATTCTAATAAATCAGGGTTCATTTTTTTAGGAAAAAGATTCTCTACAACATTCATAAAATAGGACTTGTATCGACCCTCAAATAATAATTTCATACGATGTTGTTAATAATTGGCTTTAGGGTCCAGAAATGATAACTTTGACCGTTTACAATTTTTAAAAATAAATTCTTTAATGGCTGAAACCATTAAAAAATCATTTTCCAAAACAAAATTTTTATAAATAAATTGCTGAATTTGATAATAATTTATTCATTTTCGAAAATTGGAAATAGTTTAGTTGTAGGGAATCTTTTTCTTGAAAAATTGATTTGTAATTTATTAAAATCGCATAATTTTTTAGAATTTGGTAAAAAGCGATAAGAAAAAAAGTTGGGGCAAAAATAAAATTTATTAATAATATTATTTTTGAAATTAATTAGTTGAGTTTGAAATTTCTGCCACTGCCTCTCTCGACTGGCAATCGAAAGACCTGGGCTCGAATCCCAGCGTAGTCGAAAGCTTCTTTTTTTCCACAGAAAGATTTTCAAAATTATTTAAAATTATTTTTCTGTATTTCAAATTTTTTTTATTGAAATTAATCTTTTCTTTTCCAAAATAGCCCTTCAATAATAATATCGCTATTCTTGAAAGCAAAATTATCTATTTTTCCCTGAGGTCGAATTTTTGTGGATCACCTTAAAGCAACGTTGAAAAAGTTATATTATATTAAAACTTGAAAAAAGACAATATCAAAATTCCATTTTCCAATTACACTGAGAGAAATTTACGTCAGTAATATTAAATGAAAATTTTTAGTTAAGTCCTACACTGTAAACAACTTTTCGGTAATTTTTCCGAAAATAGTCGGAAAGCTTAAAATACAAATGCGTCGTACATTTTTCCAAAGATATAGTGGGAAATATTTTCGACATAGAACTGGAAATAGTTCCTACTGTTTGGTCGGAGAAATACCCAGTTTATTAGGAAAAATTCATATATTTTATAATTTAAGTGGAAAAAGATTTTTAAAAAAGTGAACAAATTTCCGTTTTGGTGGAATAATTTCCGCTTTTCATGGAAAAAATTTCCTACAACTTGAGAGATTTGTGAAATTTTCTCACCTTTTTGATATATTTCCTAATAGTTCGGAAATAAGTACGAAAATTCGGTCAATTTTCTATGAATATATCTATATTTAAGTTTTTATTTATATATTCTATAAATAATCTATGAAATATTTCCACTTTCTGTAGGAAAATCTATAGTTACTAAGGATTTAGGAAAAATGTCCTAATACATAGTAGGAAAATTTACCGATATTTTTTACAGTGTATGCATTAAAAGCAACTGCAGTTTTCGGTTTTTCTACAGAATTTTTTCAGTTAATTTAACAGAAATCGACAGTTTAGTTATACTAACTAACTAACTTTTACAGTTGTATTTCACGACTACATAATTTTTCGGTTGAAGTAACCGAGCTTCATTGTTGTTCAAAGTAGAGTCGCATTTGAAACTATAACTGGATTTATTATTCATAATAACACAGTACTTCAAATCAAAATTTTTATATTTTTTTAATGTGTTAATTTTACCAGATTCCCTAACTACACGCAGAAAAAAGATCAGTAAAATTTACAGGAAGTTCGGTACTTATTTGGACAACATGACTTTTTAGTAAATTTTACAAGAAGTTGAGTTCAATCAACAGATTTTCTGTACAATTCACTTAGCGTACAGTACGATCAACTTAACTCGGATTTTTTCGTATTCAGTAGATTTTACTGGACCCTGAGTGAAACGTACAGAAAATCTGTTAATTGAACTCAACTTCTGGTAAAATTTACTAAAAAGTCATGTTGTCCAAATAAGTACCGAACTTCCTGTAAAATTTACTGATCTTTTCTCTGCCTGTAAAGGGGTCCGCCTGTGTGACGGCTGTATTTCGAATGCTTTTATAAAAAAAAATTTCGGGAGAGTTACTAACGATTTTTTAACAAATTTTACGTTATTTTTGAGATTTATTCTTTTATCTTACACAATAATATTGTTACTAGTGCTATTTGATGTTCTCAAACTTAAAATGCGTTTTCTTAAAAACTATGTTTTTCAAGTCGGTTGCCAGGATTGTAAAAAATATATTACATGAGTTTTTAAAATTTAAAATTTACAAAATGTTGTAAATTTTGCTGAAAAATGATTATTAATTCTCTCATAAAAAATTCTCAAAAAACGGTTCAAAATTAGGCGACCACAGGGGTTAGACCCCCTTAATGTGACTTAGAGAAACTGATTGGAAATTTGAAATTCAGTCACTAGTCGGAATTAGTTTAGAAAAAAATCAACTTATAGAAATTAAAAGAGAAAATTTTGAAAAATCATGTGACTTGATGAATATGGTTAATTTTTTAATAAATTGCCTAAATTATAATTTTAAGTTCAGGAGTAATCGTTTTTGCTATTCCTGTGGTTCAGCCTGTTAATTTTGATTTTTTAACTACGATAAAGGAATTTCTAATTCGAACCAGAGATAAAAAACAAGTAGCAATTCATGTTCAGGATTTTTATCGCATAAATAGAGATCTTTATCCAGAACAAACGCACTTTTATATATGTGTAACATGTGCACAATAAGTGAGCGGTAAGTCGCTCTGCTGGATGTCTTGGATCAGATGGAAGCACTTTGGATAGGTTCTCTTTTATGCTCTTGTTTGTTTACTAATGATGAAAACCGGTGCTCAACTTTACGACACTCTCAAGCAAGAAGATAAATAAGCATTATCTGCACAATATTCTTCTATTTTTTAAAAGTAACGATTGCTTTCATAAAAATCACTTCTCTTTCAAGTCAGCTTACGTAAGACAATTCAAATAGTGCATTTGCAAAACAAAAGGTTTGGAGGAAACGTAAAATATTTGAGAAAACCTGTATATTTAAATAATCCCTGAATCAAAGAATTTTTCAATATTTATTTATTTATGAGAAGAAATAATTCCCTGACAATTGATTACTTTGTAAAAAAAGGATAACATTTTTAAAATTATGGATTTGGATCTTTTATCAGCTGGACCATTAATTTTAGCCTCGTGATTTTTTTATTTGGAAATATAATAAGTATTATCTGCAAAATATTCTTTTATTTTGCAAAAGTTACGATTGCTTTCATAAAAACCACTCCTCTTTTAAGTCAATTTACGTAAGACAATTCGAAAAGTGCGTTTTCAAGATAAAAGCTTTAGATCGAAGGTCAAATAATTTGAAAAACTTGTATATTTGAGGTAGTTGCTTTGCCGAAAAACAGGTCTCAGAAATAATTATTTAATTATACTTTCAGAATTTTCAATATTATTATTGATGGCATCGTTTGGAAGAGAAAAGATTATTGTTTTATATAAAAAACGTTAACATACAGAAATCGTTCATTAAAAAACTTTTATTCCTGACTGAACTTGCTTTTATATAAATAAACATCAATTTTTTTAAAATGGTAAGATTCTAATCAATCAGAGCTTATTTTTTCGAGAAGAAGGTTTTCCACAATTTGACCGCGTCCAATTTTTCAATACAGTGAAATGAATAGCAAATAATTTTATTTATTCAAATTTTGTATTCAGAAAAAAGTCTTTTTATGATTTAAGGTAATAAAAAAATTAATTTTCAAAAATTGAAAGTACTTAAGGTAGTTGTCGCGCCAAAAATCAGTCTCTGGAAAAAGAAGTTTTTCTATGATTTCAAGACTGGTAATTATATCATCAGCCGTTTCATATGTAAGGAAAGACACTCTTTTAAATAAAAAAAATTTAAAAATTAAGAAAAATAATATTTTTTGTAATAGGATATTTCCTTATTATCGCTCTTTACTAATTTTTTAAAAATGATGCGATTTTAATAAATCACGGTTCATTTTTTTAGGAAAAAGATTCTCTACAACTTAACCGTTTTCAATTTTTGAAAATGAATCAATTATTATCAAATTCAGCAATTTGTTTATAAAAATGTAATTTAATTTAATTTAAATTTAATTTAATTTAATTAATTTAATTTAATTTAAATTTAATTTAGTTTAACTTAATTTAAATTTAATTTAAATTTAATTTAATTTAATTAATTTAATTTAATTTAAATTTAATTTAGTTTATAAACATTTATTTTCAAAAATTGGAAACGTTTAAGTTGTAGTGAATCTTTTTCCTAAAAAAATGAACCGTGATTTATTAAAATCGCATCATTTTTAAAAAATTGGTAAAGAGCGATAATAAGGAAATATCCTATTACAAAAAACATTATTAAAATATTATTTTTCGTAATTTTTAAATTTTTTCATTAAAAAGAGTGTCTTTCCTTACATATGACACGGCTGATGATATAATTACCAGTCTTGAAATCATAGAAAAACTTTTTTTCCCAGAGACCTGATTTTTAGCACGACAACTACCTTAAGTTGTGGAAATTCTTCTTTTCACGAAAAAAGCTCTCATTTATAAAAATCCCACTATTTAAAAAAAATTGATGTTCATTTATATAAAAGCAAGTTCAGGCAGGAATAAAAAATTATGAATAAATAGTTTCTCTATGTTGACATTTTTTAATAAAAAAAATAATTTTACCTCTTTCAAACAATATCATCAATAATAATATTGTAATTTCCAAAAGTATAATAAATATTTTTGTCCAAAGGCCTGTTTTTCTACGATGTAACTACCTTAAATAATCTCTGAATCAAAGGATTTTTCAATATTTATTTATTTTTGACAAAAAATAATTGCTTGAAAATGAATTTCTTCGTAAGAGAAGGTTAAAATAAAGAAATTATATATTTAGATCTTTTATCAGCTGCCCTTGTAGGAACATAAATTTGATCCTTGCGGCTTTTTTAAAATGAAAATCTACGTAGATGTGGATTCGAAGGTTCCTTGCTTCTTTACCCCCTCCCTACTTTACTCATTTTTTCGTATCACTTTCTACGCCCACCTTACAGAGAAGATAGCATCTTCTTGGAGTGCTTCTGGACAGGAACAAACCACCCGGTGCGATGGACCACGAAAACCATCTATGGGACCAGATAGTGGCAAGTACAGAGTATAAATATCGTGTGTGGGCCACAAGGTGTCGGTAGACAAAGTGGCGTCGTCCGTTGTCGCAAGAAGGTGAAGACCTCCCGTTGTTACACAAAAACGTCGTTTTGTATTATTGTCTTTGTTGTATCTTTCCTATCTGACGTCTTGTGCAACGTTTGAAAGTCTGCCTATTTTTCCTTGCCCGGAAGAAAGTCAGATATGTTCATTCAGCCCAAGAAGAATCGTGAAACGAGAACCGAAGGAAGGTGAAGGATGTTAAATGAGACAAACGAGAAAACGACTTTTTAAATCGTGGCATATAGGGATGCTGAGATTCTTCAAATTCTTATTAAGAAAAGGGCGATTTTTCATTTATATTTAAAATTTTTCAAACAAAAATTAACATTAGAGTACCGATTATGAATGTATGAGAACATCTGTTTTCAATAATTCGTTCAAGTTAGGGTAATTTTTAAATCGATAACGTAAACATTAATTTCCAAGACTCTAAATTTAACGAAATTGTAGGAAAAAAGAGCTTGAAACAAAGTCATAATGTAATTATTATCTGGAGATGTAAAGCTCATGTGAAAAGTTCTAAACAGAATTTGGGTCTAGACTCTGGAATCTTTTTTATTTAGTTTTTATATATTTATGTCTTATTAAGGTAGTTCGTTCACGAAAATTAGACCTTAGGCGAAAATAGATAATTTTGCTTTCAAGAATAGCAATATTATTATTAAAGGGCTAATTTGAAAGAGAAAAAATTATTTTACGTGAAAAAAATTTGTAACACAGAAAAATAATTTTATGAATAAATTTTATCTTTGTCCCAACTTTTTTTCTTATCGCTTCGAGCCAAATTTTTAAAAATGATGTGATTCTAATAAATCACACTTCGTTTTTTTAGAAAAAAGATTCTCTACAACATGACCGTTTCCTATTTTTGAAATTGAATTAATTATTATCAAATACAGCAATTTGTTTATAAAAATTTTGTTTTGAAAAATTGTTTTTTTATAATTTCAGTCATTAAAGAATTCATTTTCCAAAATTGGAAACGGTTCAGTTGTAAAGAATCTTTTTCCTAAAAAAATGAATCGTGATTTATTAGAATCGCATCATTTTTAAAAATTTGGCTCAAAGCGATAAGAAAATAAGTTTGGGCCATAAAAAAATTTATTAATCAAATTACTGTTTTGTGTTTCAAATTTTTTTCATGAAAATAATCTTTTCTCTTTCAAATTAGCCCTTTAATAATAATATTGTTATTTTTGAAAGCAAAATTATCTATTTTCGCCTGAGGTCTAATTTTCGTGAACGAACTACCTTAAGAAAAATTGAGTTGATGTTTAGGAAAAATTCTTCTTTTGATCCTAGCTGAGTTTTTTCGACTTCTTATGGAGAATCAGTTCGGTTTGAGCAAAAATTGGTAAATTTTAAAAGTTTAAACCCTTTAACGGCCAGTGGGACATATATACTACGTCCCATCTGATCTATACTTTGAGAAATGATAACTTCCATAAAAATTAACATATCGCCATCGTTTTGGTCTCATTTTAATGAGGAAAGATAGATTTAAATACTCAAAATTTTGCGAGTATGAGGGTTGCACCCCCTTTAGTTAGATACCCTGTCAAAAAATATGTGCAAAAAGACTATGCAGAAATTACCCTTAACTGTAATAATATACTAAAAAAATCTGCCCGCTTCGCGGGCACATTCTCATCGCGCGCAGCTCGCTTCGCTCGCAAGTCTTATGCTCTTCGCATACATTTAAGTTTATTTCTTATAATTTGATACTGAAGCTCAAACCAATTTTATAATTATATTACAGATGATGTGAATTACACATTTTCTCAAAGTCACTCAATTTCTTTTCGAATTTAAGTCAAACAGGAAATTCAATTTACTTAAGGATCTATCAGCCTTAAGGAACACATTCTCATCATGACGCTCGCGCTTCGCGCTCGATTTTTTGTATACATTTCAGTAACTTTTTAATAAATTACATGGTTAAAATAATTTATTTTCTTCCAAATCTCTCAAAAAGAAAAAACAATCGTAGAACTTATTTAAGGAAATGATTTTACAGAACAACGCTTATTTTGTATCTCACATATTTTGGTGAAAAAAATCGAATTTTTTTAATATTAAAAATCAAAACATAAAATATACATCCTGTCCCGAAATGTCTTAATGAAAATTTGTAAACCTCATTTAGGCAAACAATTTTCCAGATAAACGTTTTTTTTGTATCTCACATATTTTGTCTAAAAAATGGAATTTTTTAATTTTAAACGTATTTTTTGGAATTAAAACGAAAATTATATGTTTTACCAGAAACTGCGTCAGACAAAATTTGTAGATCTTTTTGAAACGAACAACTTTGTATTCTTACGTTTTTTTTGTATTTTACATATTATTGTAAAAAAATTGAATTTTGGATTTTCAATAGTTTTTTTTTAATTAAAAAGAAAAATATGCGTCTTATGAAAAAATGTTACAATTCAAATTTGTAGGTCTTTATTTATTCAATAATATTGTATCATAACGTTTTTTCGTATCTCGTATAATTTAACTGGAAAATGGAATTTTGATATTGACTTTTTTCGAATTTGAATATGCTGTAACATTTCTAACTTTGATGTAATCACAAAATGTTATCAGGATAATTTGTAGAGATTTATGAGCACTATCAAAAACCAGTATTGAAATTTTTGATTTTTTCAAAAAATTATTTTCAAAAACACAAAAGTAGTGCTCAATCCCTCAATTTTGATTGGATGTGGCTGGTTAACGAACTTGTCCTTACTTTTTCGGCTCCGATAAAGTGTGCCAAAGCTCAATTCAATCTGATAATTCTATCGAGAGTTATGCCGCACACGACCTACAGACAGACAGACAGACAGACACTTTCGTAAAAACCGTTTTTTCTGACTCAGGGGGTCTCAAAACGTAAAGATTTGATAAAAATTTTAAAAGTCATTTTTCACATAAAACCAATACCTTCTCATCCATGATGAGAATGTAAAAACCACCTCTAGAATTGGCAATACACCTATAAAGAGACTTGCTCATTTTTAGTCCATATATATAATAGCTTTAAAATTTTTTTCAATATTGCTGCATGTTCTGGGGTAAGTTTCTTGCAACATACCTACGTTTTTTGAAATACTTATTCTTTGATTTGGAATAGTATTAAAAAATTTTTTATGCTTTGAGAGTTTATAAAACACTATTTTGTTTCAGTTTTTCTCTTTAAAGGTAAAACAGTATCAAAATACTGCGCATAGAAAATATCAAACATTATAATTATTTCAATTCTGATGTAAAATCTGTGGTCAAATGTGAACTCTACACCACAATCCGCGTAAATTCAAAACCTGGTTTTTTTTCTGTATTGTGTAAATTTTTTACTGTTTTTTTTTTTTTAATTTTATAATCGTGAAAAATTATTAGATTTGAATATATAAAATGTCATTTTGTTTTATAAAAAATTTCCAAAAACCAAATCAAATTAGATTTTAATTTAAGGTTGTCCTTTTCTATCACTTAAAACGTTTGAAGTTTTATAGAAAACAATTATATTATATCTCCAAATTATGATACTTTATATTTATGCTATTATGATCAATTATTTATTTGAATATTATTATATTCTGTGAGCGATAAAATTTGTTCTCTTAATGAATTGAATGCCATTAAAATTCTCTATAAAATGAGCCCAGAATAAAGTCGTTCCGTTAAATTTTGAAGAAGGTATTGCATAAAAAGTCCAAATTTCAATGTTTTCTTAAATTTTTAATAACTCCCGAAATATTCAACATTTTTTAATGTTCTTGGACTCATTTGAAAGCTAAATTTCTAAAGAATCGCAATAAATTATCATCAGAAATGTATAATTTTTTTCTTGCATAGTGCGCGAGGTTAAAGTTCGAATAAAAAGTTGGAAAAATTTCAATAATGTTTTTGCTGAGAAAAGTATTTTTATAAGATATATAAAACATATAATCATGAATTTTTGATAGAATTCCCTTAAAATATATACTTATATGATTTTCATTATTATTTTCCTACAGATGAAATGTTTTCGAATTTTCCCTCTTTTTTCTGTTTTAAAATATGCCCAAGAACCTTCAAAAATGTTGATTATTTCGACAGTTATTTAAAATTTAAGAAAACATTGAAATTTGGACTATTTTTGCAATACCTTCTTCAAAATTTAACGAAACGACTTTTATTCTGTACACTGAGAAAAAAATTTATCCAACAAAACTTTTTTTGTTGTCTTGACAAAATATTTTGTTGTCCCAACAAAACATTTTGTTTAAGTAACAAAATTTGATTGATATAGCAAAATGTTTTGTTGGCACAACAAAAGAATTTTGTTAGCTAAATACTAACAAAATATTTTTGTTGATTTGACAAAACTGTTTTCTCAGTGTACTCATTTTATACTCACAGAATTATAATTAAGATAATTTAAGCAATCATCGAAAAACAGATGGTCCCACAATTTTGACCGGTAGTGTAATTATTTGACCTATTTGATAAAAAAATTAATTTTTTCCACTTGGGATTAAATTCCCAAAGAAAATATCACTAATGTGTCAAGTATTTTACAGAGTGGGAAATAACACAATTCCAGAAGAGAATAAAATTAAAAAGTGTCGATAAATCAATGACAACCATAGAAGATAAAATGTAAAGGTGATATCTTGTGAATAGACTTGATTGGTGGTTCTGATTGTTCCTGCAACAATAGTGAAAATGACTTGGGCGTGTTTTATAGTGCCCTCGGAAGTACCTAATGGGTTTTGTATTTGGTCGATTAACATTGTGAATGTCATTCATAACCAGGAGAATATCTATGTCCTCGTTGATTCAACAAAACTTCAACTTAGTAAAGCTAACCTGGTTTTTCCTAGGGTTGCAATTTCCGAGTTGAGGCGGGAAGAAAAAAAAGCTATGAAAACTGGTTCCCCTTTCATTTAGGACTAGGTCTCTAGGTTTCCATCTCCTCAATCTAGACAGTTACAACACACACTTAATAATATCTAAACTATGTAATATTGCATGTGTATGTAATTTAGGGACTAGAGAAATCTCACAATGAGAATTGAGTTTCATAACCGGGAAGCGGGACAATGTGCCGAAATTGCGTTACAAGAAGGGTCTGGTTTTATACTCTTGGTACCGTTGATAGTCTGATGGTGGAATAGGCAACAGGGTCACGTGTTTTCTACTTGTTGCAAGAGAATAATTACCCCTTGTCTGGCAAAAAGTGACAATAATGGCCCATAATTCTTTACAAAGGCCCAAGTCGCGTCTTTGCGTCCTTTCGGACGATTTCGTCACGGACTCCGTGCACGAGAAACTTTATCGTGAGTCCCATGAGTTGAAAACACCATAAGGAAAGAAAAATGCTTTAAAATGAGTACCAGTTTTGAATATTTTAATGAATATTTAATCAGTTTTGAATCTTATTTCCCAACCTTTTTGTGATTTGTAATAGATTGTAATTTGTAATTGTGTAAATTTAAAAATTAATAAAATTTTGTCAAAAATGAGTTTATCAGGCATTATTTTAAATTTTTGTTAATTTCTCGTTATTTTGGCATAGGGTCAGTTACTTCTTATTTTCTCTTATTAAAATTTTCACTATTGGATGTAAAAATTCATGAAACGTTTGCCTTTTTTTCTTTTTGCGCATTTTTACATCCAATAGTGAAAATTTTAATAAGAGAAAATAAGAAGTAACTGACCCTATGTCAAAATAACAAGAAATTAACACAAATTCTATGAATTTGGGTCAATATAATACTAGACATGTTATCAAACATGTCACTTTAAAATTATTTTAAATGTTATTTTCTGGTTACAAAAAATTTTAATTGTTGAAGCATAGATTGAAATTAAAAAATACAATTTTTTAAATTATAAGTAGTAGACTGTGAAAATTTTCTGTTGTAATTTCACAATACTGTAATGGAAGTTTATTAACAAAACGTAATGTAATTTTACAATAAATGGTGTTTCACAACTGAAGGTGGCGCCACTTCACGGCATATCCACAATACTTGTATTGTAATTCCGAAAAACTAATTTACAAGTACTCTAATTTTACTTTACAATACGTCTACTGTAATTTTACATTCGATTTTGGTAAAAAATTCCATTGACGTATTGTAAAATCACAAACATATTCAACAGTGTTTATTTACTTTTGCCATTTCATAGAGAAAATGTTCAAATGTAATAATAAAAGAAGGATGCATTTCTGGGATGGTTCACTATTGACTTGAGGTATAAATCTTTCCAGAATTCGTAGCGTTGAAAAAAAATAATTACAAAAATGGTTTTCAGGATTTAAAAAAATGTATCTTACTAAGTTGAAAATCAATAAAACAATTCTAACTACCGATTGCGCACTTTTTTCGCAATCAGTCATTTCCAATGCGAATCAATGAAAAATTCATAAATTCCTGAAAGATTCAGACCTTGAGAGCAACTAACATTAAATCTTAAAAATCATATAAACTGTAAGTTTGCAATTTTCATATATAATAATATCCGAGTTTGCATCAATTTCCGCCCTGCTGACGCAATTATACCGGAGATCAAAGGATCTAATTTCTAAGTTTTCAAAACAAAACTCGCTGAAATTGTGGTATTTACAGGGAGTTTTTAACGGAAGAGCCTGAGATGTTTCATCCACGCGTGAAATTCAATTATGTCATTCATTGCTCCCGTAGTTTCCAGAGGGTTACCACGCCAACCCATAGATTGTGATCCCTCCTTTGGATGATCCGCAGATGCGTCATCACAAGTGTCCCTTGATCGCTTTTAAAATGTCACCGCAATCACTGTCCCACTGCATTACTTCAAAATCTTTAACAAGCTTTTTCGAGTTCACCAACCCATTTTCTGCAAACCCTGTATGTAGGTTTTAAGGACAATTCGATCTATGCTTTACCGATCATAGAAAATGAGGAACACAAACAAAGGGAAAACACAAGAATATCAAAGGTTCATGAAATTCCTCTTTACTCTTTTCTTTCATTCTTACTCT
The DNA here is from genome assembly GCA_030998225.1 of Diplolepis rosae. NCBI lineage: Eukaryota > Metazoa > Arthropoda > Insecta > Hymenoptera > Diplolepididae > Diplolepis > Diplolepis rosae. The sequence continues at coordinate 22,742,356 of JAPYXD010000555.1, read as the reverse complement.
CATCGACTCTCCAAGTTGGGTTTATCGTCAGTACAGTTTGATTTAATTGCCCGATTACACGGGTAATTTCACTAGCGACCTTCAATCCTCAGGCTATAGAGATCACTTTAGGGGTGACCTCAAAAGGGTACTTAGGTTTAGACATTGTGTCATGGATCCCATCTATTATCTAGCAGCGATTTGATAAACAAAAGTAATTGGAATAGTAAGCCTTACAAAATACAATCTGGTGTTAGAAAAACCTTTTTGAATTTCCATTTACACGTAATGAAAGTTTTACCTCTTACATCAATGACAATTTAATTACAGAATATTTCACATTTAATTGACACTATAAAATTGCTTGAGATTTTACTTTGTTTGATTTTTGTTGTATTTTAAAGTAAATTGTATAATTCTTCAAGAAGAAAAAAATATGCTAATCTCTATTCGAAGAATAAAATATTGTAAGGGTTACAATATGTATTGTATTGGGTGCAATGCAGATGGTAATCCTTGCAATATTTCTGCACGCTTTTCCATCAGTATTTTACTGGGTACAATAAGTCATCCTTACAACTTTTTTGAAATTGTAAAGAAGACACTTGCTAATTATCATATTTTCTCATTCAGGTTCGAAAAACTCCTCACAAGTAAATTGCACACGAGAATATTCCACTAATAATGATGTTTTTCAATCATTTTAACATTATTATGTTTAGAATATTCTAGCGTGTATAACAAAACATGTAACTTTACACTGATAGAAAGAAATGGCCATTACAACCATATTTATAATTATTTTAATCTTACTTTATTACGGGCATAGATACAGCAATATGGGATGTGTATTTTAACCATATGTGATTATAACTGAATGAATATGAGAAAATCAACCATATTATAGGTTGCTATAGCATTATTTATTGTTTAACTTCCCATATTATATTCCTGATTCGACCAATTTCACTTACTCTCTAAATCTGAATCAGTCAAATTTTCACTGATTGAATCAGTGATTTGCCTGATTTTGACTGATTCAAATTTAGAGAGGATAATATTTCGATTTCTGTGATCGACATGCTGCATAGTTCAGAGAGACATATTATTTATAAGGAAAAAAAAACAAAAAAACCAAAAAAAGAAAATAAATATTAAGTTGCATGAGTTTTGCTTGTTTAGTTTATAAATATTATTTTTAATGCAAATTAAAATTGTTGGCACTGAAGAGGGCCCCCATTTGTGGCCGAAACGTTTGCCTTTCTGATGTTTATGTTTTTTACGACATAAGCAATTTCTAACTAAACTGACCCCATGCCAAATTAAATATCACAGATATTATAAATACAATTATAAGTTCCCAACCTACAATCGAATGGCTAAAAGTCCCGCGGACCATTTCTGTCAGTGTACTCTCTAAATCTAAATCAGTCAAAGTCTACTGATTATCAGTGAAATTTGACTGGTTCAAATAGCTAAAAAGAGGTTACTGTAAATCAGTCAAATTTCACTGATTACTTCAGTGAAAATCAACTGATTTAAGAGTGAAAAATATTTTTGCACTGATGAATCAGTGAAAAGGCAAATTACTGGTTCAATCAGTGAAAATTTGACTGATTCAGATTTAGAGAGTAATGTCTTAATTTACTTAATATGTATTCATTTGCAGTCAAGATGTTTATTTATATCTCAAGAATATTGTAGGTGTATTGTCGTGAAAGCAATATAGATGACAACGCGTACAATATTTTACTCTTCGAATAAGCCCCTTACTCGTTGGAATATGCCAACTTGGGCATGTTATTGGCATTCTATTGGTATGCTTTTTTCAAGTGATAATTACGACGGAATTATCGCTTTTCATTGATTTTTTAAAATAAAAACTTGAAAATTGATTATTTCGGTGTCTAATGCTTTAGATTTTATTCAAACATATGTTGCAACAAACATGGAAAATCACAATTTGCGGAAAACGGAGTTTAAAGTAAAGTCTTGTAGTGAAGCCTTAATACTCACTATCAAAACTCCCCTGCTCCATACATAAAGGCAATATATATATTGTGTTTTCATAGGGATACCTGTTATATACTATTTTCAATATAATTCAGAAATATTAGTAAATAAATTAACAAACTATTTTGTGTAAAAAGCACATTTTCGTTTAAAACGCGTTATTCATAAATCATAGTTACTGTTAATTTTATTTATTTTTCCAAGAAAAAAAATCAGATAGCTCTGAAAATTTATACACATATTCAGAAACTTTGCTCGAGCATCAAACTTCACAATTGCAAAATCAATTTTGTTTCCCTAGTTGCACAAAATACTATTTTTGGAAAATGTCAAAAATATAAAAAATATACCAAGTAAAGGTGGCGGATCCCCTTAAAAGTTCGTCCAAAAGTGCTAAATTGTTTATGAATTTTAAACGGAATAATTTTTTTCGTATGGGTACAATACAGATGCTGGCACCTGTTATTAAGCCATATCTAAATAGTTGAATGAATACCGTGTGTATTGCATGCACAACAATACAGATGGTAACAAGTACAATATTTAATTTCTGCATAGAACAAGGATAACTTAATAATAACCCGCGGAATATTTTTTTTTCTCTTTGTGTGGCATGTTAGTTTTGAATCTAACATTGCAGAAAATATAAAAGTCTTTGAGCGGTATATTGTCTAGACTATAGATCTATTAAATAAAACATTAAGAATTTGAATTATTTATAACGAGTCAGGTCCTATAGAGAGAGCGTTGCATTTCGTGGGATTGAAGTACCTAAAAAACAAACCCCTTTGAAATTAGAGCAGTCCTGCAACTCTATAGAAGAAGGACACACCCCAACCCTTGTAGGATACAATGTCCCCGTGAAACTAACACTGAGCATTACCATAACAATGGCTGGATTAAAAAAGGGAACAGAGTATGTACCCTATTTCTTGCAATTTCTGACACGCAGGTACGATGCAAACGGAACGGTTTACGGATTCCCGACGGATTGCAACGCAACCACTTTTATTATCTTTTGTTTACTACGACTGATTGCACGTAATCTACTGGTCTCATCCTGAACGTACCCAACTCACAAAACCAATATGGCAGATCAAACTTTTTATATCAAAGGTCAAATTGTTATTATCAATAACACACACCGACTACATTTGTACACAATGACCAGACAAGGTGACCCTAAAGAATTTTTATGTTCTTAAAACGAATCTATTGTCCAAATTTTTCCTATACGTCACCATTTTGAGATATCCTAACCTAAAAGTGCAAAAATTATACTTTTAAGTCATATTTGATACATAACACGAGCAGCGAATTTATTTTCTGAAATCCATTTACGCCATCGTATAACACTGAATTTTGTCTTTCATGTCCATTTTGTATTATATTGATCCGTTTTTTACATTCTCATCATGGATGAGAAGGTATTGGTTTTATGTGAAAAATGACTTTCGAAATTTTCATCAAATCTTTACGTTTTGAGACCACCTGAGTCAGAAAAAATGGTTTTTACGAAAGTGTCTGTCTGTCTGTCTGTCTGTAGTAGGTCGTGTGCGGCATAACTCTCGATAGAATTATCAGATTGAATTGAGCTTTGGTACACTTTATCGGAGCTGAAAAATTAAGGACAAGTTCGTTAACCAGCCACATCCAATCAAAATTGAGTGGTTGAGCACTACTTTTGTGTTTTTGAAAATAATTTTTTGAAAAAATCAAAAATTTCAATACTGGTTTTAGATAGTGCTCATAAATCTCTAAAAATTATCCTGATAACATTTTTTGATTAAATCAAAATTAGAAATGTTACAGCATATTCAAATTAAAAAAAAGTCAATATCAAAATTCCATTTTCCAGTTAAATTATACTAGATACGAAAAAACGTTATGATACAATATTATTTTCTACATAAAGACCTACAAATTTGAATTGTAACAATTTTTCATAAGATGCATATTTTTCTTTTTAATTAAAAAAAAAACTATTGAAAATCCAAAATTCAATTTTTTAACAATAATATGTAAAATAAGAAAAAAACGTGAGAATACAAAGTTGTTTGTTTCAAAAAGATCTACAAATTTTGTCTGGCGCAGTTTCTGATAAAACATATATTTTTCATTGCAATTCCAAAAAATACGTTTAAAATTAAAAAATTCCATTTTTTAGACAAAATATGTGAGATACAAAAAAAACGTTTATATGGAAAATTGTTTGCCTAAATGAGGTTTACAAATTCTCATTAAGACATTTCGGGACAGGATGTATATTTTATGTTTTGATTTTTAATATTAAAAAAATTCGATTTTTTTCACCAAAATATGTGAGATACGAAATAAGCGTTGTTCTGCAAAATCGTTTCCTTAAATAAAGTCTACGATTGTTTTTCCTTTTTGAGATATTTGGAAGAAAATAAATAAATTATTTTAATCATGTAATTTATTAAAAAGTTACTGAAATGTATACAGAAAATCGAGCGCGAAGCGCGAGCGTCATGATGAGAATGTGTTCCTTAAGGCTGATAGAGCCTTAAGTAAATTGAATCTCCTGTTTCACTTAAATTCAAAAAGAAATAGAGTGACTTTGAGAAAATGTGTAATTCACATCATCTGTAATATTATTATAAATTTGGTTTGATCTTAATTATCAAATTATCAGAAATAAACTTAATTGTATGTGAAGAGAAAACGACGGAGCGCTAAGCGCGACGATCGAATCGCGCGCCCTAGGCGCGCTCAAACTTGCGAGCGAAGCGAGCTGCGCGCGATGAGATGTCCATGTTATCCCGTGTGGAAATTTTGTCATGGCGCTAGCCAGACCCCAACCAGGAAAAACCGGGCCCCAACTTGGGTATTGAGGTAGGACCAAACCGCAAATGAAACGCCTAACCCGACCAAAGCCTACCTCTTGGCCCAGTTTGGTCCAAACTTGTCACCGTTCATTTTGTGAGTCTCAGCCATATTGAATCAGTGCCTCAGCCATATTAAAATTTTTTTAATGTCTTCATCTAATCCTTCTAGAATAATTTTCGAGATTTGAAATGTAGTCCAAGTCATATATTTTAATATTATTAACAAAAATTTTGAATTGAATTTGATTCTGGGATTACACTGAAACCAAGTATGAACTTTTTAAAAAACTTTCAATGAAGTTCACGACAGCCTTTTTATTTATTAAAAATAAAAGTGTCAAACACGCAGTTAAAATAAATCAAAAAATTTAACACCTTATTCCAACCTCTGAAACGACAGATACAAAGTCTAATATTTCAAATCTGATTTACTTACTATCGTTTTCATTGCTTACTATTCTTGCTTTAATTATCCCGCGATGCCTCCAGACTCGTCCAGTGCTCTTTATTTTGGGCATTTTAATTAGCACGCACAGAAATTAAGTACAGGCGATCTAAAAACACAAGCACAGCCAAAATAGGTGGCGCTGTAACCGCAGCAACTATTGAACAAGGATCAAGGTTGGCTTCATGCCACATCCAAGACATTGGCCATGTTGTAGCCAAATAATAATTTTCCAAGTTAGGGCCAAACTTGTAACAGGGCAAAAATTTGGCTATTTCCACACGGGATATTGTTTTAAATATGGCTACTAAAAGCCATTTTTGCCTTTTTAGTTTAGGATACCTTGAAATCCTGATATGCTCTGAAAATTTTGAGAATGGATTTGTTTTTAGGTCATCAAAATCCTTTAGGGTGACCTCTAGTCTTTGGGTACTGAAAAATTAATTTTTGACAGCCTTTGTAATTGGCGATTTTACAATGAAATATCTGTAGATATGATTAGTAGGAAGTAAACTTTATTGTATCTTTTTGAACACTTTTGCACGTTTACTCTCAGAATTTCAATTAGTTGTGGATTTTTACTGACTCAAATCGCTGACTGAATTCTAGCTATACTCCTTGAATCAGCAAAATTTACTGGAAAACAGTGCATATACACTGATTACCAGTGTTAAGGCTTCCAGTGAATTTTACTGATTCAGAATTAGGGAGTAAGATCAGTTGTTTGAGTCACATTAATTAAGGTACAGGTCAAAATTGAGTAATTGCATTAATCAAATTCCGTTACTGATTGAAGTTGGTCAAAAATCTGATTGAAGTCAAGAAAGAAAATGAAGAAAAATGCAGATAAAATACAGATTTCTGTAGAGGGGTTTCACTGATCAATGCTAGTTTCCTTATCTTTATTTTTCTCCGTGTAAAATGAAAAATTCAATTAGTTTATAGCTTAAAAAATACGTTGCTTGAAGTAACATTAACTGGGAAATCAGTTTAAGCCTACTGATTTATAGCTCGAATTAAGTCATTTATTGAAATTGGCAAAAATGACTGATTAAAATTAATATAGTAGAAAGGAAAATTACATCTTTTTCGTATCCAGAAACAAATAACAGTGCAAAATTATTTATTTATTTTCTACTTATTTTTAAATTGATAAAATTTAAAAATGTTTTTTTAACCAAATATTTTCTAGCTATAATTATTTTTAAAAAAAGTTGGTTATATTTTTTTTCAATTAAATATAATAATATATGTTACATTTTCCGTAAAAAATATTGAAAATTTTAAAACCTATACTACATTTGAAAACATTTTAATCCACAATTTTGTATTTCTAAACGATCTAAAATTTAACTGAAGACTTAATTGAAATTTTCGATGCATTTTCTATGATGCAATCAGTCATTTTGACTGCAAATCAATGTAAAACGGCACTTTGTATTGTAAAACGTTCGTCACTAATTTCAACACATTTTTTTTTTAATGTTTAAGATTTAGAGAGCTATAGCTTATTTTTTTGAGGATACTTTTGAATCACTACTAGTCTGATCTTAGCTATTGAACTCACATCCGGGTATTTGAGATTTCAGTTTTCAACACTGTAACATGTAAGCACTTTAGATGATCGTACTTTTGTCCAGTATTGTGAGCCCTAAACATATATTTCTTCAAATGCCTATTGTCAAGAGGGTCGGTTATTGACGCTTTTTCCTCATATATATCTATTGTACACGAATCTATTGCCCTATTGGCCATGGATTTACTTTTTAACACCGGATATTCAATTGTTGGTGCTATTGCTTACTATACCAAATTACATGGACTTTTGACCTGTAATAGAGAAAATGACTGTAGAGCCCTCAATCCAGAGTTTCATCTAAAAAAAACTCAACGCTTAACATTTTTTTATAGTTTGCATAATTACCTAATTTCTATTAATTTAAATGCATATTCGATTTTACAATCAGACCTACTTTACGTGTTTCCTTATTTTTACACATTTTACTCTCCATGGAAAAAAAATCTGTTATATTTACTTAGTCCATAAGTTAAAATAGTGAGAACATACAATTTCTGTAAATTTAACAGATATCACAGTACATAAACTTTTTGAACCAATATTATACATTTTTTTCAAAGTCAGCAAATGAATGACACAAAGAAACAAATCTGTTGCATTTACTGAACCTATAAGTTAAAATAGTGACATCATACAATGTCTGTGAATTTAAGAGATATTTAAGTATAATTCCCCGCTTTTTTGTAAAGATAACAGATTTGACGATAAATATTACAGGAATGCCTGTTGAATCAACATTTTAAAGAATATTCTTTATTCTATAAATTTAACAGACATTCCAGTAATATTTATCGGCAAATCTGTTATGTTTCAAAGAATGCGGAAAATTGCACTGAAATATCTCTCAAATTTACAGACATTGTATGCTGTCATTATTTTAACTTATAGGCTCAGTAAATGCAACAGATTTTGTTCTCGTGTCCTTGATCTTTTGACTTTAAAAAAATAAAAAAATAAGACAGAAAGAGTTTTATTTTTTAAGAACCTATAAAATGTACTATACAGAAATGTTTAACCCTCCAAAAACAAAATTCAGATGCCATTAAACGTTAAATTTGATTCAGAATAGAAAGTAAAAACTCTGGTAAATTATTTTATAGGGAAACAATAAAAGCCAAAGTTGAAAATGACGATGAGAAATTGAACTTGACTTAGTAATAGCAGCAATTGACTTTACAGCAGTTTCCTAAAAGTGACAATGTCTATAAATTTACGATCGATAACAGAAGATTCTTACAGGGAGAATTTTGGAGAATTGGAAAGATAGGTAATGATATTATAAGGGCAGACCTTCGACCTTCGTCAAATGGCTACGTAATAAAATGAAATTTCCGAACGAAAAGTTGTTACGGCTATAAACTATAAACAGTACTATCGAGTTATAAACTTTGGTGCACTTTGGCGTGCTGCCTCAACTCCTAAAGGCCTATAGTTCCAAAGTAAGTTGGCAATAAACGTCCGTTTGCATTTTACCTTTTAATATTCTTAAGTGGAGGATTTTCGTCCGTTGACTTCTTGACCGACGATCCTCTGTCTCCTTTGGACCCTGACACGTTGGTATTTATAACGTTTCCAGAGGTACATTGTTAGCCTCGTTGACTTTTAGCCAAACACCTTTTGTGACCACCTTTAGAACTTTTCCTTCTTGGGCGTGAGCTTCAAAAGCAATTATTATTATGGTCGATTGCAGACCGTACACTGTACTCATCCAAAGTTTGCTTAACGGTTCCTTTCGTGCCATTTAGAATTAGTCAATGGTTCTCAAAGTCAGGTGTGCATTTTACAGTTCTTATGCTACTACACTCACCAACTGAATCTTTAATCATTTCTTCCGAGAGCCAAAACATGTAAATAAACTTTTCCTTCCTATTCAACAAATTCTTTATTTACACATGTGCCATTTCTTTATTTTCTTAAATCAAATGTTTTATTCCTCAATCAAAAGGAGTTCGATGAGATTTCTGGAAAAAACTGTTTTTCGCTTCTTACCAATTTTCAAAAATGATTGGATTTTCAAGAATAATGGCTCTTTTGAAGTCTGAAATCGTAAAAGAATGTTTTAAAAAGAAACATTTAAAAAAATAACTATGAAGATTTTATTTTCAAAATTGAAAATAGTACGTTTTCAATTATTTGATAGAAAATAATGCCTTTTATTTTATAAGACATGACTGATAATATAATTTCACGTCTTAAAATCATAGAAAAACGTTTTTTTCAGAGATCTGATTTTTGGCACAACTTTCCTAAAGAGCAAAATTATTTTTAAACAGAAAACTGAGTAAGTACTATGAAGATAAACAAATTACTACCACTTTGTTTAATTCAAATAAGACAAATTCACGGAGAAACTTTTTATATCAATTTTTACTATGGTATTTTTCAATTTAGGGAAAAACGTATCACTTTGAGAATTTTTTTAGTAAAAATACTAAAATTTATAATAATGATATGAAACTTCAGCATAGCTCATAGCAAATTTTACTATAGTTTATACTAAAGTTTCATATCATTATTATAAATTTTAGTATTTTTGCTATCAAAAATTCTCAAAGTGATACGCTTTTCCCTAAATTGAAAAATATTATAGTAAAAATTGATATAAAAAGTTTCTCCGTGTTACTAAACGAACATATTTTTGATAAAAATAAAGAGAGAGAAACGAACGATTTTCATGTTGAAAAGTTCATCATTTTTAGTTGAAGATTTATTCAGCTATGAAAATTAAACTAAACTCCAACTAAATTTTTTATCTGAATTAGTTTTTGTATAGAAATCTATACTGATTGAAATTAAGACAGCTGCTAGTCTCTTGTTTTTTTCAGGGAATTTCTCTAGTTATAAAATACTTTCTAATTAGACAAATTTTCTTTATTTTATTAACTTTTTGCTTATTGGTCAAAATGTATCTGATGACCTCGAAAAATTCGATTTTTTTTATTTTGTCATTCGAAAGTAAAATTATTGAAAATTATGTGAAAAATGTAAGGACTCAATTCAAAGTATTATTAATAGCACAGCTAATTTTTGTGAAAAGGTCAGAGCAATCATCAAATCTTTTCAAAACTTAAAACGCATTTTTCTAAAAGTCACTTTTTTCGGGCTGCACAGGTGATTTTAAAAAATATACTCGATGAATCCTTCTAAAATTTCAACGGCATATTCTAAATTAGTATACACATCATCAGAACTAAAACTATCAATTAAGGGGGGTTCCTACTTTGTTCAGCCGAAAAAACGTGCTTTTTTTAGAAATTTTTTTTGGGGAACGTATTTAAGATAAACACTTGAAATTTTTTTCCAGTTGTAGGTACAAGTTTATTGTAGAAGTACAAAAAGTTTTTTTTTCACTTTATACTGAAGCAAAACTTTGAACGTGTTTTTCTCAAAACTATATTTTTTGGCCTAGCGGAAGTGATTTAAGCCAGACGAGTTGAGCAATGGCCACGAAATTTTCCACAGTCGTGTATCAAGGGCTTATCTATGGCTCGTACTAGAATCTTCAAAAATTATTAACAATTTTTCATTTTACATAACAATTTGTATCGAAAAAAGTGGGCAAAAATCGAGTTTTTCATTCAAAATCGCATTATTTTTTCATTTTTCATTTTTTTTCGAAATCCTAATACCGGCCAAAGACAAAAATATACAAAGTAAGAATATATTTCATTTCTGTGTTTCAGATCATCTAAAACAGCGGCAGGACTTCCGAGAGTGGGAAAAATTCGTTCGGCGCCTCGTCATTGCTCAATGCCCCCCCCCCCCCTCTTTGCATATTTCTACTGAAAACTTTTTGTACTTGTACAATAAACTTGTACCTACAACTGAAAAAAAATTTCAAGTATTTATCTTAAATACGTTGCCCAAAAAAAATTTCTAAAAAAAGCACGTTTTTTCGGCCGAACAAAGTAGAAACCCCCCTTAAGACAATAATCATCATATTTTTAAACTCACTTTACCGAAAAGAATCGTAAAAATTGATACTTAAAGTTTGAACGTCCGTCATTTTTTTATTTTTCAACATTTGAACATTATTTTAATTCTAACTATAGCGACACAAACATGAATTAATAATCTTTTTGAATTTTTTAAACAGACCAACTACAACCCCCAAAATGACCTGCGTGATAAGATTGCCTTTTTTTCGAGGTGCCAATTTCAACGAACTATGTCGTCAAGTATAAAAAATAAAAGTCCACAAAAATTTGTTTCCATCTTAAAAGATACAATATTAAGTGCTCATCAATATTACATTGATTAACGATATACTTCCCCTAAAAAATTATCAAAGAAAACGGTTTTTTAGGCCCGCGCAGTGAACTACCCCCTTAATTTCCTCATTCAAGGGAGTATTTTCTGAAGCAAAAAATATTCGTAAAAGTGAAAAATTGAACAGGCTAACAGAATAAATATTTCCTGTAATTAAAACATGACACAGTTCATTCCTTGTGCACAAGAAACAAACTCACTTGACTAATTACTTCGTGTCCAAAGTCGCGACTCTATAATCGCTCTTTAGCAGCAGGTATACGCGAAACACGTGGTTTTGAAAATAATCCCTCTAAACCTAAAATGGTATGTAATTTAATCGAGCCGTTTATTCGACACCCCGTTACAAAGCTGCCTGGAAAACGCAGACTTCAAAGACACCAACGCCAATTACAGTCGGCGGATACTGTAGGGCGCCTTTTCCTCCTCTCTTTGGCCTTTTTGCCTCTCATCGCGTTTAACGTTTTAATATTCTGAAGGAATCGCAAGTGTGCGCAGAAACCCGTGTGAGTCGCGCTCCGTATAATTCGTCATTTTGCTTGGGACAAAGTGACGCACAGCGCGAAAATATGTGGCCTGAATACTCGTCGTGGAGTCGCACTAAGCGGAGCGGCGACGCTAATTGGCATTGAAAAAAGGTGGTGACGATAGCTAAGTACCTACCTACGCTACCTACTCTCACACAATTTTTCACATACAGGGTAATTGCGCAGGGATGCAAGCAAAATGCTTTGCATGTAATCTCGCACGCATGCGCCTCTCAAGTGTCACATAAGTTCTCTAGAATTCTTTTAAGCTCAAAGGTACAAATTTCATGTGATACACAAAACAGGAGTAATTAATTAAAAGGCTTATAATGTCTAAAAGAGTTTGATGTTATGATTTCTCTCTGAGGGAAAAAAGTGGAGGGGGAATCCAAAAAAGCGACTTTCGCGCAGTTCAAAGCTTTAGTTCGGAAAAATTTTAGGATCTACACGGAAAAAAGTTTTCTATTCAAAATTGATAGACATTGGCATTTTTTGACAAGCTTTTAATAATTGAACCTTTTTAGAAAACTACGCTAATAAAATGGTTTCCTGAGCAGGTTATACATTTTTCTAGGAGTTTTTTTGTTATTGTCTCTTAAAAGTTGGCGATCCTTTGCAAAAATTTCCTAAAAATTAAAGATTTTTAATACCGCGCTCAAATGTGCTGAACTATTTATGAAATTTTAACGGATTTGTTTTCCGTGTAAGGAACTGTAATTTTCATCAACTTTTAATTGTACATATTTATAGAATATAATTAATAGTGTAAATTTATGTAATATTTATCGGAACGTTTTCAAGTTCTTAAAAACTTTGAAATTTTAATGCCCTTGTCTGGCATGTTGCATACTTAAAATTTAAACACATGTTTTACAGATTCAAACGTCAAGGCTACTCATGACCAATTGGCCAATCCCAGAACCCAAGCATCCTTCAATATTTATGACAAGTGGAAAAATTTATACTTCGTGGTACTTTGTCACCTTTCAAATTGAAATATGGCACCCACGATTCTTAAACGCCTGAAATCTGGACGTAAAGCTTATCTCTGTTTCTTTCCAGATAAGAAACTTTTCTCATAAAAATATCTTTTTGTCCGCCTTGTCAATGTCTTTTTGAATGCGGAAAGTCGCTGTCGCTGTCGTTTCGCGTGCAGAAAATTGATTTTCCCGTATTAGTGCGGTAAAATCTTTAATTTCTATAAATTTTCCACACATTTAAAATCTTACCGCACTAATACAGGAAAATCAATTTTCTGCACGCAAAACGACAGCGACTTGGCTAACTTTCGGTATACAGCGAACAAAAAATATCGTTCGTATCACGTGCGGAAAGGATATTAACGCGCGAGCGAGTCGCGACTCGTTCTTGCGTTAAAATACGCCTTTCCACACTTGATACGAAATATACTATATCGAAATTGGTATATCCAGTGGGGAAAAATATCTGGACTAATATTGAAAGAATATATTAGATTTTGAAGAGTAAGGAGAGTTTTTAAAATCTGCGAAACAAGCAACATATTCCATCGTGTCCGACATTCCTCTCTTCACAGAAAGAGGTCGCTGTACAATATAAGTAACTGAATTGCATGACCAAGTGGTCGAGTTTGAAACCTTTGCCAGTGTTTATTTAATCAAAACAACACTTTTGTTTCAGTATCAGAAAGGATACGTTTCCGACAGGTGTCTTAGACAATTGGGCTTTTTATATCATCATAACAGTATTTTACTGTGAAAAGAGGAATATCGTACGCATGTAAGTTTCAGTAATGAAAGCATTTACCGAGTGATCAAAAGGATATGCAACAACAAAGGTAATTCTCTGACACTGACGAATATTTTATTGATATACTAATTATTATTATCATTATAACATCTTTCGATTAAAGCAAAATTATAAAAGTTGCAATTTGTTAAAACTTGAAAAAAGTCAATCTCAAAATTCCATTTTCCTGTTAAACTATAGGAATTTTTTATATGATATATATTTTTATTTTTAATTTTATAAAATACTATTAAAAATCAACAAATTGAATTTTTTAATCAGAATATGCGAAATACGAAAAAAATGTAGGAATGTATAATTTTTGCTTTAATAAGGTCTACAAATTCTGTCTGACATAGTTTCCGATAAAATGTATATTTTTCGTTTTATTGCAAAAAATATCATTAAAATTCAAAAATTCCATTTTTTAAATAAAATATGTGAGATACAAAACAAACGTTGAGACAAAAAAAAAAGACATTTTTCATATTTTAAAATTTTTTCTTAGTAAAGCGGGAATTTCCTCTTAGAATATGTATTTAATAACAGCTCAAACCGTTTTTAAAGTGTTAAGTAATTAAAGTTTCAAAGTGACATGTTTGATAACATGTCTATTATTGTATTGACCCAAATTAATATAATTTTTGTTCATTTCTTTGGCATAGGGTCAGTTTTTTCTTATTTTCCTTGATTAAAATTATTATTAGATTTAAAAATGCGAAAAAAGAAAGGAAAGCAAACGTTTCGGCCACATATGGGGGCCCTCTTCAGTGCCATAAATTCAAAGATTAATTCAAAATTTCTGTAAAGGATTGGAATATAGAAGATAATTAAAAAATGAATTATCATAGAAATTAAAAACTTATCTCATAGCTTGCAATTCAAAATGAAGTAGTCCAGTATGCAGCATCACGAATTGCAAAATTACTTGAAGTTCACTATGAATAAAAAACCGGATAAAATGAAAAAATATAAAAGATTTTGCACACGAACCGACCGCAATTTTTTTCCAAAAAATGTTTATTATTAAAGAAGGATGCCAAATTGGTTCTCAATGGCAAAACGCGAACAAGTTTTACATTTATGAAAAATTCTCGTGAAGACTTTATTACCGGCGTCTCTCACAGAATGATCTGAACTGTTTTAAAAACTGACCGAAAATTTTTTTCTATAAACAATCCTGAGAGGTTCTTTTCCTCCTTGAAGAAGACTATTGTCCTGTACCTAGTTAAGAAATTCGAGACGTTTATGATGATTTTCACGAGTGGACGAAGGCGTTTATTTTTTAAGAAAACGATTTTGTATGTAAGCTTCACGGACAATCCATTTAACACTGAATTTACAAGCAAGGCGTTTCATAAACATAAAATATTATAATATCCATATATCTAATTTTACTCAATATTTAAAAAAAAAAAAAATTGAAAGTTGTTTATTTTCACATTCAGATTTATTCTGAGATGTTTTGAAAAAATGATAATAAATTTATCTTTAAAAATTAATAAAAATTCAATTTAAATATTCGTGATATTAAGTATCACATTTGACGTATTATTAAATTTAACTAGTTCTGAAAATGATCAGAACTGTTAGATATTCTAGCTTTATAGTGAAAGTGCCATTTTAAAGTTACAAAGTGACATGTTTGATAACATGTCTATTATTGTATTTTTGTTCATTTCTTTGGCATAGGGTCAGTTTTTTCTTATTTTCCTTGATTAAAATTATTATTAGATTTTGAAGAGGGCCCCCATATGTGGCCGAAACGTTTGCCTTCCTTTCTTTTTTCGCATTTTTAAATCTAATAATAATTTTAATCAAGGAAAATAAGAAAAAACTGACCCTATGCCAATGAAATGAACAAAAATTAAGTAATTAAGTTTTCCAAGAGTTTTCTAGCCAGGGTTGAACCTCCTTAAGGGATCATACCACTCTAGGCCCCCCAAAAAAAGGCTATTTTTAAGAATTTGTTTAGAGGTTGCTAATATAAATATTGATATAAAACTTGTTAGGCTTAATAAATAAATTCTTAAAATACATGAAAATAATTTTTTTTACTGATTTTACACAGCTTTTGTATACAAATTTGTCAGCCAAACACAACTCTTCGAAAAGTAGGTAGGTTGCTTGCGAAGATGATTTCTCCATGAAGGACCATCTGAAACAGATAAAGGAAAGAGTTTTAGATTTAGTACGACAGTAGCTATATTCTGAACCTCAACCAATAAAATGCATGTAAACATTTCAAAATGGCGGAAATTTTTCGAGAAAAACGATTTTTTTCACTGTTTTTTCACACGAAAAATAGTAAAAAATAAGAATTTTACTTTTTTGAGTTTCAGGATATATCTACTGTCGTACTAAATCTAAAAATCTTTCCTTTATCTGTTTCAGATGGCCCTTCATGGAGAAATCATCTGCGCAAGCAACCTACCTACTTTTCGAAGAGTTGTGTTTGCCTGACATTTTTGTCAAAAACTGTGTAAAATCAGTAAAAAAAAATGTTTTTATGTATTTTAAGAGTTTATTTATTAAGCCTAACAAGTTTTATATTAATATTTATATTAGTAACCTCTAAAAAAATTCTTAAAAGTAGTCTTTTTTTGGGGGGCCTAGAGTAGTATGATCCCTTAACCCTTTGCGGCACAGCGGCATCACCTGATGCCACTTATTTTTTTACAAATTTTCGCGTCT
Source organism: Diplolepis rosae (assembly GCA_030998225.1). Taxonomy (NCBI): domain Eukaryota; kingdom Metazoa; phylum Arthropoda; class Insecta; order Hymenoptera; family Diplolepididae; genus Diplolepis; species Diplolepis rosae. Next base: position 22,726,234 of record JAPYXD010000555.1, on the reverse strand, counting down.
TAAATGTAATTTTGATCCGATTGTCCAACTGTTTTTTGTTATTTTACGATCCAAGGATGTTATCGAATATGAATTCATGTTTAAAAGTACCAGATTTTGTAAAAATTTGTCAATTTTAATAAACAAATTCAGAAAAACAACCTTTTTCTGAAAAGAATTCATTATTAAGGGAACTTTTACGAATTTTTTTACGAAAATTTATGTACCAGGGCTTTTGAGATCGCTGATCACGAATCTAGTCTCAGATTTTGACAATTCAAAATGGCGGAACCAATATGGCGTCCATAAATTAAAATATTATTGGATTTTTCTAAAACTGCATTATGATATTTTCGAGGTCGCTGATTACGAATCTAAATTCAGATTTTGGAAATTCAAAATGGCGGCTCCAATATGGCGGCCCAAGTAATATTTTTCTAATTAATATTTCCGAAAAAATCTCTTGACTTTGCTTATTTTTGATTGTGCCTCAATAAACCTGCACTTTTTAGAATCCCATTTTTTTTACTTCCGCCATCTGGAACCTTCCCATTTGAATTTTTGAAATTATGGTTCAAGTTTATAATCAGGAATTTCAAAAATACCGTTTCTCCAATTTTCAAAAATGTTACAATAATATTTCATTGTTGGACGCCACCTTGGTTCTACCATTCTCAAATTCTGAATTCAGATTCGTGATCAGCGACACCGAAAAATCCTCTATACCATTTTGAATTTCCAAAATCTGAGTTCAGATTCGTAATTAATGACCTCAAAAACCCCTGTATACCAATTTTCAAAAACAAATTCCAAAAAATGTAATATTATGGCCGCCATCTTGGAGCCGCCATTTTGAATTTCCAAAATCTGAGTTCAGATTTGTAATCAGCGACCCCAAATCCCTTATGTAACTATTATCATAAGAATTCGTTCTTATGATAATTAATTAGTATTTGTCAATGATTTACAACCGCAAATTCATAAAATAAAAGTTAGCAACATTAAAATAGCATCACATCTCTTATTTAATAATATTTCTTTATTTTTTCGATTACTCAGCTTCATGAATTTCATGAGTAGAACATATTAAGAGAAGGCGTCCAAGCAGTCGTCAGAGACATTTTTGTAATATATTCTCTTTCACTTTCTCACATGGAGATTAAAGTTCCGTTCTTCAAGGTTGACACCTCGCGATTCTTACCAAGCTTTTATATCAGTTCGCTCACTGCCTCCAGAATCGCGCTGCAAAAGCGTTTAATTAAAGCGAGTTAGTGTCGCGCGCTGAGGGAAGAGGAAAACCGGATTTGGAGTAGATGACTGGCAAGGGTTGGAAGTAGAGGAGAGAAAGAGAGAAAAAAATAAAGAGAGAAAGAGCAAGAAACCGTGATGAGTAGTAGATTTACATCGTAAGGGTGCGAAACTACGAACATTGTCACCGCGTTGAAGCTTCAAGGCATTTACTTAATTAGAGTTAGGGCGCGCGCACCTACGACAGAAATGGTTCACCCTGGTTGTCAAGTACCCACTCTCTTAATGTTACTTCTATGAATTACCTCCCAGTCGGAATCTGTGCGGCTATGTTTCACTGTAGACACGCATCTACAAATTACTTTATACATTCTCCTAAATGTACTTGTGCGCAAGAGCTAACTAAAATCAAACAATTCGCCTTGTCTCCTCAACAATTCATAATATGTTCCAGTGTTGGGTAAGTTATTCTCTAAAAAGTAACTCGTTAGAGTTACGTTGCTTTGAAGAAAAAGGAACCCTTTAGCGAAAGTAACTTAAGGGGGGAACCTGGTTTAGAGGGTAAAAAAAATCAATTTTTTTAAATTCATCTCATTCGATTAGAAATATATTCAGAAATATGTTTTACGAAGAAGTTGAAGGACTAATGTATGGAGCAGGAATAGCAGACTAGCATTTGGTGTTGGTGAGTTTGAAATATATACAATTAAATTTCAAATTGACATGTTTGATAACATGTCTATTGCAAATTCAGTGTAAAATGGATTGTCCGTGAAGCTTATATACAAAATCGTTTTCTTGAAAAATAAACGCCTTCGTCCACTCGTGAAAATCATCATAAACGTCTCGAATTTCTTAACTAAGTACAGGACAATAGTCTTCTTCAAGGAGGAAAAGAACCTCTCAGGATTGCTTATAGGAAAAAAATTTTCGGTCAGCAAAGCCACATGTCCCGAGTCGGTTTTTAAAACAGTTCAGATCATTCTGTGAGAGACGCCGGTAATAAAGTCTTCACGAGAAGTTTTCATAAATGTAAAACTTGTTCGCGTTTTGCCATTGTGAACCAATTTGGCATCCTTCTTTGATAATAAACATTTAAAAAAAAAAAAATTCCGGTCGGTTCGTGTGCAAAATCTTTTATATTTTTTCATTTTATCCGGTTTTTATTCATAGTGAACTTCAATTTTTCAATTCGTGATGCTGCATATTGGACTACTTCATTTTGAATTGCATGCTATGAGATAAGTTTTTAATTTTTATGATAATTCTTTTTTAATTATCTAAAATATAGTAATTTTTTACAGAAATTTTGAATTAGTCTCTGAATTTATGGCACTGAAGAGGGCCCCCATATGTGGCCGAAACGTTTGCCTTTCTTACTTTTTGCGCATTTTTAAATGCAATAATAATTTTAATCAAAGAAAATAAGAAGAAACTGACCCTATGCCAAAGAAATGAACAAACATTATATACAATTAACTTTTGGAAAAAACTTTGAAGGCGATTTTCTCGAAACATCGTTTTCCTGCACTGCGTACAGGATTAAAAATGTTGTAATTGCCGCATTCTTATAAGTGATAGCTCTTTTTAGAGCTGAAAGTGTAAGCTTCTATGAAAACCTAAAAAATCACATAACAATTTTTTTTTAATAACTATTTTTTGTTAATTATCTCAAAATTTCGTCAGTAAAACGCGATTTTTTTTTTAAACACTCATAAAATTTGCAATTTTTAATATTTCAATAAATTTCTTAGGTTTAAATAGAAGATAAACTCCTAAAGTGCAAAAAAAAAATTTGGTTTTAATGTTTTAGATAAAAAGAACGTTCGCTATCATGTACGCATTGGAGAATCTTCAAGCGAGTAGTGCCCCAAACAAATACGAATTTTTATTGCTAAACATTATCGAATAAAATAAAAATAATTTTTTTCTGCAATATTTGTGTATCTATGACCTATTTCAACAGTACTTGAAACATTTCATAAGTTAGGCAGCCTAAAAAACTGTGCCGAATATCATGCAATTTTCAGCGTCCTCAACCAGGTTCCCCCCTTAAGGGGTAACACCACTGTAAAATTCTAAAATAAAGCGTTTTTTTGCGATTTTTCTTGGGTGGAAGGAAAAGTAAGAGGGTAATATCATTCAAGGATGTTATTAACAGTGTCTTTAATTGGTGAAAAAAAAATATTTATTCATAAATAGTACAAGATGGCGATGCTGGAACCATTTTCATTTCTCATTATTTTGGCATAGGGTCAGATTCTTTTTATTATCGTCGATTGAAATTTTCACTATTTGATATAAAAATACTCAAAAAGAAAGCAAGGCAAACGTTTCGGCCACATATGGGGGCCCTCTTCAGTGCCAAAAAATCAAAGATTAATTCAAAAATTTTTAACGTTTGCCTTGCTTTCTTTTTGAGTATTTTTATATCAAATAGTGAAAATTTCAATCGAAGATAATAAAAAGAATCTGACCCTATGCCAAAATAATGAGAAAGGAAAAAAATTCTATGAATTTTGGGTCAATATAATAGCAGACATGTTATGAAACATGTCACTTCAAAATTAATTGTTATGTTATTGGCAAGAATTTAAAGTAAAAAAGTTATATTTTTGACAAAAAAAGGGGCAATCATTTGTCAATAAATAATGCTAAAATCATCTTATCGAAAATCCCATATGTACTCTTCTTCGGAATGTTATTTTAAAGATATGATTAAAATTTCTAGTGAATAGAATGGAAATTTTGGAATTATGGTTCGTGCTGTTTTAAAAAACATGCCTCCCAAGAATAGCTCAAGCATTGCCATTTTGTACTATTTATGAGTAAATTTTTTTTTTGAACAATTAATGACATCATTAATAACATCCTAAAAATTTTATCACCCCCTTACTTTTTCCTTCCATTAAAAAAAAATCCCAAAAACACGTTTTATTTTAGATTTTTACAGTGGTGTTACCCCTTGAGTTACTTTAAAAGTTACTTTTTATATCCCCCTCAAAACCGAATTTTACAATGTTATAGTTGCACTTTTATTCGTATTTGGTCAGTTTTTTTAAAAATCAATTAATCAAAACACATGTCAACGAAAAAAGGCAAAAGTTTCTGCCACAAATGTGGACCATTCTCAGTGATAAATGCTTTAATATCGTAAATTCAACTATTAATGATTTTAGGTGAAAAATGTTTTTTGTTAACTTAAAAATATGCAAAGAATTCATGCTGGGGGCAAGCTCGAAGGCATTCTGAAAGATTGAAATGATTTTTTTACATGGAATGAAAAATACGCAATGTGTTTCGATAAGTGAATTATATTTCAAATATACATATCTAAAAAAGTTCAACAACTCATATATTTTTTAAACTTTCATGAGAGTCTTTTCGTAACTATAATAGAATTAAAAAGAGATATATACAAAACATAGAAAGTAATGAAAAAGTAACTGAAAAAGAAAGTTACATCTTTCCGAAAAAATAGTAACTATAAAGTAACAAAGTTACTGCAAAGTTTACAAGTAACGTAACTTCGTTACTTTCAGAAAATTACTACCCAACTCTGTTCCGCTCCTTATTCACTATGTTATGTAGCCACAATCAGAAACTTGCTCTTACAGATGAAGAGTAGCAAAAAATCCCCGTGTGGAAAATGTTTCACTCGAAAAATTTAAGAGGGCAAGTTTTAGAATTCGAATTCTTTCCGGTTGCAGTTTGGTAATAACGACACTCGCACAAATTAAAAAGAATTTTCGTTTTTTGTGTTTGATAAATTAAACTGCTGATTCAATGTTCACCGTACCAAAACATATTTTTGAGGCGCTTTCGTAGAACTTCTCCAACTTTCACCAAATTACTGTTTTCTCACAAGAAATTTCTTTCATTAACCTGAAATATGGATAAATAAATACACTGGGTTTGGAATTATTATTTTAGTTTTATTTATTTATAAAAATTTCTTAAGATTAGCTTATTCTTCAAGCGTTACTCAAAATGTATACTACAAACATAATTTGGCTCTACTATTTTATTGGTTATCAAAATAAAATATTTTTTTCAGTACAATGAAAAAAAAGATTTGATTGAATAAGAGAAAATAATTTGTTTGAAAGGTTTTTTTGTTTCAAACAAAAGATTTATTTGAATTAAATAACATTTGTTTAAAAAATATCTTTGGGTCAAATGAATATTTTTTTAAATGAAATAAATTTCTCTTCAAAAAAATAAATTAATGCATTGATATGTGGCCAAAGATATAGTTTGTTTGATTTAAGGCAGAAATTTATTTGATTTGAACAAATTTTTATTTGGTTCAAAGGTACTTTGCTTGAATGAAACAAATTTTATTCAATTCGAACAAATAAATTTTTTTGTTGATTGAATCAAATCTTTTTTCTGAGTGTATGATCAAAACTATTTGAGGCAAGTTCGTGGTATATTGGTCAACTTAACGGAAGAAAAACACAGTTGGCGGTGTTTTTTTGTGATGTACCTTTTCCGGTATAAGACAAGGAGAAGGTCCGTCACACTTTTTCCGGAAGATTTCTTTGATGCATTGTCACAACGTTTGTGGGCGCATAGATTCGAATCTCTCACCCGTAACGTGAAAATGGTCACAGTTGATCGTTTTGGAGCGAAGTACCGCACCTGGCAGCTTCCTTCTGAGCGGCATTATCTGGCCACAATTCCGAAAACATGCCTTCGCACAAAGTTGTAAACTCCCTTTCTGGTCCTCTCTTTTATCTCACCAATGGATAATGTCCATTCATCCTTTCACGGACGGATATTCATTTTCATTGTCCATCGACACTTTGCACAAACGCGAATACGCCCTTAGGGGGTTTCTTTTCGTTTCGACATGCTGCTGAGCGCATGCCTGTTCCGGAGAAAGACGTTTTTTTTCATTTAGCTAGAAATTTCCTCAATTTTATTCGCAAAAACTTTTACTTTACTGATTCTTTCTATTTTTTGGCTTATTTAAACATTTTCTACAATTATAGACCATTTATTATTATTAACATTTTGGAAATAGTTTTAATATAATATCGTAATTATTATTTAAAATTAAGCTTCTTGGCAAAAAAATTATCGATTTCTTTGGAAAGAACATTTTTTTAAATTACTTAAACTACCTTAAAAAACGCGTTAAATAATTAAAATTTTAAGAGAGATTATTATAATATCTGAAGGAATATTTACATAATTATAAAAGCTGAAGATATAATGTTGGTGCACCAAATATTAATTTTATAATGAATTATTCAGATAAAAACTGTATCGTGTAAAATAAAAATTAATAGCAATTTTTGTCGAAACTTGCATAAAACAAAAGTAAACAAGGTCCAGAATTAACTTTCTGAATTAGAAAATTTACTATGAGTATGTTTAGGTAGTCTGATCAGGCTCTGTTTAGATGCTAGTCAGTTTGGCATGGTACAGAAAAATCTTAACCCCTTCTAAATAATTTAACGAGCTGCTCTGTAAATTTTTGATAGTATTCTTTTAGATAAAATTTCAATAATTTCAGGTAGCTAATAACGAACTAGCCTCAAACTAGTCCATTTAGTGTTGAATTTAAAAAAATAAAATAAAATTCCTAATTAATCCAAAACTAGATGACCTAGGCAGCGCCAAATTTAGGTTTAGATAATTTATTCTGACCCCTAACAGAATCATAATAAAGTCAATTAAACTATTAACGATTTCAAATTAATTAGTTGAGTTTTAAATTTTTGTCCTCATAGACGATTTCAAACTCTTATATCGCGAATAATTGCAAATTAAATTCAAATTTAAATTTAAGAATTTGAAATCTTTCTGTGGAAAAAAAGACACTTTCGACTGCGCTGGGATTCGAGCCCAGGTCTTTCGATTTGCGGTCGACTGCTCTAACCACTGGGACTACTTTCTACCTTGGACGATTTTGAAGGGAAAGAATGAAGCTTTCTATTTAAAAAATTTTGAAAAAAATTAAAGGTTCGGATTCTGAAAAAAACGCAAAAATATGTTTAGAATGGGAAAATGAGCATGAAATATTTTTTTAATTACAAAATAATTATTTTGATCGGAAAGCTCATAAAAAACGTTTAAAAATACTCATATAAAAATTATATTGATCAACTTTATTAGTAGTTACGATTGATTGAACACTGATAAAACAGTTTCTTTGATAAACGGTCAAAGAAAAAATTTCATTGAATTAAAGAAAGTTTTGTTTTCCTTAATGTAAACAAATCTATTTCTTTGGATCAAAAAAAATTTTTTTGAATTAACAAAACTTTAATTCAATGAAATTTTTTATTTGACCGTTTATTAAAGAAACTGCTTCCTGGGTAAATAAAGGCGCGCGTGTTTCCAAGATTTAATAACGACGAGAATTTCAAAATCGTTAATTAATACAAAAAAATGAGTGTAATGAGGAATTGAGTTTCTTGTTTTATTTTCTGGCTGATTGGATACGGTGGTTGGGGTAATTTCACATGAATTACTGGTCACGCATTATATGATCAGCGCTTCGGAGACCTTGGTATTTATTTAATTAATTTTCCATTTTAAGGATCTTAATAACAAGCTTCCCATTGTAGATAGGGCGTATAATATAATAGTCTCTCGATCTGGATTGACAAGGAGGCGGACTTAGCACTCAAAAGCCAGTGTTCCGATTAACTGCGGAGAACGAACAAGAAACATGACTGTCTTTTCGCTAACGAAATACCCTTTCGTTCCGCACAACATTTTTCATTGTTCCCGATAATGTTGATTTCCTTCTTCGAAAAGGGGGCGAACGACTTCCATTGATCGCCGGCTTTAGTTTTACACTTTAAAGAATGAATGGGCCTGCCCAGAAAAAAGCCAAGGTGAAACAAAAGGGATCGCTTTGTTGGAAAATGCACTGTATCCTTGATACCTTTTTTAAAACGGTTTCTAATTTACAAAGCGCGGATCAGTTAAGATAATTGAATAATCGGCTTATGTCGATTTGATAAGACCCATTTTATTCACTAATAAATAAACTTAAAATCTTTAAAGTGTCCTAATTTTAATAAAATGGTAATTTGTTGGAAAAAATTGGCTTTAGGATCCAAAAATGATTAAGTCAATTTAATCAGACGTTTCGGCTCAGATCGGAGCCCTTATCAGTAATATTGATTAAAATCTAGAAAATACAAAAAAGTGGTGGCGCTTATTTCACATTTTTAGTAATATCTATAGTACTTGAATATATAATACAAACAATGAGTACTTGATATACTAAACCTTTAATTTCCTAATTTTAATGTAAACTTAATAAATTTCAGGTACGGCTGTAAATATTTTTTTTACACCTTAAACTTTTTATGTACCTTGACTTTTTTTATAAGGACCATTTTCCTAATTTCCGGAAATAGAAGCTGCAGTAAATGTGAAGTAAAAGAAAAAGATGAACCCTGGGGTGCATTATGGGAGGTTGAAAGATCGTTTTAATAACATAATAAAATCCAATGTTCAGTTTGCTGGTTTACGAAGGATAATTGCTACATTGTAGTTAACTTTCACGTTTACAGGATTAGAGAAATCAATGGTCGTACCCTTCAATCTTAAGTTGAAATTTAAGCTGAGGTAACAGTATAAACCTAGTTGTAAATATAACAGTATTCATAATCCTTTTTCGAATATAATAGACTACCAGATATTCGAATGTATTAAGAGAAAGGGAAATATATAAATAGTCCCATTCTTCTACGAACTCATAAACCTGTAACTATTTACTATTTAATCTTATTCGGGGACCTAGTCTAGGACCTGTATTACACCCCACGCCAAGCTGCTTTTACAAATTTAATAACTTAATAACGTCATTTGTTTAAATTTAAACAGAGTGTTTACTATTGTCAAAGTAATCGCTCAATCCTTTAATTCACATTTAATACTGGGTTCTATATTAGTACCTAAGCCAAAATCCTATTACAGAATACAATACCTTAAATATATGCACTTAGAGGGAAGATATATTTTAATTGGATAAAGAATATTTTTTTCATAGGGACAAATTTTCATTGAAATTGGATTTTTTTTTTATAAGGTGTTTATTCTAATCAAATAAAATTTTGTATCTAAATACAACAAATTTCAACTTTTACCTGAATAAAAGAGAAGAAAGTTTGTATAAAATGTGAAAATTTTTAACTGTATTTGTAAACATTATTTTATAAGACTAAAAAAATCCTAATTATGTTTGAAATAAATATTAATAACAGTTTTTGAGGAGAAAGGAACAATTGCAAAAGACATCTAGTTATTACGAATTATGTTTTTTTTTGTTTTTTATTCGCACTTTTTTAATCTTAATTGAAACTCTCTAATTCGAAATTGGTAGAAAACTATTGAATGGAACATTGTCAAAGCGTTTAGCAAATACATGAAAAGTACTTATACTTCTAATTATTGAGTAGAAATTAAATTACCTCTAATTGAATCAGTAAAATTTGGGTATCAGCAAATAAATAAAACTATTGCAATTAGTATTTTTCTACTGAAACTTGTTTAGAGAGTATTTTTTTGTTAGTTTCGTTCAATGACTCATTTCAGTCACTTCTTATGAATTTTTACTGAATAAACTGATTGGATAGAAAAAATAAACAACAAAATAAAATCAATTTAAAAACTACATATTAAGCTTCAGAGTTTATTTGGAAATGTGAAAGAATTTTTACATGTATTAAAAAAATTTATTTTTTGCATATTCTTACACTCACAATTTTTCATGTAAGATAAACATTTTAAAATTACACTTTACTTTCACATTACTGACTATTAATATTTCAAAGCCTTTATACAATTGTAAAAGATTTTACAACAATCAAAAGTATTTCTGAAAAAATTTCCGATCGAAAAGTTTGGTAATTTACAAATTGTAACTGATATCTTAAAGATTTTAGTATTGAAAGTTTTGAAAATTAAAGCTGCATATTTAATTAATTATACCACTAATAATTAAAAAATTGAAAATTACCAATTCTGAACTCACTAACCTTCGAAATTTTTTCATAATTATCTAATATCCAGAAATCTTATCTTCTAAATTTCAAAAACAACCAATGACTATTGTTTTGATGACCCTAAATAGTTTTTTGCCGAACGGAATTTTTATTTAGCATTTCAAGCTGCCACCCAGAATGGGATCTTTAATTCTACAATTTTTAAGAGTGATCCGTAAATTTGAATACTGATTCGATATGCGGATAATTCAATTCAAGAGACTAAAATAAAAAATTCTGAAGGATACATGGAAGCAGCGTCACGTGATTCTAAAAGAAGGGGCTTTTATTGAACATATTTTATTATTATGTAACGGCAGTCCGGCTTGGACAATGAATACAAATTCTCACAGAAAAGAACGCGAATGCGACCGCCTTCGTCCCTGCAATGAAACACAAGCAGCGGCTTCCCTACGTGTTGCTCACTGTGCTCCCGATAATACGTGACAATGTACAAATGTATCCGCTTGCACGTATTCGTCCACATCACTGTCGCACTCACTATCATACATAAATGAATACAAAAAATAGCGCAATGTCCATCCGTTCGCTCTGCCGTCAATGCTCGGATAACAAAGGACCTCGATCTTATCGCGCAGAAAACCGCGACTGCGAAAGCAGCTTCGGATTTTTTCCTGGGTGCGAGGAAATACTTTCAGAGTTTTCACTGGTTTTGATTACGAATGAAAATTTGTCCTCGAATCAGCATACCTTTTTCTCGATTTTAAAATTATTTAAGAGTTTTAAATCGAATGCAATAAATATTCGCGGGTGTAATCTCTCTATGTATAACAAATTAGCCAAACTAAACTAATTCCGAGTATAATTTACTCATGGAATTGCAAAAATGTGTCTTTATAATTAGCAAAAACATTTTGCTATGAATTGGTAAGATATCGCACTATTGGAACAGATATTTAAAAATATTTCGAGTTTTTACACTGAACAACGAATTTTGACTCATTTCCGGTATAAACACACTAATAGAAATGTTCGGGAATTCACAAAGTTTGTGAATTAAAACATAAAAAATTGCGTAATGCGTGCAAGAGCTTATTGAAAATATTGTTTGCGCATTATTCAAAAAATCGCCTTGAATAAACCTTCAAAATTTGAATTCAAGATTCGTCTTGAAAACATTGGCTTTTTTGGGAAGTTTGCATTGACATATTGGCGGCGTTAGGGTTTATAAATGATGAAGTCGATTTAATCAGGAGTTTCAGCTCTAATCAGAGTCCTTATTAGTGATTTTTATTAAAATCTTCCACACTGTTAGAAATTTCTGTATTAAACTTCCATTACATGTAATGGAAGTTTTTTTCAGTAACGTATATTTTTAAAATATTTTCATTTTAAAAAATCTGCCCGCTTCGCAGGCACATTCTCACCGCGCGCTTCGCTCGCAAGTTTGAGCGCGCCTGGGGCGCGCGATTTGATCGTCGCGCTTCGCGCTCCGTTCTTTCTGGACCTCGCGCCTCGTGCTCGGTCTTGTGCTCTTCGCATACATTTAAGTTTATTTATTATAATTTGATACTGAAGCTCAAACCAATTTTATAATAATATTACAGATGATGTGAATTACACATTTTCTCAAAGTCACTCAATTTCTTTTTGAATTTAAGTGAAACAGGAAATTCAATTTACTTAAGGCTCTATCAGCTTTAAGGAACACATTCTCATCGAGGCGCTCGCGCTTTGCGATCGATTTTCAATATCGAATAATTCGAATAATCGAATTTTTTCAATATTAAAAATCAAAAAAATTAAAATATACATCCTGTCGAGAAATTTCTCGATAAGAATGTGTAGACCTTATTTAGCCAAACAATTTTTCATCTCAAAGTTTTTTTTGTATCTCACATATTTTGTCTAAAAAATGGAATTTTTGAATTTTAATCGTATTTTTTGGAATTGAAACGAAAAATATATGTTTTATCAGAAACTGTGTCAGACAAAACTTGTAGATCTTTTTGAAACTAACAACTTTGTATTCTTACTTTTTTTTCTTATTTTACATATTATTGTTAAAAAATTGAATTTTGGATTTTCAATAGTTTTTTTTTTAATTAAAAAGAAAAATATGCATCTTATGAAAAAATGTTACAATTCAAATTTGTAGGAGTTTATGTAGAAAATAATATTGTATCATAACGTTTTTTCGTATCTTGTATAATTTAACTGGAAAATGGAATTTTGATATTGACTTTTTTCGAATTTGAATATGCTGTGACATTTCTAATTTTGATTTAATCAAAAAATGTTATCAGGATAATTTTTAGAGATTTATGAGCAAACAATTTTCCATCTAAACGTTTTTTTTGTATCTCTCATATTTTGTCTAAAAAATGGAATTTTTGAATTTTAATCGTATTTTTTGAAATTGAAACGAAAAATATATGTTTTATCAGAAACTGTGTGAGACAAAATTTGTAGATCTTTTTGAAACAAACAACTTTGTATTCTTACGTTTTTTTCGTATTTCGAATATTATTGTTAAAAAATTGAATTTTGGATTTTCAATAGTTTTTTTTAATTAAAAAGAAAAATATGCATCTTATGAAAAAATGTTACAATTCAAATTTGTAGGAGTTTATGTAGAAAATAATATTGTATCATAACGTTTTTTCGTATCTCGTATAATTTAACTGGAAAATGGAATTTTGATATTGACTTTTTTCGAATTTAAATATGCTCTAACATTTCTAATTTTGATTGAATAAAAAAATGTTATCGAGATAATTTGTAGGGATTTATGAGCACTATCAAAAACCAGTATTGAAATTTTTGATTTTTTCAAAAAGTTATTTTCAAAAACACAAAAGTAGTGCTCAATCCCTCAATTTTGATTGGATGTGGCTGGTTAACGAACTTGTCCTTACTTTTTCGGCTCCGATAAAGTGTGCCAAAGCTCAATTCAATCTGATAATTCTATCGAGAGTCATGCCGCACACGACCTACTACAGACAGACAGACACTTTCGTAAAAACCATTTTTTCTGACTCAAGGGGTCTTAAAACGTAAAGATTTGATGAAAATTTCGAAAGTCATTTTTCACATAAAACCAATACCTTCTCATCCATGATGAGAATGTAAAAATATAAACTCTAATTTTAATTTTAATACACATGTGTATATATTTTAATGATCTTTGTAACTTTTAATATATTTTGATTAATTTAAATTTACCACTTATATATTAAAGTCTATTAAAATTAAATAGGGTCCAAAAATGTAACTCAAAGTTTCATATTTTCAAACGTTTTGACTCAGATTGGAGTCCTCATAAGTAAGAATTTATTTCTATAAAAATACAAAGGGAAGAAACTTAAAAAATTATACGTTTGGCGGATAAAACATTGTGGTAACAAAAATTATAAATGGATTGCACGTGTGGAACTATAAAATTGGTCTAAATAACTAAATGGTAAAATTTAAGCTTCGTCTTCGTTTTATATTTTTTAGTTTACAGTCCATATGTACAATTCATTTATATCGTTTTTACAAAAATGTCTATCCGTCACGCGTGCAATTATTTAATGTTCTCCCCCTAGTATTGTATGGAAATATTTCGTTCGTCTAGTTTCACTTTTTTGAAAATTTAGCTATTTAGACCAACATTATAGCGTATTATAGTGTCACACTCGCAATTCTTTTATATCACATTTACCATAATTTTTTCTTGGTCACACGTGCAAACTTTTTATGTTTTTCTCTTTGTATTTTTATAGAAAAATTTTATTGTACATTTGTTTACAAATTTAGTTATTTAGATCTATTTGAAAGTTTTATACTTAAAAATCTTCTACATCACTTTTACCACAATGTTCATCGGTGATACGTGCAAACTTTTTATGTTTTTTTTCTCTCTGTATTTTTATAGAAAAATTGTTTTTGGACATTTGTTTACAAATTTAGTTATTTAGACCTATTTTAAATTTTTACACTGAGAGACTTTTCGTTAGAATAAATCGTAAAAGTGAATCATATTTTAGTATAATATTGTTTCAAAGTGAGGCAAACAGGGTTTACGTATCAGAAATTAATATAGTGGTTTTCAAGTGGCGAAATTAATATTTTCGTTTGAATAAATGGAATATATGTTTTACTAACTGCTATAAAACCTACGAGAATTTGAAATTTACTATATCAAAGTTTCGAAGCGAAACAAAGAATATGTGAATCTGAAAACCACTATATGAAAAATCACTCACTCCACCAAAAAGTTTGACCTTCAGAAGGGACGTGTCTCCGGGTTATGGATTGTGGTGTCTTTTTCTAACGCGTGCGAAGCAAGAGGAAGATAGAGGGGAGAGCTTTGGGCACTCAGAAGAGGGGAGGTTTCAGTGGGAACACATACACAAATATTATTACCATACCTTATTTAAGTACACAATGCTACACTATTTATATTCGCATACGCTTGAAATTAAATTTCAGAATCGCCTTTGGGTTCGAACACCCCCTAACTCTACCTATATCTACATTAACTAAACGCATTCCTAACCCCTAAAGCCTCTCGGCTATTCTCGCTTTCCATATTCCGAAATAAATGTCGCTTACAAGCCACTACTGAGTTGGGGGTTGGGCAGACTTGGATTCGAGTCTACGAAGCTATTCGGATAACGTCGGAAGGACTCGGACGACATTCTGAAACAAATTATATGAAAAACCGAGAATGAATGTTTTGATTTTTGCTGCGCGTCGTGATGTTTCTGGCAAGTTCATATTCACAATATGAATTTCTCAAACATGCTTTCCAAAATGTGATATTCATTATTTATCTTATTCAAATTATTTTTAGACAACTTAGTAATCATAATATCATTTTCTCGTACTTTCAATTTCTCGAATAGAGATTCATAATATTTAGTATTTAAAATACTACTTTATCTTCTCCATATATTAAAGACCGTTATGACTATATCAAACTTCGATGTCATAATATGAATAAGTATAATAAAACCTCAGCTTTCCCCATTTTGAAACGATATTATACTAAATTTTGATTCATCTTTATCATTTACTCTAACGAAAAGTCTCTCAGTGTACACTTACAAATCTTTTACATCATTTGTACCACAATGTTCATCGGTGACACGTGCAAACTTTTTATGTTTTTCTCTTTGTATTTTTATAGAAAACATTTTTGTACATATTTTTTTACAAATTCAACTACTTAGACCTATGGCAAAGTTTTATACTCACAACTCTTTTACATCATTTTTTTACCACAATGTTCATCGGTGACACGTGAAAAATTTTTTATGTTTTCTCTTTGTATCTTCATAGAAAAAATTTATTCTTGCACAATTTTCACTTTTTTTTTGCAAATTTTAGCTATTTAGATCAGTTTTATAGTGTCATATGCATAATTCATCTATATTGTTTTACCACAATGTTTACTGGTTTGTACAGTTTCAATTTTTTCTGCATATTTAGGTATTTAGACCAATTTTATAGTGTAACTTTCGCAATTCTTTTATATCATTTCTTACCGCAATGTTCATCAGTCACACGAAAAAAATTTTTAAGTTTCTCCCTTTGTATTTTTTATAGAAATAAATTCTCACTAATGAGGACTCCAGCAATCTGAGTCGAAACGTTTGAAAACATGAAACCTTGAGTTACATTTTTTCTGGACCCTAAAGCCAACTAAGAACATCAACAATATCGAATATTATTACATAATAAAAACTGTACAAACATTTTTTCTATAAAAATACAAAGGGAAGAAACTTAAAAAATTACACGTGTGACGTATAAAACATTGTGATAACAAACGATATAAATGGATTGCACGTGTGAAACTAAAAAATTGGTCTAAATAATTAAATTCACAAAAAATAAAAACCGTATAGAAAAGATTATTTTTCATGAAAAAAATTTGAAACACAAAAAAATAATTTGATTAATAAATTTTATTTTTGCCCAAACTTATTTTCTTATCGCTACGAGTCAAATTTAAAAAAATGATGCGATTCTAATAAATCACAGTTCATTTTTTTAGGAAAAAGATTCTCTACAACCTGACCGTTTCCAATTTTTGAAATTGAATTAATTATTATCAAATACAGCAATTTGTTTATAAAAATGTTGTTTTGAGAAATTGTTTTTTGTCATTTCAGCCATTAAAGAATTAATTTTCAAAAATTGGAAACGGTCAAGTTGTAGAGAATATTTTTCCTAAAAAAATGAACCGTGATTTATTAGAATCGCATCATTTTTTTAAATTTGTCTCGAAGCGATAAGAAAATAAGTTTGGGCAAAAATAAAATTTATCAATCAAATTATTCTTTTGTGCTTCAAATTTTTGTCATGAAAAATAATCTTTTCTCTTCCAAATTAGCCCTTCAATAATAATATTGTTATTCTTGAAAGCAAAATGATCTATTTTTGTCTGACGTCTAATTTTCGTGATCGAACTACCTTGACTGCTGCAATTATCCCCTTTTTCCTTTTCAACTGCAACTTCATGAAATTACAATGAAGTTCTTTTGCATTTTCTGACACACAGTTTTTCGATTTGGTTACGTAAAAACCATATAGTTCTGGTATTTGCTTCTGTAATTAAAATCCAAGGTAAAAGCAATTTCCAAGGTTCTAAACTCGAATGTTGATTAGGAGCCTGAAGGAACAGGAAATTTATAAAATCCTGGAGTTACTGCCAATTTATTTATGTCTCTTGACTGAATTATAACGTTATTACAACATCCCAAGCCTAGAGTGTGCCGACACCTTCCACAATGGTCTTATTACCGTAGAGAATCGCATAATGCGAACTGTTTCTTCGGCCCGTTTCATGGCTGTCTTGCGAATATGAAGAAGATGATGATGAGTCAGAGGCGGTGGAGATCTATTCGAAAAAGATTGCGTGCTCTTTATGGAATCTTGGTTATATTCGTATATTGTTGCTACGAGGAACATTTCTTCTCAGAACAAAGAAACTGCTATTTCTTTGAAATATTCTTTTATAACCAATCTCATGACACAAAGAACATAAATTTTTAGATTTGAATAAATCACTGATGAGGGCTCCGATCAGAGCAAAGAATTACAGTAATAATTATCAGATATCATTATTTATTTACACTGTTACAGATTTTTGTATTAAATTTATTATAAAAGTATATGAAGTCATTTGCATATACAGTACATGAAATTTAATATACGCAATTATGAATTTCAAGGTAGTTGGGCTACGAAAAGTAAGCCTCAAACAAAAATACATAATTTTGCTTTCAAGAATAGGAATATTATTATTGGAGGGATCATTTGAAAGAGAAAAGATTATTTTCCATGAAAGAAATTTGAAACAGAGATAAATAGTGTATTTAATTACTTTTATTTTTGCTCAAACTTTTTTTCTTATCGCTTGCTTTCAAATGTTTAAAAATGATGCGATTCTAATGAATCATGGATCATTTTTTCTGGGAAAGAATTTCTACCACTTGACCATTTCCAATTCGCGAAAATAAATTCTTTAATAGCTGAAACAATTAAAAAACAATTTTCCAAAACAATATTTTAATAAATAAATTGCTGTATTTGATAATAATTAATTCATTTTCAAAAATAATATACTAGTGTATTGTTGCAAGTATAATATAAAGAGATATTTAATTTCATATGAAAATTTACATAAAATTTAATAATATTTCTAAAAAGAGTGACCCAATATTTGAATTTTGAGAGTCATACTGAAATAAATACGCTGTTGGTCACTAAATATGAAAACTGCATAAAATATTTTTGAGATGAATACAGGAATACATCATAAATATTAATTTTGTTCATAATTTGTCCAGATCTTGATAGCATTTCATATCTTGAAAATATTAATTACATACTCATGAAAAAATGAACTAAAAAAGTCTCCATTGGAGAAAAGAGAATAACTAACCTTGGGCCAAATAGATGTTTCTCAAATTTTTTTTCCTTTAAAATGACGACGTTTCAATGACGTTATGTCATCCTCTTCGGGTCAAAAATACATTTGTTTCAGTATTTATTCTGTAATAATTATAAAAATTATGGTAAAATTATAAAGTTCATAAACACAAAAAATTATGAATAGCAATATTTAAATACCTGTAGTCAGTAAATCCTTCTACATTTACACAAAACATCAGAACTAATTATGTTTACATACTAGAATTTGTGAAATATTTATTTTCAACAACTTCGCCCCAACCTTAAAACCTCATTTATTCTCTAAATTTCAGATACTTTGTAACAATATTTTTTTAGTTTAAATTTTCAAAATGTTTATTTACAGTATGATTTCTCTTATAAAATTGATTTATCCTATGCAAAAAAAAACTAAAAATAGTTAAGAAATAGTAATGTTCTTTCGAAAAATAGAATTGCCCAGGCAAAAAACTTTGCCCTGGTCTACCTTATATCAAATTTTTAATAATGATTTTCAGGACTTTTAATTTAGTTTGAAATAATCAATGAATTTAATCGTACCTTGTGGATAAAAGGGATTGATCCCAGCAGACTGGTATTAACCAACTGTTCCAAGCATTCGGAGCCCTATCCTCTCACTCGAAACTCGTGCAGCAATGAATACTTTTTTCTTCCCTTTTTTTGTGATGCGTATAACGAGTAGCACCGATACTGTCGTTTATTTTTGTAAAACCGACACATCCCTCAGGAATAAAAGGAACTGGCCGTTTCGTTGGTAAGAGAGACTCATTGGAGTCCTTGGACGTTGTTTTGGATGTTTTCCAAAATGCCGATAGGGTACCAGTGGTTCGTTGGTTGGGTGCGGGTGTTCTGAGGGGAGTTAGAGAAGGATCCACAAAAGCACGAGGCCTCTGATCGACCAGTCATCTAGGCAACAATGCTCTTGACAATGGGCAGCGGGCCAGCACTGTTTCATTAAAACATGCATTGAATTCGAGAGAGAGCCGACGAATTGGCTGAAACTGAGAGCGTCCACCCACCCTGGAACTCGCTTGCTCGCGGATGATGGTCATGTCTGATTGAAATGTCGAAAAGTCAGCTCTTGTGCTACTGCTGCGCTGGGAGAGAGGTGGACAACCACTACAGCCAGAGAAAACCAACGGAGAGAAAACCAACGGAAAGAAAAGAGAAAATAGGGATGGAGAAGCAGTAGCCGAGTTAAATTGGAATTGTCATGTGAGGGAGAGCGAGGCGAATCAAAAGAAAAACAACTTGTATAGGATTCAGTTTAATTGTCAAATCCTGGACCAGCCAGCTCTTGCTTCTGAGTTACTCGAGAACTAACGAAACGAAATCGACGTTCGCCAAAGTGTACCTTGAAAAGGGACGGGGTGGCTGGTCAGAGCAAAGAGATGAATCTCTCAAAGAGAGAGAGAGAGAGGCAAAAAGAGGTATGTATTCCTGTAAGGAGTTCATTTTATCAAAAAGTACACTATGTACTTTTCTCTCAAGTATTGAGGACGAACAGATAAACTGCTAATTACAAAACTGTTGTTCTTTCTTTTCAAATTCAGTGCCATTGAAAATATATGAAATTAGCTGAATGTAATAGAAATCAACGGGTACATTTGAGACATCAGTTTAATAAAATTTTAATTTTTACAACGTTTCGCCTCCTCTGCAGTGGCATCTTCAGGGCGTACAAAAAATTTTTAAAACATCACATAAATATTATGATGCTATTATTTAATTTTAATATTATCTGTTTTCTAATTGAAAATATTCTATTGGAAAATTTTATTTAAATATATTTCATTTTGTATCTATACTGTTTACTTTTCCTTTTTTTATTTTAATGATAAATACTTGTACGTTGTTTCAAAATGATAATTTTTCAAGTTATTGCCTCTTTCCCCTTTTTATGGACTGTTTTTTTTAATAGCGCATATCGACTACCAAATCCCAACTTCTAAGAATGAGTTGGTGGTGAATATGTGCTATTCAAAAAAACAGTCCTAAAAAAAGAGGAAAAAATAAATAATTTTAAAAATTAGCAAGTTTTTTAAAACCCTTTTGTCCATTAACGTAAAAAGATTTTAATAAAAAGCGCTTTTTACTTCAGTATCAACCTGATGGTTCCATCACATTTCTAATGCATCAATTAGGTTGATGCAAAAAAATATTCTAGAAAATTACGTAACACTTCCGAACTAGTTTGTTACGAACTGTTACAATGATTGGGGGTATCTAAAATTTTGAAGAAAGTGTTACGTAATTTATGGATGTTCCCTAATTGTATAAGTTTTTCTAGTGAATCACTTTGAATTTGTGACAGTAGCTTCACAATTACAGTTTATATGGAACTACGCACGGAATTCCCGATCCGAATTGAACTTTTTATTTTATAAACAATTTACTGATGACTTTTGGTAAAAACTTCCTTCAAAAGTGCACCATTTTTGCAATATTCGATTTTAAAAAAATCCCATACGTAGTTTCATAGCCAATTATACTTAGATATATAATTATTTTGATTTTTTTGTTCCAGGTCCAATATTTCACTAGGAAAGTGTCCGCCAATGGTGCACGGAAAAAAAAGTATAGTTGTGACAGCAAAGTTATTCTTTACGACAGTTAAACGTTTAGCTGGTAACGAACGAGCGAATGAAGGAATATCTCGGATTCAGCCAAAGTAAATATCCGTAACCACTTTAGCTCTTCCAGCTATATTCTATAGTCGAGAAAGGCACTGTTTATAGCTAGAATTGAGATTTTACAATTATAAAAGAAGGCTAATTGAAAAGTATAGCTACCGCAGTCATTTTGAGTCACTTGTAGGTTATGTGACACGAAACATATTTATGGAGTATAAGCAAATAAAAATATGACATAATTTTTCCGTGCTTGAAGTCTTTATAACCAGTATTAAAGATTTTCATTTTCTCAAAACGAAAAAACCTTTTGTTTTTATTCGCAAATAGTAGCAAAATTTAGAAGAACTTTTTGTGTTCGTTACAATAAGAAATTTCAAGCAGTTTGTAAACATACATATTTTGATTGCAGTAAGTAAAAAGACATGAAAATGGAAAAATATGCAAAACTAACCTTCAAATACGGGAATGTACTTATCCAACTTCCACTGTTGGAGAATGTTACGTACATAAAAATCAGCCATCGTTTAACAGTTTGCTTACCTTTAATACTTTAAAATTACAGTAATTTAAACTTTAAACACTGCACTTGAGCTTTAGTTGTCATTTTAAATACATCACCACATAAACTTGCAGGGATTTACAATATAGCTAGCATAGAGATATTGAAATTGACAATAGCTGATAAACAAGTTGCTGTTATAGGAATATATATTTCTATTTCATTTATACTTTTTACTTAATTCTACCATATTGGAAGCATATGCAATTTGTAGAAAATAATAATTTCTGTTATTCAGCAACTGTGTGAAGTGTGCTTCTTCACCTAAACAGTTTATACAATTTGACTAAAGTTTTATATGATTTGAACACATTAATTCTTTGAAATTGGGATCATTCTTCATAAGCTCGGTCGCCTAGTTAAATTTTTTCTGTGTGCGGTGCTTTTTAAAAAGGCCATTGTGGAGATTGGCTCTCTCGCCTCCATTTTGTATGGAAATAGTTATACAAAATTATTTTCTACACACAAATGTATGCTAAAGGAATCCTGTGAAAAATTTCCCCAATCCCTTTATTATATTTTCGAAATTTTTTTTTCAAAATTAGGCCTTTTTTAGACCGCTAAACCCTTAAGATCGTTTGAGGAAAAAGCTTGCATATTTAAATATTGGTCTAAATTTGATCGATGTGTAGATTTGAGAATTCGAATCGTTTCGAATTCTAGAAATTGTGATTTGTGAAAAAATTGTAGAGAAGAGATGAACATAGATAAAAAGTATTAACGCTTGAAAAAAATAGAATAGATTTGATATAATTTTCTCAAATAAAGGAGTATAAGTAATAAGATAATACAGCATAAATTCGTTTGTTAGAATAAATTCCCGTCTCTGAAACCGGAGTTTTAGTCAGTAAAGTTGGATCGGGTGGCGTGGAGTTTCTTAAATTAAATTTATTGTCAGTTGTGACCTATAAGGCTCCGAAGGAGATCCAACAATGCCTATTCCCTGGACACAGACTTTCTCGATTGACAATCAGCTCTCGACTTCTAACAAAATTTTGTTCATCGTTGTCTTTTACGAACAATCAACAATAAGCCGCCCTACTGAAGATCCAATTTAAACCGTTAATTACCACAGGAACAGATCCCCTTTCCCCAGCATCCGCGTCCTTTTCCTCAACCTTTGTCACATCCTCCTTTCCTCACGATTGGGATCCTTTTCCTTCCTCCTCTTTTCACATACTGCCTATCGTGTGCTCTTTTTGTTCTTCTGTCTCTTTCACTCTCCCCCCTCTCCTTCAATCACCCCGGAATGTATTTTTCCAATTTAAAATCCTATCTTTTAATTTCCTACGTGTCACTTTTACGTCTGGGATTTTTTTGAAAACGACGTTGACTTTTTCTGTGTTCCAATGGAAAGACGAGAGTCGATATCATTGCTGATTTGATACTATCAATATTTCCAGAGGGAAATTACATACTCGCTTTTGCGCTTTCATCATTTTCGTTTATAATCTCTTATTAAAAAAAAATTAGTTATTTCATTCAAATGATAGTTGATGGACTTGAAAATATTGGGTTACCAATTCGATTATGGAATATTTTCAAATATTGTTGATGTTCTTAATTTGCTTTAGGGTCCAGAAATATGTAACTCAAAGTTTCATATTTTCAAACGTTTCGACTTAGATTGGAGTCCTCATCAGTGAGAATTTATTTCTATAAAAAATACAAAGGAAGAAACTTAAAAAATTTGCACGTGTGACCGATAAACATTGTTGTAAAAAAAATGTAACAGAATTGCGAGTGTGGAACTATAAAATTGGTCTAAATAACTAAAATTTTGCAAAAAAATGAAACTGCAACAAACCAAATATTTCTGTAAAAATACTGTGCGGGGGAGAACATTAAAGAATTGCCCGTGTGACGGATAAACATTGTGGTAAAAACGATATAAATGATGTGAAACTATAAAATTGGTCTAAATAACTGAATTTGTAAAAAAAAATTGAAAACTGTACAAAAAATTTTTTCTATAAAAATACAAAGGGAAAAAACTTAAAAGTTTGCACGTGTGACCGATGAACATCGTGGTAAAAAATATATAAAAGAATTGCAAGTGGGAAAATATAAAGTTGGTTTAAATAACTAAATTTGCAAAAAAAAAGGAACTGTACAAAAATTTTTTTGTAGAAATACTAAGAAGAGAAACCTAAGAAATTGCGCGTGTGACGGATAAACATTGTGATAAAAACGGTATAAATACATGTGAAACTATAAAATTGGTCTAAATAACTAAATTAACAAGAAAATAAAAACTGTGCAAAAATTGTTTCAGTAAAATTACTGAGAGGAGAAACTTAAAAAATAGAACGTGTGACGGATAAACATTGCGATAAATGATATAAATGAATTGTACATGTGATATACTATAAAATTGGTCTAAACTAAATTTACAAAAAAATAAAAACTGTGCAAAAATATTTTTTCTATAAAAATCCAAAATTGCACGTGTGACGGATAAACATTGTAGAAAACGATATAAAACAATTGCACATGTGAAAGTGTAGAATTGTTCTAAAAAGGCTAAATTCAATTAAATAAAAACTGTGAATAGAAAGTCTAATGACCTGTTATTCGTTTAAGTAAAAAATGATATAAATGAATTTTACATGTGGTCTACGTTAAAATTGGTCTAAACTAAATTTGCACAAAATAGACACTGTACAAAAAATTTTTTTTATAAAAAAATCGAAAAGACAAGGAACTTGAAAAAATTGCACGTGTGACGTATAAACTATTGTGGAAATGATATAAACAATTACACATGTGACACTGTAAAAATGTTCTAAAAATAACTGAATTTAACGAAATAGGAACAGTGAATAAAAGTCTAAAAAAACCCGTGAGCTCATCACAATAAATTTTACCAAAACAAGAACTGACCTGTTGTTTGATTAAGTGGACGGACAATCGTTGGTGAAAAAAATTGAGGTGACACAATTACAAATTTTCCCTTTCTTTCCTTCTTTTGTTTCGTCGCGAACAAGGTGACCACATAATTTTGGTAAATACAATCCTGTCACCACGGATTTTTCTTCAAAACTGAGTTGCATTTGGCAACAAACTTGGAAAAAGCTTTGTAAAGTAAAGTGGAGGGTGAGGTTTTTTTTCTTAGGATAGTCTTGGTTAACAGAAAAGGAGAGAAAAAAAATGTGGCTTTGCTGACCGAAAATTTTTTTATATAAGTCGGTTTTTAAAACAGTTCAGATCATTCTATGAGAGACTCCGGTAACAAAGTCTTCACCGCAAAGTTTTCAAAAATGTAAACTATGTTCGCGTTTTGCCATTGATAACCAATTTGGCATCCTTCTTTAATAATAAAATTTTCTAAAAAATTCCGGTCGGTTGGTGTGCAATATTTTTTTTCTACTATCGGGCCATAAAGTGGACTTTATTTCCCCGTGCGGGGCAAACAAATCCACTTTCTGACCCTATAGTAGAAAAAAAATCGTGTGCAACACGGGAAAAACATTTATTTTGCGAGTGTGGTTGTTACCCTCGCTTTGCTCGGGCATCAAACTTCACACTCGCAAAATAAATTTTTTTTTCCCTAGTTGCATAATGTACTATTATGTTTTTTCATTTATCCGGTTTATTATTCACAGTGAACTCTAAATATTTTTCCAATTCATTTTGAATTGCAAGCTATGAGATAAGTTTTTGAATTCTATGATAATTCTTAATTTAATTATTTCCTATATTCTAATGTTCTACAGAAATTTTGAATTAATGTTTGAATTTATGGCACTGAAGAGGGCCCCCATATGTGGCCGAAACGTTTGCCTTTCTTTCTTTTTGCGCATTTTTACATCTAATAGTGGCATTTTTAATCAAATAAAATAAGATGAAACTGACCCTATGCCAAAATAACAAGAATTTAACAAAAGTATAATTTAACGTTTAAAATGAGGAAGAAGAGCTTTTCAAAGAGTTATAGCTTGCTATAATGAAAAAGAGCGAGATTTTCAACATTCTTAACTAAAGATCATAAAAATTCAATTTTGTTTCACAAACAAAAGTAAGAAAATGGTTACATTATTGGGAATTTTGATCAATAACTTTGAAAACTGTTATTGCAATTTATCTTAACGTTATTTGCGTCAGAAATGACTATATTTCTGGAATAAAATAAACTTGACTCTGGAAAAGGATTAAAAAACAAAAAATCTGCTCGCATCGCGGACACATTCTCATCGCGCGCTTCGCTCGCAAGTTTGAGCGCGATTTAATCGTCGCGCTTCACGCTCCGTTATTTTTGGACCTCGCGCTTAGCGCTCGGTCTTTTAGTTGCGATTATCAAAGCTTTGAATATTTAACTCTGATAAGTGAAGTAAATTGCAAAATTACCATGCGAAATATATAAACTCTAAAAGTAACAAAATTCAAAAAATAGTTTGTAAAATGCCGTCTGGATTTTGTTGAAAATTAGAGATATTATTTAAAACAATGACAATTAAATCTCAGGGATGACTAATTACGCTCCAACTATTACAATTCCAAACAACAAGTTCCCTCGGTAAGTGTCAGGAATTACTTATGGACGATTTATTTCTCCCAACACGTCAACTTTGATTTCATCCTCGATTAAACAGCAGCTGGCCCACGTTATGCGGATAGATGACGCTCGTGGAAAGAAACAAAGAATGGAAAAACACGATAATTTTAACATGAGGATTCGGTGGTCATCCAATTCCTGTTTAACAAGGGTGATATACAAGTTTACAACACTATGTGCGTAAAATAATCCGGTAGGCAATATGCAAGCGTATCGAGAGGTGACAATGGGAACAAACTGCATGGTTATTCGGTTGGTAATGCCTTGTTGGATCGCTGAGCAGATCCATAGCTATTGTTGATGCATCAAGGCGCACCTATAGATACCTACAAATCATGGACATGCATTTCGAGATTATGTATATACATATATACAATTGTGTTGGATTAGGAAATTACCATCTGGGGATGTAACGATCTGATAGTACTATAGTTGACTCTTGTGGGCCAGCTAACATTGCTCGATCAGAATAATCGGCACGAAGCTATCAGAAAAATCACTCTTCACCCACACTATTACACATTTTTTTATTAAATTTGATATAAAAGTATATTAAGTCATTGGCATATACAGTATATGGAATTTAATACACGCAATTATGAATTTCAATGTGCATCAAGGTGTCGATGAAACATACAATTTTCTAGATTCCTTGACAACTCAATCATCAGAAGTGCTTGATAATATTTCAAATCATTTAAATGGTCAATATTACTTGCATTCTTTTTAGCGAACGAAAAAAGGCTTAATTTTGAAATTTTTTTTCGGAGATATAATAAAGGGATTGGGAAAATTTTTTAGGGGATTTCTTTAGCATACATTTGTGTATAGAAAATAATTTTTATTACTATCTCCATACAAAATGGAGGTGAGAGAGCCAATTTCCACAATGGCCTTTTTAAAAAGCACCATCATTGGCGGACACTTTCCTAGTGAAATATTGGACATGGAACAAAAAATCAAAATAATTTCTATGAAACTACGTACGGGATTTTTTTTAAATTGAATATTGTAAAAATGGTGCACTTTTGAAGGAAAAAGTCCGACTTTTTACCAAAAAATCATCAGTAAATTGTTTATAAAATAAAAAGTTGAAATCGGATCGGGAATCCTGTGCGTAGTTCCATGTGAAATGTAATTGTGAAGCTACTGTCAAAAATTTAAAGTGATTCATGCAACCACTTTAAGGTAATTAATTTTTCAAATACTTGGACATCTTAAATAATTTGTAAATGAATTTGTATGAATATGAAAGAAAATAATCTACTTTAATATTCACATCCTAGATTCACTGCAAAAATAACTTTATAATTGCGTAAAATAAAATTGCCGAGTTTTTTATTTTCGTATATTAAATTTGATATACCAGTGTATTGTTTCACGAATAATATACACAGATATTAAATTTCATATATAAACGTACATGAAATTTAATAATATTTCTAACAGTGCATTAATGTATTTTTCTTTACTTGACCATTTTCCAATAGTATATATGAATATTTTTATCGAGAATTGAATTAAATATATGCATTTTTGAATAAAAATAAAATAAATCCATTAAACGTTTGAATAAATGCGAAAATAATTTTCTTAGAAAAAAGTTTCTTTTGGTCCATCAAAGTGGTACTCCCCCTTAATATTATTCACACTGTTAAAAAAATTTGTGATTTTACGATACTTAAATAGAATTTTATTACCAAAACATAATGTAAAATTACAAGCGAGCAATTATAAAGTAAAATCACAGTACAAGTACTTGTAAACTAATTTTTCCGAATTACAAAACAAGTGTTGTGATTTCGCTGTGAAGTGGCGCCATCATCAGTTTTAAAATTGCATTAAATTTTGCTAATAAACTTCCATAAAATTATTGTAAAAATTACAAAAGAAATTTTTACACTCCATATAATGTTTATACACAAACTCTTTTGAAGCTTATTTATTTGTCTATTAAGGGGGTCCACCTGTGTGAGGGCGGTATTTCGAACGCTTTTTCCGGAATGTTTGTTAGGAGAACTAATTCGAAAATGAGAATAAGTTTAACGTTATTTTGAAGGCTTGTGGTTTTATTATAATAGTAAATTTTTCCAATAGTGTAATCCGAAGGCTTGTATTCATTAAAGGCATTGAAAGTGACCCCTTCAAAATGGAATACCGAAATTGTGGGCAAGATTCCGCTCGAACCAGTTATCTAAAACACAAAAAGTAAAAAAAATATTATTTCTGTTTATATTGTCGAGGTACTGACGTAGCATTTTGACGAAATTTTAAAAATTGAAGAAATGGCAGTACTTTTCATAAAAATTAATTATTTTCATGCTTTTTTCGATATAATATATGCTGTAAAATTTAAAAAAAAAAGATTTCAAAAAACCGCTACGTGGGTACCTTCAGTTATCTCTATAAATGAGTCAGTTAAAATTTCAAGTCAATCTGTTAAGTAGATTTTTTTCAATCCTGCCCACAAATTTCAAAAACATGGTTTCTAGAAAAACGCGTTTAAAGTTTGGAAACACAACAGAATTTTGTATTGTAGACTCACATTTAATCTGTAATTAGGTTGAATTCATGAAAATTGCTTAAGGACATCATTAGTCATATCTTAAAGATGCAAAAAATGTAAAAAAAAAATCGATTTTTCGAAAATTTTACACAGGTGGACCCCCTTAAAATCCAATCTCGAAATGAAAATAATATTAAAATAATATTAAAATAATAATGAAGAAAGAAAAGGAAAACAATAAAATCTGTAAGTATATAATAATAATAAAATAATGTATAATGTTGGTGCGAAAAGATAAAGGGTGGTTGGATAATGGATATAGTGAATACGTTCCTGTGTGGGGCGATTACGAGCCACTGAATAGTATATGGAGCGATTCACCATGAAAGGTCGGCGGCAATAACGAAAATGACGATGAGGATAACGATGACGATTCATCGGATGGGACCTTTAATCCCGCATGAGCGGGAGCATCGAAAAAATTTGGTGGTACGCACGCCGCGATATATACATTGCAGAAAGGTAGGTGTACGCAATCTCTACACAATAGAGCAAGCTCTGAACAGTGAAGTACAATAACGAGGACAATGCAGGGATCAGCGAAACAACAAGCGGTTTCACTCTACTTCCCTGCGGATTACAGGCAGATGCTGGGTTGTGCGCGCACGCTACATCAGCCCTATTTTAAACGCGCTCCCGGCGCTATTCACGCGCCCGTCGCATACACCTATCTCCGGAAATCGAAAGCCGAATGCATTTTATCGTCATTGCCAGTTTCAATCGTCAACTCGCACTCGATTGATACACTCACAAAAATAGGTTACACCATCACTTACTACCTACATTCTACGAAACAACGATAGAGTCTGATACGTTTATTGTAAGCAGCAGGTTGTTACGAGGTTTCAAAAAAACACAACAAACATGGTGTCCAGTCGGAATTGTGAAGCAGCCATTTCGATTAGCTTCAGACTCTTTTTTCCCTTATACAATCACATTAAACTGTATTCTCTACTTTTTTTTAGAGAGTTCACGGAAAAAAATAGTTCAGTAAAGTTTATAGAACTGTTCAAGAGTTGGGGATACTGGTATTTATGAAAGAGAGTTTTGCAAAATTTACAGAACTTTTCAGAGTAAAATA
Organism: Diplolepis rosae; assembly: GCA_030998225.1. NCBI lineage: Eukaryota > Metazoa > Arthropoda > Insecta > Hymenoptera > Diplolepididae > Diplolepis > Diplolepis rosae. Next base: position 22,696,670 of record JAPYXD010000555.1, on the reverse strand, counting down.
CGAAACATTCAGGAACAATTATTTAAAGTTCCACATTTTATTCTGAAAAGTTCTGTACATTTTACAAAACTTTTGGTATATGCTTGTATCCCCAACTCTTGAAGACTCCTATAAACTTTATTGAACTACTTTTTCTGTGTCTATTCACAAATTGGTAAAAGCATTTTGCTTTTTGATTTATCTGGAAATCCACACTGAAAAAAGAAGTGTCTTACCTGGTATCTTACTGTAAGATAAAAGATGGGGATTTGCCATCTTCTGTCTTGAAATAAGATGTCTCACGAAGTATCTTATTCAAAATTAAGACGACTTACGTATTTTGATACGAATAAAGATGTAATTTCCGTCTTACAAAATAAGATACTTGATTGAGTTAGATAATGTGTTTTAGTTTAAGATGTTTAGGATGTCATAAGATAGTTCTGGCATGAGATGTTTCTGAATTGTAAGATATAGCAGGTCAATAAGTTAACAAAAACTAAGACGCGTAAAGTGTCAAAGAAGTAGTGGTCGAAAGATAGAATCTCTCATAGGGTTATAGCTACTGTTCATAACCTCAAGAAATGGAGCGTTTTGACTGTTCCATGTTTTTTTCTTGTGGTGTAATATCAACTCATTTAGAGGAATATATTGTTCATTTTCATCGACACGATTCTTTATTTAAACTTTACATATGACGGATGTGGAGCTACATGTAAAAAGTGTAAATCGTATCAGCAACACGTGACTCGATATCAGGTATACCTTCTATTTTAACGTATTGGATACGTTTGCTAAGTCGCTTGTCTCCTTTTCCAATAGAGCATTTACTTGAATTAATTTTTTTAAGAAGTAAGGTAATGGAACCAATAATACTCGATCAGTAACCAATACTCGATCACTTCGGTATGAATTCATGTTTATTATGAATTCAAAAAAGCAAAATACTGCAAAAAAATTGTAACATTTAAAAAAAATACTTAATAATATTATACTGCCCAATTATTATTCAAAAATATAACATAGTGTATGAGAAAAATATTTCCCCTACGTGCGTTGAATTTCGTGCGTTACAGTCGCCTGCGCCGTCGATCAGTGGTGCCGTCATGTGTCCGTGCTAAGTTGGACGATAATCAGGGAAAAGTTAGAAAAATCGCGTGAGAGAAGGCATTACCAGGCTTATGAAGGCCTTTTCTATTATTACAGACAGGTAATTATAATCAAAAATTTGATTAAATATGTAAAAAATGCTGATCGTCTTTTGGTATACAAAAAGCGAAGGGCAACCAAAAGTCGATCAGCCTACGGCGATGCTGTGTTCGTTTTTTTTTAATTCTTAAAAATGAGTTTTTGAACTTCTGGTCGAAATTTTATGGTTCTCGATTAGTGAAAACTATAAAAGAAGTGATATTTTTCAAAAATTTTCACATAAATGCTTTAATTTTTGTATGTATGTTTTTGAGGTTATATGATTGTTTTAATGTGCATGTATACTTTCACAGTGACCTATATTTTAAATTTAACTATGAGTTACAGTACATACTACATTAAAAAAATAATCATTTGCAGATGGTGAAGGTATTTTTTTTATTATTTTTTTTAAGTTGTGAATTGCAGAGTTGATACATTTTCATTGTATTCCTCAGTAAATTTGACGTTTATAATACAATAAACTTGATATATAAAATGAAAACGGAAAAGTAAAACGTCACAATGAACTCTTCAGATGTACAAAAACCTAGCATTGAATCTTTTAGTCTGGGATTTAAGTACGACCCTGCTATGTGGAGCATAAAAGGGATTGGCACATTACCTCTCACATGACCAACGTACAATGGACACATCGTATTGTCATACTAACCGAGTGGATATTTTATTGGGAATTAATAAGAACGATCCGATCTGATACAAATCTCATCTAGTGTGCATAATGCAATTTCGTATCCCTCATTCTGTATCTAACTGCTGTCATAATCTTCACATCCTGCGATGTAAACAAGTAAAACATATTACTTTTTTGGGAAAGTGACAAAAATGTTGACAAACACTTTCTTTTTTTTTATTTCAATCTTTGAAACGAAACTAATATCAATGCATTTTTTATTATCAATCAACCCAGAAATTTAATTTTCAAAGATCTTTTAAGTTTTTGTTGGTATTAAAAATTTGACTTTTTTATCAATTCTATCTATTTAGTTTTTACCTCTAATACGTTGAATTGTTCAAAATTATATTATTACAGATTCTTTATTTTAAACTAATGCAAACTTTGTATAATATCAATATAATTTTCCTGAGAAAATAACTATTTTCCTGATCTTAATCTTCATAAATTACAAAAATACTATTCATAATGTAAATTTGAAATACATTTTTTCGTCAAAGGATGATTTAGTGTGAAACAGTGTTAACTGAAGATCCTTGCTATCCCAATTGTAGTAAATCCAGTTTCTGTTTAATATTATCGACGAATCAAAAAGGAAGTATTTTCACCTTTTTCACAAACCAGTTCGAATATCCTGCTTTAGAGTGAATCGAATGCAATGTTGCCAACCCGTACCATAATTATTTATTCGTGCCATAATTTTGATCTACGTACCATGTACCATAATTTTCCATATGCCTCTATTTTTACATACTATAAAATATATATGCAACAACTAAAAATAACTACTATAGCGAAATAGAATTATTACATATAAATGATTGTAAGATATTAGTATGTAAGATTTTTACAATTACAGAGCTTTAAATACACATTTATTATAATAAATGAAATGAATAAAAGACTGATAAAAAGTCTTGAAAACATTCGTAAATTAAAAAATTACATTTTATAAAATTGATTATATGCGTATTTGGTACTTTATATAATTACAGTTTAAAACTTCCCTTAGAGACCATATTTTTGCCTGAAAAATTATATTATTACTTAATTTTTCTAGCATATTACATTTAGTTTCAAAAAATCTACCTGAAGTGACTTAAAACAAAAAATTATTTTCTAACTGTTTGTACTCTCTAAATCTGAATCAGAAAAGAGGTTACTGTTAATCAGTCAAATTTCATTGATTAATTCAGTGAAAATTAACTGATTTAACAGTGAAATATATTTTTCTAACTGATTCGATCAGTGAAGATTTGACTGACTCATATTTAGAGAATACTAAATATAATATGAATGATATATTATATGAAGCTAAAGTCACTCCCACCTGTTATGAAGAAGAGTAGAAACATTTCTCGTTCGTATTTAGGTAAGGTACAAAAAGGTCTTAATCGTACCATAATCTCATGTCAAAATTCATGAAAATACCATAATTTTGCATAGACCATTCCATAGTTTTTTCTCGAGTGGTTGGCAAAACTGATCGAATGTTCTACGAAGTGGCCATTGGTGGCAGTTCTATATCGACGACAACAGGGACAAGGAACGCATGTAAAGAGACAACTTTGCCCTGTCTCTGCATAAACAAAATGGACCATAAAATCTGAAGGCGCTAATCCGTGCAGAATGCCGCCGCGAGGATATTGTCAAACCCTCATATATGGGCCCATTTCCTTCGCGAAAAGACCATTTGATTCATGTGGCCATAATTCACTTCTTTATGCATCCGCGAATATTTCAGGCCTGCCTTCTTCACACCTTCATCCACACTTATATTCCTCATCATATCACCCCTTCGAAGAAATATAAAGCTCTTCAATTATTTACTTCTTTTGAGTCATAATAGATCAAAAGTTACAAAAAGAATCAAAAATATTGATTCTAAATTTGATAATACACTTCCAAATTCCAATGGGTTTTACAATTTGGCAATTCTGAATCAAAACTTAATAACAGAAAGTCCATGAAAAAGTATCTCTACAAAAATTCATTCAAATAACAAAATGAAAGTATCTACCTGATGTGTCATTGATTCTAAAGTAATTTACACCTTGGTGTAAGATTCATCATACTCTTGAGACCAGAGACATGTAACTACTGTTTGTAGAGTCATTATACGAGTTTTGATGAGAAGATATACAACCGAAAATAAATTTAAAATCAAAGTATAGACTACTCTAATCTAAAAGATGTATAAATAATAAAGAAGTGTATGTTCGTCTATTTTAGCCTTTTAACCTAATATAACTATACCGACCTACAACGGAAAAACATATACGTAAGTGACATTTTGGCGAAAAATGATTCACTTTCATAACAAACAAAAAAATGTTCAAAATTACGGAACCTTAGAAAGATGACGAATTGCAAACACCGAGAGAAAATGCTTTTGAATCCTGCCAAATGAAAACCATATTATGCACGGAAAAAATAGTTCAATAATGTTTATAGAACTATTAAAGAGTTGAGGATACAGGCATTTACGGAACACAGTTCTAAAAAATGTATAGAACTTTTCAGAATAAAATGTGGAACTTTCAATAACTTTTCCTGAATGTTCCGCATTTTATGCTAAAAATTTTTTTAAATATACTATAGAAATGTGCTATAGAATTGGTAACACATTTATTGGTTCTTGTAGTACATTTTCATGAATTAATATTATAAGGTAAATGTCCCAGTAACCGGTATCTCAGTTTCAGTAACCGGCACAAAAATCATCTTACATTTTATTGGATTATCATCGATTTTGACAATTTTTTGTAATCCATGTTTCTAAATCGTACTATCAGTTATAAAACATTTCAATTAAAATTGTTTTCCAGTACTTGGTCAAATTTCAAGAGTAAAATAACGATCACTGGTCACTGACCATTACTGGGTCATTTACCTTACATGCTTTTAGCAGAAATGCTATAGATTCAATAGAATTTCTTGTCAGTGAAGAAATTAAATGGGAAAGTATTTTGCAGTGCCTAAAAATTGTACTTTGCGTATCCCATGTGGAAATTTTGTCATGGCGCTACACTAAAAAAAATGGTTTTGGTGTTGTAGCTATAAATATATTGTCGAGGAAATATAGCTGAATTAGCAATACTTTTTAGGTTGAACAGTGAACTATATATCTGAGATACATAAAGCATTTATCTCTTGCAGACAGAAAACTTAGAAGACAAATCTGGCACCATTTTCTATATCGTCTAGCTGTAATGTCTAAATAACATAGCAGTAAGAAAATTTATATTTTTAATAATAATTTTTTATAAATTGTTATAGCTACTAAGGAACGTCTGTCTACATCTAAATGTTTTGAATTAAAAACAAATTTTTCGAAATTTTTTTTTGGAAATTATAAACATTTGGATGTAGACAGACATTTTTTAATACTTTTTATTTAATCTAGCTCCCACAGTTTTAACTTGATATCTTATTTCGTGTAGATATGGAGAATGGCGAAAAAAAGTAGAAAAAGAAATTTTGAGGTTAATATAGATAGAAAATTTCAAAAAACGCCTCTAATTTCTAACCTCTAAACCTGAATTCCGAACTTTTTTAATATTTCAGCTGAAGACATTACTTTAGATTCACTAAGTGAATTAGTTGCACAATATGCACATGTTAATTATAAGGATACCATGTACAAACAGGACTCGTGTGTTATAATAGGACCAGATGTAGATGGCGGACATGAATTCGGTTTAGCGAAATCTTTCTTGATTAATCCTGAAGGTGATGTTTATTTAGTCTATGATATTCTGTTAAGTACTAATTTGTCTAGTCATTACCATGCATATGTTGTAACTAAAACTTCGCAAACTAAAGCTATGCTCATCAATGATTTAATGGTGTGATTTAAAAGAAATATTTTTTTATGTACAAAAAAATGTTATTAAAATAAAATAAAATTTCTAACTACACTTGTTTCATTCTTTTTTAGGAACCACTGCTTTAAAATAAATAAATAAATAAATATAAATATGTAAATATATATAAATATAGCACCTATATATTTTTAGCATCCTACCTAGAATGTCCCAATTAGAAATTTTCAAAAGTTTTATTTGAGATACTCGTAAGTTTTCCTTTTCAACTAGTGAGGCCCTCTTGAGGAAAAATTGTAAGTTATTCAAAAGAAATGTAATGCACTCTCTAGTTATTTTTGAGAAAATAGACAGTTCTTTCTCAGGAATCGAAATCTGACATATGTACTTTAATGTGAGTGAAGATTTCGAGTAATAAAATTTGATGTTGATGGGCCTTAAACGTCGATTCCAAAAAATTCTGCCGCATCAGTTGATCCATCTGCCATAAAAAACGTTATATACGAACCTAACACCAAAAATGAGAAACCAAAAAAGTTTTTGAAAACCAGGTAACGAAAACGTATGCGGGATCCCGAGGAATTTATAGATTAAGTAAGAAAGTAATCAAAGGACTTTGTAGATTAAAAAATAAATTGTACGTGACACGCTTTTGAAACATTTTGTCCAAGAAACAAAACAAGGAAATTGAGAATTTTATTGAAAAAGTAATGTCATAACCTATAGAATATAGACCTATTGCGATGAATACTTACCGGACTGATACTGATACTTTTGGTTAATTTTTCTCCGTTTACGAAACCTCTTCACTCGGTTTCTGTTTCCTTCCCTTTTTCGGTCCATTCTTCCATATGCAAAATTTTTTTTCCAACACCTCACTAACGGACTAAATTTTATGCTGAAATTTAACTTGTATTTTTAGTATGCACATATTAAATGAAATGATTCCAAGTTTTCGCTTACAAATGCCTCAACAATTACTTACAAGAAATATTCAAAAGTTAATCACGGGGGAAACCGGACAAGTTTTACCTGATTAGGTGTGACACCTAGGCAACTCCATTCTTGTTTAGGAATAGAAATATAGATATGAGAGCTAAATTTTTCAGTTACTCCAGCTAGAAAATTTATGTACCACAGCTAAATATTTAGGAGTTACGAAATCCAGCGATACCTTTTAGCTACGACAGCTAAAATTCTTTGAGATACACCTAAACATTTTTTTCAATGTAGCCAGGCCCCAACTAGGAAAAACCGAGCCCCAACTTAGGTATTGAGGCAGAACCAAACCGCAAATGAAACGCCTAACCCTACCAAAGCTTACCTCATGGCCCAGTTTGGTCCCAACTTGGCACCGTTCATTTTGTGAGTCTCAGCCATATTGAATCAGTGCCTCAGCCATATTAAAATTTTTTGTAATGTCTTCATCTAATCCTTCTAGAATAATTTTTGAGACTTAAAATGTAGTCCAAGTCATATATTTTAATATCATTAACAAATGTTTTGAATTGAATTTGATTTTGAGATTACACTGAAACCAAGTATGAACTTTTTAAAAAACTTTCAATGGAGTTCATGACAGCCCTTTTATTTATTAAAAATAAAAGTGTTAAACACGCAGTTAAAATAAATCAACAAATTTAATACTTTATTCCAACCTCTAAAATGACAGATTCAAAGTCTAATCTGCAAATTTGATTTACTTACTATCGTTTTCATTGCTTACTCTTCTTGCTTTAACCATCGCGCGATGCCTCCGGACCATAGAGATATTATAGATAGAGGAGACATGCCATAGGCCGCTCTGTAAGTGACAACGTCAGTCTGCAAACTCGGTGAGAGCGAAAGAGAAAGAGATAAGTGGTTTTTTCTGTCTTTGTCTACGCGTACCGCGCTAGCCTCGGCATTAGAGAGAGACAGCCTAACCCGAAATTGACTCTCTCTCGCCCGAGCTGACAGGCTTCAGGCATTTTAATTAGCACGCACAGAAATTAAATGCATACACTACCGAACATAATCATTAATATCTTTGGCATAATTTAAAGAACCCAGGTTCAAGACTGGAGCAGTGATGCCAGACCTACGGAAAAGCCAGTAGGTCTACGGATTTTCCTACGGATTTTAGAATTACTACGGATTTCTACGGATTTTTGTTCTAAATACTGAAAACATTTTTAGGTCTCTATAATACCTTCTGTATTCAGATCATATGCAGAACTTGATTGATTGAACTTGTGGAAAATACAATGCTTTTAATGGAATCGACCAATTAAATTCTGCGTGTCCGCATAAAATCAGCGAATCACTATTGAAGTGCCCTTTATAGTCTTTAGCAAGCGCGCTCAGGATCCCACTATGCCTACGAATTGAAGGATTTCATATCTCTACGTTTAAATTTTATAGCGATTACTTAAAAAACAATTAATGATGTTTCAGATATTTGAAACAACTAACAGTCACAACATGACTTGGAAACCTGGATCTGCTACAATATTGTAATACATGCTCACGAATCATGAAAAGTTAGTTGATTAAGAGGGCTAAACACTGTAATACACGGAGAAAATTGATTTGTAAAAATTTAATCAAAAGTTAAGTAAAGCTGGGACATAGTGGCTTTTGGTGAAAGTTCAGATTTTTTGCGTATTCATTCAATAACGAATTATAAAGTTTAATTGAACAGTCGAGTTTACTCTAAAACAGTTGATCAAACTTTATGACTCCTTATTAAATAAATACGCAAACAAAATTTTAATTTTCACCAAAAGCCACTATGTCTCAGCTTTGCTCAACTTTTGATTAAATTTTCACAAATGAATTTTCTCCGTGTAGGCTGAAAAGTCATAATGTCTTTGCGATATTTTTTAACAAACTATACATCGAATCTTGCTGAAATTTGTACCATGTTTTATTGAAATAAATTCGAAAAAATATTTAGTCGACACTTTTCGTAGAAACGAGAAATTAAAAGTCTGCCCCCCCCCCCCCCCTTTCATACCCTCTCTCTCAGAAACGATTTTCTAGAGCGTTCCCCCCACCACTTCATCATGTTGTCTGTCTCTCTCGCACATGTACTTCTTGACCACGTTCGCTTATGCCGCCCTCTCGCGGCCATAGACCTACGGAAAAATACGGATTTTCTCGGGCGTTCCCCCACCATTTCTACGGATTTCCGAAAAAAAATCTGGCAGCACTGGACTGGAGTAGAGTTCTAAAGAGTTTAACCGAGAATATGTCTGGGAGCACGGGAATATGACTGAGAATTTCTCTGATGAATGTTCTCTTTGAGAATTTACGAGAATTTAAAAATATTTTTCCGTAACGGTTCAAGCTTTCAATTGTTTTTGATAAATGCTTTGTTCTGGAAGTTCGTGTAACGTGCGCAATAAAAATGGGGAAAAAAAAGAATATAGTTTGGAATTATTTTATAAAAATTTTTGATAAACAAAATAAAGCTTCTTTCAAGTGCAAATACTGTGATCAGGTGTACAGAAAGCATGCCACTCGACAAGTAGAGCACTTAAAAAAGTGCATAAACTGTCCCGAAACTGTCAAAAAATTATTGAAATCAAAGCGTAATTTATGCGAAGAAAACTTGAATTACTTGTTCTTTATGTTTGAATTTAATATAATGGCTATAAAAAAATTTTGATATTGAATTCCGATAAAACTTGACATTTTTCGTAGTTTTATTTTTATGAAACCTTCACTATTGCAATTCAGTGTTTGGAAATAAATTTATAATATTATAAGGTTTAATGATAAAGAAAATATTGGTGAAGGTAAAATTCTCTTAAATTCTCTGTAAATTCTCAAGTTGTCTTAAAATGACGGTGACAGTCACGAGAACGTGACCGGATTTTAAATGTCCGAGAAATTTAGAACTCTAGACTGGAGGCGATCTAAAAACACAAGCACAGCCAAAGTAGGTGGCGCTGTAACCGCAACAACTATTGTACAAGGATCGAAGTTACCTTCATGCCACATCCAAGACATTCGCCATGTTGTAGCCAAATAATAATTTCCCAAGTTGGGGCCAAACTTGTAATAGGGCAAAAATTTGGCAATTTCCACACGGGATGTTCTGTCTGGAAAAATTCGTTGATTGTGCTCCTTGTAACGAAATCAGAACTTCACTTGTAATTTGCATTCACAGAAAAAAACCAGGTGCTATATTAACCTAGATCCTGATGGTTTGGAACCTACATTTTTCCTCAGAACTCAACTAATATAACACAGGATTCTATTCCGTGTAGAAATTGCCTGACCTGGCGCTAGTCCGCAATGGAAAGCTGAACCATGCTTGGACCTGGCCTATACTTGGTGTGGCATTCATGCCATCACAAAGCTCGTCAGGCCTGAGCCCAGTCTGTGCCAGGATAAAATTTCTGCACAGGATAATAAAGAATTTATATTTTAGACCAGGATCGGGGTGAATATAACACCAGATTCCGGGTAAATAGAGTATCCGATTTCAGGTTACACAACACCAGATTTCGGGTACACTACCGGTCAGAATTGTGGGACCACCTGTTTTTCGATGATTGCTTAAATTATCTTCATTTCAATTCTGTGAGTGATGAAATTTGTACTCTTAATAATGTGAAAGCCATTAAAATTATCTTTAAAATTAGTCTGGAATGAAGTCGTTTCGTTAAATTTTCAAGAAGTTATTGCAGAAAAAGTCCAAATTTCAATATTTTCTTAAATTTTAAATAACTTTCGAAACAATCAACATTTTTCAATGTTCTTGGGCTCATTTTAAAGCTAAGATGCTACAGAATTGCAGTAAATTGTTATTATAAATCTATAATTTTTTTCTTGCATAATGCAAAAAGTTGAAATTGTAACAAAAAAGTATGGAAATTTCGAAAACATTTCATCTATAGGTAAATCATAATAAAGATCATATGAATATATATTTTAAGGGAATTCGATACAAAATTCATGATTATATGTTTTATATATCTTATAAAAATGTTTTTCAAACTTTTTTATTTGAACTTTAACCTTGAGCAGTATGTAAGAAAAAAATTACACATCAATTCCTAGAATTTTGTTCGATTTTGTAGAAATTTAGCTTTGAAATTAGTTCAAGCTATAATTAAAATTATAAAATGTTGATTATTTCGAAAGTTATTTAAAATTAAAGAAAGCATTGAAATTTTGACTTTTTCTGCAATAAATTCTTCACAAATTCACACAACGAATTCATGCTGGGCTCATTTTATGAAGAATTTTGATAGCTTTGAATTTAATGAAGAGAACAAATTTTTTCACTCACATAATTCAAATTAGGATAATTTAAGCAATTATCGAAAAACACGTGGTCCCACAATTCTCACCGGTACTGTAAGTACAACACCTGGTTTTTGCTCTGTTAGTGCAAACAGTCTTTCTTAAATATTTCCATTCAGTCAAAACTGCACTTATGTATCTTTTTCGTTGCACGGCAGTGAAGCTAATATCGAATTTCCAGCTCCTAAATATATTTTCTAATTTCGGAAATGGTAATTGGGCTCTGTCTCATTTACATTGTGAATCTTTTCAAGAAATTATCCGTCTCGTATAATGTATACTAGAAGTACGATTGATAAACATAAGACGGGAGCTCTTACCGCTTGCCGCCGCTAAGTGGAAGAATCATCGCTTATATTGCTTATAAGGAAAAAACGTTTCCTAGCACTAATGATCATTATCATTTACAAATATAGATGCATGCACAGGATATGCCACGTGTTTACATAAGTTACAAGTATATCTTCAGTAGAATACCGGTTTCTAAAAACGTTAGTGCTTTGTAAATCCTTTTCAGCTAACTACATAAGCTTCTCTTGTACACATTTCGTGAGGTCGCATCTTCCATTGTGACTGACACTTTGTTTTCTTTCATTTTCACAATGTTTACCTCCTTCCATCCAATGCCTTATCATTATCAAGTATCACATTGATCGGGTGACTTTATTAATTTTCGTAACTTTTTTCGAAAATAATGATTATTTCTTGTTTAAATTGCGGGAAATTATTAAGGAACTGCTGGGGCAAGTCCCATGACTTCTTCTAGATTGATCTCGAAGAAAAATAAATTTAAGGAAGTATGGATCGGTATGGTATATTTTTGATCTTTTGACATTTTCCAAAAATTTTTTTTTTAATTCTATATACTTTTCTGAGTATGTGTGTAAATTTTCAGGGCAATCTGATTTTTTTTTCTGGGAAAAATAAATAAAATTAAAAGTTACTGTGATTTACGAATAACGCGTTTTTTTCGAAAATTAGCTTTTTATACAAAATAGTTTGTTTATTTATTTACTAATATTTCAGAAATATATATTCGATATATGTGTAAATTGGCTTTAGGGTCCAGAAATGATGAAAACTCAGTTCTTACATTCTTTCAAACGTTTCGACTCAGGTTGGAGTCCTCATCAGTGAGAATTTATTTCTATAAAAAATACAAAGGAGGAATCTTAAGAATTGACCGTGTGACGGATAAAAATTTTAGTAAAAAGCAAATCGAATTTTTTAGACCATTTTTATAGTTTCACTTATACAATTCATTTACATCGGTTTTACCAAAAATTGTTATCTGTTACACGTGCTACTTTTAAGTCTCTCTTGTTAGTAATTTTTTCAAATTAAGGTTCACAGTTTTACTTTTTAGCTAATTTAGTTATTTATACCAATTTTATAATTTCAAACTTGCAATTCTTTTACATCATTTTAACAGAATGCTCATCGGTCACACGTTCAAAATTGTTTCAAGTTCTTCTTTTGTACCTTTATAGAGAAAATTGTTCTGTACAGTTCATTTACATTTAGTTTAGACCCATTTTATAGTTCACATGTATAATTCATTCATATAATTTTATTACAATGTTATCCGCCACACGTGCTATTCTTTTAGGTTCTCTTTAGTAATTTCACAGAAAAAATTTTTTGTACAGTTTTTGTTACAGTTTTACTGTATCGAAAATTTAGTTATTTAGTCCAATTTTATAGTGTCAAACTTGGAATTTTTTTACATCATTTTTTAACAGTATGTTCATCGGTCACACATTCAAGATTTTAAGTTTCTTCCTCTGTCTTTTTACAAGAAATTTTTCTGTACAAGTTTTTTTACATTTTTTTACATTTTTCTTACATTTTACATTTTTAACATTTGGTTTATACCATTTATAGTTTCACTTGTACAATTTCATTCATATCGGTTAACCAAAATTGTTATCTGTCACACGTGTTACTTTTAAGTCTCTCTTGTTAGTATTTCTTTCAAATTAAGGCTTTACGCCTTTACTTTTTAGCAAATTTAGTTATTTAGACCAATTTTTTAATTTCAAACTTGCAATCCTTTTACATTATTCTTAACATATTTTTCATCGGTCACAGTTTCAAATTGTTCAAGTTTCTTCATTTGTATTCTTATAGAAATATTTTTTTCTGTACAGTTCATTACAATTCAGTTTAGACCAATTTTATAGGTTCACATGCATAATTCATTTATATCATTGTATTACAATGTCTCTTTAAGGTTCTTTTTAGCAATTTTACGGAAAAAAATTTTTTTTGTACAGTTTTGTTACAGTTTTACTGTATTGCAAATTTAGTTACTTAGTCCAATTTTATTTTCACACCTGCGATTCTTATATCACTTTTTTACTACAATTTTTATCCGTCACACGGTCAATTCTTAAGATTCCTCCTTTGTATTTTTTATAGAAATTAATTCTCACTGATGAGGACTCCAACCTGAGTCGAAACGTTTGAAAGAATGTAAGAACTGAGTTTTCATCATTTTTGGACCCTAAAGCCAATTTACACATATATCGAATATTCATCAAAGGGTCGATACAAGTCCTATCTATAATAATTTCAGAAATATATGGAAAATAATGTATAGGTGGTATCCTTATAAAAATACAATATATATATTGCCTTTATGTATATATTTACATATATGATTTCGTATTAAGGCTTCACTACAAGACTTTACTTTAAACTCCGTTTTCCGCAAGTTGTGATTTTCCGTGTTTGTTGCAACATATGTTTGAATAAAATCTAAAGTACTGGACACAGACCTTTGAAATTTTTACCACTCATTCTTTGTTATATTATCAATATTTTGGGCATGGAAGGGACTCATGCTAAAAAAATAACTATAAAAAATATTTTTTTATATTTTAGGATATTGTTATTTATTTTTTTATTTTATTCGTTACTTTTTTTCAGTCATGTTACCTTATTTTTCATACCCAAAAAGTTGCTATACACTGTAAGGATTAAAATTTAAAAAATCTGCACGCTTCGCGGGCACATTCGCATCGTGCGCTTCGCTCGCAAATTTGAGCGCGCGTAGGACGGGCGATTTGATTGTCGCGCTTCGCACTCCGTTCTTTTTGGACCTCGCGCTTAGCGCTTGGTCTTATGCTTTTCGCATACATTTAAGTTTATTTCTTATAATTTGATACTGAAGCTCAAACTAATTTTATAATAATATTACAGATTATGTGAATTATACATTTTCTCAAAGTCACTAAATTTCTTTTGAATTTAAGTGAAACAGGAAATTCAATTTACTTAACGCTGTATATCAGCCTTAAGGAACACATTCTTATCATGACGCTCGCGCTTCGCGCTCGATTTTCTGTATACATTTCAGTAACTTTTTAATAAATTACTTAATTAAAATAATTTATTTTCTTCCAAATCTCTCAAAAAGGAAAAACAATCGTAGACTTTATTTAAGGAAACGATTTTGCAGAACAACGCTTATTTCGTATCTCACGTATTTTGGTGAAAAAAATGGAATTTTTTCAATATTTAAAATCAAAACATAAAATATACATCCTGTCGAGAAATATCTTAATGAGAATTTAAAGACCTCATTTGGGCAAATTATTTTCCATCCAAATGTTTTTTTTGGTAAGATTATGTAAAATATGTAAGATATATCTTACATATTTTGTCTAAAAAATGGAATTTTAAAATATTAATCGTATTTTTGGAACTGAAACGAAAAATATATGTTTTATCAGAAACTGCGTGAGACAAAAATTGTAAATCTTTTTAAAACGAACAACTCTGCATTCTTACGTTTTTTCGTATTCCACATATTATTGTAAAAAAAAATTGAATTTTGGATTTTCAATAGTATTTTTTTACATTAAAAAGAAAAATATTCATCTTATGAAAAAATGTTGCAATTCAAATTTGTAGATCTTAATGTAGAAAATAATTTTGTATAATAACTTTTTTTCATATCTCGTATAACTTAACTAGGAAATGGAATTTTGATATTGACTTTTTTTAAGTTTTAACATGCTGTAACATTTCTAATTTTGGTTTAATCAAAGAATGTCATGAAGATAATTTGTAGAAATTTATGAGCACTATCAAAAACTAGTATTAGAATTTTTGATTTTTTCAAAAACACAAAAAATGGTCTAGTTTTCTCAATTTTGGTTAGATATGGCTGGTTAACGAACTTGTCCTTACTTTTTCGGCTCCGATAAAGTGTGCCCAAGCTCAATTCAATCTGATAATTCTATCGAGAGTTATCGAGTTGTTCTGATCTGACTAACCACTTTTTCTGAATCAGGGGGTCTCAAAACGTAAAGATTTGATGAAATTTTCGAAAGTCATTTTTAACATAAAACTAATACCTTCTCATCCATGATGAGAATGTAAAAAGAATCATGACAATTAGTTTAAAAACAAAAAAGTTATTCAAAGTCAAAAAATGTCCAAAGAACTCAAAATTTTCAGATTAAAAATACGCAAAGGTGCTGGAATTTTTTAAAAATCTCAAAACCTCTCTAAATAAAGGTACTAAACATAAAAAAAATTATATGGAAGGTCTAAACTTAAAAAATAAAAATATTAAAGGTGGCTATTCTATTCCCCTTAAGAAATGTAACAAATTCATGTAAACAACTTGGTCCAGTTTCTACATATCTACGTCCAAAATACATGAAATTCTGTTTTCAAATTTTATGGGAAATTCTAGAGAAGATAAAAACGAACGTAGACAGATTATTTTTGGTTTTAATAATGAAAAAAAAATTCTGATATATTTTGTTAAATTTCATACGATGTTGTTGATGATTGACTTTAGGGTCTAGAAATAATAATTCAGAAGGTTAAATTCTTTTAAACGTTTCGATTCTAATTGAAGTCATTATCAGTGATCTTTATTTTTAAAATATCAAAAAAATTAGCTAAAATACTACATATATGAGCCCTAATTTGGGGCAATGTGAAAAAATAAAAATATGAGAACATTTACATAAAATTATGCTCGATACAAGTCGAGATTACGTATATTTTGTTAAAATTGAACTTTCTTTCATTTTCCAAACCAGTCGTAGTTCATCTACGTCCGATTTCATCTTCTCCACCATTTCCCAAATTTTCCTAAATTTGTTTCCATCTAAATCTTCTTGAATATAAAGATATTATTGTAGAACATTGAATAACAGAACAATGTTTATTTAAATTTTAAATAATATTATTGTATTATACATTTTTTGAAGCATGCATTAATTTTGTTTACAAAACTTTGTGAACAATTCGATCATCATAGATTCCTGTGAGTGAAAATGACGGAAGAACTTTTTTTACCTGACAAGTGGTGTATATATCGATATTTATTCCAGAGAACGTGACACGAAATCTAAAGAATTTCGTAAAACGACAGTAGCAGAAAAATATTGTCACCCGAGGATCTAGGTGTTGATGTATTGCGAGAAAGTTGACTTTTAACAGAAAAACAAACAGAATAAGCAGGATCCGGACTCAGTCTGAGCCTAAAGCAAAGAATATGTCAAAAGTGTGTACACACGAATAGTTGGGTGTCGCATAATTCAGGTACCACACTCAAGAAGGAAAGAAGATTGGACAAAATTCCTTTTTGAAAGTGACACCCAGCTTTATCTAAATTCTAAACTAAATCTTTTGAGCAACATAAGCAATTATCACAGTTAACATCTTCTGTCAGATTTTTTTGGTACATTTCATATGTCAAATACAAAAGTACCAAGAAAATAGATTTTTAGAATTAGTAAAGTTGACTGTTTTAAAAATGAATTCTATTAAACTTTCATACTGGTTCATATGTTTCCCCATGTAATTAATGTCACCGCGTTGAGTTCTTTCAAAAGCATCTGATAGCAGCAATTAAATCATGAATGGATTATTGAATTAGATTGAAATTTTAAAGATCGAAAAATGTGCAATTGATATGAAGGTGTATTTCAATTTTATGTGTTATCGCCATATTTCTTATTATATTAATATGCAACACAGCTGTTACAAACGCACTCCGAATGACAAAATGAAGCAGAATTTGCTTGATAATTACGTCCTCCAATTAGCATTAATTACGAGCACTTTTAATTAGAAGCGTTGCTCACGATATCGATAATAATATGATTTGCGGGAGTTCAGCGCACCTATAATTTTTAAATTTACGTCACCAATCTATTTCAATTTCATGTTTCCTGAAAAATCAAAATGTCGTCTTTTTATATTTCTTTCAGTCTCGTTGATGGAATTTATAGCATCATTGAATTATATGCGCATATTCTGAAATTAATTAACTGTGTAAGTGATCTGCTAATTAACAATAATTGTCATCTGCCTATGTTCATATTATAAAACAATTTAATATACAATAATTGTGAAACTCGTTAGTTTTTTGGTGCTTTATTATTATTTATAAATGTGATACAAAGCTTGCAAACTGTATTAAGTGAGAACCCCTGAGAGTCGGTCATTTCTTCTGAAATGACCAATAAAGCAATCCAACTGGCAATAAACCAAACAGCCTTAAATGAGATATTATATTAAAGGTTATTCTCTCGTTGAGAGACATAATATTAACTAAAAGTATTTACGGACGGATCGTTGACTTTTTTCTGTTTCGAGGATTCCAATTCTCCCGTGACAAAACTCGAAATATGCTATTCTTGTATTTAGCAGGTACGGTCGAATACGGAGAATTATATTATAGGCATGGTCTCCATGAAAACTTAAACTAAAGTTACTCATGTCCCACTTTCTACAAAATGAAAAAGTAAACTTTAAACAAATTTCAGTTACCTATTTCAATTCTTACTCCAAAATTCTTCCAGTACAAATCTAAAACCTACCAAAAAAGCCTAACGCGGTAAAAATTAGCCGAGTTTAGAAAAAATATTCAGTTTGATTCAGATTGATTTCAGGCAGCTTTTTTTTTACCTGTACTGAAAGAAATGGTATTGTGTTTCCACCTAACCAAGTTTGTTAGAGAATTTCTATGCAAATTAGAAAGAAAATCTTCTTACTGCAGTTATATTATTTTGTGTGTTAATAAGTATGAATAAGAAATTAACAAATACTAGTTGAGCTAATAACATGTCTTTAAATTAGCTATCAGCTCAGGAAACTTTCATAAATGTCCTTCTGATTGTATTATCCATCGACTGTTATGCTGATTTAGCAAAACAAAATGTTTTGTTTCAAAGATGTATATTGGTGTGCGTTCAAACGTTTGCAGAGTGATCGTATGTGATCATGCAAACAAAACACGTATTGCCGGTATCGATTTAATTTTTTTTTTTTTCAGATTTATAATCAACCACTGATATAATAGTTTACTTACCCCTAACCTCTGAAACTACTATGCATCACTAGCAGACAAGCGTCTGTTTGAAGTTGAGCTGATTTTCCAAAACAGAGTTTGGCTAAAGGAACCATAACCATGTATCATCTGTTGCAGCCATATCAGTTTGGATGTGTGTATTGAAAATATATTACTGGTGCAGTAGTATCCCTTTAACTATAACTGTTTTTATGAAACACCCATACAGTTTAGCTGTATCTGAGACAGCCAAACTCTTTTGCTAATATAACCAGAAAATTGTCTGTATTCACGATAAATTTCTTTCAGTGTGGTACAAACTTCTTACCGCAAATCTTGATAATAGAGACATTTTTCACTGGAAAATTACCAGAATCAATACAAATGCTATTACGAATAAACGTAATAATTTCAAATTACACGGAGAAAAATGGATATTGAAAAGTAGATATTCAAATAGGAGATATTCATCCATAATATCTAGATATTGACACGCAATATTAAAATTTTTTTTCAATATATAAGATTTTGCCGAGAAGTAACATTTGATATTCAGATTCAATAGTTTAGATATTTATTTTCCAAACCAGTAGTAGTTCATCTACGTCCGATTTCATCTTCTCCACCATTTCCCAAATTTTCCTAAATTTGTTTCCATCTAAACCTTCTTGAATATAAAGATATTATTGTAGAACATTGAATAACAGAACTTTTTCGCTCTCATCGAAATCTAAGTGAATCAAAGATTGACATGCTTGCAGCGTTCCGGAAAGATAAATTTTGAAAGTTTATTAAAGTTTCCGTAAATTCTAATAAGTGTTTCTAATGGAATATAAGTGATCAGGTCTTTAACTTGAGATGCAGTAAGTAAAACATATAAGTTATATATTTTCTCTATATGTGATTTATAGCCGAGAATGAAATCTAACCTTAGTGTTAAGGTTAAGTTTCTAACAAGAACATTAAATTAATTTTAGACATGCCAGATAATGAAAATTTGGTTCAAAATACCTTGCTCAGATTGTAAAGCTACTTATATAGGCACGACCAAACGCCCCTTAAAAACCAGAATCCATGAGCATAAAAAAGATGTCTTTAACCCTCCAGAAAAATGGACTGCCCTAACGAAACACGCATGGCACCAAGATCACAAATTTAATTTTGATGAAGTCACAATAATAGACAGATCAGATAACTACAAAAAACGCATGATTCTAGAAATGACCCACATAGCCAGTACTTCACATTCTGTAAATCAAAGGACTGATACAGAAAATTTATCAGTTTTTTATCTCCCTCTCTTAAACAACCAAGCCTAACTCCATTCAAAATTCATAATATTAAAAAATCCTGAAAGTCCTGAAATACATAAATACACATACTTTCTGGAAACACTCAAAATATGCCGACGAAACCTTTATGTCTCCGGTTACAATTTATGGTCTTCTCATTGTCCTAACAGTCCAGCCACCTCCAGCACATCCTTTTCTTTCTCCAAAAAAAATCCCTAAAAGGGGAAAAAATCTTACCCTCCACTCTCATCTCAATATGCATGCCTAAAAACCAAAACATAACTCAGTTTACGAGTCAACCTCCCAGGGGAGAGGTGTGTGCAGTCTAAGTTATGTGTCTTCCCAAAAAACGGAAAAAGAAAAAACTGGATAATAACATTTATACAAAAAGTCGTAATTTTAATCAAGGTTAGTCCTCCTTTTTTACTCTATATATAGTCTGTGATAGGATTTAAAAATTTGGATAGAATTGTGCACAAATTTAATAATAAAAAATACCATACCTACACATTTGAAAGTACTACACATTAAACACTAAGACATTACTATTAGATTTCGATAAAATTACTCCTAGAATTTTTTTCGCGGCTCTCTACGTCTTTTCATACCTTTATTTATGTAAACAAATTTTTTTCTTTCGATGTACAATCGCATCTAAATTTCTTTACACAACTTATAATTTTTTACAATATTTTTTCTTACATCTACTTGTCAAACCAAAAAATCGACAATTTACTTCCAAAAAACTGGATTTTACACAGTGCTATTCTCATTGCTTTACACATAAGAAATATTTACATAGGTAATTTTAGATCTAGACTCAAACCAAAGAAAACTTTATGTGCAATATTATATGAAAATTTATGGCCTTTTTGTGTACATTCCGAATAAGCAGCCTCATTGTCTATACCCACGATTGGGAAAAAGCCTTTTTTTATAACTCTACGGACTCTTTATGTTCTAAGTCATTGCAAAAAAACTATCAATTTTTCAGTTCTTCTTGCTAAAAAAGTATCACAGCGGACAAATTTCTAAGGAAAATATGCCAAAGAAAAAAATGTTGAATTAAATAAAATTTACAGATTGCACTTCATACCAAAAGAAATAATATTTAAAGAATTTGAAAATATTTTATATGTGTGGTATATATAATGTTGTGTGCATGTCATATGTATGTATGTATGTGTGTATGTACGTATGCATATTATATAGTATGTGTACATTGTATATTGCACATGTATATGTGTATATATTGCATGCGTGATGTATATGTGTGTATATGTGTGTGTGTATATATGTATATATATATATATATGTATATATATATGTATATATATGTATGTATGTATGTGTATGTATGTGTATATGTGTATATATATATGTGTGTGTATATATGTGTATATATATATATATGTATGTGTATGTGTATGTGTATATATATATGTATATGTATATATGTATATATGTGTATATATATATGTGTATATATATGTATATATGTGTGTATGTGTGACTGTGTGTGGTTGTGTATGTATGTATATTAAAAACTACACCACAAAAATTTCAATCTACAATTCCATGCACGAATGTCAATTAAAAATATTTTTTATATTTAGACACTTAATTCCAACCTTCCAAAAAATGCTTTCTGGTATCTAGTTTGTTAGGTTATGTGAATGAAATATTTACCTCAAAGTAATATCAAAATTTATTTACCTACATGTAAAAACATAATTATAATTACTTGTTAAATTTTTACAAAAAATTTTGTATGCAAAATATCCTATGTTAGCAAAACCCCTTTTTCTGTATTTTTAGATTTGAATAAATCACTGATGAGGGCTCCGATCAGAGCCGAAACGTCTGATTATGTAAAACTCTGAGTTTTTATCAACCTTGGACCCTAAAGCCAATTACCAACATCAACATATATCTTCAATTATTAATTAAGGGTCAATGTAAGTCCAGAATATGGACATCTACATTACTTTTACAGAAAAGAACATAATAAAATATAATTTGACTTTTTTCTAAAAACGGAATTACATTAGGTTATAGAATAGAACGAGAATTAACAATTAGAGCGAATAGCATCATTTACAAAAGAATAGATAATAACATTCTAAGCGCAGTAGAACATGAAAGCCATTCATCAGTGCTAATTATCGTATGAGGGAAAACAATGTTGAAGTAATTTCAATAAGTACCATCGCAACAGAATTATAATTTATACACGAGCGCCGCATATTGAAATTTCCAAGTGTCCCCAATAATAAAATGAGATTAACCACATCATTAATCACCACCCTATAGAGTCATAGATGGAGACAAAACGTAAGCTTTTCACCCTACAATGCTAACAGACCCAATCTCTACAACTACTATCACCCTTCTATTCTTTCGCTAATTTTCTGAACGCTTAGTTACGCATCGTATCGTCACCCTTGTGAGAATGTTCTGTCGCTATGTTTTACTTTTTATGAGCCAAAAAATCTCTATAAATTTTCAACAATAAAGCATATTTATCTAAGGGTGTCAATATAATTAATTGCTAAAAGAAAGAAAGGTGCGAGGAGCTTGAAATTTGCAGGGAGAGTTCTGCCCATAGATTCATTCAGATTGGTTCAGATTGTTCCGGAATGGTTCGGAATGAATTTTTATCCGAAACTTTCGCTAGAGAGAACTTTAAACTACTTATGTTAAGCATTAAAATTCTGATAAATAATCATTAGAAAATATACTTTGAGGGCATGTGATACTTAGGAAATTAGTAAATTTGATTGATTTAAGGTTTTTACGTGATTGTTTCCAAAATTCATAAAATTTTGTTTTCAAAATTTGGGAAATGATGTAGAGGAGATAAGAACAGACGTAGATAGACAACTTTTGTTTTGGACAATGAAAAAAAGTTCAATTTTCTAATTATTCTTACATTATCAAAACTACAAGTTTTCCATTTATTTCTCTTTTTATCTTCTCTACCATTTCCTAAATTTTGAAAACAAGATTATATGTATTTTGGAAGAAAACGTAAAAACTGAACCAAGTTATTCACTTGAACTTGTTATTTTCTTAAGTATTTTTTCTTAAGGCCCTTAAGGCCATATGGTCGAATCTGACGTCATCAATTATACACGACCGCTTTATAAATAAAATAATAATTTAAACAAATTTCTCAAAGAAGACACTAATGCGTTACATTTCCCTGCATTGCTGTTTTTTTTGGAAAATTTGTTAAAATTATTATTTTATTAATAAAGCGGCCGTGTATAATTAGTAATGACAGAACTTACCACACGGTCTTAAGGCTATGGATCAATCAGATCACGTGACCAAATTCCTGTAAAAGTTCGTGTAAGATAATTTTTTTCTTTTACAAAATGTCTTTCTGGAAGTTTGGGAAGCACAACAGAAAACGATGAAGAACATCTGTCAACTTCGTTTGAGTGAAAATTTTGCAAAAATTTTTACAGTTAACTGTAATTTACGATAATTTTTAGAATTTTTTTCAAAATTTTTACTGAAAAGAAGTTAACAGACGTGCTTTGTTGTCTTTTGTTATGTTTTCTAAATTTTCAGAAAGAAACTTTGATTGGTTCTGTTCCATGCTAAGTATCGATGTTTCTGGAAGGTTTTCAAGGGTTATGACGTCACGCAATACTCTTATTTGTATGTGGGTATTTTGCAGAAGGCAAATAAATGTTCTTCAGCTACCTACCTACGAATAAGAGCATTGCATGACGCCATAACCTTTGAGAACCTTCCAGAAACATCGAAACTTAGCATGAAACAGAACCAATCGAAGGTTCTCGAATTACGATGAATCTCGGTGCAGGAATCTATGGAGAGAAGTTTATCTGTATATTTACTCATTATATATTATTAAGCTGGGATTTTCCCTAAAAAATTATAATTGAAATTTCGTTATTATTAGGTTTTACACTTTTTCAGAGTTTTTCACTACACATTCTTTACGTTATTATAACGCTAAAAGTGTGCAATTTGTAGAAATTTAAGACAGTAGATACAAAATATGCAATAAAAATTAGTTTAGAAAATTCTAGAAAGTTTTAGAATGAATAATTACCAGTGCAACTGGTAAGTAAGATCTGGATAGTAGTGGGAAGTACTTATGTTAAGAGATTAGGATAGTTATAGTCAAAAAGATTAGTTCGAGATAGACACTGCCCAGTTACTTGCTGCTCTCAAAATTTAAATCAGTAAGATTTCACTAATGAAAGAGCGGGAAATGAGTTATTCTTTCACTTTACTGAAAGTCCCACTGACAAGCAGTGGTTTTTTACCGAAAAACGGTGAAATTCTCACTGAAGGTAATCATCAAAATCAATTTTACCAATTGACTATTACTGATCAACTTCAGTGACGATTTCACTGTTTTTCAATTAAATACCGTTAATTTTCAGTGAAATTTTCACTAAAGTGATTTCATTTTAGACATTTACAAGCATCTAGCCAGAAACACCAGAGGAAAATCAGCGAAAATGTAAGAAATGATACCAATGAAGGTATTGACAAGTCACTACCTAGAAAAACTTGTCATAATTTTCTACACCTAAATATTTTTCAAAATAATCAACATCTTTGCTTATAAAAATTGGAATCCACCTCGAAGAAACTTTTCTGTCTGATAACCTATAAAGTAAACTTCCTAGAAACTAGATCGTTTCTCATACTTTATGACTAGTAACTTGCTAAAATGTAGTTGCACTTTTACTTGGATAATCTTTATTTGGGCAAAAAAATTATTTTCGAATAAAGTATTCCATGGGAATTAACAATTGAACAAATTAATTAATGGAAAAAATGATGAGCAGTTTCAAATGTTTAGAAAGGAAAACTATTGCTGTCGCGATTATTCAAAATAAACTGAAAATTGCTGGACTATTTACTATTAAATACTATTAAAAAATGTTTATTTACCATTATTTAAATTCATTTCGTGCATAACCACTTTATGGATTTATGACATTTATAATATATTTTATATAGGGTGAGGCACATAAAGTGTTACAGAGCGATAGCATTCAAACTATTGATCATATCCAATAATGTTTCAGACAAAAGTTTCAGTGTTCGAGAAGGCTGTCATACTCGACCAGTCTATTTTTTTATCGGTGGAGGCGCTGAAGCTACGTCAAGGTCAACTCCATTTTTACATTCTCATCATGGATGAGAAGGTATTGGTTTTATGTGAAAAATGACTTTCGAAATTTTCATCAAATCTTTACGTTTTGAGACCCCCTGAGTCAGAAAAAATGGTTTTTACGAAAGTGTCTGTCTGTCTGTCTGTCTGTCTGTCTGTAGGTCGTGTGCGGCATAACTCTCGATAGAATTATCAGATTGAATTGAGCTTTGGTACACTTTATCGGAGCCGAAAAAGTAAGGACAAGTTCGTTAACCAGCCACATCCAATCAAAATTGAGGGGTTGAGCACTACTTTTGTGTTTTTGAAAATAATTTTTTGAAAAAATCAAAAATTTCAATACTGGTTTTTGATAGTGCTCATAAATCTCTACAAATTATCCTGATAACATTTTTTGATTAAATCAAAATTAGAAATGTTACAGCATATTCAAATTCAAAAAAAGTCAATATCAAAATTCCATTTTCCAGTTAAATTATACGAAATACGAAAAAACGTTATGATACAATATTATTAAATAAATAAAGACCTACAAATTTGCATTATAACATTTTTTCATAAGATGCATATTTTTCTTTTTAATTAAAAAAAAAACTATTGAAAATCCAAAATTCAATTTTTTAACAATAATATTCGAAATACGAAAAAAACGTAAGAATACAAAGTTTGTCGTTTCAAAAAGATCTACAAATTTTGTTTCACACAGTTTCTGATAAAAGATATATTTTTCGTTTCAATTCCAAAAAATACGATTAAAATTCAAAAATTCCATTTTTTAGACAAAATATGTGAGATGCAAAAAAAACGTTTAGATGGAAAATTGTTTGCCTAAATGAGGTCTACAAATTCTCATTAAGACATTTCGGGACAGGATTTATATTTTATGTTTTGATTTTTATATTCTCATCATGGATGAGAAGGTATTGGTTTTATGTGAAAAATGACTTTCGAAATTTTCATCAAATCTTTACGTTTTGAGACCCCCTGAGTCCGAAAAAAGGGTTTTTACGAAAGTGTCTGTCTGTCTGTTTGTCTGTCTGTAGTAGGTCGTGTGCGGCATAACTCTCGATAGAATTATCAGATTGAATTGAGCTTTGGTACACTTTATCGGAGCCGAAAAAGTAAGGACAAGTTCGTTAACCAGCCACATCCAATCAAAATTGAGGGGTTGAGCACTACTTTTGTGTTTTTGAAAATAATTTTTTGAAAAAATCAAAAATTTCAATACTGGTTTTAGATAGTGCTCATAATACTCTTAAATTTTTCAGTGTAATAACATTTTTTGATTAAATCAAAATTAGAAATGTTACAGCATATTCAAATTCGAAAAAAGTCAATATCAAAATTCCATTTTCCAGTTAAATTATACGAGATACGAAAAAACGTTATGATACAATATTATTGAATAAATAAAGACCTACAAATTTGAATTGTAACATTTTTTCATAAGATGCATATTTTTCTTTTTAATTAAAAAAAAAAACTATTGAAAATCCAAAATTCAATTATTTAACAATAATATGTAAAATAAGAAAAAAACATATAAGATAAAACATATATTTTTCGTTTCAATTCCAAAAAATACGATTAAAATTCAAAAATTCCATTTTTTAGACAAAATATGTGAGATACAAAAAAAACTTTGAGATGAAAAATTGTTTGGCTAAATAAGGTCTACACATTCTTATCGAGAGATTTCTCGACAGGATGTATATTTTAATTTTTTGATTTTTAATGTTGAAAAAATTCGATTTTTTTCACCAAAATATGTGAGATACGAAATAAGCGTTGTTCTGCAAAATCGTTTCCTTAAATAAAGCCTACGATTGTTTTTCCTTTTTGAGATATTTGGAAGAAAATAAATTTATCAATAATCATGTAATTTATTAAAAAGTTACAAAAATGCATACAGAAAATCGAGCGCGAAACGCGAGTGTCATGATGAGAATGTGTTCCTTAAGGCCGATAGAGCCTTAAGTAAATTGAATTTCCTGTTTCACTTAAACTGAAAAAGAAACTTAGTGAATTTGAGAAAATGACTAATTTACATCATCTTTAATATCATTAAATTGCTTTGAGCTTTAGTATTAAATTATAAGAAATAAACTTAAACGTATGCGAAGAGCACAAGACCGAGCGCGAAGCGCGAGTTTCAGAAAGAACGGAGCGCGAAGCGCGACGATCGAATCGCGCGCCCTAGGCGTGCTCAAACTTGCGAGCGAAGCGCGCAATGAGAATGTGCCCGCGAAGCGGGCAGATTTTCTTAAATGGAACCATGTATTTTTGTTTTGATGGCATTATTACCGATTTTAAGACGAATTCAGCGACCTACAACACAAGGTCATTCTAGTCACGCAAAGTATGAAAATAGTCGAAAAATCGAAACATATCGGAATAATCACTTTCAAAGGATCCACTAACATTGGTTTGGGTCTACCTAAAGAAGATGCTCGAAGTGATGACCCTCAACTTGTAAGCACTTGTTAATTCACTGATGAAAAGACCGTCTAACTTCAGCCAACATTTATGGTATAATTTGGGTACATGCTTGGCGTATTCTTTCTTTCATGTCGTCAGGCGTGGTAGGTGCTACCGCCATTACGCGTTCTTTCACAAAACTCCATAAAAAGTAATCTGGTGATGTTAGATCTGGCGAACGAGGTGGCCAAGCTACAGCGCCGCCTCGTCCAATCCACTTTTCGTCAAAAATCTCATTCATCACTTGTCTTGAACACAGAGCATAATAGGGTGGTGCCCCGTCGTGTTGCATCCACATGTTCATGCGAACATGCAAGGGCACGTCTTCCATTAATTGAGGCAGTACGTCTTGCGGAAAGTTTGCGTAAACTTTCCCAGTCAAGCGACCTTCAAAAAAATATGGACCAATGACGTGATTGCCGACAATGCCGCACCAACAATTAACGGACCACGGATCTTGAAATTGTAAAGTTCTCATCCATCGAGGATTCTCATTTGCCCAATAATGCATATTATGCCTATTCACATTTCCCGTATTTGCGAAGTTAGCTTCATCAGAAAAAAGCATATGACTCAAAAATGAGACATCTATGCGTATTTTTCTACGAATCCAATTACAGAAATTGACGCGTTTTAGGAAATCATTGCCGTACAAATCCTGATGTATTGACATACGATATGGATGGAACTTGTGTTGATGCAAGATTCTTAATTCATTAAAGTGACATGTTTGATAAGAGATTTTTTTCCATTTGCCTGCTGCTCGCATGTGGATTTAGTGCAGCAAAAGCTAAGATAGCAGCCGCATTATTATCATTAACAATTGGTCGACGTTTGACTTGTGTTTGTTTCACTGTACCGAAGCGACAGAAACGGTGAGCTAATCGCTTAAAAGCTATGTGCGATTTTTGTTGCCTATCCGGATAACGAGCCACATACAAATCTTGGGCGTTTCTGTAATGTTTACGGCATTCCCCCAGCACCATCAATGTATCAAAATATTCTTGAGAATTTTAAAGTGACATGTTTGATAACATGTCTGCTATTATATTGACCCATAATTCATAGAATTTTTTGTTCATTTCTCGTTATTTTGGCATAGGGTCAGATTATTTCCTTCGAATAAAATTTTCACTATTACATATAAAAATACTCAAAAAGAAAGCAAGGCAAACGTTTCGGCCACATATGGGGGCCCTCGTCAGTGCCATAAATTCAAGGATTAATTCAAAATTTCTGTAAAACATTAGAATATAGGAGATAATGAAATTAAGGATTATCATAGAATTCAAAAACTTATCTCAAAGCTTGCAATTCAAAATGAAGTAGTCCAGTATGCAGCATCACGATTCGAAAAAATATTTAGAGTTCACTGTGAATAAAAAAACCGGATAAAAATTAAACCGGGAAACATAAAAGAATTTCCACACGAACCGACCGCAATTTAAAAAAATTTTTATTAAAAAAGGATGCCAAATTGCTTATCAATGGCAGAACGCGAACAAAACCGGATAACAAATAAACCGGGAAACATAAAAAAAAAAAAAAATTTCCACACGAACCGACCGCAATTTAAAAAAATTTTTATTAAAAGAGGATGCCAAATTGCTCATCAATGGCAGAACGCGAACAAGGTTTACATTTTTAAACTTTTTGTGAAGACTTTGTTACCGGAGTCTCTCACAGAATGATCTGAACTGTTTTAAAAACCGACTCAAGACATGTGGCTTTGTTGACCGAAAATTTTTTTATATAAGAAATCCTGAGAGGTTCTTTTGCTCCTTGAGAAAATCGAAAGACCTGGGCTCGAATCCCAGCGCAGTCGAAAGCGTCATTTTTTCCACAGAAAGATTTTCAAATTCTTTAACTATTTTCCTATACCTAGTAAAGAAATTCGAAACGTTTATGGTGATTTTCACGAGTGGAGGAAGGCGTGTATTTTTCAAGAAACGATTTTTTTATATCAGCTTCACGGACAATCCATTTAACATTGAATTGGCAAGCAAGGCATTACAGAAACATAAATTATTATAATATCTAGACATGTACTTTTACTCAATATTATTTGAGTATGTTAAGCAATAAATAAAAAAAATTGAATGTTGTTTATTACTGCATTCAGATTTATTCTGAGATGTTTTGAAAAATACTACATTTATCTTTAAAAAATAACAAAAATGCAATTTTAGTATTCGTGATATCAAGTATCACATTTTAGGAAGTATTAATAGATTTAGTTTGTTCTGAAAATGGTCAGAACTATGAGATATTCAACCTTTATACTAAATGTGCCATTTTAAAATTTTGAAGTGACATGTTTGATAACATGTCTGCTATTATATTGACCCATAATTCATAGAATTTTTTGTTCATTTCTCGTTATTTTGGCATAGGGTCAGATTATTTCCTTCGAATAAAATTTTCACTATTACATATAAAAATACTCAAAAAGAAAGCAAGGCAAACGTTTCGGCCACATATGGGGGCCCTCTTCAGTGCCATAAATTCAAGGATTAATTCAAAATTTCTGTAAAACATTAGAATATAGGAGTGAGAATCGTTCATTTTCGCGTTCCGATGTACTCACATTAGAAGGTAATGCATGACTAACTGATATGTCAACAAAATGCTTACTTTCTGCTGATGTCAACAATACCCTACTCTCTAAACATAAATCAGTCAAATTTTCACTGATTGAATCAGTGATTTGCATTTTTACTGATTTACCAGTGAAAAGGATATTTTCAACTGTTAAATCACTTGATTTTCACTGATTCATGAGTGAAAAAAGATTTTTCACTGTTATATCAGTTAATTTTCACTGAAGTAATCAGTGAAATTTAACTGATTCACAGTAACTTCTTTTTAGCTATTTGAATCAGTCAAATTTCACTGATAATCAGTAAATTTTGACTCATTCAGATTTAGAGAGTATCGATGTGTATTATCATGGGTATCGTAAGAAATAAAAAGAAATAAAAATGATTTTTCGACTATTTTCATACTTTGCGTGACTAGAATGACCTTGTGTTGTAGGTCTCGAACGCTGAAACTTTTGTCTAAAACATTTTTGGATATGGTCAATAGTTTGAGTGCTATCGCTCTTTAACACTTTATGTGCCCCACCCTGTATATGTCGGTGAAAATCTATTGAAGTACCCTTTTAATTTATTGACCATTCTTGTGAATTTGTTTGAAGTTAAACATCTGCAAATGAAATGAAATATGTATTCTTACCACGTATTATATTCGAATCAAAGCGTGTCATAGTAGAATAAATACTTTAATTGTTTCTCTCACAATTCGAAGTAAAGACCCTTTCAGAATTGAAAAGAAGGAAGGGCGCTATTTGAATATTGTGACTCTTACAATGTCTGAGGCGTGGACATAAACAAAACACCTTTAATTGCTTTTGAAGTAGAACCACTTGATTCACTTGAATTAATCCGTATTTATAATTTTGTTCATATTCTGCTCATACGTAATCCACTGGCTTACATACCTTATCGTTGTTTTGTTGATTATAAATAATTTAAAAATTTGTTTTTATATGGAGTTTTTAATTAATCGTTGTTAGAATCACAATTAATAAGACCATAATGGTCCCGTGAAGTGATGAATGTTATTTTTATTCATATTAAAACATTTTCTTATTTATTAACTACATCTATAAAAATAATTATACTAAGTGACTTTTTTAAACTGACAGTGTTAAATAAAAAATACATAGAAGATTCTTTATGTCGTGTTTTCAGTTAATCTTTGTTAGTGTGACAATTATAAAGATTATAATGGTCATTGAAGTGATAAATGTTATTTTTATTTTTGAATTCAAAACTTGCAATTCAATTACTATATAATTATATACTTATTCCAGATACTTTTTCTTATTTAATAACCATATATATAAAAAAATTATACTAACTGGCTTTTTCCACTCATCAGTCCTGCACTAAAAATACAGAAGTTAATTAATGTGGTGTTTTCGACCAATCCCTGTTAGTGTCACAATTATAAGGATTATAATGGTCCCTTGAAGAAATAAACGTTATTTTTATTTTTGAATTCACAATTATACAGGCCCACAAAAAACAACATGTGACTAGGCTACCCTTATGGATTTTGAGCTGCTGAATCCAAATCCGGTCTCAGAATTCCCCCCCCCCCCACAATTTTCTCCTAGCCTAGGAAAAAAGTGTATAACTCAGCAAAACTTGAGGTTTCACAGGGGTTTTATTTTTGCACGGAAAAGCTGATATCTTTCCGAATTTTGAGTTGCTGAATTCATATCTGATCTTAGAATTTTTCTACAGTACCTCAGAATTCTCCTAGCCTAGGGGAAAAAGTGTATAACTTAGCAAAACTTGAGGTTTGACGGAAGTTTTATTTTTGCACAAAAAAGCTGATAACTTTCCGTATTTTGAGTTGCTGAATTCATATACGGAAAGGTATAAGGTTTTTCGTGCCAAAATAAAACCTCCGTGAAACCTCAAGTTTTGCTAAGTTATACACATTTTCCCCTAGGCTAGGGGAATTCTAAGGCACTGTAGAAAATTTCTAATGTTTTATTCATTATTTTATTAACTTTTCCGTGGATAAATATTATACTTTAACGGAGCCTCAAACTTCCAAGATTTCACACTTTTTCCCTAGGCTAGGAGAAAATTGTGGGGTGTAGGGGAAATTTTGATACCGGATTACTGCACCAAAAATCCAAAAACTTTCTTTATATATCGTTTTAAAAAAAACTCTGTTGGTATTGCGATTATAAAGATTATAATGTTCCCTCGAAGAAATGAATGTTATTTTTATTATTTAAAGAATTTGAAAATCTTTCTGTGGAAAAAATGACGCTTTCGTCTGCGCTGGGATTCGAGCCCAGGTCTTTCGAATTATTGTATTCACAATCGGCAAATTCACACGGAGAAAAATAGACAATAAACCGCAATATCTTGATATTAGCAGATAATATATTTGCGATTTAACTATGGGACAGCCATCTAGATATTGAAACAGAGTATCTGCAGATATTGAAAAAAAAGATGTTTTTTCGCAATATTTGAGATATTAAACTGTAATATCTTAGATAATTGAAGTCAATATTTATGTCATTGAATGCAATTGTCTAATAATTATATAAAAATACTGATTGAAAAATTGAAAAAAAAAATGAAATTAAGAAAATATAACATGATATAAATAATGGTTGATTAAGGAATTCAAAATTTTCTTATAATCTCCTCTTTTTCTCGAACTCCTCGATCTAAGAGTTTTCGCAAGTCCATATTTGGTTGATTATTCTCACAGTCAAGGCAACCTGTTGATAAATGGAGGTTATAAAAACGTTCAACATAATTGTAAACATTTGAAATCTATTACAAATTTCAGTAATCAAATTCCGATTCGATGTTGAATTTAAAAACGGCTACATAGAGAACGTGCTATTGAGAGGTTAGAAATTTCATTTCAAAGATTGAAGGTATAAAAATGACATATATATATATAGATAGATACTTACTGATTTCAGTACCTACTGGTATTATGAAATTTTTTCAAAAATGACACTTCAAAACTTCATACAGGCACAATATTATCAATTCAGTGTCGAAATCAAAAACCACGCGACCGACAAAGCTATGGGCGAGCGCGAAAGACAAATTATATGAAATTCAAAGACTCTGATCACGTGACTTTTCCTCAAGCACGTACACGCTACTGTTTATAACATCTTAGATATTAAAGTTTAATATCTAATATTGTAAATTTCGAATATAAACTGATGTTGGTCATTAATATCTTGTATATTGAAGAGAATATATTAGATATTGTATAGTATAATCTAGATGATATAAGGTAATATCCAACATTCTAGTATCTCATTTTTAGTATCTATTTTTCTCAGTGCATCAAATATGTCCTACAATCTATAAGTATATAACATATAGTAATCATAGCATGCAATATAAGTAACACATAATAGAATCAGTGGCCTAACGAAATTGTGTAGTAAATATTAAAGGTAACTGCACAAGTGGTATTGAGGCACTGTAGGTGCAGAACTTTAGACTGCAGGGTGTAAATACATTGTACTTAAGTAGAAAGAAAGTGCAAGTTCTAGCCTAAGAAACCTCGAAGGTTTTTGTTGGCAAACCTGGGCATAGTAACGAACGTATCCTGTTTACAGTTGTGCATGGTACCCTTCGCTGCATGATCCACTCAATGAAAGAACCCCTCGCGTTTTCATGCGTGAAGGGAAAGGTCAATGCCTGCCTACACTCAACACCGCGAATCGTAAGAACCGAGCATAATGGAGTTTTAAAAAAATAAGAAAAAACCACTCTTAAGGATTTGGTCATATTATGTTAAGCCCGGATATACAATCTTGACTCGCGACGTTATTTTCAAGCGTTTCACGAAAAGCCCTCTCTCTCTTTCTTTTTTTCCTTTTTTCTTACTCTTACTGCACTCTCTCCTTTCTTTTTATCAACTTCACCCAACATCGATGTTAAAAGAAACATTTAAAGAAAACTCTTGACGATTTACCCTCGCGAGAAGTATATAATGTACATGATATTGTACACATGGTATTCAATTCTACTTTCAATGTCTCTTTGTTATTATAACAAAATGACGTTCTATTTATCTGTTGGAATGGGGAACTTTGATAAGAACAACTTTTTGGTACTTTCAATTTCAATTGGATTTAAAGAAAGGCTTATAAAAACATTCACGCTTAGATTTTACTTGAAGGACTCTTGAAAATATGATAATTTGTTGAATAATTACACTACCGGTCAGAATTGTGGGACCACCTGTTTTTCGATGATTGCTTAAATTATCTTAATTTCAATTCTGTGAGTGATGAAATTTGTACTCTTATTAATGTGAAAACCTTCAAAATTATCTTTAAAATTAGTCTAGAATGAAGTCGTTTTGTTAAATTTTGAAGAAGTTATTGCAAAAAAGTCCAAATTTCAATATTTTCTTAAATTTTAAATAACTTTCGAAACAGTCAACATTTTTTAATGTTCTTAGGCTCATTTTAAAGCTAAGATTTTACAGAATCGCAGTAAATTGTAATTATAAATTTATAATTTTTTTCTTGCATAATGCAAAGAGTTGAAATTGTAACAAAAAAGTAGGAAAATTTCGAAAACATTTCATCTGTAGGTAAATCATAATAAATATCATATGAATATATATTTTAAGGGGATTCGATACATAATTCATGATTATATGTTTTATATATCTTATAAAAATGTTTTTCTCAGCAAAAGCAATATTGGAATTTTTCAAACTTTTTTATTTGAACTTTAACCTTGAGCAGTATGCAAGAAAAAAATTACACATCAATTCCTAGAATTTTGTTCGATTTTGTAGAAATTTAGCTTTAAAATTAGTCCAAGAACATTATAAAATATTGATTATTTCGAAAGTTATTTAAAATTTAAGAAAGTATTGAAATTTTGACTTTTTCTGCAATAACTTCTTCACAAATTAACAAAGCTGGGCTCATTTTATGAAGAATTTTGATAGCTTTGAATTTAATGAAGAGAACAAATTTTTTCACTCACATAATTCAAATTAGGATAATTTAAGCAATTATCGAAAAACAGGTGGTCCCACAATTCTGACCAGTACTGTATTTGTTTCTTTGTTTGTTATTTTGCGATTAGACTGTTGAAAATGTTCTGAAATTCACGAAATTTTCAGGTTACAAATGTAATGGAAAATCATGAAATTTACAATATTTTTGAAAAAACTTATCTCAAATTTGCTACTCTTTAAAATTTCTTGGAGTGGGATTTTCACTCTAATGGGAATTACCACTTTATTGAAGTGAAATCTCTTTCGAAAAAATGTTGAGAGTAAAGATTGACTAAAATTTCTGAAATTTTTCTTCAAAGATTATGAAACTGTACTGAATTTTCCTTTTATCTTAAAATTATGAAACTATAACAGAATTTTCAGTTACATGTAAGTGTATAAAGTTTCAGTTACCTAGAACGAAACACTTTTCCTGTTCAAGTTTCAGAATTTTCACATACAAGTATTGGAATATTCAGTAATTTGTAACTGAAAATGAAAAAATGTTCTCTTAAATTTACTTAAATGTAACTGAATTTTCTTAAATTTATCTTAATTTTTCGAAATTGTAAATGTAAAAAATTTCCGTAACGTGTTTCGTAAAATGCTGGCAGAAATTTTTAACAGTGTCTTTTCTAATAAATGACATTTTATTACATTTTTTATTTTATTATTACATTTATTATTAGTTTTAGAAATAAAGTTAGGAACACTCTAAAAAAAAGTCTATCGATAGTGAAATTACGTTCTTTTCAAAATGCATCCATTGAAATTAAACAGATTTCTTTTGTCTCTCAACAGAATCGTCTCCCTGTTACAAAACTCATCTGTGAGACGCAAAAAAAATAGTTCTACCGATGAACGATTATTTTTGACTGAAGAGAAATCCTTTAATTATTTATTTTTTTCCGTGTAAGTTTCGCATGTATAATTTTTTATACAATTATTCATTTAGGTTATATCATAGAATTTGTTTTCTTTTAACATCGAAATTATTCTTCCTTCGTACGACAAAGGATTTCATTTCCAGACCAAAGAAAACACTTTGGCAGTTAAATGATAGCACTTGAAACGACATTACTTTAACTTTTAAAGGATTATTCGAATTCCTCTTATGCCAATTTTGAATAGAAAATCCATTAATAGTGAACGGAATCGTTTGGCAGTCAATAGTCTGTTTTTAGAGTGAAGTGAATTGATAATAAATTTGATAATTAAAATGATTTTAAATAGTAATATGACTAGATAGAACTTTTCAAGAATCCTTTTTATAAACGTCGTTTTGAATAATAAAATAAAAATATTATAATTTCTCATCAAGTAATTATCATAAAATACGAGAAATCCATTGAAGTTAATATTTTATATCATAAGATATAAACGTGAAAGTGACATTTGAGAACAGGAGACTTTCACTAAGCTGGTACAAAAGCCCAAGCGACGTGAGTTTTCTGAGTTAAAGATTTTCAAGAGTTGTGAAAAATTTGTTCCCGCCTGGTGAAAGTTAACTCTTCTTAAAAATTTTAAAGTCGATAAAACTGGAATTAATTTTTTTAATTGTTCAAAACTAATCAAAATCGACAGCCGTCCATTAATATGTCCCAAAGTTTCAGCCAAAAATCTCATTACCCGAGTTGAAATTTCGAGGGCCTCATATGAGCCTCTTGGTGATTTTGAAGCTCATTTGAAACATTTTAAGCCTCCACAACCTCTTTAAAGCCTATTGATAATCGTTAAGTCATCATTTAACCCTCTTTAGCCTCTGTATTTTATTTTTCAACCTCCTTTAACGCTCAGGAACCTCTTCGATCGAGAAGAGCCTCACAGGAACTTTTCCCGTCGTAATGTATAGCCTCATTTGAACCTCTTGAGCCTAAAACGGACGTAAGTCAAGTCTGGAGGTTTAAAAGCGGTTCAAAAATACGAACAAGAACCTCTTTTACCCCTTTTCAGCCTCAAAATTATGTCGCAGAGGCTCAAATGAGGCCTTCGATTTTTCGACTCGGGTATATCGTAGGAAAATTTTGGGGAAAACTGAAATTTTTTTTTGTTCACGTCATCCTTGATCGATGCTCTTAAATTTTTGAATCTCAAGTCAGCTAATTTTAAGGCTTAAATTATGATTATTCTAGAGTGCTTTCGGCGCTTATTGGCTGGCTTGGCTTTCTTTTCTGTAGATATTTTTGAAATATTTAAAGCTTAATCATTAATTCTCATTTTAAAATTATAATAAATAGTATTCAGTTATTTATATTATTTTCTGATGAATTTTTGTTGGAAGAAAGATACAAAGCACCTTTTTAAATCTTGAAAACAACAGAATCTGATACTAAAAAATACACCTCATTTTGATTTATGTTGAACTACTTTTTAAAAAATTCTCAACTTTTGGAAAAGAAATTACTTTACATTTTTCAGGTCGTATTTGCATTTGAAATCTAGAAAGAAGACAAAGTACTTGTTTTTCCAAAAGTTGAGAATTTTTTACAAAGTAGTAAAAATTAACCAAATTGACAGTTTTTTTATGAAACTTGGTAAAAAAGTGTGTTAGTCCGCAAAATTAAAATGAATCACCACATTTTTTGTCAACTTTATCTTCTTTCTAAATTTCAAATGCAAATACGATCTGAAAAATCCAAAGTTGACAAAAAATGTCAATGTTTCATAAAAAAAACTGTCAATTTGGTTCATAAAGGACACACAACTAGTTTTTTTAATGTGAATTTTCCCAAATATAAAAAGACACTTTCTTGTTTCAAAATGATATACAATTTCGTATCTTTATAATAAAAATGTTTTATATTGCCTTTTTAAAACTTTGCAACACAAAACATCCTGAATTCCGCAACGAATCATAGAAGAAGACTTATTGCTCTCTAAATCTAAATCTAAACTTAAAAAATCATAGAAAGTTACGACCCCATTAAGATTGAAGATCACGAAGAGTTATGACAGCTTTGGACAGAAGTATTGAATCAGCACAACAGTTTGTCACACATTTTATGCAAACCTGTGTACATTTTTACACATTTTCTTAATATAACATGACAAAGATGCAGCAACGTGAATCGGAGTTGGGTTTTTTTTCTTTAAGTATAATCACTATAGTGATTCTTTCTCCGATAACCATCATGCTGAGCATGCATTCAGCAAAGACGTGGTTTTCATATTATGTATCCTACACGTGGATACGAAGTTGAGTAATGACGTTTGGGCGCGAAAAGCGCGAATGGCACTCTATGGACACTTGCGGCACTTCTTTTTGTGTAGACATTCCTTGATGCTTGAGAATATGAATGTAAACCTTCTAATGGCCTCTGCGGCAACGAGGTCCTTTTGAGAATTCCATTTGCACAAAACAGTTCGCGTCGGAAACGATCCTGTGTACAACTTTGCAGTTTAATGATGGCGTGTACACAAGGGAAAGAGGGAACAATTGTTTATTTTTGCTTCAATTGCTAGAGAAAATTGCAAGTTTGCTATGTTTGGTATTTTATTTTTATAAGCGACTTTCTACAGACTTGAAATTTCTTTTAAAACAACTTACGCAATTAATCGACACTCCTTTTTCAATGCACTATGATAAAAAAGTGTTTCTTCACGGAGAAAAATAGATAATTACTGATAATATCTAGATATTACAATTGAGTTTATTAGCTGGTAATATCTGAGATATAATATTTACTATTTTAAAGCATTTGAAAATCTGTCGGTGGAAAACATGCCGCGTTCGCCTGCGCTGGGATGCGAGCCCAGGTCCCGACCGGCAATCTAAAGACCTGGGCTCGCATCCCAGCGCAGTCGAAAGCGTCATTTTTTCCACAGAAAGATTTTCAAATTCTTTAAAATATTAAATTTATTTGCATTATTTGCGATATAAGAGTTTGAAATTGTCTACGAGGACACCTGTCGACAACGTATCCTATCTGACACGTGACTAGTGATCCTCCGATAATGTAGGCAGTGACAAAAATTTCAAACTCAACTAATTAATTTGATATAATATTTACACTCTAAAAACGGAATATTGACTGTCGAACAATTCCGTTCACTATGAATGGATTTTCTACTCAAAATTGGCATAAGAGGAAATCCTCTAACAGTTGAAGTATTTTCGTTTCAAGTGCTATCATTTTATTGCCAAAGTTTTTCCTTTGGTCTGGAAATAAAATCCTTTGTCATGTGAAGGAAGTATAATTTTGATGTTAAAATAAAACAAATTCTATGATATAACCTATAAGAAATATACACAAGCCAAACTTTGACAAATCCCAATATTCAATCGATTTTCAATAATATAATAACGACCCGTCTTAGATTTCAGCTTAAAGAAATTTTAAGATATAACTTTGCTTACATTACAAATTTTCCAATACGTGTAAAATTGAAAGTCCATAATCTATTAAATATATAATGTTGGAAAAGTGTTACAAAATTATTTTTAAACTTTGTTGCATTTTAAATTTCACAATAAATTCTATAGTAAACATTTTACTAATAATTTCGAATCAAAATATTTTTTTACAAATAAAAAAAATATATTCTTCGTAGTTGGCACCGTACTGACAAAATATCTGTGAACAGATTAGCATCAGACGATGTACACTCACTAATGCGCAGGCGCACTTCGTCTCCTAGTCTAGAAATGCAATCCTTACATAATTAGAGGATTTCTTTTCAGAGTAAAAAAAAATCGTTCATTGCTAAAAATATTTTCTTTTTGCATCTCACAGATGAGTTTTGTAACAGGAAAAAGATTCTGTTGGTAGACAAAAGGAATATGCTTAATTTCAATGGATGCATTCTGAAAAGAACGTAATTTCACTATGGATAGACTTTTTTTTAGAGTGTAAGTATCGGAAATTTAAATTAGTATAGTTATACACAAAGTAAGTAACGAATATATTGATTGCACAAGCATTAGAATTTTAATTGTTTTCCATTGAAAAAAAAAATTCTATGTTTTGTTCGTTCTATCGGTTTGTTTATATACAGTGAATTTTATATATGTTTTCAATACGTGTTGTGCATACCGGACTGCTTGATTTTGAATTGTAAGCTATGATATAAGTTTTTGATTTTTATGCCTTTCCTCATTTTAATAATCTTCTATATTTTGATCTTTTAATGAAATTTTAAATTAATTTTATAATTTATGGCACTGAAGAGGGCCCCCATATGTGGCCGAAACGTTTGCCTTAATTTTTACGTTTTTTTTATATCTGTTATTGATAACAATTTTTAATGTGAAAATAAAAAGAGTCTGACCCTATGCCAAAATAACAAAATGAATAATACCAATTTTTTGAAAATGATTGGGTTTTCATACATGATGGCTTATTTTTTCAGGGAAAATATTCTCTACAGCTCTGCAATTTCGAACATTGAAAATAAATCAATAATCTTCAGTTACAGTCATTTTATAAAAAAAATGTTTAATGATTTCTGCCATTGGATACTTTACTTTCAAGATTAAAAATAGTAGAGTTATAAAGAACATTTTCCAGGAAATTCTATTATAAAAAACATTATTAAAAGTCATTGAATGCAGGAAAATGACCAACCTCGGACAATCTGGATGTTTTTTATAATCTCTTTAATGACGTTTCGATGACTACTATGTCATCCTCATCAGATTTTACAATTGGTTTCTTGTTGAAAATTCAGATTCTGTCGCATTTTTTAACACACTTTGAGGAACATAATATCGATTGGAGATATGTTCCTCAAAGTATGTTAAAAAATGCGACAGATTATCACACAATTTTCAACAAGAAACCAATTGTAAAATCTGATGAGAATGACATAGTAGTCATCGAAACGTCATTAAAGAGATTATAAAAAACATCCAGATTGTCCGAGGTTGGTCATTTTCCTGCATTCAATAAAGAGAATTAGTCGGACGTAAATATCTTAAAAGTTTAATTATTAAAAGTATTATTTTTCGTTTTTTAAATATTTTTCTCATGAAAAATGTTTTTTATTTCGAAAATCACGACTGATAATATGATTTCAACTCTTAAAATCATAGAAAAACTTTCTTTTTCCAGAGACCTGTTTTTTGCATAACATTAACTACATTGACCAAATTTGAACTTTTGAATACAATCAGGTACCTTAAAAAATCAACTTTCAAAGAATTTCTACGGGGCGTATTTTCAGAAAATTTTTACAATTTTTTGGAGAATTATTTTTTTAATTAAAAAAAAACCACTTTAGTTGAATCAAAATAATATATTTTTGAATCAAACAAATAATTTGTTCTATCAATTTCATGTTAGGGGATGGGAATTCCCTAAAAGTTAAGAAATTAAACGTCTACAATGTTCAGGAAATTTCCGACAAATCTTCAACTTTTTATTTGAAATTTTTGGCAATGTATTTTACATGTACGCTAATTTACGTGGGGAAAATTGGGGAATTACGACACACTTTTTCCTAGCTCGATAACTTCCACAAAAATCAAAATTTTTGCAATTTTCAAAATGGTATTTGTTACTATGTGGAAAAATCTAACTTCTGACTCAAGCAGTTTTTTGAAATTATTATCTGCAGAAAAAAATCTGAGTATTGGCAAAAAACATGCATTTTGACATTTTTAAAAATGTTGGGGAATTGTGAGATATCGTCTAAATTAAGTCATAAACGAAAAAAATGCATGGAAAATGTTTATTGAATGGTCGGAAATGACATGAAATTAGTTTTTCAACAAAAATACAAAAGAAAGAGATTGAAATTAATCTTCTTCACATAGCGCGCCAAAGTGGCATGTGCCACACTGATAGAAAGAAATGGCTGTTACAACGATATTTATGATTAATTTAACCTTACCTTATTGCTGCCACGGATACAGCAATATGAAATTTGTATTTTAACCATCCGATTATAACTGAATAAATATGAACGAATCAAGCATATTATTGGTTGCTATGGATAAATGTATTGTTCGCCTTCCCATATTATATTTCTGATTCGACCAGTTTCACTTACAATATTTTGATTTCTGTATTCAACATCCTGCGTTGTTCAGAGAGACATATTATTTTATAAATACAATTATAAATTCCCAACCTACAACCGAATGGCTAAAACTCCCGAACCATTTCTATCAGTGCATATTCTTGGATTGAGCGACAGATCGGATTGAGTTCTTATGGATTTTGATCTGCTTGATCGCTTTCAAAACAATGGAAAAGTCAATCGATGGCTCATGTTTGGCATAATAACGTGACATGGGTAGAATGTTTACTGAAAATTTTTTTGAAAATACGAAAAAAAATCAACTAAACTGATATTAAGTCAGAATTTTGCATAAAAAATGATAAACACGCATATAAATGCGATCTTGACTTGAAAAATGCTAAAAAAGTATGTCTCACAATTCTCTAAAGGCTTTGGTTGACGAAATGACCGTGTATGATTCACTCATTGTATGTTTATGCAAAATTTCTTTTGAGAGTCGAAATATTAATGCCACACGATAATTATAATAGTATATTGCGTATCAAATACGTTCTGCACTTGATACGAACGATATTTTTTGTTCGCTAAATACCGAAAGTTAGCCGAGTCGTTGTCGTTTTGCGTGCGAAAAGTTGTTTTCCCGCACTAGTGCAGGAAAATTTCAAGTTTGCGGAGTTTTAAAACAAACTTAAAATTTTACCGCGCTAGTGCGTTAAAATCAACTTTCCGCACGCAAAATGACACCGACAAGGCTAAATTTCGGTGTACGGCAGAGAAAAACATATTTACCTGAGTTGATTCTTCGTAAATCGTTATGAAAACACGAACGCACGAAATAAATATTTTGGGAAAATTTTTCAAGTCGTTGTCCTACAAAGCTAACAAGTACTGTACACGTATCAAGTGCTAATGGGAAAATGAGCTCGTCAAGAAAAGACGATAACAGACATTTATATGTGTCAAACTTTTCAACTTTGGTGAAAAATTGACGTGTCTCACAATACTCCAATTTCCCATACTTTCTAAAATTTTATTATAAATTTAGACAGTTTTTAAAAATAAATTTTTCGGAAGATGATATTCTAATCTAAATTTTATTCTAATTGTCAGATTATTTTTTAGCGCTTTCTTCTAGATGATTAAAAATTCAAACATCAGAGAGACCCCTGAAATGGAAGTTATATACACCGATGCACATTTGCAGTAACAGGTATTTTCATACGTGCTAGGTACCTGTTCAAAAGGCTTTTCTTTTCAGGCGACTAATTAGTTTCGCAACGATTCACTTTACATCAGAGTAGCTACTCTGGTAGATTCTCGCATTGCAACCCTTCCAATGCCTTTGATGCGGCGGTGGACCGAGGTAAGGAGTTAGGGGCTATAAGCAAGCCCGAAGCCCTCATGGGTTTAATTGAAA
The DNA here is from genome assembly GCA_030998225.1 of Diplolepis rosae. Lineage (NCBI taxonomy): Eukaryota > Metazoa > Arthropoda > Insecta > Hymenoptera > Diplolepididae > Diplolepis > Diplolepis rosae. Next base: position 22,653,462 of record JAPYXD010000555.1, on the reverse strand, counting down.
AACGATGAAAGTGAACCACTACGAATTAATTTAAGTCATACATTGAATTCCATTTTGACCACACCATCTTAAAAAGTCTTTAAAGAGCTAAAACCAATTGAGAAACCAAGGTGTCAAATCAGTACATTTCCTTAAAAATATTTTACTAAAATCCACCTTAACCCTTTGAAGCATGTATTTTTCCTGAAAAATACGTAATTATTAAGCATTTGTTTCTTAATATAAACAAATTTATAAACATTATATGAGAAACACATATTTTTTATACGTACAAAAATCATATTGTTAGTAAGGTATAGAACACGAGAAAAAAGTCATAAAATCGTCGGTTAATTAATTTAAATAAATTAAAAATGTGTTAGGAAAAGGTTGGACGCTAAGCGTTCCACCATGCCGCAAAGCGTTAATTTATTATTTGAATCAGTCAAATTTCACTGATATTCAGTAGATTTTTACTGATTCAAATTTAGAGAGTAGCGTTTTTCTCTAGTTACCTTCATTAACAACATGAAAATCAGTTCCCAGTAAATAAACATAAAATTATTATTAAATATTAAACATTTTCCTTGATTAAAACAGTAATGATGTTTGCAACCCCTAAAATACATTGAAAAGTGTCGTCAGTGTTCCAGAAAGAAGTTTTGGAAGAATCAAAGAGAACATTCAGGGAAAACTAATTAAGAAATCCACTTAGTCTTGGCAGGGTACTACAGTGATTTGCATTAATCAAATGGTAGTTTCTTGATTGTTTGCCAGAAACTTGATGAAAATCACACCTCGAAGTGTTCTACCTTTTTTCTTTGAATTTGTGAGTTAAAAACAAGCTGTTCATTTTTCAATATTGAACGAAATGTTCTATAGCTGAAAATGAAGGAAAAATTAATCACAAATTAACTAAAATTATTCCATTACAGTACAGCGGGTGACCAATTATTATACTCACTTTTTTTTTGTAAGTTGCATAAAATCTCCTAATATTGACAATACAAAAATTAAAATTTTTCCCTAAAAATAAAATGAATGACGTCAAAATTATGTATAAAATGACTTCAGGGTAAAGTGTTTTTGTCAATTTTTGAGAATGATATTGTGGAAAATGTCCAAATTTCAAAACTTTTATTAAATTATAAATAATTCCCGATATAATTAATGGTTCTAGATGTATTTTAACTTATTTTAAAGGTAAATTCACGTAGCATGTAAAAAGCGTGCCAAAAAAGTTATAATAATTTTCATCTAGATTCGTAAAAAATCTGAACTTAGAAGAAAGAAGGCGTAATAATTCAAAAAATTCTAATACTCAAAAATAAGGATTTTAAAAATATATAAAAGTGATAACCCACAAGAATATATTAAATTTGAATACAAAATTATGAAAATTATGGAAAACATGCAAAATTATATATAAAAACATATTAAAAATAATTATATTTCAAGTTTGATTTTAGGAAAAGTTTGAAATTTTGACATTTTCCACAATATCTTTCTCAAAAATTGACAAAAAAATAAAAATAAAAAATATTTTAAAAATACATAAATAATTACCCACAGGATTTTCTTAAATTTGATTGAAAAATAAAATATAATTATTTATTTACGCCTTTTTTGTTTTAAGTTCAGACTTTTTACGAATTTAGAGTAAAATTAGTATAACTTTTTTGGCACGTTTTTTACATGCTACGTGAATTTACTAGTGATGTGCAAAATAATTCGATTCGACTCGAGTCGACTTTTCGACGTGATCGAATGTCGGATTTTTCGACAATCGACTCAAACGTGAGTCGCTTTCCGACATTCGAATACGAGAAAGTGGTGAGTCGAATGTCGGATTTTCGACAATCGACTATTGAAATGTAAATAAATACAGTAATGCTTTTTATATGTAAAGGAAAATTTGAGGTTATGAAAAACAAAAAGCACTAAACTCCACAAATAGAAAATTTGAATCTCTCATTCTGTTTTATAAAACGCATAATATTTTATTGGACAAAACTGTTAAAACTTTTGCTTACATTTACAACTCTGAAGGTTCACGGATTTTGTTGGAATTTATATATGTTGGTGGGCATCAAAAAGGAAGCAACCCGTATTTTTTCTATCATTCGAAAAATATTTGCCAATAACAACCCCTGAAGTTCACCCCAAAAATTGACTTTTATCAATTTTAACGTAAACAAGTGAATATTCTCGTGTTAAATCAATTACACGAATTAGCCTAATAACGTGCAATTAGTTTTAAAAGAAATATTGACTAGTTTACGTTAAAATTAATAAAAGTCATTTTTAGAGGTGAACTTATTAAATAGTGACTTATTGATCAATTTGCATGCAATTTTATAGGCAAATAAGTCCAAATCAAAACTAAAACAAGCTTAAAAATAATAAAAGTTTTTGATTTGCCAGCTTGTTGATAACTATTACTATGACTATTATTAAACACAAGATTATGTTTCAAAGTTGATCAAAAAATTTAAATAAATTGATCAATATTTTTTAAATTCAAAGGAAAATTTTAGGTTATAAAAAGCTCACTTTAAAGATAAATTCCTATAGAATCGTCGAAATTTATCAGCATAATTATGCAATTTTAATCATGCAAGAAGCTATTCGTGGCACAAATAAGTTCGAAAAATTTTAATAAATTTTTTTGTGAGAAATATTTTTGAAATAATATTTTATAAAATTTTATTGAAATATTTTTTTCTTTTAATTTGTAGATGCTTTCGCCAAGAAAAGTATAAAATAAACATATATATTTTATCTATATACATATATAAATGTAATTTCGTTAGTTTTAACAGTTTGTCTAATAAATACCTGTAAGAAAAAAGAATGCAAGATTTTAATTTTTGAATCACGCAACTTTAGTCGTTTGCTTTTTATAACCTCAAATTTTCCTTTGAATTTAAAAAATATTTATCTATTTATTTAAATTTTTTCATCAACTTTGAAACATAATCTTACGTTTAATAATAGTCATACTAATAGTTATCAACAAGCTGGCAAATCAAAAACTTTTATTATTTTCAAGCTTGTTTTAGTTTTGATTTGGACTTATTTGCCTATAAAATTGCATGCAAATTGATCAATAAGTCACTATTTAATAAGTTTACCTCTAAAAATAACTTTTATTAATTTTAACGTAAACTAGTCAATATTTCTTTTAAAACTAATTGCACGTTATTAGGCTAATTCGTGCAATTGATTTAACACGAAAATATTCACTAGTTTACGTTAAAATTGATAAAAGTCAATTTTAGGGGTGAACTTCAGGGCTTGTTATTACCTCTTAGAAATATTTTTCGACTGATAAAAAAAATACGGATTGCTTCCTTTTTGATGCCCACCAACATATATAAATTCCAACAAAATCCGAGAACCTTCAGAGTTGTAAATGTAAGCAAAAGTTTTAACAGTTTTGTCCAATAAAATATTATACGTTTTAGAAAACAGAATGCGAGATTCAAATTTTCTATTTGTAGAATTTAGTGCTTTTTGTTTTTCATAACCTCAAATTTTCCTTTACATACAAAGTGCATTACTGTATTTATTTACATTTCAATAGTCGGTTGTCGAAAATCCGACATTCGACTCAGCACTTGCTCGTATTCGAATGTCGGAAAGCGACTCACGTTTGAGTCGGTTGTCAAAATCCGACTTTCAACTCAGCGCTTGCTCGTATTCGAATGCCGGAAAGCGACTCACGCTTGAGTCGGTTGAATCGGTTGTCGACAATCCGACATTCGACTCAGCGCTTGTTCGAATCGAATTCAATTCGACTCATTTCTCAGCTGAGTCGAATCGAAAATTATTCGGTTAAATTCGACTAATGCACATCACTGGAATTTACCTTTAAAATAAGTCGAAAACATGTAAAACATCAATTATTTCGGGAAATATTCATTATTTAAAGAATTTGAAAATCTTTCTGTGGAAAAAATGACGCTTTCGACTGCGCTGGGATTCGAGCCCAGGTCTTTCGATTGCCGTAGGCAGTGACAAAAATTTCAAACTCAACTAATTAATTTGAAATATTCATTATTTAAGAAAAGTTTAAATTTAGACTATTTCCGGAATATCTTTCTCAAAAATTGACAAAAAACATAATTTTGACGCCTTTCATTTTATTTTTAGGGGAAAATTTTAATATCTTTATTTTAAATATTAGGAGAGTTTGTCTGACTAATAAAAACAAAGTGAATATAATAATTTGGTCACCCACTGTAAGTTTATTCTCAATTTTTGTCATTGAATTTGATTAAATTTTGATTACGAAAAAAATACAAGCAATTGTTTATGAATTGCTAATATTTCAATAAGTCGGCAATGGAAATTTGTGTACTTGCTTCACGAAGACAATTTTTGCCAAAACAGTAAATTGAGAAGGAGGTTTTCTTAAAAACTGGATAATCTCACTAATTGGCACATTCTCAAGGAAATAGAACAATTCTTATTTAAAAATCAGAAGAAATTGTAGAGCATTTATTCGATCTTGCCAACGATAAAAATCCCACGGTTGTCTTTCGATTGATTTGGCAAAGTGGAATGTAAAATAAGAAAATAGGGGGGAGACGTGTGAAGCCTAATATTAATTTTCTAGACATATGGGCGTGCATTCATACAAGTTGCTCTTGACGTCGCTCTTGTTTTCTCTTAGGGTGCCCTTTATACTGATTTCGAGTACTGGGAGTGTTAATAGTATGTTATGAATACCGGGTTACTTGCAATACAATATAGTGGTAACCGGAGAACAGAGGGTGACTATTTTACCCCTATTTTTTATTTCAAAAAACCACAAAGCGCAGAATACAGCAACAGTCATTAGCTTGCATCATTATAAACTTCCGAAACTAAAAAGAATGTATAAAAAAAATCATTTTTTCTCTAAAATTTTTACAAAACGTCCCTCTGTAAAATTGTAAGGGAAGACAAACTCTAAGAGTCTAAGCTAAGTTTTTGTGTCCCACTATGAGCCTTATAGGGGTGAAAATCTTCGAAGATTTATGACTCTGAAACAGATGGTTTTATTAGAGGGACTGTGAAAGCAAAAGGAAATCTGGAAAATCACGTCGGGTAAACTTGAAAATATTTCATTTTGTCAGTGGAGCTACAATAGGTGACAATGGTTTTATAATAAGATTATCTGTGAAATAAAAAATACTGAACTCAAACAAAATTTAGGAACACTTTCTATCTGTTGAAAAAATTCTATCATAATCTTAACCCGTCTATAAATCATTGCCAACGTTCTTTTCACTCAGAAATAATGAGATTCATCACAAAAGAGGATAAAAAGTACTCAAACGTCTTTTATTACAATAAAACATTTGAACTTCTCTTTATAAAACGATTCATCTTGACTTTATAAGATTGGCACTCGTTCATCTGGTATAATTGAAAGAGAAATAAAATAAACGCCTTTACATCGAGAAACGTTATTATGTAGATAACAATAAAGCAAAAGGCCGTTGCTGGACCAAATGTCTGGGAATATTTAATATAATATTGAGAGTCATTGTCGAAACAATAAAAAAACCATCTTTGATCCTTTGGCTAGATTTTCAGAAGGGAGTTTTTCGTTCTGATTCACTTTACTATAGTTGATAAATTCCATCATCAAACGCTACGTGCATTGTATCATCTAAAGAGATTTAAGAGGACATTGTTTCAACACACAGACTCAAAACAATAGACGAATAGACGATCTCGAAAAATCGAGTGCACTTAGCACAGCGATATGTTCCAAAGTCAAAATCGAAACACCCTTTACTGTCAATGGTCCATGGATATTGTTTTAATTTCTATAGATATTTCTAAGGACCCAAAAAGAAACCTATAATTCCACTTGAGATACATTTTTACAATCAAGAAGCATTAATTTGTTGAATTTAAAGTTATTTTAAAATCTCTTATGTTTCTTGCCTTTGAAGATGAAAATGAACATAAGAAACAATTTGTCTCAGCATGGATCCAAAAAGAAAGCAAAAACGACATTTCGCATGCGAGAAAAACAGGCGTTACTCGTCTGCGAACAATGCAATCAAATTTCGTGACCTCAAATTTCCTTGGAGCCCATCAAAGGAATCAACGTCAGGTTCTCGTCAGACTGGCACCCTTTTGCATTCAATCGACTACTGAAAAATCTCACCCCAATTTTCTAGATGTCGAAGGTGACCACCCTTTGCTTTTAATACCAAGCCCCCCCAACCCAATTTTTTCACCTCCCACCCCTCGAGGTATTGCATTTCGCTATAACTACCCTCTGTTTAGAGGCCAATTGTACTCACGCGGAGTCCTTTTACTCTTTTCACCCTGAGAAACCCCGCTGGCTGTGTTGGCTGTTTTCTAACCATGGGGTGAACTGCAACGAGCTGCACTGTACCCAACTGTATTTTGTACTTGTCTTGCGCATTCTCCTTTTCAATTCTCAATGTCCTTTATTCTTCTCTTTGCAATATCCTCATTGATTTTTTTCTTATTTTAATCGGAAACTATTAGTTTTATAAATGCAAGCTTCTCGCTTCATGTTCAAAATAAAAGAAAGAAGTTTTTAAAATAATGCAAAAAGATTCAACATTTTAATTAAGGTAGTTTGTTCACGAAAATTAGACCTCAGGCAAAAATAGATACAGTACCGGTCAGAATTGTCCAGCCACCTGTTTTTCGATAATTGCTTAAATTATCTTAATTTGAATTATGTAAGTGAAAAAATTTGTTCTCTTAATTAAATTTAAATCTATCAAAATTTTTTATAAAATGAGCCCAGCATGAATTCGTTTTGTTGAATTTTGAAGAAGTTATTGCAGAAATAGTCAAGATTTCAATGCCTTCTTAACTTTTAAATAACTTTCAAAGTAATCAACATTTTTTAATGTTCTTGGACTAATTTTAAAGCTAAATTTCTACAAATTCGATCAAACTTCTTGGAATTGATGTGTAATTTTTTCTTACATACTGCACGAGGTTAAAGTTCAAATAAGAAAGTTGAAAAAATTCCAATATTGCTTTTGCTTAGAAAAACATTTTTATAAGATATATAAAACATATAATCATGAATTTTGTATCGAATCCCCTTAAAATATATATTCATATGATCTTTATTATGATTTACCTATAGATGAAATGTTTTCGAAATTTCCCTCCTTTTTTGTTACAATTTTAACTCCTTGCATTATGCAAGAAAAAATTTATAGATTGATAATGATAACTTAATGCGATTCTGTAGAATCTTAGCTCTAAAATGAACCCAAGAACATTAAAAGATGTTGATTACTTCGAAAGTTATTTAAAATTTAAGAAAGCATTATTGAAGGGCTAATTTGAAAGAGAAGAAATTATTTTTCATGAAAAAAATTTGAAACACAGAAAAATAATTTTATTTTTGCCCAAACTTATTTTCTTATCGCTTCGAGCCAAATTTTAAAAAATTATGCGATTCTAATAAATCACGGTTCATTTTTTTAGGAAAAAGATTCTCTACAACTTGACCGTTTCCAATTTTTTAAATTTAATTGATTATTATCAAAGACAGCAAATTGTTTATAAAAATTTTGTTTTGAAAAATTGTGTTTTTTATAATTTCAGCCATTTAAGAATTTATTTTCAAAAATTGGAAACGGTCAAGTTGTAGAGAATCTTTTTCCTAAAAAAATGAACCAAGATTTAATAGAATCGCATAATTTTTAAAAATTTGGCTCGAAGCGATAAGAAAATAAGTTTGGGCAAAAATAAAATTTATTAATAAAATTATTTTTTTGTGTCAAATTTTTTTCATGAAAAATAATCTTTTCTTTTTCAAATTAGCCCTTGAATAATAATATTGCTGTTCTTGAAAGAAAAATTATCTATTTTTGCCTGATGTCTAATTATCATGAACGAACTACCTTAATACTAAGTAATAATTAATAATTTTAATAATTAGTATTATGATTTCTACTATCTTCAATGAAATTTTATTACTATTTTCAAATAAAAGCAATTTCGACAGGAAAATAGAGAAAAGAAAATAGTCCAGGTTTAAATTGTATGGACAAATAATAACAATTTATTAATAACAAACACAATTTACAGTTTTGTACGATCATTAAATTAGAGATCGTTTCTATTCACGTTGAAAAGAAAACTATTTTATTTTACAATACTGATGATTCATGTTTTTAAACAAAATCAATGAATATTTTGTAAATTGAATACATTTTTTAAAAAGTTGCTAAGTTGGGAATAAAAATTTACCACAACTATGTGAGAAATAAATACAATTAACATAAGTGCGTATTTTGCTGTAGAAACTCTGAAGCATTACATCAGATCAATAATTCAAAATCGTTCATAAACTTTTCATTCAAGATTGAATTGTAAAATTCTGAATGACAATTAAAATAACTTGACGGATATGATAATGTCGAGAGTTACGCACATGCAGCACATATACAATAATTATAATAAGCTATATACTTTTTACAGACATACACACAGTTTATCTCGCAATTCACTTCACTATCACTAAGTTAATCAACTTACGTGACGCTTATATGTTAACGAAATCACAGTTAACGGGAAGTCACTTTAAGGGCCTGATTAAAAAAATTACTATTAACTTGGTGTTCAAAAACATTTTTCATGTAAACCTCATAAACTGTACAACTATAAACTTAATTTAAAATTATACAACAAAAATAATTTAATTACACCAAAGTTAACACTTTCCTCTCTAAGATCCGTGAAGAAAATTTTCAAAGATATTCACCCTGTACAATATTTTCTCATCTCAAGAGATACTCGTCACCCTAAAAGTGTCCCAAAAAACGCAAGACCCGTAACTATCCTACAACCAGACTAATAAATACAAAATAACAGTCTTTTATCACTTCTCAAAATATTACATCACCTTTTTAACTGCAGAAGCGAATTTCTAAAAAATAACAGAAACTGGTCGCCGAAGTTGGTCCAGATCCAATGTGGGTGTCGTTGGAGTCGACGCATGTGATGAAGAAATCGGCGTTGATCCTGGACTGCTTCCAGGACTACTAGATGTACCAAATGTCCCTCCATTCGACATTATGGAATTAGAAAACATGAAAGATGTGTTCGAGCTGACTGGATGATGTGCCGTTGAAAAGAGAGGATTAAGATGAGATGCACCATGTCCATAAGGTGACTTTCCAGCATTAGTGCTCGTTGGATAAAACGTAGAGTAGAAGCTGCTCACAACAGCAGCAGCTGAAGCATTGTTATTGGCTGCATCAGCAGCTGCCGCACTAACGGATCCTGAAGAGTTTGGATGACCGCCAGAGACAAGTTTCCCCAGATGAACAGCATCGAAAGCAGAACCGAAATAACCAGGTAAAGGTGCATAATCCAGATGATGATGTGGATGGTGTTGATGATGATGAGAAACTGCAGAAGCTGGAGCAGCAAAATATGGTGGCAGAGGGAAACTGGCAAATCCACCAGGATTCATGGATCCTGGTTTTCCTGATACAACAGACATAGGAACCTTGGGCTTCCTTCTTGGTCGATATTTATAATCAGGATGTTCCTTCATGTGCATCGCCCGAAGTCTCTTGGCTTCATCAATAAAGGGTCTTTTCTCTGATTCTGATAAGAGTTTCCACTCAGCACCAAGACGTTTCGAGATTTCGGAATTGTGCATTTTCGGATTATCAAGAGCAATCTTCTTACGCTGGATCCTGGACCAGACCATGAAGGCGTTCATGGGGCGCTTGATGTGTTGTTCTTGAGAAACTGCTTGAGGCTGTTGCTGTTGTTGATGACCACCATGAGACATTTCTTGGGACACGTGATGCATGGAGTTTAGGTCCATTCCGGTTAAGAAACCATAGGCTGGATGCTGCTGATGAGAACTCAACATCTTGCACTAATTTTAGGTTTGGGATCCCGGATTTGATGATTGGATAATTTGAATTGATGATCAACACTATATTTTTAGGTACTCAGAGCACTGTCATTTGCAAACTTCGTAGGTTTGAATCCTTGGGAGATTTTTGATGATCACTGATGTTTACGAAAGTGACATGAGGAAGAATTTTTAAATATGGTGGGACCTGAACGTGCTTGAAGGAAGTACCGAAGTCGACTGAATGGCGAGTAAGAGATATTCGAACCGGTCTGGATGCCCTCGGGACTTTTAGGGCGGATCTAACGCCTCTCCCAGGACCACACCCCCAATCCACCCCTTCTTTTGCTATTGGTTGCATTGGGAAGGGAGATTTTCTCTCACTCAGATCTCGCGCACCTCAGCCCACAATTATTATTATCGATTACTCCGATACGAGGGAGTACAAATAGTACATAGAGGTATTATCGACTGGCACTCTTCACTTGTTGGAGGCGCTAACGATCAGTAACGCTTAAAAGGTCTTGTAACCTGAGTTCCTGTATTTCTTCTACTTATTATTCACCTCATCTACATAAAATAGTCAATTACCGGGTTTATATTTTTTAATTGTAATACATTCCTTCGAACAGTAGTTTTTCCTTTATTTGATAATTTTTACAGTTTCGAATTACAAATTCTGCAATTGTTGATGTAAAATTTACATGAAATTGGGAAACTGGCTAAATTATAGTTTTAAACTATTGATGAACTTATAGTTTAATTTTGTAATGTTTTCTTTCGACAGGGGGTTTCATTCTGTACAAATAGATAAAAATAGATAATTTTGCTTTCAAGAATTGGTTATATTATTATTGAAGGGCTAATTTGAAAGAGAAAAGATAATTTTTCATGAAAAAAATTTGAAACACAAAAAAATAATTTTATGAATAAATAATGAAACAGGACTTATATCGACCCTTAGTGTTAATATTAAAATATTGTTGATGTTCTTAGTTGTGCAAATTTTTCAAGTTTCTTCCTTTGTATTTTTGTAGAAATAAATTCTCACTTTTGAGGACTCCAATCTGCGTCGAAACGTTTGAAAATTATGAAACTTTGAGTTACATTTTTTCTGGACCCTAAAGCCAACTAAGAACATCAACAATATTTATTAATAAATTTGATTTTTGCCCAAACATATTTTCTTATCGCTTCGAGCTAAATTTTTAAAAATGATGCGATTCTAATAAATCACGGTTTATTTTTTTTAGGAAAAAGATTCTCTACAACTTGACCGTTTCCAATTTTTAAAAATGATTTATCAGAATCGCATAATTTTTAAAAATTTGTCTCGAAGCGATAAGAAAATAAGTTTGGGCAAAGATAAAATTTATTACTAAAATTATTTTGTTGTGTTTCAAATTTTTTTCATCAAAAATAATCTTTTCTCTTTCAAATTAATATTGCTATTCTTGAAAGCAAAATTATCTATTTTTGCCTGAGGTCCAATTTTCGTGAACGAACTACCTTAATATAAAGAAAGGCAATTCACATGAAATAAGAAAACTGGCTAATTTCCCTTCCATTTGGTATTTTTCAGATTGTAAGTTCTATAATTGTTAACATTAAGAAAACTAGCAAATTTTCTGCTCTTTACAGTTTTAAACTGCAAAATCTGCACGTGTTTATGTGGAATTTACAAAATTAATTGCTAAATTTATTTTTCCTGCAGTTAGTGCTTTTTACAGTTTTAAACTGCAAGTTCTGCAGTATTTAGCAATTAATTTTTTAATATTTTCTTTCGACAGGGGGTTTCATTCTGTACTCCTTCTGGATTGTTTTGTAGCTCTTACTATAAAAAAACATTAATTATGGAATTTACAGTTCCAGATTGCAGGCGATTTTTTCGTAAGGCAATTTTCCCTGCGTTTGGTTACTTTTTACAGTTTTAAAATGCAAGTTCTGCAATTGTTAATATAAATTTTACTAGAAATAAGGAAACCAGTTAATTTACTGTTCAGATTGAGATGCATTCTTTCGAAACACCATTTCCCTTGTATTGAGTATTTTTCAGGTTTCACATCAAGAAAATTACCAAATTTCCTGCTCTTTACTGTTTTAAGCTGTAAGTTCTGCACGTGTTCGTATAAAATATACAAAATTTAAGTAAATTGCCGAATTTATAGTTTATTTTTAAAATCTTTCCTTTCGACACGGAGGCGGAGGAGAAAGGTGCTTTCTAAATTTGAATCAGTCAAAATCTACTGATTATCAGTGAAATTTGACTTATTCAAATAGCTAAAAAGAGGTTACTGTAAATCAGTCAAATTTCACTGATTATTTAAGTGAAAAGTGACTGATTTGACAGTGAAAAATATTTTTTTCACTGATGAATCAGTGAAAATTAACTGATTTAACAGTGAAAACTATTATTACATTGATGAATCAGTGAAAAGGCAAATCACTGATTCAATCAGTAAAAATTTGGCTGATTTAGATTTAGAGAGTGCTGTATTCTGTACTTCTTATGGATTAAAATTGTAAGTTATGTAGCTGTTACTATAAAAAAAAAAGTAAATTCCGAAGCTTACAATTTCAAATTATAAGCGATTTTTTCTTAAGGCAATTTTCCCTGCGTTTGGTTACTTTTTACAGTTTTAAAATGCAAGTTCTGCAACTGTTGATATAAAATTTACAAGAAATAGGGAAACTGGCTAATTTACTGTTTAGATTGTGATTCATTCTTACAAAATGCGATTTCTCTTTCTTTTGGTATTTTTCAAGTTTTAAATTCTTAGTTCTGTGACTGTTAACATTAAGGGAATTTTAATTACTGAATTTATAGTTTAAGATTTCAAACTATTCCTTCGTAGGGAAATTGTCCCTTAATGAAATTATCCCTTAATTTGGTATTCTTAACTCTTTCAAATTGTCATTATTGTAGATGCTAAAATAAAATTTTGATAATGAATATATAAAGTAAAAAAATTAATATTCATATTCATTTTGTAATGATTCTGTTCTATATAGATCTAGGGGATTGTCAATTTAATCCATTAATTTATTTGATATAATAATATGAAATTCAATGATTTTAACAAAACGTGAATATGTTAATTTACCATTTGAAAGTAAATATTAATTAAAATTCGAATACTGAAGTAAATATATTTTCGGATTCCATAAAGCCTCATTGGGGGCAGCACTTACTGCGTCCGAAATTTAGATATGCTCTACATATTTCTTACAATAATATAAAGTCGTATCTATAATCGTAGTTTTCAATAATTTCTAATAAAATATAGAAATTTTTTCGTTTACTAATTCCATGACCAGGTAAACAATTTATCAATTATGTAAAAATGTGACAGTGTCATTGAAAGATTCAATATTTAAACTTTTTAATGAAGGTAAAAAAAACTTTAATTTAAAAGAAAATTATAGATAATTTGAAGAATAACAAATAAATATCGTTAGTGGTTGTCAAAATATAATTATGAAAGTATTGTACTTTATCTTAAAACTGAAAATGTTACTAATCTTAAGTCTTAAAGGCATATGATACTTTACCATGTGAGCAATTCAATTACTACAGGTTTTTCCACAATTTTGTATTTTTAAAAAAAATAATAGTTCACAGACGTGAAGAACATTAAGACTGACGCCTGTGAAGTATTCTTCTTTTGTAAAATAAAATATTGTGGAAAAAACCAGTTTATCTACCTAATATCAACCTGTAATATTATTTCTAATATGTTTAAGTAGCACATACCCAAAAAACCATTTTCTTAAGTGTAACTATGTTTGCCTATTTTTAGGCGCCAGACTAATTAAAATTCGCGTTCATTTTTAAATAGAATGATAATCAAAGATCGAAATAGTATTTTTAAATTCGATGTGTGTTGAAGGATATTATTTGCTTTTTCTAACGTTGTGGATTTTAATAAATAAAAATTTCGAATTTGTTCGACTCTTTCAAACCATGATTCAGAAATGAGAAAAAATTTGCCCCCGTCAGTAAATACATATATTAATAAGCATTTTTTTATTAATTAGGTTATTTTCTAATTACACTTGCTCAATAAATATTCTCTCATCAAAATTCTTATTGAATTTTCGTATTTTAAACTCTATTGAATTTCCTATTATCACTAATGTAGGAATAGTTGAGATTTGCATTGACGTCATTTCTTCTCATAGATTTGAAAATAATCAGAAATTATGAATGCGCCCGGGATAGGGATTTTGATCGAAACTCCTTCGCTGAACAATACAAACGAAAGCCATTGACGCTTTCCGTTGGGAAATCTACTCGACAGTAAGTCAAAATCTCAACATCGGCCACTTGGATTGAAATAAAAAACAAAACACTAAAAGGAACGTCATGCTCCTTTACCAATCTCAAACCATTGCGATTCCCAAAGGACTTAGCAATATGAATGAACAATACACTCTGAACTCGTGACTATATTAATAGCTTGTCCTTTCTACCCTTCCCTATTGTTTTTTACTTCGGCACTGCGTCCTAAGTGATTACTTTATTCTTTTCAAAATTGTAATCTACATTTTTTAAATTTTATAATTTGATACACAAAATTATAATAAGAGTGCAAGAGATTGAGACTTTATTACAAAGGATTAGAAGACTTTATAAAAAAAAATGCAAAATTATGTAGAAGGAAAATTACAACTTATTTCAGATAAAGATAAATAAAGAGGTCAGAAATGATAAGGATAATCATAATCTGAATTATAAACATATCCTAATTAATAACTCTTTTTATTTGAATCAGTATGTCAAAAAATAATTTCAGTTCTTGTCAGTTAGTTTGTTGTGAAGAATAACTGACATGGTCTATTAATTTAACTGAACAATCGATTTTCGTTAAATTAACTATTTGTTTGCTGCAATTAAATATAGCCATAAATTTAATGATTTAAGGAGTAACCAAAGATTTCCAGTTAACATGATTATCGCAAATTTTTCTCCATGTAGTTTTTTACAAATCTCTTTCAATCACTTATTTCTAGCTATTTTATTAATTGATTCAAAAATTTGTTCAGTGAATTGGACTCTATACATACTTGTTTTCATAAGTTACACTGTTCAATGAAAAAAATTGAAAAAAACAATAGTTGCATCAGTGGAATCTTAAAAGTCATCAAATTAATAAAATCACAAGTTATAAGTTTTATGCAAATACAAATAAAAAGATCAGTACTATTTCTCTTCGATTTCTATGCCGATAGGTTTAGAAAAATTATTGCTCTTCGGTCTTGTAACTCCCATTTTCATAAAATTGGCCCTTGGGTAGGATTTTAAAACAATCGAAACTGTAGCAAGGATTATCCAAAGTATCTTTAAAGAAATTTCGATTAAGAATCTGAGAAAAAGATGTAAAATAAATTTAATAACAAATGATATTAGAGAAAATTGAAATTAATAAAAATACCAATATGTTTTGGAGAATTAAAGTATTCCATCTTTTAAGACAGCGCAGCAAATTAGTACTGAAAAAAATCTCGAAGTCAATTAAAACTCCAGTGACAAAGGAATCGGCGAGACAAAATACCAATTATTTCGTGTTCTCCTCCCTTATCGTTGGAAGGGTGGGTGGAAGGTGGAAGGGGGTGAGCGCTTACAAGAACTCAATTCCATTAGGCATTGAAGTGAGTAAAACGAGGTAACTCGATGTGGATGGGTGCCTATATACGCACTCGAATCTCTCGCTTATCTACCTAATAAAGGTCCCAATTCATCCCTCGGCTCCTACTTCTGCAATAAAGCATGTGCCAGTGAGGTGTCTGCGAGACAATTCCTCGGATTCACAATGCTTATTCCACATGTGAATGCCACGTAGGTTCCTAGGTAATTTAAGTATACCTCATACTCGCTACGAAAACTCGTTGTTTCCAAAAATAATCCCCATATTCACATAGCCTCTGGGTTCTTTCATTCGGATATCAATTCATTCAAGCTCAATAAAGCATCATTAAAATCTTAATATCAGCTAACTAAGGAGCAAGCGAATAAATGTGAATAAATTCACGTTCGGAAAAAAAATGACTCATTCTTTCTCTATAAATATGATTTTGCGCATAATTTTACCAGTCATGGTAAATGCATTAATGCACAATCAAAAAATTATTTTGTAACTCCCCCAAACGTGTGTTGGTTATGTGGAAATCTGTAAGGTGGGTTTTATGCCTTGAACGTTAAAACGTAAAAGTTAAGGAATTGATGAAAGGTTGAAAAACTTAACTTAAGATAAAATCAAATTTAAAATGATAAATGATATTATTTATTAAAAACACAATTTTACTTTGGACAATTTTTTTTTTATAATTTGGTCTTAGTTTTGACTCGCATTTATAAAATTCGAAATTCTAATCTAACGATATCTACAGAAGTGAACGACTGTTCTTGCAGAATCGAAAATATTAACTGACCTTCTTCAGAGAGAAGAGATGAACTATCCAGTCTCCCTGAAGACGATTCATGGATTTTGAGGAACGCCCTGGCCCAATTGCAGCCAATAGGGGCAGAGTTTTCCTCCACCCTCGCTGAATTTTCCCTCCACTGTTAGAACATAATAAAAAATGCCATTGAGAGCCGTATTCCTGAAAGAGAGAGAAAAAGAGAGAGTACATTTTACAAGTACCCTCATTTTTGCGCGACCCATGTAATAACAATGTAATGACAAAAATTTCAAACTCAACTAATTATATTGATATCTATTCAAAATAGAATATTAATTATCACATAATTACACACACACAAGACCAGGTAACCACCTGGTCTTGTTATATTGAATAAATATTTAAATGGGTGAATACTTTCTTCGTCCCATCCTTCAATTTGAAAGTACACCCCGAGCGGCATAAATCCTTCTAATCAGCAATTGGTCGAGGGGGATTTAAGTAATTCATGCAAGTTCAGCAAGCATGTAATTTGAAGCGTTGAGTTTCCACCCGTAATATTTATACGCTAATTCTGCAAATGAAGGCGCGACGTATGAGAGCATTTGAATGTTTGTGGGCAATCCTGAAGGAGGGCGAGAGCGAGCCTATAGCTTATGGATGGTGCACCGTTAGCACTCCAAAGTATCACGCTCGAACGCTTTGCGTAATTAGCGACTGCCACCGATTTTGTCATGCAAGGATGAGAAGCCTGAATTTTTTGGGTTCATAACATCCTCATGGACATTAATAATTTCATTTCTGTCACTACCTAAAGTGCTCATTATTACGAGACTTGATCCAAAATTTAGCCTGGTATGGAAAAAGAATTAATCTAAAAGAAAAACTCATTAATTAATAAATACTTTCTGAATAAGCTTCAAAGTATGTATTCAAGGAAATTTATTGGACATATTGATTACAGCCTTGATAATTCAATATCTGTATAAGAATAAAAAATCTACCGCAAGTTGTATGACAATTTACGGATATTTTTGTAAATGCATCTAGAGAAGACCCTAATATCCTACAACAGGTTTGTATTCCTGCATTAATAGATTGTATAAAAACTATTACCATATAAAATAGAAACTTCCTGGAAAAATTATTGATATTTTTTTTAGGTTTAAACTCTAAGACTGTATAAATTCCATTTAAAAATATTAAGAGAACAATTAGGACAAAACTGACTGCAAGTACTCACATAATATACATATAAATAAGCACATCCCTAGAAAATTCGCATCATCTCTCAAACCACGTAATACGTAAAATTATTTATAATTTTGGCCTGTTGGCATCGAGTAAAGTCTTCAATTTTTGGGTTAGCATAATGTTGCCCTTAATTTTTAGCTTTCCTTGCATAAAGGCCACCTGTGGGTTCAATTTTCCAAGAGCCTAAAAATAGTCAAAAGATAGTTAAAAGATTAAAGCAATAATAACACAGCTCCACAAAAATAATGAAAGCTGCTTCCAGCAACCAGACCAACCTTCTAAAAGGTTATGGGGGTTCAGGGGTCAAGGGATTAAGGATTTAAGGGTTATTGGGTTATTAAGGTCATTGTTTGAGGTTATGAAAAAACATGACGTGATGGGGGTTAAATGGACCTCAGATTCGGATTCAGCGATCATGAAAAAATATAATAAGGTTGGTCTGGTTGCCGGAAGCAACTTTTCATTTTTTTTTGTTGCTATCTACTAATTTGTCATTATTATTCAACCAGGTTAAAACATACCATTTCAATCATATCTTTATCGTCAACAGTGAGAGTAGTATCTACTTTTGCTTTGGATTCACCTTTGTATACTTCTCCTTTTTTCAAATCAATGGCTGAAAAATTAAATTTCAAATTAAAGACAGAAAGATTTCAAATTCTTTAAAGTTATAATTACTTACTCCAATGAGCTGCAGGTTCTCCTTTGGAAGTAACGATGTAGACAAATACACCGTTTATCTTTTTCACTTCATCTTGATGCGATTTAACATAATCAGTAATCTGTTCAAAAACTGCGTCGCTTTCAAGATTTTTTGCTGAGCAGAGATTTTTCATGACTACTGGTGGCTTAACTTCTTTCAAGTCAATGTATGCACCTAAACAGTATAAAAATTCTTACAGGTATTATACACTGTTAAACACAAATATCTCTTTTCCATATTTTTTTTTACTTTTTATTACAAAGTTCTGTGTATGGAAGATTTAAGAAGATAAATTTCTGGTTTTTAAATAACAATACGGATAAAATTACATAATTTATTCTTCAGAATGAGCCTCCAAACATAAAAAAAAAAATTGTTTCTACGGAAGTTATTGATAATTGAAAAAACTAATTAATTATTGGGTGGTTATAATGAAAATAAAATATTTAGTTTTTTATTAAAATAAGTGATTTTAAAATGTTTATACAAATTTAAAGTCAAGAAAACTAATTTAAATCAAGGCACTCACCTGTAATTACAGGAGTACTGGTTTCAACTGCCGTGGTTTGAAAATGAATTCTGTTTCCTTCCTTCCACATATCTGTTCTCAATGTTTGTCCGGGATAAACGGGCTTAGAGAATCTTACCTACAAGAATAATAAGAAAATAATTTAGATAACTTTTTTATATTATCTAATATAAGTAAAAAATATCGCACTACTGAGTCATGGCGATTTCTCAATCTTCTATATGGTCGCTTAAGGTTGACTAAACTTGATATGTTACGTAATATGTTTATGTAACGCTCTAAAGTTTACACTCATTAATGCAACTGGACATAAACGCTCCTATTTAAGTTATAAAAAGGCTGAAAGAGACAAAAAGTCTTCGCTCCATTCAAAGCTTAACAGCTATATACTATAATTTCAGTTCTGTAATATATAGTATAATGATTATATATTTTACTTTGATTAAGACTTACCTTAACAGCTTTGAATAAATTGGGATCACCTCTGGCATAAGTATGGAGCACGTGACGAGTCGAGAAGCCAAGAGAACACAGTCCGTGCAGAATAGGTTCTGAATATCCAGCCAATTGTGCGATATTGGAATCAATGTGAAGAGGATTGATATCGCCACATAATCTGTACAATGCTGCCTACAAGGTTCAAGATTTGTATCAAACTGACTATTGAATTGACGATAAGTGGCTACACATTATTATTATTATTGTGACCTTTGACTTCGGAAATGACTATTCATATCACGAATTGTGTCACAAGATCTCGTGAAGTGTCGCAAAATTAAAGAAAGAATAAAATTGCAGTTCTTTTTGATAGCATGAAAATCTGAGAAAGATCACAAAGAATCACAAAGTGATACTAATGAGAAAAATAAGATCTCATAATTACCTGATCAGAATTCGTTTTTTGAAGAACAGACATGTCGGGTTTGCGTTTTGGAGGCTCGACAGTGGGAATAACGTGAGGAGAATTTCGTGGACCATTAAAACCTCCACCTCCAACTATAAACGCAGACATTTGAGTTCTTGCTAATTTATCACCAGTTTCCACATCAAAAGTTTCATCTGAAAGAGTAAAATTTTCCTTATAAGCATCAAGATATGAAATTTCGTTTCAAAAAGAATTCTATTAGTAACCAACACTCAATTAAAGCTACTGCTCCTTTCCCCTTGTCCATTACATCTTGAATCCTGAACCGAGACTCAACTTTTGCTTCAGTGGGAAGACGTTTAAAAACTTCTAAATATTGTTCTCCATGAAGGATCTATAATTCAAAATAAAAAATAAATTGATAAATTAAATATCAGTAAGAATTAACAAATTAAAAACCTTAGTAGGGTCAAGTTGCATTCCAGGTAATATATTCTCGAAGATTGAAACCATCATGGAACTCAATGTTCCATGAATTACATAATAAGTAGGTAAAACTGCGAAATCCTCATGATTTTCGTACAGGTATCGCATATCAGAAGGTTCTTGCCTAGTTGCACCAACTAAACAAATTTTACAATGTTATAAGTAAAAAAATCACTATTGCTATTAAATTCGTAAAACTCTTATTAAATCTTTCATAAACTGGTTTGTGAAATACTTTGTTCATTTTACCTCCAAGAGCATATAGAATGGTATCTCGGGAACTATAGCTAGTCTTGTATACTTTATCCTAATGAATCAAAATAATTAGTCTTAGATCATTCATAACATTAAACGAAAAATCGTATTGCCTGATAACTTACTTTGCTTGTTCCTTGTCTCATTTCCTCCAAGGTATTGACGAGCTCGCCTGTAACTTCCTGAAATAAGAAAAAGGTAAACTTATGATCAAATATCAAAGAACAGCTTTCAAATTAAAATCGAAATTTAATAGTTTAATAACATACTCCAATGGAAATAAAGTGTTTCGCCTCGGACATATCGGTAATGGCTTCCCAATTTTCTCTTACAGCTTCAGGCGTGACCATTTCATTTAAATTTTTTCGCAAAATACTTCCAGATGAACGAACAATATGTGCTACATCAATATAAATCATCAGAAATGAATCATTAAATCGAAACTAAAAATATAAAAATATTACTTACTCTTGCCAGCCCAGCCAGCTGCTGCATCAATGATAGATCCATTATCTGGACAATCCTCATGACATAGCCATGCAACTACAGGTGCAATCAGTTCCGGTTTCAAAGCAGCAAATAAATCTATAAAATGTATTGTTTCATGTAATCAACTCTTAAATAAATTTAATTATTATATCCAAATGAAAATTAACCTGGAGGAAGAATGTCTTCAGTAAGACGTGAAGCAGCAGTTGGTACAATAACATTTGTATGAATATTGTATTTTTCTCCCTCAATTGCTAAGGTGTTCGACAATCCAACCAATCCTAATTTAGCGGAACTGTAGTTAGCCTGTCCAAAATTTCCGTAAAGTCCGCTGTGACTTGAAGTCATTATAACTCGTCCGTAATTTTGTTTACGGAAATAAGGCCAAGCAGCTTGAGTTATCTTTGCTGCTGCTTTTAAGTGAACATTGTGAACAAGGTCTATAATAAATTTAAAAAAATTATTAATGAATTCTATGGAAATGAGTAAATACATAAGGAATGGTATTGTTTGAATTGTATACAAACCCCAATCTGTGTCTGATAAGCGCATGAAAGATTTATCTCGCAAAATTCCAGCATTATTAATAACAATGTCAACGCGACCAAAGGCGTCAATTGCAGATTTCACGACTTTGTCTCCCTCCACGACAGAATCGTAATTCGCCACAGCTTTTCCTCCTAGACAAATTTGAAATATTTTATCAAATCGTTTTTTTTTTCTGGATAATTTATATTCAGATTTAGTAAATGTTAGAAATAAACCATTTTGTCGTATTTCATCCACGACGACATCCGCTGCTTTCGTACTACTTCCATCTCCATGTCGTCCACCACCCAAATCATTAACAACTACTTTGGCACCTCTTGAAGCAAATAACAAAGCGTATGCGCGTCCAAGTCCTGTAAATAATTGAATTTTTATTATAAAGAATATTTCGTTCGGACATTGAATAGTTCTTTATTTCAAAGAATTAATCATTTTTTATCAGTTTTACGTTATGGTGCATCATCAGCTTCATTAGAGAATTTAAAATTTACAGGATTTCTCAAACATTGAAACATATTTTCAGAGTCAAATTAGTAATGTGTCTAGCAATATCCTTCTTATCTTACAAATATTAACAGTTTTAATGTACCTTTGAAATTTATTTTCAAAAACATCTTTGGTAACTTTGAAACACTTGTGGGTTAGTAAAAATTCTTTAAATTTATATTTAAAATTTTTAAAACGAAGTTTTAATTATTTTTAACTTTATTATTACTTTATCCACGGGCTTGAAACTTATTATATACATTGTCATATCTACCTACCATGTTTCCAAAAGATAAATTTCTTGTTGTATAACAAAATAAATACATAAATGAGGATGTCGATGACAATAATTATTTAGTATTGTTATGGCACATACATGCACCATTCACTTTTGAAACATAATAAAATAATGATTAATTTTTTTATACCACTAATAACGATGAAAAACGAAAAAAAAATTAAATGACAGAATCAAAGAACATAAAGAAAATTTCAATTATTTTTCTTTTTATCATCATGTAATGAATATAAAAATCATGATTTAAATGGATAAAATTGGGATTTCACACATAAAGATGGGAATTGTAGAAATTTAATATTTATGGAAACGTATTGTACATTATATAAAACAAAAAAATAACTTAATTTGAAACAAAACTTAAATAACCTAAATTGTATAAGATTAATTAATTAAATAATTGTATTGATTATTTATTAAGTAGATGACTTGGATAAAACATAAATGCGTTAATACATTTTTTATTTATCAGTCTATTTTTCACAAAATGAAATATCATACCGACATACTTATTCTATATTTGATATATATCTAGAATTTTCTGTGAAATGCTTGAATTAATATGTATAAAATCTCAGGCCTTCGTAATTTTAGCTTAAAACAAGATAGTTTGGAAAAATTAAAGTAAAGTTTCGAATATAAGTTACCCAGTAAAAATTCAATTCCCAGGAATTAAAATAATTTTAAAATTCCTTTCTCAATTACGTTTTTTTCCGAACTTGTCATTTTAATGACATTTAATGTGTGAATTGTCACACCTCTTTTCGGGGTACTCCCTACTTGATAAATTTATGAAACAGGAGAAAGCAAAAGCTTTGAATACACTTAAAGGTGTTCAAACATTACTCAGGGATTCTATATTTGATAATTATTTTTGTTATATTTAAAATTATTGAAGTAGTTACGCTTATAAGAATATTTTCTAAAATAAATTTTCACTCTGATAGAAAATTGAGGTTATAAATTATATTATGAACTAACTTATAATAAAAGTATGATTAAATCTATAATGAGCATAATAATACCAATTGCTCCATGCTTATTACTGCATAAAAGAAATTAAATTTATATTAAATTACTTCAAAAATTAGGTATACCTGCTCCAGCGCCTGTTACTATAACCACCCGACCATCGAATCTCACTTTATCAGACATTATTAAATTTTCTAAGAAACTGATTATAAATAAGTCTTAGAAGAAGTTCAAGTTAAGCTGAAGTGTAAAGATTCACGAATGACAGAGCAAAACTTGCAATATTGTAAAATATATTATTGGAGCAAAGGTCAACTTGTCAATGCAAATAACAGCAAATAAGTGCATAGTTCAATTGAGCGTGATTGTTGAATTTCATTTTTGGCACAAGAACTTTGTTGACACTTTGAGAATCAATCTAGATACTCTAATTATCAGAATATTGCAAATTTTAAGTATATGTCACAAATAGTTTTAATTTTCTAAAAACTTAAGATGACAGAGATCACGAACGAATTTAACGCAATGGTAACCATGACAGTTTTCTCACATAACTCTCTCATTAGCTAAAAAATACGCGCGTAAAATTCAAATTGAATATCTCCACTTCATAAAAACAGTACGTGAAAGAAAATCTGATAAATTTGGTATATTATACCAAATTATACATTACTAATATTCACCTTCAGGATTGTAAAATAATTCAAATACTATAAAAAATTATTTCTATTTTGATTCTTAAAAAAGATAAGGAAATATATTTTGGCATTTAAATTCATCTGTAAATATTCTGAATAATAGGTACAGCTAGAATGCTATTTTTATTATAAATAGTCACTTGTCCTAAATAAGGCTGAAAAAGATTTCAATTAATAAAAGTACAATATAAGGTTTTTTATGATATCACTACATTTTACATTTTATTATAGTCATGAGTTTCATAAATTTCTTACAAAATTAATACTACTGATGACAGTTTTCTCATGAATCGCAATTTTGTATTAAGTATATTTTATAGAAGCGGCACGGTTAGTGACGAAAATCGAAGAGTCTTTAATGCTTTTCGTACAAATTGACTTTCCGAAGTATTGGATTGATGTATAAAGATTTTGCTTTGTTTTACGCGATAGATCATGTTGTAAAAACATCAGATAAAAAACTGTACTACGTTTAATAGAGTGTGAAGAATTCGCTACAATTTTAAGCGTTGTATTAATCATGAGAATTTCACCATATATTATGCATAAATTACTATAGAACTTACGCACGAATAAAAATAAATATCAACAGTAATTCGCAATGCATGCAACTAATCGCATAATATATAAACATTACATTTACAAGATTGAAATATCTCAATTGTAAAAACTGCGTTGAGTTTAATAAATGAAACTTTATTTCAATAATAGATGGAATCTTATTTTATGTGAATCAAAAATTATTTTTAACTTTATTAAGTTTCAAGATCTATTTAAATGGTTCAAATGTTTGATATGTTTGATAATTCTTTATATTTCGTATACATGATTCTTTTTCAGATTTAAAAACTTAAACCCAGTTTTTGCTATTGAGAAAACTCCTGCAATTAGGTAGTCGTTACAATTAACATTACGTATACAGATGTGATTTTTGTAAGGTACATATACTGCAAAGCAATTTTGTAAAAAATTCTCAGCAAATTCAAATGTCAAGCTTTTACAAATACCAAAAGAATTCATATCAAAGAATTTTTCAAATTACAAAAAAAGGGTTCAATTTTACCATTGCAAGAAAATCTAAATTTATAATCTAAATACAATTAAAAAAAATAAGCGAGATAGCCCTTTATCCTGTGATTAACAGATATACCTATATTCACTTTGTGATATTCAATTTTCATTTATCTTTTACAATGCAATAGATATTTCATTCAATAATTTAATATAATATAGTGATGATTTCGGTAATATAATAACATTGCAGTTAGGAAATTTTTGACTTAGAATAGTCAAAATCAGATGAATAAATTTAAAAGTATCATATCACAGTATTCAGTAAATTCAATTTCAGATGCCAAAAAAATTGACTGTTGTAATTTTTCCATTTAAAAGTTTACCAAAAGAACTATACAAGAATTTCAGAAATGACCAACAAAATTTTCCGTTAGTAAACAAAAAATATTATATTTATAATGAAAATAATTAATTTAAAAAAAATGCAAGACGTTAGAAGTCATTGAACGAAAATTGAAAAATATATTTTACAAAACAAGTCATTCATTAAAAGTATAATCAATTTCTACATTTTAATTAGAATGATGGATCCTATCTAACACTATCTATTTATATTTATATTAATTATTCGGATCTGTCTCCGAAGACTGTGAAGTGATATTAATATTATATCCATGTTTATAAGTATGTCAAAATACGATTGTACTCTCGATTTTTTGATTTTGGTCGATCCTATAATGCAACTGTTTGCTGTTAATAAACTCTAAGTTGGAAAATAGTGTTAATAAAACTTGAGAAAATTATAAATTCATCAGGACAAATATTTTTGAGAATTTGCTTAGCATTTAGAACGCAGTTTTGCCAAAGTACATTACACAATAGCATCTTCGGAGATCTATATCTCATTTTTATTGTTTAACAAATGTGAAACAAATATAGTTAAGTTTTTCAACTAGGGATTTAAAATTGCAATATAACGTGTTAAAGTCACATTCACGTGACTGAAAGCTTTTTCATTTATACATTTAAATTGCGGCTTTACAGAAAATGTAATATACGGTTTGACCTAGACTTAAAGTTACCGAAAACTGATCTATTTTGATCTAGCTTGTTATTCATGCCACATAATTTATATAAATCACTGATTGAAAAATTCCCCGGAAAACGAGCAAAAATATTTAAAAATTTCACCTAAAAGTGTATCACATTAAATGTGATTTGAAATATATTAAATAAATATGTATACACCTACCTATCTTGATAGATTAATATTTTAATAATTTAAAAATTATTATCGATCAATTCAGGTAGAGAATAGAGATAAAAATTCATAATTATAAGTCTAATAACATTTTCAAACATAATGGAGATACAGAATATTATTTTTGTACTTTTAATAAATCTTCCAAAGTAGAAAAGATTTTACTGATCTCAGCTTCATATATATATATATCAATAAGAGTAATAAATCAAACCTACATGAGATAAATATATTATTTCTAATTCAGATTCAATGTTAAAACCTCCATTTATCAATCACCAATTCTTGCAAATCAATCCTAAATTCAACATGCTAATTCACAGCATAAAATACATCAATTGTAAAAAAAAATCTATAAAAGTATTTTTCACGTACATTACATTTTTTGTAAAATATTTCACGTAATATCATCGTGTAAATTATAAAAACAATATATTACACGCAATTTTAAAACCTCGAAATCGATGAGTAGGCCTGACAATAATTGGCGTATCATTATAATTGAATATAATAATACAAGCAATGTAATCAAAAAACAAACGCAGAAGGTTCACCTTATTAACATTCTCAAATCCACAATGTTAGTGATCGAATATATTATACTTTTTATACAGTACCCCATACTACACACACGCTTAATGTGTAATGGGTGGTCACGAAGCGAAAAATTGTTGCAGGCGTTGCACAGTCCTACGATCCAGAGTGCAAAGGTCGAAGTCGAAGGTTTTCTTCGTGATTTCATATTGACCGGTTTCAGCAATAACCTGTACGACTCTCTGCAATTCCTGATTATCCTGTAACGTCATGATTTTGTGCTGCAGGTCTTTCAGTTGAGATACGTATTCCTCCGAAAAAGAGGGAATATCCCCGGCTTCAGGCTCTGCTAAACTACCGTTTGTTGAATCAGGAGCAACTTGTTCTCCATCGCCTTCGCTACTTTTTCCAGTTGATTGTTTATTTGATGCTCCATCATCTTTAATCTTTACTAATTGCGCAGATTCCATGTCAACAGCGATAGGAGATTGGCTGGAGGAAACTGGTTCATCAAGTGGAGAACTAGATTGATCTCTCTCCTTTTTGATAGAGCGTTCTTCATCGCCTTTGCTCTCACTCCTTCTTTTCCTCTTCTTCGTTTCCTTGTCTTCTCGACTGCCCTTCGATTTTTCTCGCTTACTTCGATCACTTCGGCTTTTTTTATCACTGGGTGGAGGAGGTGACATATTCGGTTTCGATTCATTAGAAATCGTTGGTGCTAATACTGACGCAGATTCTTTTTTCACCACTGGGACGGGTTTAGGCTCAACAAAAGTCTCATCGTCCAAGGAAGGTGCAGAATCGCTGCTATCCCTGTCCGGCATCTCGGCAAGTAAAGTAGAGAGAGGATTTGTCGCCACTGGAGGAGGAACATTGCTATTTTGCTTTTCATTGGAACTCTTATTTTTTTCGCGTTTCTCCTTTTTCTCCCTTTCTTTGCTCCCATCTCTTTTCTCTTTTTTATCTCTCTTTTTATGTTTATGTTTTTGCTTCTCTTTGTCTTTCGATTCTTTCGTTTTCTCGATTTTTTCATTCTTCTCGATTTTATCCAACTTAGGTGGCTTTTCATCTTTCACTTTATCTGCCTCCTTAATAGCTTTTGGCGACTTTCGACCTTCCTTTGGTGGTTTGAACTCCTGAGTCTTTTCCTTCTCCACCTTCTCCGGCTTCTCGACTTTTTCTACCTTTTTTTCCACACTCTTGGATTCTTTAGATTCTTTGCTTTTATCACGTTCTTTATCTTTGTGCTTGTCCTTTTTTTCTTTCTCTTTATCCTCTTTGTGCTTTTTCTTATCCTTCTTCTTTTCACTTCTAGATTCGTCTGAAGTACTTTTGGAGCTGTCCTTTACTTTATCCTTCTCCTTTTCCTTCTCCTTTTCCTGCGTTACTTTTTTGGGTTCTTTCTCTTTTGATTTTGGAGACGGTGCTCGCTTTGGAGGTTGAGGTGGAGGAGTCTGAGGCTTTTTGATTGGTGGAGGTGAAGACGGTCTCTTGGTTCCTGGACTTGCGTGATTATTTTTGTTCATTGGACTTTGAGATCTTTTTGACTTATCTTTACTTCTGTCCTTATCCTTAGACGACTCTCTGTCTTTCTTATCCTTTCTGTCCTCTGCACTTTTCTCTTTCTTTCCATCTTTGTGGGGACTATGCTTCACTTTCGTGCTTTTTTCCGTTTTTTCTACCTTTTCAGAGGAAGAGGGCTTGGTACTATTAGTTTTTTCAGACAACGATGAGGACGTTGAAGGCTTCTTCGTTTCCGGAGAGACTTTCGTTCCCGCAGTCTTAATAGGAGGTCCAAATAAGTCGGCAAATGCATTTGATGCTTTCGGTTCCGACATCCTATGTTTCTTCCCCTCGGTCCCACTTAATTTAGGTTTGCCTACCATTGGTGCGGGGGCTTTACTCTTTTCTGGTGCTCCCTCTATATTAGATACCACAATCTGAAAAAAATAATAACATTGAAAAACGAGTCCACAACTTTTTAAATATTTTTATAAACGTGTCATGAGTCCGAAAAAAAAACTTACAGCTCCGCCTTTAAGAAGTTTTTTCCTAAAATCTTCATTAGGGTTGTAAAATACTTCGGTATGTGTGTCAACTTTGTTTATCGCAGGGCCACTGGGTTGAAGTTGTAGATCGTAAGAAAAATGAAACCTTTTTGGTTCATCTTTGTTCTTTAGGTAAACGTAGATGGGAATTTCAAATCCGGCATATCCTGATTCTTTTACCACGTACGGAGGTTCCTTCAGGACCCTTTTAGGCTTGGGAAATGTTTCGTGTAGGTGAAAGACGACTGAAAAGAAACAGACAAAAATAAAATATAAAATTTAGGGCTGGAGTTCCTCACAAAACGGAAGCATAACCTTTAAAATATTTGATTTTTTAGAATTAAATAAAAAAAAATTCTTTATCATATACAGCTTTAATTGGAAAAGATAATCAAACAGTGTTTATTATCTTTAATTTATTAGCAGCTTTCACGATAGCCATAAATTATACAAATTCTTCCAAAAAGATTAAAAATAGTAACAACACAATAATTTCTGAGTTTATAAATTTTAATTCCAGTTTCTAGGTAAATTATTAATCACAAACCTTTATAATATTTATTTTAAAATAAATACTGTAAGTAACAAATTTATAAATGTGTATTATACATTTGTTAAGTCATAGAAATGTTGAAATACACAACTGCAAAATATTAAGAGTGACATAATTTATAATTAATTGTTTAGTAAAATATGTAATTTTATTAATGAAGTCCTTTAACCCGTTTGTCTTTGAAAAGTATTCATTATTTTGATAAAATAAACTGAAAATTAAATTAAATGAAAATATTAATCTGTTATATTTTTAAAATGACTTTTTAAACTATGATACTTTGAGTAAAGAAATTTCTAATGATTTTTATAAAAATTAACATGACTCTTTGCATGACTAGGAGTAAACTTGGGCTTTCTGGGCTCTAAAGCCATCGATATCTGAAATGATAGAAAATAGGAGAAGCAGACATCCTGTAATTATCTTTTCACCCAGGGGGTGAAATTTTAACTTTAATACTCTGATAAATCAAGAAGAAAAAATAATATTATAAAATAAAAGAAAGTCTTAAAATATTACTATTATTTTTTTTGACTAAATAAAAAACTACTTATATTAATATTATAAATTCTGAAAGTTATGAAACTCAAACAACGACAATAATTCATAAAGGACATAACATTTTTTGTACCTTCCAATTAAAGAGAAGTTATGCTAATAAATAAAAAATTTCATAACTATACTATTGGTAAATAATTGCATGAAAAATTAAAAATCAGATTTCAAATTTTCAAATTAAAATTGTGAAACAATGAACTTAACTATAAATTATTTTGTTTGCATGATTATATATTTTAAATCAAAACTGATTAAAGGGCTTACATAAATTAGAGATTTAATTATTCTACGGAAATTAATTCTGGAAAGAGTGACCTAAATATATCCATAGAAGAAAAATATTTTATCAAGAAGCTTCTAAATAATCTACATTAAGAGTGGCGGTTATAAAACCACATAGACAACAAAATAACCTAATAAATAATAAAAATATACCTTTTTCAATATAATGATGAATTTCAGCATTGTCAACCCCTCGAACAAATACCTGCCAATCGTGCGTATAACCTTCGGGAGTCCTTTGGGCACGTAATTCTGATGTATGGCCACACTCAATAGTTAAACGAATTGCCATTCTCTCTCAGAATTATAAATTACCACTTTTTAAAAAAAAATGAGCGCCCGTGAACTCTTCTTCGGGAAATGAGTTTCCATCACACACGCACGAAATCGCTTGTAAACCAGTAGCTGTCAAGTCCTTAGAAAAATAGAATTTTTCTGTCAAAAAATTCCTATGCATTAAGTACTTCAGAATTAAAAAGAACACAGTACCTTATTTAAAGTAAACGAGTTGACAAAATTTGTCCCTGTGATTCTATGAAGTGTCGAGTCGCAAGCACAACATTTTCATTCTCACTTGATTCCTGTATGAAAATTATATCCAGCAAACTCGGGTAGGGTATAATTTTTAGAATCGCGTTCATTAGAAGCTTTCGAAAGAATGATACTAGCACGAGCTAAGTGATATTTTGTTTCAAAACGATCAAGTGTCAACAAGTAAACTTTATCACTAAGAATCGGCCGCCATCACTATTTCTTAAATTTTCTATAAATTATGACTGATTGATAAAATATCGCAAAGCAGCGAAGTCAGCGCCATCAAACTGTTTTCACAGTCCTTTGCGCAATGACAAGACGTCACGTGACATCAGCGGGCCAATCATTTTTTCCCGCGCTTTTTCGATTTAGTATAGGAGCCAATCGATGTGTTTTTAATTGGTAAACGGAAAATTCCAATGGAACTACGAATTTTGATCGGTCATTGCCTTGCGCCTTGCTGCTTTATTAAATATAATACAGTATATGTATTCACATATGCAATAGCTATTATTTTGAAAAGATATATAATTAGTACAATTACTGATAAGCGATAACGATTTTCAAATCAGAATTTTAGTTCAATAATTTTAACCAAAACTGGTTTTACTTTTATCTGTAACAAGAATTCTAGTATTTTTCTACTTTTAGATAGTTGCGTTAATTGTTCAAGAAAATAATAATCACTTTTAAAATTCTAAATTAATGCAATTTTAAGAGTAATAGGTTTTACATAACGTTTAAATGAAATGAATCTCCAACATTCCTGATGAAATTTTGTTTTTATAATAAAATTTCACAAATTACAAATTTTTACAAAAAATTATATTTGTCATATTAGTGTTTATTTACTGGCTTATTTTAACCATTATATTTAATTTTAAAAACATATATCACTAGAGTTCTTGTCAATTTTGTTGTGATTTTCTATATCTTATAATAAATTTTTATAAAGCATTTACATCTTTTTGCAGAATACTATTATAAGTTGTAAAAAAATACAATTCGTCGTGGTTTATTGTAATTTATTTTATCTTTTTACAAAAAACATATTTCTACCAGGGTTTTTTGAAAAGAATATAAATTATTCTATCATAAATGTGAAAATTATAGATGATAAAAAGTCTAAACTGCGCTTAAATTTGCAAAAACAAGCGATTACTGTATGACGAACTTTATTTTAACTTAAATAAAATAAAAAGGAGGAATTTGGATACAATGCTAATTTAAAAAAGATATATCTATACAATCATTTCAAGTTCTCTGGCATAGTCTATTGCAAGAGTTGCCAATTCTGCACTAGGTATCGGTTCCTCAGTTTTCTTTTCGCTAGGCGTACTGAAGTGAAAGTATCCATCTTTCGACAATTTCCAGTTCTTCGCTGTCGCAAAAGCCAAAGTGTCCTTTTCTGTATTCAAATTTAACATTCTAGAAGCATCTTTAACAGAAATTTTATCGTACGCACTCTCCATGCAAGCACCAATTTCGTCACGGACGGTGTTCAGAAGAATGTCGATGAAGAAGTTGTACGATGCTGCTGGCACGTTTCCTTTAGCCAGGAAAATTTTGTTATAAGATCCTTCCATTAAATACTGTTCTAAACTAAGTGGATGTCTTATGTAGACATTGGATTGAATCTGGTCAGATGGTAGAAGTTCAAGTTCAGTGTGAAATTCGGCCACTCGATTTTGAGAAAGCAAAAATAGGAGGTTCAATCCAAGTAATTGGTATTTGTAAGCGGATTCAGAGAGTTTGGATTTGTAATCGAAGTAGTAACACTTTAATTGCGCCATATAACGCTCAAAGGAAGGAATATCTTCCATTGCTATACTCCACTGTGCTCCGACTTCAAGAATGTCACCTGTAAAATTCAAAAAGATTATGTTAAATGCAAAGAATAAAAATTTTAGAAATAATAGACGTTGAATTATTAAACTAGTCTAAATTTAAATAATTTGACAGACTATGAAGTATAATTAATTATACGAATTACATTTTCAACATTTGAATTTGTATATATTATAAAAACATATTCAAATTTTGTTTAAAATATACTTACGGGCTATGAGTAATTCCTTTTGTGAAGCATTATTGTTTGAGGTAGGCAAAAATGTTAAATGAGTAAGCCCAACCTGAAAATCAAATATTGTATTTATAACCTTGGTTGCGATATCATCCAACCTTAAATGGCAAATGATGACTAGAGTCGTTAATTAAAACTAACATTAAAATTGCTTATAAAATTTTAAATTCTAATTAATTAGCTTAATGTGATCTACAATTTTTCAAACTTCTATTTAAACATACTAATAACAATAAAATACATAATAGAACGGAACATGATAATTCATTTTGACAGTATCAAAAGTGAGGTTAGCTTTTGCAATGGGTTATTTAAATAAGGAAAAAATAACTAAATTAGAATTGACTTGCCTTCAATTGACTAAGTAATTCACCACATTTCTTTAAATTACAAGGAGTTTTCGTCCATTCTTGCTTTAAATTCTGGTACAAAGATGCTACATCTTTTAGAGCCGCCATGTTTAGAGGTGCACACCGCGTTTCTCTCTCTTTTTCTTTTCTGCTAGTACACGCACTGCCGCCAATACAAGAAAACTTAATTAATTTTCTCATATTCAAAAAATTATCTTTCTTGATTTTCTAAAGATTATTATTATTTTGATGTTTCTAATTTTTCAATCAATTTTTTTTTTAATTCAAGGCAACACTATCGATTTTATGGTTGTCAAATGTTTTTTTTCTTTGCTTAATACATAATAATTGCTATCAATTACTACAATTGATTACTATCTTCATACATGTAACAAATCTTTGAAAATATTGCAATTTTTTTTAATGAAAAGTATTTTGGAAATATCAATTACATACTAATTGTTCGAATAATAGATACTGATAAATAATGTTTATTGAATTAAATCCAGTACTTTTTTCCGATGTTTTTACTAATCATTTCGTAATTTAAAATCTGGGATACATACCTGGTGATTTCGAATGTCTTGCTTTACATTTCTCTTTTATCATACAGTTATAGTGATGCAGGAAAAATTTACGATATAATGAATTTTTCAGATTATTAAGTAATTTTAACCAAGAATTCAAAGTTGAAAAGTACAAAGTTGATAATATATCAATTTTTTTCGAAATTCGCGCCCAAAAGTGTACAGCGCTATCTGATGCAAAAAGTGATTTTGAAATGCGCCTGCGCAGATCATGCAGTAGTCTAGTTTACCGGCCTTCGACTTCCTCTTCCCGTAGACGGTGCAATGGCGTCTGGTGTAAGTGTTGTCCACGCGACTTTTTCATCCTTAAACATCGCCTTTAAAATACATCTTTATCGATGTACAGTTGACTGGCAATCCGGGCCAAAGCACAGCGTACTCAAAATGACTTCTATTTTTTGCAGACTCTCTACACCTACCCGGAGAACTTCCGAGCCTACAAGGCTCTGATTGCGGCCCAATACTCTGGTGTCGACGTTAAGATCGCCGATAATTTTGTCTTCGGTAAAACCAACAAGTCGAAGGGGTTTTTAAAAAAATTTCCCCTGGGCAAGGTGATTTTCATAAATTATTTTTTTTCTTATTTTATGTTCACTCAATTTTGTTGAATTTTAGTGATGTTTTGACTGAGGTTTTTTACAGACAGATTGTTCAATGTGACAGACTGACACCTGGATTTTATATTTCAACAAATTTTTACTGATTTTATATGTTCAAATGCTTTAATGAGAAAGGATAAATTTAGAATATTTGCAATTTTCTTATGTCTGTCATTTACGTGCAATATGAGATTTATCATTTCTCTGAAATATGTAGGTTACATCTTCAAGAAGTTTTTTGTCTTATTACTGGTAGAAATCTGTTTTTGGAGATTTAGAAATTAAAACTCAAATATTTTTAAGTTCCGTCTAACATTTCTTAGAGTGTCGTCTAAATCTAAATCAATCTAAATCATCATCTAAAAATAATTAGTGCTTTTTACTGATATTTTTCTAAAATGTAATATCTGTTTTGAATTTTTCCTTTGAATTATTAAAATATAAAAGATTAGTATAAATTTGGAGAAAATATAATCCAAATATTAGTTTTTTTATTAATTTTAATTGAACAATTGTACCTCAATTTTAATATTACATTTTTTGTTTGAAAAGTTGCATCATACAATATAAATTCAGTGAAGACAACTATAGAATATGTATTGAAAATTGTGACATCTATCACTATTCTTTAGAAAATTTTGTAAGATATTCATAGCAATAAAAAGTTTCAAAATCGAGTATATTTTAATATTCTTATTAAACTGCATTACATAATATTGCAATAATCATTGGTTTCTTTTGTTTAGGTGCCAGCATTCGAATCCAGTGAAGGCAAGTGTCTCACTGAAAGTAATGCCATCGCATATTATGGTAAGTTGCTCTGCTTTTTAAGAAAATTTCTCTTTTATTTTGTTCTCATAATTTTATAATTTCATACTACAATTTTCTTGACAGTGGCAAACGAACAATTGCGGGGAAATACGGATCTGGAACGAGCTGAGATCATCCAATGGTTTGGGTTCGCCGATTCGGAAATTCTCCCTGCAAGTTGCGCATGGGTATTTCCTTTATTAGGAATTATGCCTTATAACGCGGAGGTAAATATTTATTTGAGAGTTGTACACATTTTATAATGAGATCTTCAAGAAACAAGTATTTACATTATTACCCTCCTTCAAAGGCGAATTTTGTAGACATTTTATTCTACCATTCGTAACTCAAGGAGGAAGAATAATTGTGACATGTGTTTTAGTAAATTTCTGCACTATTTTTGTTGATAATATTCATGTCACATACAAATTCTTATATCCTTTCCATTTAATTTATTTAAAAATGTAGAAAACGTTACCGATATTTTCAGTACATATTTTGATGAAAAATTGCAATTTTACCAGGATAAAATTGAAAAGGCAAAAAATTTTCTTTTCAGTGATAATGCAATTGGACGTGTGTTTTTATAATAAAATTCAATGAATAAAAATTATAATCTTGTTTAGAATTTTGTAATTTCTCTTGAATCCTAGCAATTTCCTTGTTTTTAGTTTTTTTCTGAAGATTTGATGATTGCTTTAAAATATGTACTGAATAATGACAATAACAGTTTATAAAGTTACAGCAACCAACCTATTTAACTCCTAGTCCAACATTCTTACCTTTTATTTAAATAATAACTGTTCAGTGCTTGATTTTAATAATTATATAATGTTATACTTCTAGGTGGTGAATAATGCAAAGACGGATGTCAAGAATGCGTTGAAGGCTTTGAACTCGCACTTATTAACAAAAACATATTTAGTTGGAGAACGCCTAACCCTGGCTGATATTAGTGTAGCAATGACTTTGTTAAACCTCTATCAGCACGTCCTGGATCCAAATACACGCAAACCCTTCCAGAATGTAAACCGGTGGTTCCAAACCGTTATCTACCAGCCCGAATCTATTGCCGTAATTGGTTCCTTCGAATTATGTGTAAAGGCGCTTGTCCATTCCGATGCACCCGCCACTAATCCTACTGAAGCCGCTGAACCCGATGAAGCCGATGAACCCGCTGAGCCAAAGACTTCAAATCCATTTGACGCCATGCCTAAGGGCACTTTCGATATGGAAGACTTTAAGCGGTTTTATTCTAATCAGGATGAATCTAAATCCATCCCCTACTTCTGGGAGAAATTTGATCCGGAAAATTACAGTATCTGGTTAGGTGAATATAAATACAACGATGAACTCACGAAGGTATATTTTGTTCGCGATATTAAACATTTTTAACTCAAACTTATATGACTAATGCAATAACTTATTACTTAATTTTTTTAATGTTTCAGGTATTTATGTCCTGTAATCTAATTAGTGGAATGTTCCAACGTTTGGATAAAATGAGAAAAGCGACATTTGCTAGTTCATGTCTATTCGGTACAGACAACGACAGCAGTATCAGTGGCATTTGGGTTTGGCGTGGACAAGATCTCGCTTTCTCGGTTGGTTATTTTAATTTTGATAATTTATTCATATACAGTTATTTGAATTTAAAATTAACTTGGAAATAAATTTTGTTTTGCAGTTGTGCCCAGATTGGCAAATTGATTATGAGTCTTACAACTGGACAAAATTAGATCCAACTAAAGAAGAGACTAAGGACTTAGTGAAACAATACTTTAGCTGGACTGGAACAGACAAAAAGGGACGTCAATTTAATCAAGGGAAGATTTTTAAATAAGATCTGTTTTAGGCTTATTAAACAAGATCCGTGCTCATGAGAGATAAAGCTGTGAAAAATTAACGTCAAAGAATTTTCCACCCATCAAATTTACGGATCCTCCTAGATTTTTTTTCATTCAGTGATTTCTTATTTCACGATTTCAAATCTATTTTGCTAAAAGTTTGTTAAAGTCTCACATAAATATGTGCTCGAACTTCTGTCCTCATCTGTTTTCGATGTACAATAAAAAACGCCTTGATTTTTAATCACAATTTGTCTATTTGTTTCGTGAGGTATGTTCAGTTATTAAGGAAATGGATTACTGATTGCAATCATTCATTCTAGAATCAGTAAAATGCTGTGCAATGTGTTATTTATTGTTGGGAACTGCATTTGTTCTAGTGACGCACTTTGTTTAGATAAGAACGTTTTATCGATAGACGTTACGTTGATTTTATCGAACTACGTTTTTGTATGTCAGTAAAAAAGAAAACATTAAATATCTAAAAGTCTAAAAGGCATTTACTCTTCATGCTTATCCGTTTTTGAAAGTAGGAATTAAAAAACGTTTGCTTAGCAAATATTTTTTAAATATCTTTAAAAATATTTGATATTCCACAACAAAGAATTTGGAAGTATTTTCAGTGATAAAATCTCTGTCTTTTAACCAGGGAAAGTTTAAAAATAAAACTATTTCACAAATATATATTCTTTCAAAAATTATTTATTTTTAACTTTACAATAATTTCAGATTAACGAATCAATATACAAATTTATTCTAAAATTAACAAATATTTTTTATTTCTGTTAAAACCCTTTCGTGCCTAACCATTTTTTTACTGCTGAAACATGATCACCATGTAAAATTACCACAGCAGCAAGTTCATTAATACGACTAGCTAATCGTTTATTCTTTTCCCCTTCAACGAACTTTTTCAAGTCAGCTTCCAATTTCCAAATATCACCCTGAATCTTGCGGATATATGTTAGTTTCCTCATTCCTCTTTTCGAGCGTATTAAATATACTGGTTGCATATGATTTTTCGAACGAGGTACAAAGTAGGGCAGATCCTTATCTGTCACTGAAGAGTAGTTAAAGCATGAATTAGTTTTTTAGGCGATACGCACAAATACAAGATTGATTTCTCTCGTATGTTCTAGAGGTTTCACATAAACTTGTAAAATTTTAAAAAATGAAAGTTGAAACTCAAATTTAAGATTTTTGATTTGACTTTCGGATATGATTTACCTATAGGAAAATTATAATTAAATAAAATTATATAAAGGGAAATTCACCATTTTGAGGTCTCCAACCAGATGTTACTTGAGTTGTTTTTGGTAGTGGAACAACTTTATATGGCAAGAGTCTTTCAACATATTTCCATTCATTTGGATCAGCAGAAATTTGGAAATCTGTGT
Source organism: Diplolepis rosae (assembly GCA_030998225.1). NCBI lineage: Eukaryota > Metazoa > Arthropoda > Insecta > Hymenoptera > Diplolepididae > Diplolepis > Diplolepis rosae. The sequence goes on along the minus strand of JAPYXD010000555.1, from coordinate 22,615,163 downwards.
ACCTCGATGGATCTTTATATTGAGGAGAAGCCAAATAACTTTTATTTTTTTTCTGAATCTGCAACAAAAGTGTTTCATTAACTCATTAAAGCTCATAGCTAGACTAGGGGTATGGAGAAAATTATATCTGTAAGATTCAAAATAATAAGTTAAAAACTAACTACAAATGATTATTTTCAAAAAATTACAAGGTACTATATATTTGAAAAGATTTACCGAAAGAAAATTAGTTACATTTTCATATTTGGAACCTAATTTGTTATAACAGTTTTAAAAATTGCTTTCCGCTTGCTTAAAAGGTTTTGTAATAAATTTGATGGCAAAAATGCAAATGTTAAATCTAATGCTATCCTTGCTTTTTGCATACGAGGAATATATTTTAATTTGTTCATAGCCAAGTTTGTTTTAAACAAATTTTTAATAATAAAAATTGCTGCTCATTGAAATAACAGATTTCCAGTTGTTACTTTTTTGTTATCTCTATTGGTCTAGTCATGGGCCTTAATGAGTTGAAAGGAGATATACTATCTAATCTCAAAACTTGTTTTTTTTTTAAAATACATTTTCAAATGCAGACATATTCTTGAGATAAAAAAACTTAAAATATGTTAGAAAACTTTTAAACTAAATGACCCTTAAATACAAAATTTCTTTAGAAATTTGATTTTCAAAAACTTTGAGTGAAAAAATGCTTTCAATTCCCTATTTTTATGAATCACGTGGAAGCTAACTTTTATTGGTTTTACATAATTATACTTAGTGATTAAAACTTGTTAAAAATAGTTGCCTCAAATAAAACATTAAATAGGTTTTCCTTGTTATGGTGCTACATTTAGAGATGTTTTGAAATTATTTGTAGGTTTGCACAAATGATCTGTTAATTACTTAAAGTTTTTATTTTCAGCACCCTCTTATCACCTGGTCATGGCCGAATATACAAGGTAACTTCAGCCAGAATAGTCTTATAGTACTAACGTCTTATACGAGTTTATCTTTTTTTATGAATTTCAATCATTCTGACTAATAAGCTCAGCCCTATTGAATAAAATTTTTTTTTTAATAAAGTCACAATGAAGTTCTCTTTTCTTCGTGCTTATGTAAGTATATATTTTGTTTCCTAAAATACTAAATTCTCAGAGTATTTTCTTTAGAATTTATAATTGAAATTTAATTTTCAATAATTACTTAGATGTTGACTCTATTAGTCTACTATTCCATTTATTGCTTTCCTAGTAAGCTAGTTTTCGCCTGTCAACGACAGGTTTCATGAAATAAACATTCTTCTGACTAGTTTCCAAAGGAATTGTCTTATTATTTTTATTTTTCTTGTGCTTATAGTATCCATACCTACATTAAAAATTAACTATGTTTATAGTTTGCAAAAATTTATTTTTTAAAAATACATAAAATTTACTTCCTATATTTCATCACGTACATCTTGATTAATTTTACCAATTTACTTTAAACAAAATAAGTAGATTTTGAAAATTGCAGAAAAATCTTATCTCTAATTGATTTTGACAAGAATAAACAAATAAAAACAGAGTCCTAGTCAATATTTTGCAAAATTGTTGTGTATATTTACAGATGTTAATTCTGAGGTTTTCATTTTCGTTAATCTATGTGCAACCGACCTCAAGATATCCTGTTTATAGGCCAAAAATAGTGTGATATCCAAACATGCAACATGGATAATTGTTCAAAACATCATGTTATATGTATATTTATCAAGAAAGGTACGTTCAATTATGCAAATATCTCAATTTTTGAATAATTTTGGAAGAAAAATTCATTTGTTTCATGTGTTTTATAATCTGAACTTTAAATAAGATTATTTTCTGAGCCTTTCTACATATAGAGGGTGAAAATCTGTCACTATTTAAAAAAATATGGATAATTCAATTTAAAATTACAAAATAGTATTTATTTGATTTCACAATTTTCTACTATATTGAGCACAATCTTATTCATAGGAAGTAGAATAAAAATCAACTGAAAGAAAAATGATTGTAAAACTCCAAATTCGCGGATATCAAACAAATTTAAAGGTTATGTCTGCAACAAGAACGAGCTTTGCAGTCTATAAACTGCTTTCACTTAAAAAAAATAACTTCTCATACTTTAGCACTGAATCAATTTTCTTAGAAAACGATTTCGCAACCAACAGCATGTCTTCGAAGCTGATTTCCGACCTCGTAGAGTATTATACTTTTCTTAAGTACCAGTATAATTCAAATTTAAAGAATTTGAGGTTATATTTTTATTTTGATAGGAATTTTTAAAAATTTGCAATAATCTGAAATCCTGTAGACATTTCACTTTATGATTCTTATGTAAAATCGAAATTGTGACATTTTGTGAAATCACATTGTAGCGAAGCGACAAGGGTCTGTCGTTAGGCCCTTCGTTTTCGTAACTCGGAAAATTAGAAATAAAGGCTTTACGGACGAAACTAAGCACCTAAGTGATTGAAATAAAAAAGATTACCTGGATGACAGCTGATGAAGCTAAACTTGCGGAATCAGGGTACAGGCAAGCTTGAAAAATCGAGGAAAGCTTAGAGCGTGCTAAAATTCGAAGGGAGGCCATTTTGACTTCGGTAAATAAGGGTCGGTGTCCGCCATTGGTGCGCACGGGCGCGTCTTCTTTCTTGCTCAGGAGTTTTTCCGCGTGCTGCACCAAGTTTTCCTGAGATTTAGTGTTCCTCCCAGTCAACTAGGGATTCGTAAGACGCACTTATTTAGAAAATTTCCAAATATTGTAACAATACAAGCTAAAATTTTGTTGAATAGGGCAGGGACAGTTAGCATGAACAGCGTGTAGGTTCGGAATGTGCCGCGTTGTTGCCACCTTGCTCGACTAACTTAGGTGTAAAAAGAATTTTCCGGGAAAGTTGTGTCCCTCCCAATCGTCATACTACGCCTGTAATTCAACCGTGTGTGAATTTAGATAGACGTCGTTCTCGAGGGGATGAACTTTTGTGAATTTTGTTATAGAAAATTATCGTAAATAGGCTATGGGAATTAGAAAGGTCGAGTGATCAGCCGCCAGGTGGCGATGATATCCAAACCATGGTCAAAACAGTAGGACAGCGATAGCGTACAGACACCCTGCAACGGGACACCGTCTTTTTCTCGAGGATATTTTTACCGTTTTCCCGAAAAAACGACGGGCTTACAGCAGGATTTTTAGCCTCAGAGGTAAGTTCAGTGTGCACTGTATCTTTTAAGCCTATCATTTGTAACCTCCGCGAACGCAGAGTATCAGACTAACTCGAGAAATCCCGAGTCAGGCCCGACCTTTTGTTTATTCGTGGCGATTTTTCGCAAAGCTTTCTCGGGAAATTTTTAGTACATCGAGTGCACTGGGGTATTAGTTTCCAATGTAAGAAGTTACTGTGTGCATTGCTATTGATGTCGAGATAAGAATTTTCAGGATCGGTACAATAATTGGAAAGATATTACCGGAAATACTTTGAAGCATTTTCCTAGTTGGGAAGAGGCGCACAGTACATCCGTGTAAATGCAAAGTTTCTCACGTAATTTTTCTGACTACCAGGGCCGCATCTATCAACCCTGTAAGCTACTTATTCGCATTCGTACTTGTATTAGTTACAGGCTAGGTTACTTTTATGCGCATTCCCATACTTTCCTGGGGTTCGGGTTCCTTGTGTGGGATTTTTCATCCACGTTCGCAAGGGAAAGGTTAGTACTGTCGTTCGAAATCAGCCATTCTCGACTACTTGTGACTACTTACTACTACTTACTTATTTGGAGTTAGTCGAATTCTTGGTTTCATGAAGTCTTTCTAATCAGGTTATACACATAATTAGGAAGTATTTGTTTAATTATTTATTATCCGAATGATTAATAGTCTTCTCTTTCGATAGCGATTGGATGAAAAATTCATTTATGATCGTATTTTTGCAAAAAAATTAGATCGCGTCATTATTGCTCTAATATTTATATTATGCTTAAACATTAGTTATTTGTGAGTTGAACATTTCAAAATGCGTATTTATTCTTTAAAAAGAATACTGCATGCAAATTATATGCAATTTTGCGTAGAATTTTTTAGTAATTTATGATTTCCATGATGATGAATGATAAAGTTATAATTGGAAAAATTAAGTTGTGCACCTAATATTCTTTGCACAATTATAATTAATTTATAATATATTCAGAAAGTTAATATTATTTATCATAATGTTTTAATTTACGTGTATATTAACTAATTTTAGGAACAAAATTTTACAGGTTATGTTCGTAAATTGCTCACTTTTCTTCCAAATTATTGACATTATTACTGTTATATTAAAAATCCCAATGTTAAAAATTCACATCGTGCAAATTGTTTAATTGTTCCTGAAATCTTATTTCTAGTTAAATATTAAATATGATATTTTAAATTTATCACACTTTTTACCCGTACATAACCTTTTCAAATATAATTACCAACCCCTGGAAATTTCCAGGCCCTGAAGAATATACAAATTTTGTCACGTGGTGAATGTTATTGTAGACTGAATTATTTTTTACTTTTCTTTAATTATACTATTTACTTCAAATTCTCGATCTCTCTATTCTTCAGCACAGTACATTAAAAAATATATTTTGCTTGTTCCAAATATTTATAAATGAGAGGAGGGATATTCTAAAAAATTCTACAATGATAATTTTTATCTTCCTGATAAAAACTTGTCGTCTCTTTATAATACGCACATTTCCACATTCGGATAAAAGGTTTTCTTTCATTTATAAAGATTTAAAATCTACAAAATTGTAAAACCTCAGGATCGGTTTAGAATGATTGTATTTCAGCTTTTAATTTATTGAATATCTTCTAGTTATTCAGTCAAAATGCAAAATAACATTTTTGAGCATGATGAATTATTCCCTAAGCCCCTTTGATCTTACGGTACTCCATTTTTTTACGGAGAACAACTAAATATGCTTCATAATTTGTTTTTTTTTTCCTATAACTCTTTCTAAATCGAATCATTTGTAAATTCATACTAAAAATCATGTGAAATAATCCAAGAAGAAAAGGATATTAGAATGCTGGAAAATTAATTTCTGTTCTAACGTTGATATGATGTATCTACACATCCTAAGGCCTAGGAGTTCTGCATTTTGAATCAAATTTTCTTATGAAAGGAATAGCGTATTCCAGAGGATTGAGAAAGGGCTAATTAATATCAGAAGATTTACTCCAAAATGAACTTTATTATGAAAATTGTTTATTACATTCTTATATTATTTATTCAAGCTTCTCTGTGAATGAAAATATTTTATATATTAAATATCGTCTGGTTAATCTTTATGCTCTTGCAATCGAAATTCGTAAAAGCTTCATTTTATGCGGTTTACTATATAAATCTTTAATAACTTCTATAATGCTTCCTCCTTGTGTAAAATGCAAACATATACCTACGTTATGAAAAATCTATAACCTCTAAGTAGGTCAGCAGTTGATATAAAATTTCTTCAACCAGTTAAATTATTACCTTCAACATTTATTTACTTTATGTTTTAGTGTATGTAATATATTTGAGGAATATTAGTTTTTATTTATGAATTTTGACATTAAGACAGTTGATTTTAAGTTAATGAACTCATATAGAGGAATTTTTTTTTATAAATACTTTGAACCTGTAAGTCACTTGAACAAATATCGAATTATATTAAGGTGTTTGGAGTAACTAATATATCTTGTGCTCACTTAATGTTCGATGCGTGTAAATTTGGCGCTGCAAGCAGGACTTGCGTCCATCTGATTCTAAGTGAAAGCAAGATAGCTTAAAACAAACTGTATGAACTAGTAATTTTTGAAAGTTAATGTTCTAGTTATTCGAATTTTTATTTAGCATAGTTCGATGATTTACTCAGTACCTATTATAAAAGACTAGTAATTTTGAAATTTCATGAATGGTTGTACAAATATGAAGGATTAATTCTTATATTATTTTTTATTTGATCTTATATTTGTTCAAAATGTGAGAAAATTTCAACTCAAAATTTCCTCCATTGATTCTATGTAAAAATAGCTGCTGTGGAACCAGAAAATTAAAAATGTTTTTATTCTTGTACTTATTTAATATGAGTCGGTTAAATTTATACACAAATATTTTTCTACAGCAAGTGTTTTTTACAGTAAATATAAAGATTTGTTTTAATTATAAGCCAAAATCGGAAAACATCTTCCAAATGTTGGTTCCCGATTAAAATGAATCTTTGTATTTTTTGTAAGAAAGAACACTTTTTGTAAAGGACATTTTGTGTACAAATTAAACCAACTCTATAATATCCGTAGCTTCTTCCTTTCTTTACAAACGCAGGATGGAAAATTATTCAAAAATGAAAATCCGCGTGTTATTTCAGGAGCCCAATGTGGGTGGAAGTGAGATGGCATCCAGGGAGAAAAGACCCTTAGCGCCTTCTAAGTCCAAGCAGAAGGCAAGTAGTGAATCAAGTATATCGCCTCCCGACAACAAAAATAAAAAAGGAAAGTCACTGCCAAATTTGAGACAACAAATAGCTCGCGATATCCTAGAAGCAGTAGCAACTGGTAGCCAACTCCCACCAAAGCTGGAAGCAAGTTTGCCTCGAAAAAAAGCACTCGAAAAACTCAAGCGTAATCAGAAACTGAGAACAAAAGTAACCCTGATAAAAGCTAAGCAGAAAGTACCCATTAAGTCTGCGAGAAGAATCAACTCTGAAGTTAAGAAACCTTTAAAGCCTAGGAAAGTGAAACAATCCGGAACTACAGACGTTAAAGTTAATAACACAGCAGTAAAAGGTGCAGACAATTTTTCTGAAATTACGGAAGAGGGGAAAGGAACTGAGTCTTGTGTAAAAGGTGCCAAGATTATTGCCAAAACTATCAAGAAAACCAAGGCCGGGAATAAAATCAATGAGGACAGCAAAACTGAAGATTCACAAGATAAAGACAAAGAGACAACAAGCGGGACAGTTAATAAAATCAGTCCAAAGGCTGGCAAGAAACAATTTGATTCGCCAAAAAGCGGGAAAGCTGTAAAACCAATTCTTCAGAAAATATCCAGCAACAAGGAGAGCGAAAATAAAAACTTATCGACTTCTCTTCAAAAACCTGCAGATGTTGTTGATAATAAATCAAGAAATCTTTCGGATGATAAGAATTCCATAGATCTGACGATTGACGAGGTCATTGCGTCAATGTTGAGTGATCCTGAATTAGAAGAAACTGACGAGAAAACGGAAGGAAAGTCCACCAGAAGTAAAAAGATGCTAGTGACTGAAAGGTCGTTTTGTGATATTGATATTAAAAAAGAAATTGACTGTGAAGAAGAAACGGAAGCAACGGAAGAGTCTACGGGAATCGAACAAATCACTCAACTGCAGAACTCAATTCAAATAAGAAGACGATCAAATCTCCCTAGTCAAAGAAGTTTGCGAAATGGTAAGCTACGACAACTTTCAGACTCAGGGATATCGATGGACTTGGAAATAAAAAAACGGACAAGACTCATTTCAGATGATCCGGCTTCCTTGGAACATTATCCAGAAAATATTTCTGATGGAAACGTGGACACTGAATCCTGCTTTTCAGAATCGAGTATCAATGAATCTCGATCCAATGTTTCATTAATTAAAGACGATTTATCTTTGATAAAGGATGGGACACTAAATCACATTGACGAAGTTATTCAACTTGTTTCGGGAATAGAAAATAATAACAACGGCGAGCAAGTGGCTAATATAGAAGTTGGCCCAACGTTACGTTCGAAAGCGAAATCTCGAAGCAGCGACGAAACTAAAATTGATGACGCGAAGATTGAAGACTTGAAGTCAACAGCCAAAGTTTTAGATACAGCTGTAGAAGTAAAGAAAACTGGGAATATGGACATCTTGAAGAAAGATAGGGTCTTAGGAAAATTTCCAGAAAAGCCAAAAAGTCGCCGAAGTAGTTTGAACATCGACGTGAAAAAGGTTAATCCTTTCGCTTTCAGTAGTGACAAAACTGATGGCTCTTCAAAGTCTCAGATAGATCAGATGATAGAAAGTATTAAACTAACTATTGCCAAATCAATTGAGAGTAAAATCTACGGCCAAGATAAGAGTAAAAGCTTCGATGGCTTGAGCAAAAGTTTTGATTTACCAAAAATGGAAGAAATTGTTGCACCGTTGAGCACTGAGTGTCAAAAAGTGGGATTAGAAGAACGAACTGAAGAAGAGAAACCCAACATTTCTAAAAAAGATAAATCAGACAGCCTGGATAATTCCATTCCGAAGGTAGCCGATACAGCCAAAGAAATTGAAAAACTAGTCATGAGAGACATTGAATTGGCTGATACTCAGTCGCAGAATAAGGATATTAAACAACACGTTGAATCCTCTGGTGCGAACGTATCAGCTAAGAATGGTGATCAAAAAAGTGATAAGGACGAGATGGTTGCAGTAACTACACAACATGAAGGTCAAAGCAACGAAAAAGTTGATCAAAATATGTTAATACAACAGTTGGAAAATTCTTCTGAGGATCTTGAGGAAATGCAAATTAAAGACGGAAAGACTATGACAAAAATGTCATTGAGAGGGTCAAAAAAGTCAGTGGAGGGTGTTCCTGATTCTGACCATGCGAAAAAACCAGGAAAAAGTAAAACTGCTCAAGATTCACCTTCCGAGGAGAGGACAGACTGTGTGGATGCTGGTAATGAAATTACAATCTGCGAATCTGCTGAGTCGAAGCAGCAGCCTCTATCTCCTGAGACTCCAAAGACGCAAGAAACGATAGAAAAGTGCGATGACGAAGTGATGGATATTTCGAACAAAACTGTCGACTCTGATGCTGATTTTACTTTGGAGGTATCAGCAAGATCGGAAGAGGCAGAGACTTTAGAAAGTATTTCTTTGGAAGTGGAAGCATTGGTAGCGGATGATAAATCAAATAACGAAAGTCAAGAAGACGTTGAAATAGAGCAGGAAGTGGAAAGACAACCTTTGGAAGAAGCAGGAATTCAAAATAAAGGAGATTTCAGTTCCAAAGATGTTTCTGACGTTGTGGAAAAACTTTGCGAGGAAAAAGCAACACAGGACGAATCTGTTTCTTTAGTTAACAAACAAGCTGTTTGCGAATCAACTGAACAGGAAACTGTACATAAAAGTAATTGTCATATATTGACAGATGGCTGTGATACTGTTACTGCATCTTGTGCGCAAACAAAATTAATGGACTCATCTTCTGAAGAGACTGAGATTAAGAACGATAAATCTAATGAACATGCACAGAGTAACGATAGTTCAAGTCCCTTGGTAGTAAATAATTCAGATTCTTCTGAGAATATCCTTAAAAACGAGCGGCTGCAAAAGGAAAAAATTGAAGATGCAAGGAGTTCGAAAGAAAACGAGCAGAAAGAAGTAGTCGAAGAAAAGAAAAGAGTTTTAAGGGCTCGAGAAAAACAAAAGAAAGTAGATTCTAAGCCAGTAGCCCAAACTAACAAAAATGTGGATGTGAAGTTAAAGACAGAAGATGAAAGTGGACCTAATGCAGAGACTCAAAGCAATGGAAGTATTATAACAGAAGAAAAAGTTGAAGCTACTCAAACCTTAGATAATGCTCAAAGTATCATAAAAGTTGAAGAGAATCAGTTAGAAACACCGATTCGGACAAGACGAGCTAGGGAAGGGAAGAAGTCTCTTCCAAATCCGATTTTGAAATCTAAACGTAATCGGAAGGAAGTGAAAAAATCCGAACAGCAAAATAAGGAGGAGACTTTACTCGACAATGAAGTAGCCACAATAAACGAAAATAAACTTGAAAACAAGTATATAAAATCTACAGATGAAGTCAAAACCCTTCGAGGATGTTCTGTACCATCCACTAATAAGGAAAAGAGTCAGACTAATAAAATCGAGGACAATACACCGAGTAATCGAAGTAAGTCTGAAAATGACTTGGAAAATATGCAAGGATCTCAAAGAAGTAACAGTAATGCGGAAAGTTTTATACCAAAGGGATCTGATAATAGAACCCCCGTATTGGATGGAGAGTGCAAAGTCCTGAAAACGCCAGATAATTCGCAAAAAGATTCGGATGAGGCTTCCACATCAGGAGAGTCCTTGAGCAGTATAATCCAGGAAACTCCGGAGGAGAAAGCGAGAAAGGAGACTGTGTTCCGTTTACTGGGTCTTGAATCATGGGAAAAAGCTGCAGAACGTTTGAATCATCAAAAGGCGAGAAGAGAACGATCATCAGGAACTCTCAAAATGAGATTCCACAAGGGAAGGGAGAAGGACAAGATAAGCTCTCGATCGCCCTTGAAGATGGTACTGAAGCAAGCTCGCGCAGATGGTGAAGGAGATTCACTTGAATTCTACACCATTCAAAAGGAGGTATGCCTAATTGGTTCTCTTATTATTATTAGAGATAGGCAATTGTTGATTTAATTTTAATTTTAGTAGAATTAGGTCTGTATGGTCAGGCAAGAATAGAAATAAAACTTATATTGCCTTATCTCTAATATGATATCTTTTGCTAGTTATTGAATTTGAATTTTCTTTTTTTTCAGTTTGGAACCAGTGGTTTGGGAGAAAGCAGCTCTGGTGCGAACCGAAAGTTGACTACTAACCACAGACACTCCTGCGGTAATCCTGGTTGCGGGAATAACTAAATTCTTAATTGAACCCTTTCCTTGATTGCTTTTGAAAAATCTCACAATATTGCTTTCTTGCAAAACTGCACTTGGAGGGTAGTGCACGAAAAAAACCTTGAAAAACATTAATAAAGTATTTTCAATAACGTTAGTTTTAATTCTAATAATATAAAATTAAATTCTTTGGTTTTGGCTTTAAAATTATTACAGACAACAAAAATAACTCTCAAACATGCATGGTTTTCAAATAACAACGCTTCGCATAAGAATCTTTTTCACTTTTTGAGTCAGCTTTTATATTAATTAGGGATTCTCTTTAATATAGATGAAGACAATGAGGAACCGCCATCAAAGGACCGTCAGTCTCTTGTCATTCCAGAGAAGTCGTCATCTTTTTCTATTCATCCCGGTCGATGTTGCGGAGACGTTTGTTGTTATTGCTTTGGCAAGTTTGGTTCACTGGATACGCCTATGCATTTAGCACAAATGAAATCAGATGTGAGAAGGCAGAAGATTCTAAACCTAGAAAGACATCTAACAAAGGATTCCTGTCTCTGCGATGCGTGTTATCGACACATTGATAGGAAGGTAGGTAGTCGTTAAAAGTTTTTATCCATATTTCAAGATCAATGATTTAAGTAACTATAATAATTTCAAAGGCAAACCAAAGTCCAACGAATATACAAACAAAACCGCAAAGACAGCATCGGCAGTTTTTAGTACCAAAATGCTGTGCACGTGGGTGTGGAGAACCTGCCAGGCATCATGTTCGTCGTCGTTGGTTGCAGAAAGTCAAACTAGGTGTTCAAAATGAGGCAAGTCCCAGAATCTTTGAAAATAGAATACGTTTTTTGAAAACTAGCTTTATATTTTCTAGATTTAATGTCTGATATAAACTTTCATTTGTTCTATCTAGGTGGACATTAACTGGGAATCGAACCAACTCACTTCTATGTCGTTTTGCGTAACTCACTATTCAAAAGTCTCAAAGTTCCTTAATTGTATTCTCTGCAAACGTCGTCTTCAAAAAAATCAGTCCTTCTCCCTCAACATGCATGAGACTAACGAGTTGAATATAAGTTTCAAACCTCAGGGAATTGAAATTCCTACAACTGTGGGTACGTTCGTGTGTAAACTGTGTCGCTGCTTCATTTCATTGCAGCTCAAGTACAAGGATGTAGAAAATATGCATAAAACCAACAAAGAATTCTACAAGAAATATAAAGAGAAGTATGCAAATTTATTTAAATAGTTTATTCTGAATGTGTGTATATTACAAGTAAGGAGTTTAATTTCCAAAAAATTTTGCAGAATTCTAAACAGCCGTCGTTCTGGAGGAATGGTAAGCGAGATGGATGACATACAAAGCAGTCATGGGTCCAAGGACAAGGACAAAGACAAAGAAAAACGCAAAAAATCAAAATGTCCAAGTCAAACGAAAAACGGTCGTTCGACTTCAAAGTCGCCAGACGTTTTAAATAATACGACCAATTCGACAAATTCTGGTTCGGAAAAATATACGCCGAAGCTAATTAAAGATGAAGATTCCAGCCCTGTAAAGGAGAATGACAGCGTTCACGATTCAGCAAAAGCTGTTCCTCCTAGCGCGACGGATATTTCTAATGAAACACCTGTTCGAACTGACGTTCAATTCATAGGGATCGAGCGAACAATTGAAAAACTGAAAAAGAGGAAAGCCCTTGAAGCACTCAGTTATACGAATACGAGTGCAAATACAAGCGAGTCAAGTGAAGGTGCAAACGTGGTGGAGATTCTTGCTATGGACAAAGAAGTGACTTTGACAAGGCTTCCAAAGAGGCCGAGAACGAATAATGACATAACCCCCGCTGTACAGAGACTCGGTGCGAATCCTTCAATTAGCGTTCGTACTCTCTTTCCAGGTGAGGAAGAAATGAACCTCCATGCAAATATAGAATTTGGAAATATTCGGGAAGTTACCCCACAAGGTTGGGAAAAGTGCGCGACAATGATTCAGTACGACCGGGATACGAAGTTACTTTGGCAGGAACTACAGAGGCCGTATGGGAACCAGAGTTCTTTCCTTCGACATTTGATATTATTAGAGAAATACTATCGGTCTGGAGATCTAGTCTTGGCCCCTAATGCCTCGCGAAATGCGATCAATTATTCAACGTCTGTTCATAATCGATTGATTTCGTATGAGGGTCCTGAGAAAATGGATGAACCAATTTTGGAGCCAATGTCTATTGAGCTTAGCAACACGAGAAGATTGAGTGGTGGTTTCGTCGTGGAGAGGGATAGAGTTCCAACGACGAACACGAGTTCTTTCCTGACTTCGAGCTCGCCCAATCTTCCTAGTACATCTCAAGCATCCAAGGTTAGTATTAAGGGCTTTTTTGTAAAGATATTAAGAATTAAAATCCCATTTTTGATAAATTAGATTTCTAAAGTTTCTTATTATTTTCATTGTTTCTGTACTTAAAGGTAAATCCTTCCCATGTGATAAAACTGAATCCCGGTGTGTCTATCGTAAAGAAGCAGCCCCCGAATTTGCAGCGATTGACCTTCCCATCGACAAGTGGTGGTTCTGTCTCCAGTCAAAAACGAAAAGATTCTCTGAAGCCGCCGATGCCATCCGGAGGTAAGGTATATCAAATGACCGAACCGCAACTCAAGCGGCTGCAGCATCTCAAGCAACAGAAGCAAATGATGGTTGGCAAGAACTCTTCAAGTTCTAACAATGGCCCAAGTGCCGCGGGTTCGCCGCCAGGACTCAGAACATTAAGTCAATATCAAAAAGCGCAAGCAGCTGCACAATCGAAGTTCCAAAAGCAATTGATCAGGCAACAGGAGATGTTTAATCAACAAAGTAGAAGTGACTTTGAACCTCTGGTTTGTGACTTGAGGACTCTCTCTAATGAGAATACTCCAAAAAATTTTATCAGCAATTTAAACCTGCCCAAGTCTATTCAGGTGACTACAAAACCACCAGTCCCGAGCCCCAACCCGATTCCGATTTTACCGAAAATTCCAAAGAACTTAATGATTATACCGCAAACAGTGCCCAGACCTGCCGAAAAGTGAGAATAAAATTAGGAAATGAATAATTCGATGAATTTCGTTAATCGGATAAATCGGCAAGCCTCTTTGTCACTGTGTGCAACACGAAGCTGCCTCTTGGATAATAAGTAACTACTTCTGCCTTTGCTCTAAGGCTCAAAAAAAATTTCACATTACCTACGCAGTTACGAAAATACTGATTATTATATGAGCAGGGGCAAAAAAGGAGTGGAGCTCGTTATTCCGATACGTTTATAACCAAAGCTCTGACGTGAATGACGAACATATGTATCTATTTTCCAAGAAAAGTGCCTAAAATGACACGTGAGAAGTCGTTAGTTTTTATTATTCTAATTCACTTTACTGATCGATGACGATAGATGCATATACATAGATATATAGATTTATATAAATACACAAACACTAAACGTAAATATTAGTTTAAAGAAAATCATATCACCTTATATACCCGAGTTAATTTTTCTTTTACTTTTTGGACTATTTAAAAGAATTAATTAGGAAGAAAAGTTTCGACATCATTAAAGATGTAAATCGTGCGAACAAAGTTAAGAGACTGCAGTCTTTCAGAGACTATCGGCAGTAAGCAGGTCTCTGATGTGGGAAATTGCTCGTTATTAAGAGCATATTATTTGTAATTATACGCCCGAAGTAAGGTACCCCGTTAATTGTACCGTGCGTTAGGTCTCGCGTTGAGCTTATTTATTACGTTACTATATATTGGAATGTACATAATGAATTATAGGTATAGTAAATAATTTAACTAATTAATATCGATTGCTGCTTTGAAATGGTAATCGGTCCTATACAATTCCTTGAACTCGATGCGATCGTCGGTTACAGGAACCACAGAAAATTCAATGGTGTCTGATAAAATTTTGTCAACATCAGCGATAAATAAAAGAAACGCGGAATGTTTTGTGGCACTATTTTTGTATGCTTGTGTAAAAAGAAAGAAATTATCATGAACTTTGGTATCGCTATCGACGGCTGTTTTGCGGGTGATAGATCTTTTGTAAATAACTTATCTTTAATAAAATCCGTTGGGCCTGAGTGCGTGCGATAATGACGACAATGCAAAGAAACTATCAATTAAAAGAATTAAAGGAGTTTTTTAAGTGGTAAATATTGCGCATTGAAAATTCTCGTCAATTCTATTTGGACTCACGAGTCCCAAGATTAAATGTCGAAAATCTTTGCTTCTTTGCTCCTCTTTGCATACTTTCTATAAAAGAGCACGCATCTTCATGAGACTGCTTTTTATATCGTGCACTAACAGTTCACGGCTCGGTATTAGCGTGTAAAGAGATTTTATTATTATTTTTTTTAAAGATTAAAAAAAAAAGGCATTAAGCTATCTAGAAATTCTTTCTGTCAAAATGATAGACTTGAATAGAAACGTGAATTGAGGGTTTTCAAAAACCATGTTAAAAATTAAAGTTAGATCTTCATTTCCTTCAAGTTAAATTCATCATCAATTCATTATTATCCTTTTGTAGATTCTTCATTAACATTTGATCTAATACCATGACAATTATCTAATTAAATCATGTTAAACTCCATTTTATTTTTTCGAAATCTTTGATGAACGTTTTAATTCGATTTAATCAGAATCAGATTTAGTTTACTAATTTTTTGAATAATTGTCACGTGGTTTGGCGAAATTTTTCTATCGTTTTTGGGCAGCCACTTTATCTTGTAAATAATGATAAAGTTAATGGATTGCGAGCGTTGTATCTTGATGGAAGACTTTGCACTCAAGAGCTTCACGAAGTAAAAAAAAAAGGGAAACTATACCGAGATAAATTCGCTGATTTCTAAAGAACGCAGGGAAAAAAATGTTCACATGACGCAAGCTGCGAACTACAATAGTATATATAAATATAGCGAATGAATTATCATACAGAAGGTACTCGAGAATACCTTACATATAAATGCTCTATTTTACTAAGGATATTTTTGATATATCTATATATATATATAAATATATGTATATCGAATTAAAGTGAACTATTGCAGTCGCTAGATAAACAGTAACTGTTGTTAGCGCATGATCGCGACTATGAACTCTGGAGATTTTTAACGATTTATAACAATATTGATGAAGATTGATGATTAAAAAATTGGTATCATTTCAAAAATTTATGTTTTGTTGTTAGCATTTATAGATAAAAAAAATATCTTTTGAATATTATTCATCGCTAAAATTGAATTGACTTTTTATGCAAAATATATTGATTCAATAAATTGAATTGCAATACGCATGATGGAAATATTTTTTCACAGTAAGAAAATAAAATAATTATTTTTTGTAGAAGTTTGTGATAACTTGTTGAATTTACTTGTAATTTTCTACAAAAAGGTACAAGTGCTTTGTAACATGTTGTTATAATTTGTAAAAGATTAGAAGAAAATTTAACAGGTTGTTAGAGTTTATTTTTGAAAGATTTATCAAGTTATTACAAATATAAAGTGTAATTTATTGTGAAAACACATTTCCACCAGAGGTAATTGATATTTTGTTATATACGAATTAGATTTGAATTTATTTTTCGAGTATTGTTTGACTTCAAGTACAGGGAAAGTAGAAATATTCAGAAAATTATAATACTCTGTTAAGAAACTGAATGAAAGTGCCAATTTGCATTATTTATTCTATTTTTTACTATTTATTAAATTTTTTTTTATACATGTGAAACGAATTATCATTCTTATTGTAATAATTCTCTGAAATATTGGAAGAAATTGTAAATAGTATAATAAATACTGTAACGTGACACTTTTATTCTATTTTTTAATGAAGTATTATTTATTTTCTTAGTATTTTTCATTTCCATGTAGGGTAACAGAAAAAAATGATAGTGATGATATCATTTATATCTCCAGTCACGATGACGATGATGACATTGGTGATACTGTTCGTCACTGAACTCTTTTTTTTTTAAACGCATCGTCACGACGCGTGGAGTGTAGAGGACGCGTAAGTAGTTACAGCGTGGCAATAGTACTGCTTTAAATAATATTTGTCTGATCAGTCTGCGCTTGACGGTCTCTTACTACTGTGAGCCAGGCTCATGTAACAAGTTGTTAATCGAAGCGAAACGCCGACGCCTCGGCCTCCTTCTCAATCTACGAAACTCAACCCGTTCCTACCTGAATGCTTTTTAGATCCGCCATATTGTTCGTTTAAATCTTTGAAAATGATTATTTTTTTATCCATATTATTTTTATAGACAAATTTATCGCTTATTTAGGAATCTACATTTTTGTGGAATTGAGGTGTTCTATTGATTATATTAAATTTTGAAATTGTCGATTGAAAAAGGCTAAGAAAAAAAAGATGTGTAGAAAAAAAAAGAAGTGGAGTCGATGTTTGGCTTTGATTATAAAGCGTGTTGCATGAGATTTTCAAAATGTTTGGAAGAAATGATTATTTTGAAAAATGTATGCTCAACTAAGCAATAAGGACGCTTCACAGATTGAATTTTTTTCGATGTATACTTGATTCAATTTGCCGAATCAACACGATGGTAGTTATTCTCGAAAACAGCTGCGAAGGGCATTCGGTGACGCCGATTTGAGTGTAGAAATAACGAAAGACGTGACTTTAATCGGTGTTGAACGATTGGAAAACTTTACTAGTAAACGATGCAAGCTCTGAACATTGAAGAATTAGTTATTTATTTAATTATCTGATTTGTACGGTTTATCACGGTAAAGGTTTATATAACTTGAAAGGAAATTAAAATACACCTTTTTTTGCTTGTATTTATAATTTTACTATATTTGTAAAGAATTGCTTGTATAGGAGATGATTTTTTTCAATGTTATTAAAGATTATTAAAATCTGTGAAAAGAGAAACGCTTTTGACTGAGTTGGGACTCGAACTCGGAACCTTTCGATTGCAGGTCGAATTCTCTCACCACTGAGTTATACTGAAAGACATTATTGTCGTTTGTTATTTAAGTTGAATTTTATAAAATACAATAATTAATTAAACATTTTGTATAATTCGAAAATCCTGTTCTTAGTAATAGAAAATCGTGAAAGATTCGTTGTATATAGAAGTATAAATATGATTTTTTGATCACTTATGCAACATTTAGTTTAGTAAAGTGTATATTGAATATTGTAGTATAAATATTTTATTTATTTCTATCTATATGTGACCACAGGAAATATAATTTTGAATGCATACTATTTTTCGTAAAGGTTCATAAAATCTAATCAATTACTGTGGTCATTGTACTTTTTTTATAATTACTGACGCAATTTTGAATTAAATTGCTATTAGTTTTTTTTATGATTATTATAAATATTTTATTAGATTTATTTGTAAATAGAACTATCAAACGTTTGCTTGCCAGCTCTCAAATTATATATTTTATAAATTTAACTTCCTCTCGTGAGTAATTAAGAAACGATATAATTGAAAAAAATTGGCCCTTGCATTATCAATCGAGAGTAACTCTCACCGTCTAAAAACTACTTTTATTTAAAATTGTGGTTTTGTTTATTCACAGAGTATGGCAAACATTATTCGCATTAAAGGGAGTGCTGTGAATCATGTTAATCAATGATTATCTTCTAATTTTATACATTTTTTTCTTTTTGCGAAGATTACCGCATGTATTGTTCCTGCGTAAAATTACTGGAGATTCTAATACCTTTTTGTATTAGGATGCTTAAGAAAAATAAAATATGTGAATTTAGGATCTGAAAAGAAGTTTCTCTTATAAATAAGATCCTCAACCTAATACAAAAAGGTCTGATAATCTTGAGTTGATAATCTTCAGAGATCTTAGCGTGTTCAAATTACGTGGGCGGAGAGATCAAGAGAATGAAAACCGGAGGGAGGGAAAGCAAACGTGAACTGAGTTTAAGTTTGAAGAATTCTATTTTTCTGGTGAAAGAAGGTATAATACGTGTTCAGACGATGGTTTCAAGAAATTATATCAGACTCTATGACTGATATGCATCTTTAAAATTTCTAAAATCTTGCTACAAAATTTGATATCTTTAGTGGAAAATAAAATATATTTCTCTTTATAAATTATAAGTTTTTTATATTCTAGAGTTTTTTTTTCAATTATTCTATTAGATTGAACTTCAAGTATCAAGGGACCATCTTGATTTATTATCTTTGAATAAACTTATCACTAATGCAAACAAGTTTTGATAGTAAGATTTTTCCACGTGGAAAAGAAATAGAAATTCGAAAAAGAATTCATTTGAAAGATAAATATTGAAGAAGCAAAATATAAATATTATAACAGTTATTCGAATTCATAAGTTTAAATCTGAGTTGTACCTTTTTTTTTACAAATATGATTTATTAACAAATCATTGATTATTAAAAATGTGAACTTTCCAAATTCTATCTCTTGATATAATGTCGATCGCATTTCCCTCGGAAATAAAACGTCGATATTGAGATATTTGTTGTTTGCATACCTTTAATTTTCGTCAAATAAATTTTGATATAAAGTTTAGTTAATTGAAGGCTGCAGTTTCAATATTTGGGAAATTATTGGTTATGCAGATTCAAGCCCGAGGCGTTTGCATCACTTTCCACGCTCCAGAACATTTTCTATAGATTATGGGTGGAATTGTGAATAGAATCGAATAAATTGTGGCTTGCAAATAGAGAAATAACACGAGAAGCGATCACGGGAATTTTACAAGTAATAATGCTACGGATTTCCAATAAAGATGTATATCGTCCATTATCGAATAAATCGACAAAAAACGACGCTTTGAATTTTTTAAACTAGAAAAGTGTAATATTTGGTAAAAGATCATAAATCATAAATTCAAAGAGTCGTTCTCAGTTTTTTCTATAAGATTATCCTTTATTAATGTGCAGAAAATAAATGCTTGTTTGGAAAGGATACTCTGTACGAATTTAATAATTTTGGTTCAGACTTGAAAGGAAAAAGGCCGAAGAAATATTTGGCTAAAGAAAAAAAGACATTAATTTGTTGATCATTGCCACGATTCGTTCTGAGAATCCTACATTGTGTTATTAAGTGCCTATAATATTTTGATAAACTACAAACCGCCATCGAATGCGATTGCAAACACATGGAAGTTTGATAAAAGCGTTTATCAAATCGAAGCGTTCTTAGCGGATGAACGTTGATATTGAGAACTGGACAATTGTGAAAAGACGGTTTTATGGAAAGTACGTGTTTTGCCGGATTCTCTAGAGCAAGCGAATAATACGAGCATGATAGAATATCAAGTTTTAATATAATATCTTTCATCATTGAGGTTGAGTTAGGATCAGCGCGTCGCGGGTCTTACAGTTATCAATATTACGTTATTTAAATTAATATTAACACACGTTACTACTACTATAACAACCTTTGTTTATTTAGTTATAATATGTATTAGTTATTTAGTTCTCTATCCTTTGTATATACTCGCAAGACTTAATAAAAATGCCAAAAAAACCGTCAACTTTGTTCTTATCAGTTGTCCTCACTTTCAATGTCAGGATTATTTAAATTATTTTATTTAAAATTACTGAATTTAAGGTTTTTATTCAGGGTGTCTAGCTTGGATGACAAAAGTATTCATTTTTAAGAATTTATATCGTAGATTTATAAAGTAAATATTTATATTAAAATATAAAAATATTTTGTAATAAAAATGAGTTCTTCGACGCAAAGATTTTTAATTCTATTTATTTTAAATCGTACTATTTCAATTTGCTATTTCGTATTTAAAAATGTTCAAAATCTTATTATTTTTCCAAGATTTCATTTCTCTGGAATTTCCCTTTTAGATATTCTAATATTCTAGATTCTATATTGTTAGAATTTAAGGTAGTTTTCATCCACAAAAATTAGATCTCAGGCAAAAATAGATAATTTTGCTTTCAAGAATAGCAATATTATTATTGAAGGGCTATTTTGAAAGAGAAAAGATTATTTTACGAGAAAAAAATTTGAAACACAGAAAAATAATTTGATTTTTGACCCAAATTTTTTTCTTACCGTTTCTTACCAAATTTTAAAAAATTATCCGATTCTAATAAATCATGAATCAATTTTTCAGAGAAAAGATTTCCCACAACTTCACCGTTTCTGATTTTAGAGAATAAATTCTTTAATGGCTGAAACCATTAAAAACCATTTTCCAAAACGAAATTATTATAAACAAATTGCTGAATTTGATAATAATTTATTCATTTTCGAAAATTGGAAATAGTTAAGTTGTAGGGAATCTTTTTCTTGAAAAAGTGATTTGTACTTTATTAGAATCGCATAATTTTTTAAAATTTGGTAAGAAGCGATAAGAAAAAAAGTTTGGGCAAAAATAAAATTTATTAATAAAATTATTTTTCTGTATTTCAAGTTTTTTTCATGGAAATTACTCTTTTCTCTTCCAAAATAACCCTTCAATAATAATATTGCTATTCTTGAAAGCAAAATTATCTATTTTTGCCTGACGTCTAATTTTTGTGGATCAACTACCTTAATAGAACGTGTAAAAAGTGAAAAATTATAAGATAATTTTGAATTAAAAAAATTTTCAATCGGAAAGACAACTTGAAAGATTTTGCAAATTTTTCAGTTACAAAGTGGGCATAGAAGAATTTATAAAATTAACACAATTTTGGGAATTGAAGTTTTCAAAAGTACCAAAGTCAGTAAACATTGTTAAGAACATATTTTATAAGAAAAAACGACGTGTCTTGAAAATTACAAGTTTTTAAAAACTTGCTGGCTAGATGATAAGGAAGTTCTCAAATCGGATATATTAGAAATCTGAAACACTTGAAAATTAGTTCTAGATATTTTTATTTTTAAACTCTGGAAAAAAGCCTGTGATTTTAATCTTCGGATTAAATAATTCAGATGTTCTTTATTCAAAATAAATTAATGTAGTTTATAATACCTATATGATTATTCCAATAATGTTCCTGTAAAGCTATTTTAGAGTTAATAAAGGAAAGGTCACGTTACAAATAATATAAATACACCTGTATAAATAAATATCTTGACTTTTTTATTTCTTTTTCCTCTGATTTTAAAATTCAACACATCTTATGTCACTGTATCTAAAATTCATTCATTCATGTATTCACACTAGATAACTATCATACTTAACATAATATCCTCCTGAGACCTAATGTTTCATGTCATGCGTCACTTTTAAAATATTTTACATTTAGTTTTATTATGTTTTGACCAAAAAATAACGTACAGGAAAAGTATTTTCATTATGATATAAAATATCTGTAACAGTCAAATATTGTTTTCAAATATAATTCAATTTCTGAGTACACTATTTACTTGATACTTTGACAATTAAATCAGAAACCCGTAACTTTCTTTGTGTATTCATTAATAATTTTTAATATAATTTTAGTTCCATAATTTATTTGAATTCACCTATTAAAATTTTCAGGAGGAAGACGAGTCTTTGAGAAAAAATGTATTCATCACGTAACGTCTGGCAATTGAAAACAAAGTTTCACAGTCTGCTCAGATTTTTAAAAATTGATTAAAGGAATGATGCTCTGAAAAACTGACAGATTCATGGTCGTATAAATTATACAATAAAAACTTGACATGATTTCTCCGGGACATAAAAGTTGAAAATGATGAAACCCAAAAAATGGCACGAATTCATGTTTGTAAAAACTGGATTGAAATCACATGAATAATCCTTTACTCAAAAAGCGATGCAAACAATTTTGAAAATGCTTGATAATTTAAACGTCTTTTTGTTATACCGCATAATATTTTTAACAATTTTTTGAGTATCAATTTTTAAAATAAGAAACTTGATAAATTTATGTTTTTTAGCATTTAATTTTTTTTTGAGGCAAATAAAAATGTATTACTTGAGTTTGATATTTAGGAAAGATGCCACTGTCGTTGAGTGCATCGAAATGTGAAAGAGGGGTTCGCGATCGATCGATCGTTTATGATCGCCTGCTCATTTCTTGACGGAGAAACCATCGCCGGTCGGGTCCAGCAGCCAGGGATAGTTGTTAGGGCACTCCATGCAGGTGAAAAGACGAAGGGTCTCACCAGGTAACTCCCTGGTCGTTAACGGGCAAGCATTTGGAAGAGAGCAGTACGGCTGACCCTTCTCATCACAAGTTTCTTTCCATTCTTGGAAATCTCTTATTGCAGATATCTCGGTAGGTGTTTGCATCCATTTGATTACCTGAAAATAAAATCCTAGGCTTAACATTTTTTTTCTAAATAGTAAATATATCTTATGTAAAGGCCATATTTTATTTTTCATTTTTTGAAAATTATTCATATAATTATAAGATATATATATGCATATGGCAAAGATCAATATAACATTTACTTGAATCAATGAAATTTTAATTCACCAAGACAAATATTTGTTTGAAATCGACATATTTTATTGCCAGGATCGTGGAGAGAAAAAACCGGCCCGGGGGTGATAATTATGGGCCCTTATATTATTTTTAAAATTCATGGCTTATTTTGGTGTATCCATATTGAGAGAAATGCGAAATTTTTTGTTAAGTAGTTTTGTTCCGGAATTCATTCACTCAAAAATGATTTTTGCATTTTTTTATAAAATTGTTCTTACGGGGACGAAAAAACCCGGCCTCGAGAGGACCCCCCTCCCCCTCCTCTCGTCAGGCCTTTTTATCATTGTTATACAGTCAAATATTCTTTGATTCAAACATATAACTCGTTAGTCAAAATTTATTTGACTTTAATATAAATTTTGTTTAAACGAAGCAAACCTATTCTTGTTCAAATTGAAAATATACATATTTTCATTAGAAAATAAATTTGTTCCTTTTTACCAAATTATTTTCATGATTGTCGAGGACGTGATTTATGCAATTTAAGTAGGCAAGGTTTCCAAAAAATGTAACTTATTTTTAATTTCATGCAAATTCACGCATGGATATTATTTGTTTGAATCAAACAAATAGTTTTTAAATTCAAGTATATGAGGTTCAAACAAATATATGTTTTTAATCAAGCATTTTATTTGTTTCAGTCAAGTATGTAAATATTTTTAATATATTCAAATCAAACAAATTTCTCGATAATTGGAATGTCAAAACAACAAGAATTCAACAAATTATTAATACTATTATTACGATTAAATTAATATTGCATTTCCATTAAACTGGAGAAAATACTAATTATAGGCAATCTTATTATGGAATTCTAGATAGAGTCAACTAGAAAATGATTAAAGCTTTTGACAGAAAAGTAAATAAGTTTGTCTATAATTATTTTTTTAGTATTCGCTAAAATTCATATAATTATAATTTATTTTAAACAGGGAATCCCCATCTAAGAAAGTTTTTATTTTATTTAAGGACATGTGATACTTGAGAAAAGTAGCAAGTTCATGTGAACAATTTGGTCCAGTTTCTAAATGTTTGTGTCCATAAAACATAAAATTTTGTTTTCAAAATTTGGGGAATGGTAAAGAAGATAAAAATGGACGTAGATAGACTACTTTTGGTTTTGATAATGGAAAAAAAAATGTCCAAAATATTTTGTGAAATTGAACTTTTTTCATTTTTTAAACCAAATGTAGTCTATATCTACGTCCGTTTTCATCTTCTCTACCATTTCCCATATATTGAAAAAAAATTTTTATGTAATATGCACATAAACATCTAAAAACCTAAAATCAATAAAATTTACTCGTTTCCGAAGTATCAAATGCCCTTAAAGACATATTATATTTTGATTTAAATAAGTTTTCCCGAGTCGAAAAATCGAAGGCCTCATTTGAGCCTCTGCGACATAATTTTGAGGCTGAAGAGGGGTAAAAGAGGTTCTTGTTCGTATTTTTGAACCTCTTTTAAGCCTCCAGACTTGACTTACGTCCGTTTTAGGCTCAAGAGGTTCAAAGGAGGTCATACATTACGACGGGAAAAGTGCCTGTGAGGCTCTTCTCGATCAAAGAGGTTCCTGAGCGTTAAAAGAGGTTGAAAAATAAAATACAGAGGCTAAAGAGGGTTAAATGGTGACTTAACGATTATCAATAGGCTTTAAAGAGGTTGTGGAGGCTTAAAATTTTTCAAATGAGGTTCAACATCACCAAAAGGCTCATATGAGGCCCTCGAAATTTCGACTCGGGTTGTTTGTGCAATTGAAGGAATTGTTTTTTCAATCTTGATAGAAAACTGATAGTTGTATTTACCTGAGTCATGGTGACGAAATAAACATCATTCCTGGCCAACATTTCTTCAATAAACTTGATGAGTTCCTCCTTGAATTCTTTCTTGCTCTTCAACCAGGAAGCATGGAAATGAAGACCCAATGGCGCTCTGTTTGTGTTGAGGTGACGAAGGAAGTTATGCCTGAGCAACCTTGCGAATTGGTCACCAGTTTGGATGTTGGAGCAGGAATCAACCATATGACAACCTGGAAGAGATTCGTCAAAAGTTGGGTCATCACGTCGATCTAATTCATTCATGACCATTTCCCAGACCGGATGAGACCTGGAAGGGCAGTTTCCGCTGTTTCCGTTACATTTGTGTGGCATGCGGAAGTAGAGAGTATACGGCCAAATTGGAACACGACCGAGTGAAGCTGTGATGGAGGCATCGTAAACGAAGAGCTGGTCAGCCATCATTTCAAATTGCTTGTTTCCTCCAACCCTCAAATAAGGTGCTCTCAATCCTGCAAAAATTCATTATGAACATTATTAAAATTATATAATAGTTTATTCGAATATTCAAATCCAAAACATTTAATTATAAAACAGTTTTATTCGAGGGTTTTAATGTCGTTTAAAAATGAATTCCAGGTTTTCTCAGGACAAAAAAATTTGATTGGGTCAATTAAATAAATGCATTGATGTATCGTTAATTAAAGTTTTATTTAACTTAACTGAATCTTTCGTTGTTTGGAAAAATATTTTTATGATTTCAACCAAATTTTTTTGTAAATTCAAGGACTTGGTACATAATTTCTTAGAGTTAATAAACATTTTCTTGAATCAAAGAATTTTTTTTAATTTACTTAATTTCTTTGTGTATACAAAGAGAAAGTTTGTTCGAACCAAATGAATTTCTTCCTGAGTGCAATATTTCTTGAGTCAAAACGATTTTTTCGAAATTGTTGTATTTTATAACATAATTTATTTATTTGACAAAATTCATTCCATTCAAAGGACTGTTATTGTTTTAAAAAAGAAGTATTTGCTGAAAATAAAAACACTTTTAGCTAAAATATTTTAAAAAATTTCCTTCTGATAGTAAATTGAAAACTGTTATCGCTGTGACATTTTGAAATACGATAGAAAAACGATTGAAAAATGAATATTCTCACCATAAATTAAAGTTTTGCAATTTTCAAATCTTATACTTTTTAAAAATATTTCCTTTCTGTAATTACCAGAATGAAAAATCATAGAATAATTATAATTATTTTCACCCTCTGAATCATAATTAAGAAGCAAATTATGACGAATATAATTTTAATCTGAGGATTTCGATCATTCAATAACATTTTATGTGAAAAAAGACAGAAATTTCAGGACTATTCCAGAATTTAAAAGAAATTCAGGATTTCAGACGCTCATTTATAAGTTTGTAAATTTGGATCAAGTAATGGCAAAAAAGTATTGTAGACATTTATAAGAAAATTTATATGATTCTTTTATACAATAGATTTAATCAATATTAAAGTTATATGTTATATCCCTTGGAAAAACTCTAAAATAAGAGTTTTGTCTATAATCTTTAAAATAATTCTACACCTCCTTGTTTTTTAGATTGATTTAAAAGTTTTGATACGAACCTACAATGGACCCATCAGTAATGTTAGCAAAACGCTCGATAATCAATCTGGCTCCAGCCATTTCTGCAAGCCAATCATCATAGCTTCCTTGACTCCAGTATTGTGGGTCGTCCTTGTGGGTCAGTGAGAAGACAGAAATTTCATGTCCTTTTCTGTGAAGATCTTGAACAGCTGAGTAATTTGTATACTTGTGGGAAACAAAGAACGTTCCACGAATCTGACAGCCGTTGGGATTTGCACGTTGACCATTGAAGATTTCTTCATACAAGTCGATATTGTCCACATTCACTGCACCATTGAAGGTTATGGTGATCATTTGTGGCACCTGGGATGTTTCAATACCTCCAGGTATTCTAGTTCCGTCTGCTGAACAATAACAATCAGGCAAGACACATTGTGTCGGATCACAGTCTGGTGCTCTGTTTGGATCAGTTTCCACGGCTGAAAACCAATTAAATATATTGTTATATTTTTCTCTAAATTTTAAAACCAGTTCGGTTATTGTAACAAAGTGAAATTTACTCACTACAAGCATTTTCGTCAGATTCATCCTTGCAGTCGGGTTTTCCATTACAGAATAACTCCTTCTCGACACACTCGCCATTTCCACAGGATAATTTTCCATCAGGACAGACGGGCTCGTCAGTTTTAAATTTAGGCAAAACCTTTCGTGGCTCTGAAAAGGAATTTGTGTTTTATAAAAGTTTCCAATGAATGTAATAAACTCTCCCATGCAATTTATCTTCATTAAGAAGCTTTTTACAAGTAACTCAAATTAGACATAGTTGGACTCATTTTTTAAGAAAAAATTTAAATTTTGTATTTTTGTTGATACAAAAGCTTAGGAGAGTTTGAGAGTCGCGAGGAAAATGTATCATTTTCATAATATCATATATATAACATATATAAATTTATTAAGGTAATTGTGCCAAAAAACAAGTCCTTGGAAAAAAAGTTTTCCTATTATTTAAAACTTGAAATGATATTATCAGTTGTGTCTTATTAAAGAAAATAGATTATTTTTTATTTAAAAAAATTGAAAACTTACGAAAAATAATATTTTTAATAATTTATTTGCTAATAGAATTTTTCTCTTATCGTTTTCTTCCAACTTTTTAAAAATGATTGGATTTTCATAAATCATGGCTTTTTTCAGGGAAAATATTCTCTACAAATCTATTGTTGACAATTATGAAAATAAAATTTTAGTGGCTGAAATCCTAGAGAATATTTTCCCCGAAAAAGTAAGCCATGATTTATGGAAATCCAACCATTTTTTAAAAATCGGTAAAAAGCGATAGAGAGAAAAAATTATATTACATAAAAAAATTACTCAAAATATTATTTTTCGTAAGTTTAAAATGTTTTTCATAAAAAATAATGCTTTTTCTTTCATAAAAGTGACAGATCATATCATTTTAAACTTTTTTTCCAGAAACCTGTTTTTTTGCAGAACTATCTTAAAAAAGCAAACCTGATAAATAAGACTGAGATTTCCTAAATTTAGTCCTTGAATTGCTGTTCAGAAAAGTAATTTAAGATACATGAGAGAATGAAAAAAATACATTTTCGGCTTCGCATATTTTGTAAATTATAGTTGACTAGGTAAGAAGTTTACAAGCTTTTTACACGAACATCTTGTGATGTTCATTGCGTGTATTCAAGGCCCGATTCCATGTAGCTTGCCCATGCTAAAACTTTTTGATAAATCTACTGTCTGTCAATTTCTACTCGTCTCGAATACGTGTCGTCCAAATATGATTTTATGTCTGTTCGGTGACGCCTATCTGGGTACTTTGTTGGCTCACGACGTTGCACGCGGTTATTGAATGCAAATGAATCACATTACATATTATGTCAGGCTTCTGAATTATGGCTGAAGTGTAAAAAAAGAATTGTGCTCTTTTACCTGTTTTTTAATAATTTTGCATAATCATGTAAATTTCTCATGATTACTATAGTACATTTACCAAAAAGGAAAAAATTATTAGTATAAACATAATAATTTTACGAAATCGTATAAAATCACTACAATTATCCTTGCTAATAAAAGTGCCTATGGTAATTGTAGTGATTTTACATAATTTTGTAAAATTATTATGTTTAATATAGTATTTTTTTCTTTGTTTTGTATGTCTACTATAGTAATCGTGCTCGCAAAAAAAAGATTCATAAAATTTACAGGAAGTTCGGTACATATTTTTATAAAATGAGTTTTCATTAGATTTTACAAAAATTTAAGTTCAATAAAGAAATTTTCTACACGTTTCATTTAACGTATATTAAAATTTACAAAATAGGAAAAAATCAGTGTTTGGTAGATTTTACGTGCAGAAACGTACAGAAAATCTATTGATTGAACTGAATATCTTGTAAAAAATACTAAAAAGGCAAGTTGTAAAAATAAATACTGAAATTTCTGTTAATTTTATGAATCTTTGTTCAGCGTGTGAGAAAATGACATGATTATCTCTAATTACTGAATAAATGTAAAAGTGCATAATTCTTTCTTACAGTGTGTATTAAAAAATCATTGAAGAAAAATATAAAGCAATAAAATACTGTCAAGAAGTATCATTTTTAAAAATCTATTCAAAATTCTAATATTATTTTTATTAAAAAAACGAACAGGCAGATGATTACCATAAGATAAATCAATTTTATTGATTAAGCTATAAAGAAGGAAATTTTGTAATTAAATCCACTCAAGAGTGATTCCTTTTTTCTCGATTTTATACAATAAGAGAAGTTTAGCATTTATTTTTTCTACTTCACTTGTGATTGCTCTGAGAATAAGAGGTTGTATTTGCGAGACAGTGTTTTATTACTTCTTAGTCGTTTTTCTCTGCTTGGGTACAAGAAGAAGAAATGAAACGAGTCGAGTGCAAGTATAATAGTAGAAGAGCGGAAACGAGGCATAACATTTTTAGACTTGCCATAGAAGTAAGACTGATTTATAGTCTGCTGCATTATTGCAACTTAAGGAGATAGAGAATAGTAAATATATGTGGAGAACGAAATGAAATCCTTTGTCTCGGCCTTTATTAAAGAAAATCTTCCAAATAATTTAGTAGGCTTGCAGCTGATTTCTCTCTACTCTTGTGAAATTTAAATTAATTAACTTTTTTCATCTCATAGATGTAAAATTGTATATAAATCATTGAAAAATTACACAAGTAAAAATGTATTGTATGTGCAGAGTGTATAATTAAAATAATGACTTAATAACTAATTTCGTAGGTCTTAAAAATACTTTAGTACCAATCATTAATTTTATGTAAATGTATTGGTAAATATTACAAAATGGATGTTAAACTTAGAGGACAAGAAACTTTCTTCGACATGTTAATTTAACAGGCGTTTCTGCAATACTACCTTTAAAATTTACAGAATCAGTTAGTGTCACTATTTTGACATATGTACTCTATAATCTAACAGTTTTATCAGTTTAAATCAGATTGCAGTTTGTATATTTAAGTGGATTTTTAAATGGTTTATTATATTTGAACCGTGAAACTATTTCCTAATACAAAATATCCATGAAAAACTGGTAAAAAAAGCAAATTATCTGTAAAGTTATTTCATATTATTATTATTAATCATTAATGTATTTCAAAAATTAGATATAATTATTTATTTGAAACTTTCTTTGCGATTTCAAAGTTTTCATAATAAATTAATTTTTTTAAATTATCAGTACTTGAAAAGCAGGCAAAAGTTGTAAAAAATAATATTCCTCATCGCATAATTACAAATAAGATTCTTATGCTTTTAATTATTTTCATTTGAGCTCCTGCATCATTAAAACTTGCAATTTTTGTTGGAATGAATTCTTCAAAGAGAAAAAATGTTTCTAAAAGTCAAGTTTGACTCGAAAGGTGAGTTATTTTTGCAAAAAGAAGTATGCAAATTCAGAGAAATCGCAAAAGTAAAATGTTTTATGGAATTTGGACCTGGGTGAAATTTCATAATCTGAATATAAAATAAAAATGAAAATATAACTTGAAAAAATAAGATCTGAGAGTCGACATGTGCGAATGATGTCATTGCCTTGGAAGCTTCGTTATTTACTGAAAGGTTCGAGGGTGAAGAACGAGCGAAAGTAGACGTACATCGGAAATTGTTTCTCCTCTTAGGAAACAAACTGGATGTCTGTAAATGAGCGGAACAATTTGAAGTATGGAACAAATTGCACACACGAACAAGTCAGTGAATATGGAGGACGAATCGTCCAAGCGAAACTAAAGATGAGAGAAACGAGTTACATGCTTCGAGAAAGGTCCACTTCTCTTTTGAATTCGAAATCAACTACAAAGAAGAATGAAATCAGAGTGCCTTTTGCATGAGGCTTTTCTTGCTTTACAATTCAATTTCACTGGGAAATTCAACCGAACTAGAAAGAAGAAAAGGGATGAAAAAATTCTCTGAAAGTAAGGTGATGTGTAGATGATGTATACAAATTTTGCGTTTTATAAAGTACTGCCTTTTTCAACTTAGAATTCAGTTTTTAATTAATAATTATATTTCATGAAAATTATATTCAGCTAAAAGTTTGTTGTAAAAGACTTTACTGTATAAAACGCCGGATTACGGTCAGCCGGACTTACATTCGTGTAAGCTCTATTTATTGGGCAATCGTGTTAAGAATGTGATAAAGAATATGGAACAAAATGAAGATTTGAAGTGTTCAAGTAAGCCAAGTCGAGAGAAAAGTCATCAGATGTAATCTAATAGTAATCATGTAAAATGACCGATTCCCTTCACCAGGTTAATTAATTTTTAAAATAATGCTGTTTTTTATACTTCTTGTAACCAATTCAGATTCATTTCATTTAAACAATTTATAAACTATGGAAATCACTGATTCAGTTGCAGCGAGAAAACTAATATTTGCATTCATTCAAAATGTGAATAATGGAAAAAATATGAAATGATCACTTAATATAAAAAGTTGTGTTATTACAAAAAGTTGTGTGCAATTTTTATTATTTACTCAGAAAAAAATACATATTATATTCCTCTTATAGTATTCTTATGATATTCTTCTTGATATTATCATTAAAATCAATAAATTTGATTTTTTTTTAAATGTACGCAAAAAATTAAAAATAAATAAATTATCTTTTATTTATTCAATAAAATAATAAGTTTTTCTGAGTAAATGGGAAGTTATTTTGCCATTTTTGGTGACAAACCATTTTCTACAATGTTTTAAAATTATTAATTGCTTCTGGCTTTCTTTAGAGGGTTGGAGAGGTTACGAATCGATCAAAGTTCCAAAGAATGTGAAATGGTTTCGGAAATCGCGTGCACGCAGAAAAAAGATCAGTAAAATTTACAGGAAGTTTGCTACTTATTTGGACAACATGACTTTTTAGTAGATTTTACAAGAAGTTGAGTTCAATCAACAGATTTTTTGTACAATTCACTTAGCGTACAGTACAATCAACTTAACTCGGATTTTTTTGTATTCAGTAGATTTTACTGGACGCTGAGTGAAACGTACAGAAAATCTGTTAATTGAACTCAACTTCTGGTAAAATTTACTGAAAAGTCATGTTGTCCAAATAAGTACCGAACTTCCTGTCAAATTTACTGATCTTTTCTCTGCGTGTGGTTAGTCTACGAAAGTTTAAAGAAACTCGAGAAAGCGAGGTGCGTTAATCGACGGTTAGTCGTGCGAGTTTTGCAAGCCGAAGGACCACCTGGTGGAAAGCAGAGCAGGTTCGATATAATCGAAAGAATCGTGAGGCGCCGAGGCGCATCTTTAATCGTAAGGCGCCGTCCTCGGCGCGACGCGACCTTCGAGGATGTCTGTGAAGTTAGTCGTCGTTGTGCGTGCTACGGCGCGAGTCTACGACCGGACCAAATTTCCTGATCCTCCGTCTCTTTACCATTACATTTCCAAATTACCTGTTCAACCTTTCTAATCCGATTTCAATCTTAAAAATTCATTCCTTAGGGGTTTCTTCAAGTCAAATATAAAAATTTAATAATTAATAGACCATATCACTTTTTAGTTCTGATAAATCTTGATGCGACGGGAGGTCTTCATTTTTTAAAGATTGTAAATTGCCAGAGACGAATTCGAAATGATCTTACCCATGTAGAAATGGAATGGGCAACTTTAAGGCATGCTACGCTCGTTTCAAAAAAGGCCCTGCGTATCCCATGGCCAGACATGACATTATCGAGGGAAGCGTGATACGTATCGATAGTTGCCTATTCTATTTCCACCTGATTGATTTTTCAATTTAGGGTGAAATCAAACAAATTCATATAATTTAAGGGCATGTAACAGATCGACCAAGAAAATACTGAGCCCAATTTCTTTAGATTGAATAATCAAAATATTTTTTTCACTGTAATATAGGCATAATAAGTTTCCGCAACTTTTTTTCGAAAATCATAATTATTTCTTGCTGAAATTTTGGGGAATGATAAAGGACCTTCTAAGACAGGTTGCGTGACTTTTATTTAGATTGATAAATCAAAATATTAATTCACTCTAATACCAACCTGATGAAGAAAAACAATTTTTTTGACTAATTAATCTAGAAAAAAATCACGGAACCTGTCTTAGCTTTATAATTTTCCGAAATTTAAGCAAGAAATAATTATTATTTTTAAAAAAAGGTTGCGGAAACTAATAAAATCATTTGACCAATCTTGTACATGCCTGTAATTGAATGAGGTATTAATGCATTTTTAATAGTGGCATTATGACTTGAAAGTGAGGGCAAAAAGTTTATATTCTTAGGAAACGTTCAGTTTAAAAACTTGTATTTCAGAAAACCTGAAATGTTACAACTCTAAGAAAAATAAAATATGAAATCGATGACGATTAAAGCCTTGCCCAGATAGAAATTGAATGGGCAACTCTCAAGGTGCGTTACGTTTGCCTCGAAATTTCTTTTTTCATTTCTACCTAGGTAGGGGGGGCCTCAAATATATAATTTCATATTGCGATATAAAAAATAAATAAAAAAATTTCAAAATAAAAAAAGCAATAAAAAACACAAGAAATTGTGAAAATCAATCTTAAGGCCATGGATCAATCTCACCACGTGACTAAATTATACATTAATTCGTCCATGTAAGATAATTATTTTAAATCACAAAACATCTTTCTGAAAATTTGGGAAACATAACTTTTGCAAAATTTTTGCTAAAGCAAAGTTGATAGACGTTCTTTATCGTCTTGCGTGGTATATTCCAAATTTTCAAGAAGGCATTTTGTAAAATAAAAAAGTTATCTTACATGAACTTTTACAGGAATTTAGTCACATGGCCTGGTTGGTCCATGGCCTCAAGAAAGTTTATATCTAAGATGTATCCTCTCCCCATCATTTTATTTTATTCAAAAATATTGCATTTTTGCCCTTAAAGAGGACATTTTCTAATGCAAATTCTACAGAATGAATATTTTGCATAGATAAAAAGTGAAGTGGTCTTCCTCTCAACAATTTTTGGAGAAGTAAAATAGAATGAACAGTAAATTCGGTAGTGGAGGTTGTGTAGAGGTAATTATTGGCAATGAAAAGACCTAGGGACCAAGAGGACCTGGAGAATAAGGGCCGGTTTTTGTTCCCCGTGCGTCACTTACTCTCGAGCTTGTCACAGTTGGTGACCTTGCCCTTCCAGTCGCAGGTTTGTTTGTCCAAATCAAACGCCAATCCACTGGGACACGTGATTTGCTTCAGGCCGGACCTTGTACACCTGAGGGGGGAAAAGGCAGGAACTTGAGTTTCAAAATAATGATATGCTTCTTACTTTCGAGTGTATCACAGTTCTTGACGTTGGTCTTCCAGTCACAAGTCTGCCTGTCGATATCGAAAGCAAGACCAGTCGGACACTTCACTGTTGCCAGCCTAGTTACTCCGATCTCTGTGGCTTTGTCGCACCTAAAGCGCACATCGTCTTACCTTTACTACTACTTTTCATTCAAATTCCAAATTTCACCTCTCTTATATTAAATCTCCAATCTCGATTATTTCGAGACTTTTTATACATTGACTGTCACTCCTTAAATCTAGGATTAATTAAGACACCAATAGAGTTCTCAAAATTGAAAAAACTCCTCTCTGAATCTGAATCAGTCAAATTTTCACTGATTGAATCAGTGAATTACCTTCTTACTGATTCATCAGTGAAAAAAATATTTTTCAGTGAAATTTGACTGATTTACAGTAATCTCTTTTTAGCTATTTGAATCAGTCAAATTTCACTGATAATCAGTAGATTTTGACTGATTCAAATTTAGAGAGTAAAGATCATTCGTCACATCTTATTCAATCATAATCTTTTCCGCTATGAGGAAATATTTTTATAACTTTTCTTACGTAATAATGGTCATATAACTACTAATGACAAGCTGTATCTCAGACGTGAGTTTTGAAAGCAACATTTCTAGTATCTCAGTTAAAACATGTTACGTCTAGAAATACGTATTTTCTCACGTCCAAAAGAGTGCAAAAAAATACACTGTACGTCGTCACAAAACAGTGTTTCCAGATCAGGGGTTTTTACACTAGATTTAGGGGATTTTTGGTCCTTCAGTGGGAAATTTAGGGGGAGAAATTCTTTAGTGGGAAAATTTAGTGGTTTTTTTTATTCAGGGTTTTTTTAGGGGTTTATCTTACTTTATTTTAAAATCTCTAATATCCTCCAATCACCGTAATTGTTTAATATGAAATAAGCCAAGTGATTGGTTGTACTTCCTAGGCGAGTATTAACGCTCAGTTTCATTGGTTTATTGTACACATGTTCCAAAAAAATTCAGAAATTCCTTTGAAATTCTTTCTTTTTCTTAAAAAACAATATATACAGAGCGTTTAAATGTAGAAAAAAGAAAAATTTATCATGTACATATAAGAATTTTACTATTAAAAAAAAAAATTTCAGGATCTAGTGGAATTTTTTTTTTTAGTAGAAAATAGGGACTAATCTAGGGGGAAAGCGAGTCAGACATCTGGCAACACTGTCACAAAAGAACGTCCTTTTGGATATCCTTTTTAATGTGAAAAAATACGTAATTCTAGACGTAACATTTTGTAACTGCGATCATAATTGGCTATAGTTTGCAAACCTGACGGTTAATTCGTTTTTTGTTGTACCTTAAGTTGAAAAATGCGAAAGTCCATTTCCTATCTCCAAAGATTCCTTAGAAAGGATCAATTTTTATTGAAAAAGTACAAAAGGTACTTGCTTTGAAATTTCTATCTCATTATTACTTTATTTAAAGCACCGCAACGAACATATGCACGACGCAACATGTCCGTTTCTTTACGCGACATCCACTTCTGGTTGAACGTGTTATTTTCGAAGGAAGATAATTAAAGGTCCAGTCGAAAAGAAACGATTAACGAACTTCAGTGAAACTTCCGTTTCTTTTCATTTTATTGAAAGACTTTCTTTAACCACTTCCATAGTGAACCCTGTCAATCCCTTTTTTCTTTATCTTTTTTTGATGTTGTTATTTTTAGTTTGCTTACTTGAAGACCTCGAATACGTATCGGGTTGGAATTGAATCATTGACGAGACTAACCTACCATCGATCTCGACTTTGTTCAAAAAGTCGATCGCCTTGAACCTATTTAGAATCGTATCCTGGTGCAACGGCATCCGTGTTGCACTGATGATCAACATCATGTTTTTAAGGAAACCTGCGTCTTTACCGTTAATTATATTCTGATGTTAAATTTATTTAGAATATTATATATAATTTTTTTCATTTTAAAAGCAGGGAAATGACCAACCTCGGACAATCAGATGTTTATTTAATTCTTTAATAACGTTTCGATGAACCATATGTCATCCTCTTCAGATTTTACAATTATATTGTGTTGTAAAATTCTATAATAATTTTTTTAAAAAAGAAAATCATAAGAATAACAAATCTAAATTTTTATAAGAATAAGTATATATGTAAATCTGAATACCTGTAATTTTTTTACAACTTCAACGTATATATCTCCGATTGTTATTTAATATACTGTAGTATGTTATAGTGTACATTAACATACTGTTTAGATTTACAAATATACTTATTCTTATAAAAATTTTAGGTTTGTTATTCTTATGATTTTCTTTTTTAAAAGAACTATTATAGAATTCAACAACACAATATAATTGTAAAATCTGAAGAGGATGACATATGGTTCGTCGAAACGTTATTAAAGAATGAAATAAACATCTGATTGTCCGAGGTTGGTCATTTTCCTGCTTTTAAAATGAAGAAAATTAGTCGGACGTAAAATATCATATAAGTTAAATATATATAATTTAATCACAAAATAAAACAGTTCTTTCTTTTCTTTTGACAGGTTTTATGGATTTGATTTTCCTTTCAGATTGATTGATGAAGAAGTAAGAATGAATATTTGTTACTAATAAAGCAATGTTGTTTATTAAGAGTAATCCACTTGATGTAAATAAATTAACAGGTACGCAACAACTTTATTTAAGTGATTCATGGATAAATCCCACTGAAATGAAAGTCTGGCCTCCAAAGAAACACGCATATGCACTTTACAAAAAATTTCCTTTCTCTTGATCAAGTTATTCTAAAAGCGTCTCGTGAACCACTAATTTATACCATTTTCATTATATTGTTATTATCAGTAAA
Organism: Diplolepis rosae; assembly: GCA_030998225.1. Taxonomy (NCBI): domain Eukaryota; kingdom Metazoa; phylum Arthropoda; class Insecta; order Hymenoptera; family Diplolepididae; genus Diplolepis; species Diplolepis rosae. The sequence goes on along the minus strand of JAPYXD010000555.1, from coordinate 22,578,063 downwards.
CACAGCTCTTTTTCAATTCTTGGTTAAGTTCTCCTTAACTTTAGAAATATTTGTGCTTATTTCATGAGAAAATCAATTATTCTAGTTGATGATTACTTTATGTAAGGCTTGTTGATAATAACCAGCCATTTCTATTCCAAGATTCAGGTATCAATTACCAACTATCATGAGCAAACTATTGCTTTCAAACTTCAGCTAGTGGTGAAACTACAGAATTATCACGTGGAAATTTTAATTGAAAAAATAAGAATAACGGCAAGATTTAATGTGTTGTGAAATTTAAAAATTTGAGAACTCTGTAATTGCTCTTTTCTATGGTACAAATACTTTGCTTACATTCTAAGCTTTGAGAATGTTCAAAACTCGCTAGTTTCATATGATTTGAGTAATTAGAAATTAAAGAGCGCAATCTGTAGTCAAAGTCATTACTAATAAACTGTAATGGTAATCTGTTTGATTATCTGAGGCAACAGGAATTTGATCACTTTTTGTTTTAAACGTTACACGGAGAAACCCAAGTTTACAATTTTCCCAAAATTCCTAATATTTTTTAGAATTATCAATATGTAATAGAACATATATTGTTAAACAAAGTTTCTCCATGTAGCAAACATTTCAGAGATTGTTGTTGATCTTTTAGTCAGGGCTGTTCCCATGAATCTAAATTGTATCTACTTTGAGTAAAACGAGGTGATAATATTATATCAAATTTTTTGTGACTTTCTCCATAAACAAAGGAATATTGCAGGACATAAGTGATTGTGAAACATTACTAGATTGAGAGAAAGAATATTCTGATCGATTTCTCATAGGAACAAAATAAAATACAAAGTTTCCTTTATGAGGAAACAATATTAAACAAAATCGGTTAAATTGATAACAAAGTTATTGTTATTGTTATACAGCCAGGTGATTGTTGCTGTTGATTTAAATATATTATGTTTCACTTTGTGGAAATTTGGGGTACCGAATAAAAGTCAAACTTTTAGAAACAATTACATTTTTTTGTATAGCTATTACAATATTGTTACTCCACATACCTCACAACATCACGACAATCTCCATCTGTACTTAGACGGAAGTACTCATCCCCTGGACGATCATGGCAAAGCTCCTCTGCATTTGGTTCTTGACCCTCACCTCCATCATCATCCTGTGCCCTCACTGTCACTGCAATTTTCAAAACATTTTATCATCCTAAAAAGGCAGGATAAGGGCACATAAGGCAAACATAAGGTCGATTAAAAAATAATAATAAATCATGGGACATATTTTTAATTTTTCCCCCAGAACTGCACAATCTCAAATTCTAAGTGATTCTTCTTCTTATGGAAAATAAAAGAAGAACACCTGTTGCGTGGGTGTCTTTTATATCCAACCATATATTTGATTTTAGTCCTAATGTCTTTAACATGAAAATCAGCGAATAAAACCTTTTTGCAAATCGAATCAACTTAGTACTAATACAAAAAACTATTATTGATCAACACGGATCTTATACCTGTTCAGAATGAAATTTTTACTCAATTTAACGTTTTTATTGATTGAAACTCTTTATATTGTTGGCATTCTTTCAGAGCCTTATCATTCATGTGTTGAATATTTCTTTTTGTTATGTCGACACTTGAAGTATTTGAAAAAAACAGGATGAGAGGGAAACATAGCGACCTATAAAGATTCGCAAAGACTCAAGGATTTTCCGCAAAACGGATAGGAAGAGAATGATTTATTGAAATTGCAAGAGAATGTAAGTAAAAAAATAGCATTGAAGATAAGAAGTGTGCATACGTTTGCAAGACGTAAGAGAAGAACGTGGAGGTCACCGAACTCTTATAGAAGTAGAAAGTCTTAGAAATGTCAGGGCAAGAACGGGGGGAAAGCGACAGTGGTTCTCTAAAGTAGGTTCTCTCGGCCTTTCCATCTCGCTATCCTTGATGTCGATACTAATTTTATCATCGTTTCCAATCATTCTTTGACCATCGTTTTTCCATTCGTGGGAGTCGGTTCCACAATTTTCGAAACCATTAAAGATCGTGCGACTGACATATTTTACGGAAGAAATCGCTACAGCATAAAGAGTTGAAATCCTGACAAACAATATTTAATTGAGATGAATAAATCTCAATTCAGGGGTTCAGCATCCAATGCAGATCATCAATATTCATATCGGATGAAAAGGAATCCATGAAACTATTACATATTTACTTTAGGTAAACTGTTTCCAATCCAGGTGATTAAGTATTGATCATTAAATACAAAATTTCAATTGGGATCTTATAGATTTTAGGATTGTTTGTTATTGTCAGATTCGTAATTAATGAAAAAACAAATAATGGTTCTGAATAAAAATTTCATTATTGTACAGTATTGATGCAAAAATTATTTCTATTTTTTCAAGAAATGCTAAGCTTGGATATGTGTTCAAAATTACTGACTTATTGTTATATTTAACAATGAAAATTAACATCACAAGAATATTATTTCACCATAAAATACAAGTTTTAGAAATGAAAATTATTACCAAACTACATTCACTTAAGTCTCCAGGTGCAAAAATTATTTAATTATCAATAAATGAGTATCATTGGTCTGGAAATAATGCATTGTATCTTTTGTCAAGGATGAGTAAACTTGGAAAGGTGATTTCGACTAAATAAGAGAGAACCATCCTCTTGATGGTTGTGCGTAAGTGTGAAGTGATAGTGCAACCGGTGGGGGGTCAAAGGTCAGTGGAGAACGGTAAGAGGTTTGAAATTTCAAACAGTTCACGGTAAGTGAGGTATTATTACTGTCGTGTACTTACCGGCAAGTAGACAGAGAGATCCTAAGAGAAATATCAACTTCGGCGACATCATCGTCGTCGGCGGAACAGATTGCGTCTGGACAAGCCGCGCCCTCTTGCCCCTCTATATGTGCACCACCACTCCTTCACGATTCGTTGGAGGACTTTCACCTTCTGGATAATGCTGCCACCTATCTTGAGTATAGCTTTAAGAACTAGGATGTTCTCCAAAGTTAAACCATGAGAGAGGCTATGGGAAAGAACCACGAAAGTTTACAGGAAACTGTGTAGAAAGCCTTACTGGGTCTCTTTGGAGACGTCGAGTTCCAGCTTTTCACTTACTGGGTTCTTATTTTCTGTTAATTTGGCTTGATGTAGACTTTTTTAGGTTCCAAGCTCTTCGAGTAGTTTCTACTTGCATGGGAAAAACTGGATATTCAAAACTAGATGTTAAAAATCTAAAATGTTGGGCGATAACAAAGAGATATTAAGACTTAACATATTATAGCTTCTTGAAATGTTAATCGTAAACAAAATTGTATATTAACGTTAATTGATTTCGAATATCAAACTTAAAGATCTAAGATGTTAAATTTGGTATTCTAGTGATAGGATAATTTGTAAGATCATGCGAAGATTATCTTCAAGATAGCATTTTAAAGAAAAGTGTTTTCTGTGTCTTATGGTTATATAATCTAAAATATGAATCTTATTCTATTTTTGAATGGTCCATTAAATATTTTTTAGTACTTTTTCTCGTAAGATATTTTATGAATGTGTTTGTGAGTTCAAGAAAAGCCATCTTGATGACTTTAATTAGAAATTAATAGATGAATAGATGCCAAGATGGTGTTAGAACAAATTAATATGTTAGAGCATAAAATTAAAACCAATAACATAGTTCTGTATTGATGGTTAAAGAACAATGTTTGATCTTTTGAAAATTCTCGTGGAAACGTAATTTAAAAATAATTTGTTTTGATTAAACAACATATATTTGAATCAAACAAAGCTTGTTCAATTTAAGCGAAGTTTTTATTTTGAGATATACAAAACATCCACGAACTAGTCAGCCTCTCATGATATAAAAGTTGTCTAACTTTACTGAAGTGCTCTCATCCGATTTTGATGAGATGCTAGATTGAAATGCTACAGATTTTTATAAGTCAATCTAGTCTGTTCAATGTTTTACTTTTCAGTTGTTGGTTAGTTCTCCATAGTATATAATTCGACTGAGATTGGAATTTAAATGATTTATTCTGGACCTCGATAGTCAGAATAAGTTTTTTTGCAGGCAATAGTTCTGAACAATTTTGGGTAATTATTAATATTATTTAAGGATATCAATTATTGAAAAAATTGAAATTTTCATTCATTAGTATAATATATAATAATATTTATGTTAATAATATTAATTCGTTATTTTTATTAAAACTATTTACGGAAGGAAATTGGGGAAATGCTCCTCACTAATTGAGATTTAGTAAGAATGTATGTTATTTGAAGTTTTTACATTTGCAAATAATATATAAAATACTTGACTACTTAGTTCATATGAAAAAATAGTTTTCGAATATACTTTTCATAAATTTGAGTTTTTTTCTCAATCAGAAATAAAAGTTTTAAACTGTCATCCTTATCTGCTTAACTTTAAAGTTGAATTGGATTTATAACGCCGTGTCAGTATCTGAGAACATTTTATACGATACATAGATGATCTAATAATCTCGGCTTGAATTCAATTTTGAAGAAGCTGAGCAGTTATGAGAAGCTTCTTGCCGCATCATTTTTATCTAACATGATTAAGAAACACATGAAAATAAACTTTCGCAGTGTCGCTACGTAATTCATAATAAAAAGTAAATAAGTGAATTAAAAATTTATAAGATTGCGAGCGAAATTTCAATTTAATAATATTTTTAAAATTATTATAATTCAAAAAGTCTAATTCTTCATCCACGTGATTATAATTGTCTTAATCCTTTAAGATAAAGCGAAAGGTGAAACAGGCCTCATCATGCGTAACTCGTGTTCTTCATGATAAATTCTTGCGCAAGGCACCATACGTCGACTTGTCTTGTATATCTCTTGGAGAATTCGACTGGACCAGAGAAAAAAAAGAAAAAACTTAACTTATTAGGACGAAAGCGAGAGTCTGAAGTCACGTAAACAACACATCGATTGAGAAGGCATAAAAATAAGTGAAACAAAAGGTTGTTCATTGAACAATATCGTTTTCTTGAACCGAATTTTTCGCTTGGATATAATAAATACTTGAAATTTATTAAAAATAACTAAAATATTTGGCAATAACAAAAACATTTTTGTTTCAATCATCAAATTTGACTAAACAACGAATTTTCTTAGTTAATAAAATACTTCTCTTACATAAAATAATTTTTTTGTTGTCTGTATAACTACAAAATACTATGATAATGATGATGATAAATGTTTATTGGTCAGAGGTGAACGTAACTCTTCATTGACTTTATGAGTTAAGCCGTGAGGCTGTGGTGAAGAGGAGACAAAAATTGGTTATCTTTGGACTTCGTGAAGATCTAATGGCATTTTGAACGTGAGTCCTTGACGAGATGCACACCGAATGCCAATGGGGGCATACGTTCACCCGACTATACCGTGCCCAGAAACCAGTTTTCGTATTTCAGCCTATGTACGACAACCCCGTACGACCTATCGTGATCACAAAAATATCGAATGACAGCAACCATTGCTGCTCGATTCTCGAAATTGCTGATCTGATCCGCTTTAATGATTCTCAGAATTACTAAATTTAAACCCTTTATACACGTGCCATACCATATACGCTCGTGCCATTCTAATTGATTATTTATGATAGCAGATACTTTACCATACTTTACGTTTCAAATCGTTTTTACATACTTGAAAAACAGGCATGAAAATAACTTCGACATAATGTATATTCCTTTTTTTTAGTTACTAAGAAACTCAAAGGTAGAAGTATTGTTAAATTCGGAAATATGTATAATATACAATATTCAAGTCACACGGAGAACATTTTTTCGGTAAGAATTACAATAAAGTTTATGTTAAAATCGGACATAGGAGTATTTAGGTAAAATTTCATGTCCAGCATTTTAGAAGGAATTATATGAGAAACTATTGAGTCAGAAAGGAAGTTATGAGAAAGAATAGGAGTATTTTGCGAAAACGTAAAATTTCTTGTAGTATTGTGGTTCATTAATGTGTGCCATTTGGTCGCTCACGAAAATAAAACAACGATTATGATTTGGATTGTAAAATTTGAAAAATGCTTAAGAGCATTCAAAACTATTTTTTCTATGGCACATTCTAGCTAGCGTTTCATGGTGGAAACTTTTTTTTCATGCGGCTCAAACGGTTTGTGCAAATAATATTCAGGCATGCATCAAAAATAATTTTTCACTGTGTCTAAATGGTCCGACTAGGCTCTGTTTAAATACTAATCAGCTTTTCCAATATAGAGCCATTTTTTAATGCTGTCTAGACCGTTTGATGAAGTCCTTTTAAGGTGCTAATGAACCTTCTCTGATGAAAACATTTTCTTACTTTTTTAAGACAGTCGGATTAAGTTTTCTTAAAATACTAGTCAGCTTTTCATAATAAAAACATTTCTGTGACTAAATTAAGGTGTCTTCATCGAGTCCTGCGAACTCTGTTTACACCCTCTGATGAAATCCTGATAATAAGGAGCTAATTAGCTTTTCACATCAAACAAAGTTCCTAACTCCATCTAAAAAATTTGGACAAATACAATGTAGTCGCTAGCCAGCCTTCACGACCCAAAATGTTTAAACTCTATTTAGAGATTTATTTGTGATGATTGAATTCGCATGGGGTCAGTTCGTTTTTTTTTCCAACCTTTTAGGTGGTGGAAACCATAAGATTTCAATGGGCAAACGTTTCGGCCACAGATGTGGGTCCTCTTCAGTGCCAGATTTTTTTTTTTTTTTTTTAAACCATTAAGAGTGTCTAGACTAACTTAGAATATAAACCTTAACGATAAATAAGTAAAAGCTGAAATGCGTACAATCTTTCAGCCATTTAATAACCTAAGACTAATGTTTCTTTTTGTTTTTTGTTTTTCTTTTTTTAACTAATTAAGCAACCCATGCATAAAAAACTTTGGTAAGGAACTCATGAAAAGCGAAAGCCTGATGCTGAACAACACGTCAACCACAGGGAAGATTCAGTTTTTGGTGGTAAATTTCCTATTGCGCTCGTGAGTGTGCAGTTATCAATACAGCGAACACCAAAAAACACAAAAACACGAAAAACCGCTAAAAAAATCCAAAAAAACAACATAAAAAACTACAAATCACTTTACTGGTCTAGAGCACGACACTGTCGTTGAATTATATTTAAAAACACCAAAAATCACAAAGGACCTGGAAAAACACAAAAACACAAGAACCCTGAAAAAATAGAACCAACACAAAAATCACAATAACATAAAAGTATAGACTCCTGTGCGAACCCTAATCTTCCTTTTCTCATTAAAACGTTTTCAAACTCTATCCAGATGGTCTAATTGGATCCTATACAGTTACTAGTCTGTATCCCATAGTAAAAAATGTAATAATTATATCTATATTTTGTCATCAAGTTCTATTCATCTGTTTTTTAGTACTCCACAACAAATAATTTTCACCACACAGAGAAAAATGGATATTCAACTAATATGTGACAAGCATCTTATATATTCAGTTGCAATATCTAGATATTGAGTTGTAATATCTGATTATTCAGCTCTACCGTATAAAATATTAAAATAGGCTCACATAAATATTTAAGATATAACAGCCGAATATATAAGATGCTTGTTACATAGTTGAATATCTATATATTGATTCTGAATATGCATTTTTCTCCGTGCAATCTGGCTAGCTGGTATCTAATTAGCGCTAGACTAATTTGTCTAGTGTGGACTTATATACAAATGTATTATAATTTTTAATTTCCCCTAAAATGAGGAAAGCGATTGAAATATGTTCTACAAAAGAACGTTTTGCAGAATAATATATAGTCGGCTTATGAATCAGTGCAACTTTACATGTATAATACAAGTGCCAGTTTATATAATATACTCTCTAAATCTGAATCAGTCAAATTTCACTGATAATCAGTAGATTTTGACGGGTTCAAATTTAGAGAGTAACATAATAGAAAAGTCTGGAGAAGTTTCTATAAAGGTGATCTTGAATCTGAATGAGCAATTTTCGTGCACGTTAATGACCTCATTTACGCGTTCTCATGTTAGTTTTGTTCAATGCTGTCATGGTTATTAGGAGGATGTTTATACCAAGTTATAGCAGCTATTGCGAATCACACGCTGTGAACGCCTCTTGTAATGCAAAGTAGGAAAGTATGTATGGGAGTACTGACACCTCTGCATTTTTTCCCACGTTTAAATGGCTGTTTAAGTAACTTGTAACATTCATTGAAACCACTTTCGTTTGCACTTTCATTTGCGTTTGAACATTACGTTTTAATCAATGTTAAGTCACTGCTTCTAGGAGTCAAGAATTAAATCATTTTTCTTGACTTTTACTGCAAAGTATCTCTTCTCTGACACTTAAATGAATATGTTAATGCCTACGTTTCGAAAAAGGGCAGGACATTTTGCAAATTAATGCTAATTTAATATTTTCTATTAGATAACTCATACTTTTATATGAAAGATGAAAACTATGATTGAGGTAATATTAATCAGGGTTTAAGGTAGTTGTCGTGCCAAAAATTAGATCTCTGGAAAAAAAAGTTTTTTTCCACTAGCGGCTCATCAAGTGTATTTTTTGACCCCTTCGTAGAAAAAAACCGTGTGCAAGACGGGAAAAATATTTATTTTCCCTAATTGCGCAATATACTATTCTATGATTTTAAGACTCAAAATGATGTTATCAGTCGTGTCTTATGAAAGAAGAACATTATTTTTTATGATAAAAAAATAAAACTTACAAAAAGTAATACGTTCAATAATGTTTTTTGTAATAGAATTTTTCCTTACTTTTGCCTCTTACCAATTTTTAAAAAATGATTAGATTTTCATGAATCATTACTTTTTTTCCTGGGAAAATACTCACTACAACTCTACTGTTTCCACTTTTTAAAATAAGTAAAAACATTCCAAATATAGTTATTTTGAAAAAAAATTCTTTAAGCGATTTCAGCTAGCGAAAACTTTATTTAAAAATTGGAAATTGTAGAGCTGTAAAGAATATTTTCCCAAAAAACAAAGTTTTTTTTCACTAGCGGCTCATCAAGTGTATTTTTTGACTGCTTCGTAGAAAAAAAACCCGTGTGCAAGACAGGAAAAATATTTATTTTACCCAATTGCACAATATACTATTCTAAACGATTTTAAGACTCAAAATGATGTTATCAGTCGTATCTTATGAAAGCAGAACATTATTTTTCATGATGAAAAAATAAAACTTACAAAAGGTAATACGTTTAATAATGTTTTTTGTAATAGAATTTTTCCCTACTTTCGCCTCTTACCAATTATTAAAAAATGATTGGATTTTCGTAAATCATTACTTATTTTTCCGGGGAAAATATTCACTAGAACTCTACTGTATCCAATTTTTAAAATGAGCAAAAAAATTCCAAATATAGTTATTTTGAAAAAAAATTCTTTAAGCGAGATTTCAGACACTGAAAACTTTACTTAAAAATTGGAAATTGTAGAGCTGTAAAGAATATTTTCCCAAAAAAAAATTTTTTTTTTCACTAGCGGCTCATCAAGTGTATTTTTTGACCGCTTCGTAGAAAAAAACCGTGTGCAAGCCTGGAAAAATATTTATTTTCCCTAATTACACAATATACTATTTTATGATTTTAAGACTCAAAATGATGTTATCAGTCGTGTCATATGAAAGAAGAACATTATTTTTTATGATGAAAAAATCAAACTTACAAAAGGTAATACGTTCAATAATATTTTTTGTAGTAGAACTTTTCCTTACTTTTGCCTCATACCAATTTTTAAAAAATGATTAGATTTTCATAAATCATTACTTATTTTTACGGGAATAGTATTCACTACAATTCTACTGTTTTCAATTTTTAAAATAAGTAAAAAAACTCCAAATATAGTTATTTTGAAAAAAAATTCTTTAAGCGATTTCAGCCACTGAAAACTTTATTTTCAAAATTGTAAATAGTAGAGCTGTAAAGAATATTTTTCTAAATTGTGGTAAATATAGCTGATCATTTTTAAAGATGTTAAATAACTTCTCTTTAATCATTTTTTGAAAATTGATAACTGTATAAGGTCGTGAATAAAAGACTGGGTTGAGCCTTGAAATAGGATGTAGTCGATAAATCATTGTGAAAGACATTTTCAGTGAAGTGAAGTGTTGAAAGAAGTGAATAGGTTGGCACCTCTGGTGTCTGTAGAAGATAGCGACTGTGTTCATACAATAAATTTTATTTGTCAGACAATCAGTTCTTAAAATACTTCGCCTTCTAGGCGCCGACCCTCCGCTAGCACACTGACCTACACTCTGCTCGTCTACCACCTTTTCTTCTATTCGCCCTTTTTACCCTTTTCATTATTTTCTTCTTCTCTTTTACCTTCACTTCATCTTCTCTGCCTCCAATCATTACAGATGAGTAGAAAATATCCTCAAGTCTAGAAAAAAAAACGAAATGATTCTATACTGCACCAGAACTGGCAGAATTGGTGCGGTACTGGCAGATGGTAATGGGCCAACACTGGCAATAATGATTCAGTACTGGTAGCCTACATTTGGGCCATTTAGTCAAACTGTGGTTAGTCATTATAGGCATAATATCGTGCCTGTTCTTAGTATTGGCTTTATAGTCTGAAATTTCCAATTGGAAATGAAAAGAGGGTTTGACGTATCTTGGTAGCACTAATTAAAAGCATAAATATTAAGGATTTTTCTAAAAATTTTAATGAGTGTCAATTTAAAGTAGTTTTCATCCACAAAAATTAGACCTCAGGCAAAAATAGATAATTTTACTTTCAAGAATAGCAATATTATTATTGAAGGGCTATTTTAAAAGAGAAAAGATTATTTTACAAGAAAAAAATTTGAAACACAGAAAAATAATTTTATTAATAAATTTTATTTTTGACCCAACTTTTTTTCTTATAACTTCTTAGCAAATTTCAAAAAATTATGCGATTCTAATAAATCATGTATCATTTTTTCAAAGAAAAGATTTCCCATAACTTCACCGTTTCTGATTTTTAAAAATGAATTCTTTAATGGTTGAAACCATTAAAAAAACATTTTCCAAAACGAAATTTTTATGAACGAATTGCTAAATTTGATAATAAATTATTCATTTTCGAAAATTGGAAATAGTTAAGTTGTAGGGAATCTTTTTCTTGAAAATGTGATTTGTACTTTATTAGAATCGCATCATTTTTTAAAATTTGACTCGAAGCGATAAGAAAATAAGTTGGGGCAAAAATTAAATTTATTAATAAAATTATTTTTCTGTATTTCAAATTTTTTTCATGGAAATTACTCTTTTCTCTTCTAAAATAGCCCTCCTATAATAATATTGCTATACTTGAAAGCAAAATTCATCTTGGTTTGATGAAGAGTCACTTTCTCATCGCAATAAAAATCCATTTATCTCCTCATGTTGAAGAGTTGAGTATAAGAGTTTATATTCAGATATATTTCACCCTTGACATGCTAACCTCGTCCAAAATTAAATCCGACACTTGGATCGACCTTGAGGACCTCGAAATATAAATATATGGGTCTATCATTGATTTTCGGTTAGTCTTGCGGTGAAAGTTATCTTTTACTTATTTATTAACAAGGGGCTCACATCAATCATATTTTAGATGTATACTCCAGTTTACGTTAGATTTTCATTTTTTTATTCCAAATAAATCATATTTAATATATAGTGATTCAGAAATTAATTTAATTTATTATTTATTTATGGGGCTACTATATAAATTGCAGGACCTATTTGTATTTATCATTAATCTCACGTTTACATCTTCAAAGAAAATCGTCGGAGGATGTCTAGCGTTTCAATAGGATCAGATCAAATCATTTAAACGATGTTAGGATGTTTTCCTATCATTGAAATTTAACTTGAATCTTAACAAGAGTTTATTAGAAAGTTGAACCGAAAATGAAAATGTTTATATTGTCGAAAACTGACTAGTACACGGAGAAAAATATAGAACTGACAAACTTTTTTTGCCGTCTCAATAAAATTTGAGTTCTCCTTATACAAAAAGTTTTGTCAAACAAAAAGCAATAACAAACTCTTTTGTTGGTTCAACAAAAAGGTTGGTTGGGAAAACTGAAATTTTTTTGGGAAAGCAAAAAAGTTTTGTTACCTCTATCTCTAGATAGATTAAGAAAAGTTTTGTATCACGGAAACTTACTAGCGCCTACACAGAATTTCATTAAACTATCTGGATTGAGTTAGAAACTCTTCATATAATGAAGTACTGACCAGGGCCTCAACAAAATTTTACCAGACCTTTTACAAAAGTTTTATTTCGTAAACAGCTAACTAGCACCTGTACAAGAATCGATCAAACCATCTGAATATACCAAGATCAAAACCCGATTGAACCATCTTGAGAGTTGTAAAATTTTTATGTCGTGGAAAACTAACTAGTATTTAAATAGAATATTATATAACCGTATGAAGAGAGTTGAAAAATATTTGTATCAGGAAAGGCTGACAAACATTTAAATAAACTTTTCTCAGACCGACTTGTAAATTTAGAAAATTTTCATACTCAGTAAAGCTGACAAGCATCTGAACCATACCTAATAAGATTGCCTAAAGAAACTTAGAAAGTTTTACTATTTTGAAATGCTAAATAGTATCCGAAAAAAACCAAACCAGATTTTCTTCATCATTTTAGAAAATAATTCTCATCTTAGAAAAAATATATTAGACCATTTGAAAAGATCTACGAAATATTTCTGTCGTACAAAACTGTCTAGTACCTGGACTGGCTACTATAAAATCATCTAGATAGAGTGACAAGACAATTTTTCAACCATGTATGGCTGATCAACACCTAAACTAAATCTAACCACAACAAATAGACACATTTAGGAAATTTTTCCATCGTGGAACACTGACCAGCATCTGAACAGATCGTCAAGATTCGACGTTAGGATCAGGGCTAGAGCGGATTTACTTTTACCAAATAATTTTTTCAACCAGGACTTAAAAAAAGTAGTTCAGTATGTTATTCTGAATATTTATATTGTAAAATTAAGAGTGTGTGCTTGAAAATTTATTTATTCATGATAGAATATGTAGGAAGCAAGTTAGTGTTTGTTGACAATAAAAGGACTGAAAACAACAAGGGAGGGGAGTAATTTACATGAGACAGGCTGGATTTCGGAAACGCGACCGGAATTGATGTTACATTAAAATACAATGCGTAAATAGCGAAAGCCGGCCTCTTGGCTGAGAACCAGAAGGTGGACAATGACCTGGGCTCGGTCAAGGTGAAAACCACTTCGTCCAAGTGTCGCGTTGGTCATAAGAATCGAACCCTCTCAGATACGTGGTTGGAATCTTTTAATGAATCAGCTTAGTCAATTTCCATAGTGCACTACGTGAAAGACCCGTTTAACGGTGCTTTTTTATCCAAGGCGAGAAATACTTATCTGAAAATGGAATTGAACTCAATAAAATTAATAACCAGGTTCAATTTTCTGTACGTGCCAATCGTTGAAAGAATGAAAAAGGTCTTTCTGTAGAAAAAATCTCCTTTGACTATTAGTTTTTGAACACACCAACAATTGCAATCACCAACCACCCAAAGCACAATGCCTTCCCTGAACGTTCCATGAACGTTCCTAAGCTAACAAAATGTCCGGGTTTTTAAAACGTTCCAAAGAAATTTTCTCTGAATGTTCCTGTGCAACGTTCCAGGAACATCCAAAAGGAATATTGAGAGAACCTTCCGCAGGAACATTCAAAGAACATTCGCAGAAAACGTCCCTGGAACCTTCCATAGGAACGTTCAGAGAGCATTTCTACACTGAAAAAAATGGTTAGTAAAACCAACTACTTCGGTTTGTAAAATATGCCTCAGCTATTTTATTAGTTAGCACAGCAGTTTTTTTTGTTGGTTTTACTATCTCAATTGTTATCACAAGAACTTGGGTAGTAACACCAACAAAAAAAATTGCTGTGCTAACTAATAAAATAGCTGAGGCATATTTTACAAACCGAAGTAGTTGGTTTTACTAACCATTTTTTTCAGTGTAGCGAACGTTCGTAGAACTTTTCGTGGGAACATTCATGTGGTAATGCGAAGGACGAGAAAAAATAGTGACCTTAAGGTAGAAATCAGATAAGTAAGATATGTCTTAAGGACTGATTTTTTTCTAGTTCCCAAATGGTAATTGCACAGATCCTTTATAATCGAACATCGTTCAATAATTATAAGTTAAATCTTTCTTTTGTAAGATATCGTACCTGCGCATTATACTTTTTTTACTATTAAGCTCATGGATTAACTGGTACGCGTTTCATCGGTAATTGCCATTATAGTATGTAAGATTTATAAAATTAACAACTACACCGAAAATTTTTTTATTCCGAGAGTCAACCATCACCCATAGTTAAGTCTAACCTAGTTGAACTAACACGGATTCCTGTTTAAGAGAATCACGTACATACAGTTAAACATACCAATATAAACCTTGTTACAGAGAAATAAATAATTCTAGTTCTATTAACAATTAAATTCAATTAATATTGACAAAACTCCGCTGTAAAAAGAATATCTTCTGTATTTATTACTTTTTCACTGTGCAAATACAAATTTATTTTTGTCAATAATTCTTTAAGACCCACTTTTATCAATATAAATTTTGCTCCAGTAGATTATAACCGCAAAGTTGTTTTTTGGTTATGTTTAATACATGCGCCTGAAAGGATCTGTCCGTCAAATCAACTTGCTTTCTTTGTTTTTCTTACTAAACATGAACTTTGTCATTTCAACTAGGATTGCAAAGTTGGCGCCTGTCCTAAATAGGCAAAATAGTTGAATCCTTGTACACGGATACAAGGAATTTTTTTCGGTGTAATATGGATTTCTGGCACCAGGTAGACCTTATTGGTTCTTCTTTTCACACCTGCATAATTGTAGATTGTTCTTCATATATTTAAATCATATTAAAATATATAATTCAAAGACTAATATTTGTAATTAATTCTTTTTATTTTAACTATAAATTAATGTCCAAAATTATTTATAAAAAACATTCCCTACATTAGTATGTTTGAAGCTGCAGAATTATCTATGAGATAAGTTCCCTGAATGCTGTAGCAAATAATTCCAAGAACATTCCCAAAAAATGTTCCCTAAATGTTCCCGCGAAATGTTATAGGAACGTTCTCTGCGAATGTGTCCGCGAAAAGTTCTACGAACGTTCCTATGGAAGGGACCAGAAACGTTCTCTGTGAATATTCTCTGAATATTCCTGCGGAACCCAATGGGCACACGATATTAGAAACGTTTATGTAACATTCTACAAACTTTCTAGGAACATCCCAATCTCCAATGTCCGAAAGGCGTTCTTAGAACGTTTTTGGAACGTCTTTTGGACATTGGACATTGGGATCTTCCTAGAACGTTTGTAGAATCTTATATAAACGTTTCTAATATCGTGTGCCCATTGGAAGGTTCTCTCAATATTCTTTTTAAACGTTTCTAGAACGTTCCACAGGAACATTCAGAGAACATTTCTATGGAACGTTAAAAAAACCCGGACATTTTCTTAGCTTTAGGAACGCTCTTTGAACGTTCCAATGAAACCTTCCGAAAGTTCCATAGGAACATTCATGGAACGCAATGGAACGTTCAGAGAAGGTATTGTGCTATGAGGGACTTCACTTGAGCTATTTTGCACATGTCC
The DNA here is from genome assembly GCA_030998225.1 of Diplolepis rosae. Classification (NCBI taxonomy): domain Eukaryota; kingdom Metazoa; phylum Arthropoda; class Insecta; order Hymenoptera; family Diplolepididae; genus Diplolepis; species Diplolepis rosae. The sequence continues at coordinate 22,562,358 of JAPYXD010000555.1, read as the reverse complement.
TTGAACTTAAATTCAAATTAAATTAATTGAAAATAGGAATATGCATTGTGGATAAAAATATAATTTAGAACATAAATTAAGCAATACATGTATAAATTAATTTTTTAATATTATATTCATAATGAATAATGATCTAGAATTGATTAGTAATAATGATATTTAACCTTCTTCTAGATATGCGACGATTTTCAATCCTTTCTTTGCAGATACTGTTTACAGAAAAGATTATTATTTCAGTTTAAATATTGATGCTTTAATATTTTAAAATCCGTAATGTATGTCTTTCCGAGCTACAAGATCAAGTCCAATTTTTAAATCCCTGGTAAACACATTTCTCGGCTTGTATGAACAGGAGAGTGTCTTCTTCCCTTTCACTTAGAAATTTTTCAACACTTTCACTTTTATTGGAATAATAACTACCAAATCCGAGAAAAGTACTGCAAGTAAGCGAGTGAAAAGAAGAGTCAAATACCAAATGACGAAAAAGTGGATTAAAGTATTGAAAAGAGAATATCGCATTATATGAATATAATATTGATACATTGATATAATAAGACGCACACTTCATGTTTTTAAATTGCTTTTATCTTCATTTTTTAAATTATAACTGTCGCCCCTGGCGTACACAATAAGCAATAAGGGAACTCTATGCATTTGACCTTTTCATCGACAGGATTCATTGTAATGTTATATCCTTCGATATTACGTACATACAGCTGTATAGAATTATAGGTGCAGAGAATTATACAGTATATACATATATGTGAAAGTATTAATGCCATCTGATCATTTTACTACTTTCTAAGAATCTAGTAATAAAAATGAATATTAGAATTTTTTCAAAGAAAGTTTCAAATTCGTTTCGCAATTTGATAATAATTTTACATAATGTCAACTTCTTGAGCATTACTTCTGAGAAGAGGAATTCAGAAATTGATTTTAGAAAATAGAAGCATTTTCGTCCTTCTGAAAATGTCTTTGTACTTTTACCGTAAAATAATTACATGCTCATGCAAAGGGGAATTTTCAAGGCAATATAATCAGAATATTTTGTAATATGTGACTCTTATTTTATCATTTACCAGAGTTGAAATTCCTGCCAATTTTCCATATATTACAGTGGATCAGAATTTTCTGTTACAATAATGTAACAGTAACTAATTTATTAGTAATAAGGATAGCATTTTATTATAATTGCAGTCAAATTATTTGCGATTCTCAGATTCCGAGAAATGAATTGCAAAGTAGTAAATTACATGTATTGAGGACAAAGTATGAATTTAATTTGTATTCTATTGAAATACATTTTCACATTTATTAAATGTGTATAAATAAAGTAATTTAATCTTTGATACATTCTTATTACTGAAATAACGACCTATCAAGTATAACATAAAACTCCTTGGTTTTGAAATTTAAAAAACGGTAAATGCAGATGCGTGCAATTTACCTTTCTTGTGATGAAACATGTAATATGAGTAATTAAATTTATAAAATGCAAAATGTTTACATCCTACAAGGTGGATTCATTCCAAGTTTACAGTAAATTGTTATTTGCAGTATATAACTATTTATTTGAATTGATTTTTTTAATTTCTTTAAGTGATTAATAAATATTGGTGGTCGCGATAGTTTAGTTTACTTAAAATACATGTAATAGTTTATCTGTGCAGAAATGGCCAGAAATGGCCCAGATTGGCAATGAAATACACGGGCTGCCAGGTCATCTCCGATTTGGGATTCCTGATCTGGACCTGGTCAAGGCCAGAACAAAATTTCTGCACAGGTATTTTTAAAAATAAACTTTTTGAATTTCTTATTTAGAAATATTTTAAGAAATTTGTCAAGAAAGTAACATCCCGGAAGGAAATATTAAGTTATATCATTTTTGACATCTTTTTGACATAACTATATTACCGCGTGTTACGTGCATAGAATTGGCGACACGTAAACGTATTTCTTCGTTGACTTTATACTCAGCAAGGTGTCACGCTTTCGCGGAATCGTACTTCGTGAAGATGATAATTAGTGCTCAAAGCGAAATGGTAGAAATTGACGTGAAATTATTATCTGCTGTGATGTATCACGAAAAAAAAATACAAGAAAAGAAGTTGGAATTAAATCTTTTTATTTTAACTTAACACATACAAGAATAAAAATATTTCTGTATGAAATCTTAATGTCAAATATTAAATAATAATAATCATAATAACGGTGATTTTTTTAAACCGCATAGCCGAAGAAGACTTTTTCGTTGTTTTTTGGCAATTATACAAGTTTTTTAAATCTAGATTTTATCCTTTTTCCGACAGAAAAAATGTATTTGCATGACAATAAATACATTTTTTTGTAATGCACTCGTAAAATGGAACCTTAAAAAAAGGTGAACAAGATTACATCACCTCAATCACCATGAAATAAAAAAATTTGAAATCAATCAGTTAAGTGGATTGCCATCTCGGGAAAAATGATTTTAAGAAAAATGCTTTTAAAAATTGTTTTTAAGGTAGTTGTCAAGCTAAAAATTAGGTCTATGGAAGAAAAAGTTTTTTTATAATTCTAAGACTTAAAATGATATTATCAGTCGTGTCTTATGAAAGAAAAAAGATTATTTTTTATTAAATTAATTAGTTGAGTATGAAATTTTTGTCATTGCCTACATAACCTGGGCTCGAATCCCAGCGCAGTCGAAAGTGTCTTTTTTTCCACAGAAAGATTTTCAACTTCTTTAAATATTATTTTTTATAAAAAAAAATTTAAATTACCAAAAAATGATACTTTTAATAATGTTTTTATAATAGAATTTTTTTCCCACTATGCCCTTTCACCAATTTTTTAAAAATAGTTGGATTTTCATAAATTATGGCTTTTTTTCACGGAAAATATTTTCTAAAATTCTATAGTTTTTAATTTTTAAAGTGAACTTCGCAGTGGCTAAAATCGTTAGAAGAATTTTTTAAAAAGAAACATTTTTTCAAAAATAACTGTATTTGAAGATTCAATTCTTTATTTTTAAAATTGAAAACTGTAGAGTTGAAGAGGTTATTTTCTCCTAAAAAATAAGCCATGATTTATGAAAAGTCAATCATTTTTAAAAAATTGGTAAGAAAGGTTAGTGAGAAAAAAAATTCTATTACTCTCTAAATCTGAATCAGTCAAATTTTCACTGATTGAATCAGTGATTTGCCTTTTTACTGATTCATCAGTGAAAAAATATTTTTCACTGTTAAATCAGTTAATTTTCACTGATTGATCAGTGAAAAAATATTTTTCACTGTCAAATCAGTCGATTTTCACTGAAATAATCAGTGAAATTTGACTGATTTACAGTAACCTCTTTTTAGTTATTTGAATCAGTCAAATTTCACTGATAATCAGTAGATTTTGACTGATTCAAATTTAGAGAGTACTGAAAAAATTATTAAAAGTATCATTTTTCGGAAGTTTTGAATTTTTTTCATAAAAAACAATGTTTATTCGTTCATAAGAATATCATTTGAAGTCTTAAAATCATAGAAAAACTTTTTTTTCCAGGAGACTTGATTTTTGGCACAATAACTACCTTAACCCATTACTCCCCAATGTCGCGTAAACGAAACATTTTCAAAATAATTCATTGAATGAAATGACTTTTTTGCTACTATCATTTATTCTCAACAGAAGAATTACGTTTTTATAAAATACGTCGATATAATCAAAAAGTTTATTCTCTGCAAATTTATGAACAATGCCGAAATTTGGGAATTCCTCTACTATATTTTCGTCGATCTAATTTTCCAACGCAGAATGCAATGGAATTTTCCAAATTAGCAATTTTATTGACCTGACCTTTAGTAAAGCAGATATAACATATTTAACAAAGCGTTTATAGTTTTTACCTGACCCGTTTTATTATTGTCGCGTATACGCAACATTTTGTTGTAAAAAAAATAATAACATCTAATTCTTCTTAACTTGATAAACAGTTATTTAAATAAATGATTACAGTTATAAAATGCAGCACAAACATAAAATTAATTTTAGTTTTCAACCCTGGGAACTAATGGGTTAAGTACGACATACAGTTCTAGAAAAAAAGTTTTGAGCAGTGAAGTTCCAAGATCGTATCTATTGAAATTGTGATAATTTTTAATGTTCTTTGAAAAAGTATGAAAAGCTTTTTAAATCTTGAAAAATTTGCTGAAGTATGCTTTAGTACCTAAAGAGAAATAGTACGTCATTGAGGTAAAAGTTATAGCAGTGCAAATTTAGCGCTAAAAATCAATCCATCGCGTAGGTGCTTTGACAAAGACAAATTTAAAAAAAAATATGAGAAAATGTATTATAGTATGCATTTTATGACGCATGGCGATTGCCTATATTTAGAATCTTCAGACGCGTCGATGCACTTTTACGATAAGGTTGTTTCATGAGTCGATGGATGCAGGTGAACTGTGAGACACAAGGGTTGAACAAGTTTTTAATTAAATTCAGGAAATGCGCTTTGTTTCATCAGCTGCGTTTGCATTTTCAAGAGAAAACTGCATTTAGTCAAGAGAAACGTATTCAGCTTTTACAGTTAACATTTCAAGGAAATGAGGAAATTTAATCCAACTTCAAGAAACATTGTAAATCTCTAAAGTTTCATGCTTTAAATTGATTAAAGACTTATTATTTTCATGTTTATAAATCACATTTATTTGATAATTTTTTAATTTAAAGTCTATACTAAGGGATTCTGTTCTTTGTACAAGTTATGTTAAATTTATGTGAGAGATAATATTTTTCGACATCCGTATTGAAAAACAAGCTTTGATCTTTCCTTTTACTTTTTCTTCAAAAAACTCTCGTTGCACCGTGGCAGGAGATTGGATTATGAATTATAAAGTCTGTCATTCTTATGAAACAATATTATCCCGCTAATGAAGTTTTTCGCCCGTTTATGTAATTAAAACTGTTACGGACTCACTGAAATTTAATTTATTCTTACATTAACGGCCTGTGATGAAAAAAAAGGTCTGGCTTCAAAATTTATTAGAATTTTTTACAAATTTTCTTTATGTCACATTTTCGGTTTCCAAAATTCAACTTTGAAAATTTAGAATTTTTTTAACTTAATAAACAAATTTTTGGCCTTATTTTTTTACAGGGAAGGCAACTCGAAAAATTAATTTCTATGTTGAGGCAAGAATGTTTTCAATCTTTTTCTCATATAACTTTTTCAGCAATTAAAATTGAATTAAAAAATATAATAAGAAAAATCTGCCTGCTTCGCGGGCACATTCTTATCGCGCGCGCAGTTCGCTTCGCTCGCAAATTTGAGCGCGCTTAGCGCTCGGTCTTATACTTTTCACATACATTTAAGTTTATTTCTTATAATTTAATACTGAAGCTCAAACCAATTTTATAATATTAAAGATGATGTGAATTACTCATTTTCTCAAATTCACTAAATTTCTTTTTCAGTTTAAGTGAAACAGGAAATTCAATTTACTTAAGGCTCTATCGGCCTTAAGGAAAACATTCTCATCATGACACTCGCGCTTCGCGCTCGATTTTCTGTATGCATTTTTGTAACTTTTTAATAAATTACATGATTATTGATAAATTTATTTTCTTCCAAATATCTCAAAAAGGAAAAACAATCGTAGACTTTATTTAAGGAAACGATTTTGCAGAACAACGCTTATTTCGTATCCCACATATTTTGGTGAAAAAAATCGAATTTTTTCAATATTAAAAAACAAAACATAAAATATACATCCTGTCGAGAAATTTCTTAATAAGAATGTGTAGATCTCATTTAGGCAAATAATTTTCTATCTAAACGTTTTTTTTTGTATCACGTATTTTGTCTAAAAAATGGAATTTTTGAATTTTAATCGTATTTTTCGAATTGAAACGAAAAATATATGTTGTATCAGAAACTATATGAGACAAAAATTGTAGATCTTTTTAAAATGAACGACTTTGCATTTCTACGTATTTTCGGTATTTCCAATATTATTGTTAAAAAATTGAATTTTGGATTTTCAATAGTTTTTTTTTTTTAATTAAAAAGAAAAATATGCATCTTATGAAAAAATGTTATAATTCAAATTTGTAGGTCTTTATGTATTCAATAATATTGTATCATAACGTTTTTTCGTATCTCGTATAATTTAACTGGAAAATGGAATTTTGATATTGACTTTTTTCGAATTTGAATATGCTGTAACATTTCTAATTTTGATTTAATCAAAACATGTTATTAGGATAATTTGTAGAGATTTATGAGCACTATCAAAAACCAGGATTGGAATTTTTGATTTTTTCAAAAAATTATTTTCAAAAACACAAAAGTAGTGCTCCATCCCTCAATTTTGATTGGATGTGGCTGGTTAACGAACTTGTCCTTACTTTTTCGGCTCCGATAAAGTGTACCAAAGCTCAATTCAATCTGATAATTCTATCGAGAGTTATGCCGCACACGACCTACAGACAGACAGACAGACAGACAGACACTTTCGTAAAAACCATTTTTTCTGACTCAGGGGGTCTCAAAACGTAAAGATTTGATGAAAATTTCAAAAGTCATTTTTCACATAAAACCAATACCTTCTCATCCATGATGAGAATGTAAAAATTGAATTTTGGATTTTCAATAGTATTTTTTTAAATTAAAAAGAAAAATATACATCTTATGAAAAAATGTTGCAATTCAAATTTGTAGATCTTGATGTAGACAATAATTTTGCATGATAACTTTTTTTCATATCTCGTATAATTTAACTGGAAATTGGAATTTTGATATTGACTTTTTTCAAGTTTTAACATGCTGTAACATTTCTAATTTTGGTTTAATCAAAGAATTTTATGAAGATAATCTGTAGAGATTTATGAGCACTATCAAAAAACAGTATTAGAATTTTTGATTTTTTCAAAAACACAAAAAATGGTCTAGTTTCCTTAATTTTGTTTGGATATGGCTGGTTAACGAACTTGTCCTTACTTTTTCGGCTCCGATAAAGTGTACCAAAGCTCAATTCAATCTGATAATTCTATCGAGAGTTATGCCGCACACGACCTACAGACATACAGACAGACAGACACTTTCGTAAAAACCACTTTTTCTGACTCAGGGGGTCTCAAAACGTAAAGATCTGGTAAAAATTTCGAAAGTCATTTTTCACATAAAACTAATACCTTCTCATCCATCATGAGAATGTAAAAAGTGCAATGCATTTTACTCGCTCACATGTTTAGAATATCTTCTAAAATGAGTAGAAAATTGACTAATGTTTCGATATATGAAATTGTTTTTAAAATTCTGCAAGTTCTGACTAGTTGAGCAATCCAGAATTTATGAAGGAACTCTTTACAGAAACTATATAAGTCAAGTACAATTACTGATTTAAAATTAACAATTAATTAATTAATTTATTAACAGCGTTTACTTTTCAGTAAAAAGTTCGAAAATAGTTGAATCAGTAGTTCTCTCTTTACAAATTTCAACCAGTGACTGGATTCCAGTTATACAAGCTGCTGTTTCGAGTCGTATTAACTGATAAATTAATGAATACAACAGATTGCATATCCTGAATTCAGTCACTGATTAAAATTACTAGAAAACACGGATTGAAACTAAGAGAGTGTACTCTCTAAATCTGAATCAGTCAAATTTTCACTGATTGAATCAGTGATTTGCCTTTTCACTGATTCATCAGTGAAAAAAATATTTTTCACTGTCAAATCAGTCAATTTTCACTGAAATAATCAGTGAAATTTGACTGATTTACAGTAACCTCTTTTTAGATATTTGAATCAGTCAAATTTTCACTGATTGAATCAGTGATTTTGACTGATTCAAAATTAGAGAGTAAAATTAATGAAAATTCAAATGTTATAGCAGCGAGAGAAAATAAGGTGGACTTGGATTTCAGGAATTCTGAATTTGTAAAGTGCTAGCTTGCCGGAAGGAAGCTGCTGGCACAGTTATGGACGTTGGATGAAATTTTAATTTTGTGAAGGTATATGACAGTAGCTGGGAATCTTGCCTCTTGTCACTTTCACCATTTGCTCGTTGTAAGGAGCGGTTCACGCGAAATTCAGACCACTTTGGTAGCTGCATATCTCACCAAAGTCCAATTGGAGGAAAAGTAGATTTTTAACAAAGTCTAGAGACAAGGATTGTATATATCTATAAATAAGCTAAGCGAGATGCAAGGTCAGGGCCAATTCTGAGGAGACTGCGGTTCTCTCGCGCCTTTGGTATGTCGCTTCGCTTTCCCTGAATAGTGAACAAACTGGTCTTGCGATCGAAAATGAAAGGAGGTAGAAGAAAGGTACAGGCAGTATTTTATTTGCCATTAACAGTTATCAATAGGTTCAATAATTCAAATTCATTTGATTTGGAATCAATTTCAATCATCTGGTCGAAAATTATTTGAATTTTTTTTTTTTTATGATCTTGTTGAATTTATTGACGGGTATTTAACAAATCGGTTTTATTTATTATGTCCTTTATTCACTATAATTCAAATTTGGAATTATTATTTTTCTCATCTGTTTCTTGCGATTATTTGGGACATTAATGAATAATACTATACAAGAGGCTATTTTACAAAGCGAATGATCAGATTTGGGTCCGCCTTCAGCTTCGGGCTTTGAATAACTTTCACTGTCAAAATCTTCGTAATGCACGACTTGTTGGAGAAGCAAATGAAAAAAGAAAAAGGTTCCTAAACCTTTGATTGCCATTCTCATCGAAATGATTCCTTTACAAAAAAGAGATAGAACAGAATCTTCATCGGGCTACTAAAAATAAATTATACCTTGTTTTTTCCCCATTTTTATCTCATCATTTAAGTTTTACTTGAAACCTTTGAATCTTGTTAAAAAATATCGATTTTACTAAAATACACCCATATTAACTCCTGAAAAATACAGAAAGGTGAAAAAATTTTAAACGCGATGACACCAATAATTTAAGTTTTCTTTCAATTTAAACACTATTTTCCATTATTTTATCAAATTTGAAAAATAATCTGTTTAATTAGACTGAAATTTCCAAAATTACTTTATGCATTCTTTGGTTTCAAATTATTATGCTCTTTCAAGAATGGACATTTTTTAAATTAAAATTGGTTCGGAAAATAAAATTATAAATTCTTTAACGTTTTGCTTTTTTTGTCTTTTAGAAAATATTTTGTGACATGTAAAATTATGCGTGGAAAATTGGATTTTTTTCCAAATTTGCGCGTAAAATTAAAACACATCTTGAGTTTTGATTAGAGTTCGATTATTGGTGATGATTTACGTCAAATAATACGAAATTATTAAAACGCGCGTAATGCAGTATGGGAATCGCGTAATCTGGTCCAAGTTATGCAATAAAAAGAGTGGGTTTATTATTACAATTTACTAGGTTTAAGCTATAATAATTCTGAATGTCCACGAACTCCCAGATAATAATGCTTTGATGTTGGAATGGAGCTCTACGAATATCCTGTTACATTGCACGTGGAATAGTTGATAACATTGCATTGTCCTCGAGTCACTCATATTTTCACCATTGAATTATTATTATCTCTTCTCTTGCCAATTAACATTAATTATTAAAGAGAAAAATATAAATTTATCTTAAATGCATACTAAAAACGATTTTAAATTGCATATTTATAATAAAATTAACCCTACAATGCATAAATTAATTTATTATAGCTCACAATGCAGATATCATCTACTTGTAAAATATATCGTCAGAAACTAATAATATATTATCAAAAATTCAAAAATATCATTGATTCGAAATGGGAACATGGCGCCGAATAAATTAAATATTTTTAGACTTGCCGAAATTCTTAATTTTATTCCTTTTACATTAATATATTAGTTTTAAGAACTTTTATAATATGAAGTGCATGAACTCTACACTTTCAGTTGAAACTTCCTTTTCCACCTTCTGATACTTCAGACTAATGAACCTGTAATCGATCTAACGATGAGTATGACCTTTCTGAACTCCAATAATATACCAGGAAATTACTACGCCGATCCAATTACATGATTATGTTAAAGTTTTATTTTTTTTATTAGAATGTGTTAAGAGATCTTTTCATATTTCATGAAAATAATTACTATTTGATTCAATTGTGTAATACTTGTACTTTTTGTTGTTTATTTATAGGTTGGTAATTCTATTCTTCTTTATAAGTGCATTCAACAATACGTTAGGAGATTTTTAAAATCTATTACATGAGATTTACTTTTCACTCGAAATGTTATTTCCAAATGTCAATGATTTCCAATGAAATGGCGTAGGTCAATTCATTGTGGATCGTGTTTCTCTTACAAGATGAGCTATATACGAATCTATAGTCACAGCATGATCTTTTCGAACAATTCGCAAATAGAATTGATATGTTTTCGTTTCATCAACTACTTGACAAATCTTTGTTGCGAATAAAATAGATGAGTATTATAAATATTATTGCTATGAATTTGGTTAACGGACTTTTTATCTTCTTGATTTAAATTTATATGATTAATTAGATGCAGATTGATTCACAGCTATGGTGCAAAAATACGACAAACTTAGTTTTATGTTATATTATTGACCTTTAAATTAGTGATTTTGTCTTTTTGGCCAATTTTTTGAGACTATATTTACGCTGTAGAAAGTGCCTCGTAAAATCTTATTCCAGTTATTGAAATCGACTGTTTAAAGATTCAAATTCAGAAGCCTATGTGGAAATTATTCAAGATTTTATATTTGCAAAAAACAATTAAAACTTTTAGAGTATGGTTCATTAAAACAATTCTAAAAACTATTAAAATTATTTTAAGAAAATAGTGAAAATACTGCCTATTAAATTTTTTGAGAAAATATACTTTTGTCGTGCTACTCTTCATATAAAAATATGTTTTGTTACTTCCCTTGGAGTACGATTTATGACCTGAAATATTTAATCCTTATTTCTGGAGTTTAAACCTTTTATCTAATTATAAAGTTATACTCTTTAAGACGGTGGTTTCTAACTGTTAAATTATTTTTCTGGAGTAAGAAGATAAATTTCATTTTTCATATCGTAATTTTCAAATAATAAAATTTCATTTCTCCGTTTTTGCTTTTGGGAAATAAATTTCGACAGGGAATATATGTATATTTGGGTAATTTTCCTCGTCTTGACGTCAAACTATGTTAATATATATATTTAAAAAATTCTTTTTCAATTTAAAAACCGTGTCCATAACTTAGTCAATGTTATAAAATGACACCAACTTTTCGGAAACATTACTTGATGTTGAACATTGGATCTAATAAAGATAATAAAATAAAAATGATCACAAAAATGATAATTGTTATAAAAATGCATTAGAAGAAAAATTTTCAACACCTTTATATTTTATTTTTATTTTCTTATATGCACACATACTGAGACACTACTCTCTGAATCTGAATCAGTCAAATTTTCACTGATTGAATCAGTTATTTGACTTTTCACTAATTCATCAGTGAAAAATATTGTTCACTGTTATATCAGTTAATTTTGACTGATTCATCAGTGAAAAATATTTTTCACTGTCAAATCAGTCACTTTTCACTGAAATAATCAGTGAAATTTGTCTGATTTACAGTAACCTCTTTTTAGTTATTTGAATCAGTCAAATTTCACTGATAATCAATAGATTTTGACTGATTCAAATTTAGAGAGTAAACAAATAGGAAAGAAAATTATAAATTCGGATGGGAAAAAATCTGCTAAACTTAAAAAAGTCGTGGAATTTTGAAATAGTAATTCTCTGGTGAAAACCCTGTAACTTTGCTCTCCAATAAAAATTTTTTTTTCCAGAAATATTAAATCATTACATTCTTCATTGAAACTTCCCTTAAGCGGAGAAAGAGAATGGAGAAAATCTTCTTGGATGAAGGAGTCGAGTGTCCTTGTGTTGAAAGGACATTGGTGTTGGCTTACCCGGAAGTTACAATATAGGCACATCATGGTTGCTTGTGGAAATGGGTTTTGCAGGGTGTGGTATTGTTTACACAAACTTCCTCTGAGGAAGCTCGTTAATGCCAGAAGTAAGAAAAAATTATATGATAAAATACGAAACTGATTTTGTAGAATAAGAAATTTAGGAACGCAACAAACATATAAAAGGACTTTTTGTTTAGAAAACTTGAAGAGCAGACAAGATTGCCAAGTAAAAAAATTTACGAGAATATTTACAGAATGTTTGGAAATTGCTTTTTATTTTATGTCAAATTTCCGTTAAGATGACAGGAATTCCAACTAAGGTGACAGCAAAAAAATTCCAGTCACATTTTTCAGGAAACTGAATACTTATAAAACTTCAGACATTGATTATGAAACATTGTTGAAAAATTTCAATCCTTCTTTTGTGCGATAATAAGGTAGTTGATCGACGAAAATTAGACCTCAGGCAAAAGTAGATAATTTTGCTTTGAAGAATAGCAATATTATTATGGAAGGGCTATTTTGGAAAAGAAAAGATTTATTTCCATGAAAAAAATTTGAAATACAGAAAAATAATTTTATTAATAAATTTTATTTTTGCCCCAACTTTTTTTCTTATCGCTTCTTACCAAATTTTAAAAAATTATGCGATTTTAATAAATTACAAATCACTTATTCAAGAAAAAGATTCCCTACAACTTAAACATTTCCAATTTTTGAAAATAAATAAATTATTATTAAATTCAGCAATTTGTTTATAAAAATTTCGTTTTGGAAAATGTTCTTTAAATGATTTCAGCCATTAAAGAATTTATTTTTAAAAATCAGAAACGGCGAAGTTGTGGGAAATTGAATTTTTGAAGAAATTTTCTGTGAAAAAAGGAAATTATATTGAAAAAATTCCATCTAGTCTTACGAGACGTTAAATTAATTCTAAATCACAGGTTGGTAAGGTCGATATGGTAGAGTTCCGTTATCACGTAGAGTGATACACTCTTCTAATGATCGACATAATCGACTGAAATGATTTGGAAAAATTGGTTAAATTGTGGGAAATATTTTTCTTTAAAAAGTGATTTGTAATTTATTAAAATCGCATAATCGCATAAAAATAAAATTTATTAATAAAATTATTTTTCTGTTTTTCAAATTTTTTTCATGTAAAATAATATTTTCTCTTTCAAAATAGCCCTTCAATAACAATATTGCTATTCTTGAAAGTAAAATTATCTATTTTTGCCTGAGGTCTAATTTTCGTGGATGGAAACTACCTTAAGACAAAATGTGGTAAAATTATTCATGTCCTTTTTACAGAGGACAATTACTTTGAGTTCTGAAAAAGAAATTGTCAAACTTTTACACGTTAAAAGTTGCTGTACCTTGAATTTTTCAAAATGGAAAGTCACACTATTACTCTTTGAATAACAAATTCTGTGCATCAAACATTCTTTATGAAATTGTCTTGAATTGAAATCGAATTATAATAAAGCATAAAGGCAGAGTGAGATTAGTCATGTTAAGTGTAAGTGGAAGTTCAAGTTAAGTTTTAAGTAAAAGTAGTATGCCTGAGTTAAGTACTGCACACCAGTAATGACTAAACTCGATACGTTCATATGCAAGAAATAAGGACAAGAAACAGGATTCGAAAGTTATATAGAGTATGTAACCTAAGTTTTACAGGACAGTATTTACAATAAATAAAATAAAATTATATAAAATAAGAATAAATAATTTAGGACTAGATTAATGAATACTATTTCATCTAATTGACTTGAAACAATACTCTCTTTCCTAACAGATTCAAATAGAATTTTACCTTACGATAATCTGATTTTTCCAAACTTGCTTTAATTTCAGTAGCGGTTACGAAATGTAAAAATCAAAAAATTTTCAAATGTAAAAATAGTAAAATCTACAGTTGTGAACAAATAGTTCTGTACTACAGTCTTCATGCTTTCAAAAGGTAAAGATTACAATACCAAGTAAGAATATGAACAGGAAAAACTGCAATTTTCACTGATATAGTTTAAAAATACGTATGAAATAATGTAATTTGTTAGATTTTGTTGCAGTTAAATTCTACACAAAAATTGGTATTTAAAAATCCCTGTTTTTACTGTATATGAACTAAAACCGGTTTCAGTATTATTCTAAATGAAATATAATCGCTCCTACATTAATAAGATATTTTGTAAATGGTTTTATACTATAAGTAGCAAGAAGTTTTACAACTTGAGAGAAAACTAATGCCAGGGTCGACCCAAAAATGTTCGGTACCCTTTCCAGCCTAAACTTTCTCTTTGCCAATTTTAATCTTCTCTTAAAAATTCTATCCAACCGATTTACTTCAAACTAGCGCAACTTTCCCAAATTGTTGATCAATCAAACTTTTCTGCGCGTGTATCTATAGATCTTCTCAGGAAAAATTTATAATTGTTCAACGCACCTCTGTCTATAAAACGCCGTTTTGATTAAATACATTAAGTTGTCAAGACATCAAGTAGTTTTTCGCATTGGGTACTAATTTGAACATTGGAACATAAAGTTCCTTTTTATGGCTATTTTTTATGACTTGTATCTAACTTTCTATGCATATTTTCATATATGATCCTGTTTTATATTAAGTCTAGGATCCCATAACAAATTCCTATATAAATTCTTACGTATAGGAATTTTATTATGAAGTAATCCTCCAACTTACAATGTAGAATTGTAATTTTCACGATATACTTTTTGTCTGAGTATAAAATTGCGGCTACAAAAATAAAAAGAATGATATAAACAAAGCTATAGAACACAATGAGATTGCTTCTGCTTCGTAATAATCGTAATCACGTTACTTCATGCGGTCAATATCTAAAGTAGATCTGTTCGAAGGAATCGGAGTGAGAAGGGGATTTTGCTCGGTCAGGCGTTACGTTCGTGTAACTCGGGTAGCGCTGTAATCATTTGTGATACGACTTTCTTATATGTATATATCTATAGATTTCGCTCGTGCGGGTCTCGCGAGTCTGATTTAATCTCGTCCCTCCTTTCTCTGGGTATCATATACTTATACCGAGACTTATATCAAAGAAAATACATGTTAGTTTGATAAACGAGGTTGCTTTCGATCTTTAATGTGAATTCATAGCAAAGGAAGAATTGTGCGAAAGGTTTACGTTTAAACACAATAGAAAATGAAAAAAAAATTGGATTAATGACCTTCAAAAAGAAACTCATGATTATAATATTCTAGTTCTGGTGTTTTAATCAGTTAAATGTATTCGAGAAAGTATTTTTGGAATAAATGATTTTCTGTTTGAATAATAACTTTGTGATAATAATTTGTACTTATTAATGAAATTTAATACATATTAATTAATGAAGAAAGAAATAATTTATTAAGTATAGTAACAAAAGAGCGAATATAGAAAATTGACATCTTGAGAATGTGTCATTTCATATCTGATTTACAACGGAAATTTTAATATCAACTAAAAATGTTTCTAGCATTTTCTAGAGAAAAATAATCGACACATATTTTTTTATTTAGAAAAAAATGTATTTTTACAAGATATGATTTTTTGAAATTTTGAATTTGGGAAAAATGGAAAATTTGCAATCATTGATTATTCGAAAACTATTTAAGGTCGAAAAAAAATTCCTAATAATAAAAGGTTTTTAATCGTATGAATTTTTCATGAAAATATGGACCAAAAATCTTATTGTCATTTAAGCTGAAAATTTTGCAAATTTTATAGACAATTACGATTTTTTCAAAGTCGGACTATATGGTTTTTCGAATTTTTGGGGTTTTCTATCTCGGTTTTATAAATAATTCGAAAGGCATAGTCAGCGCTATGTAAAAATTCGAATATTTCGGCAACAATGTATCGGCCCACTCCACAAATTTTATACAATAATAAACATTTATTGTCCGAAAAGTCGAAAAACCATACAGTCCGACTTTGAAAAAATCGTATTTGTTAATATTTGCAAAATTTGCAGCTTAAATAACAAGAACAATTTTTTGTTCATGTTTTTATGAACAGTTCATACGATTAACATTTATTATCAGGAATTTTTTTCAACGTCAAATAGTTTTGGAATAATCAGTGATTGAAAATTGTTCATTTTTTCCATTTTCAAAAAATCATATCTTGTAACAACAAATTTTTTTCTGAAAAAAAATATGCGTCGATTATTTTACTCAAGAAAATGCTAGAAAATTTTTTCGTTGATACTAAAATTTTCGTTGTGAATCTGATATGGAATGACCCATTTTCAGTATGTCACCAATGGTTTTTCATTTCAGAGCTAAACAATTTTTGTAAATTTAAGGAAACAAAATGTCCCAGCTATCGTTACTGGATGGCTTATTTATTTTTTCATGCCATGGCAATTTTATTAAGGAAAATAATTAACTGACTTTTAATTCAGGAAAGAAAGTATAACTTTTGAGGAAAAATTTAATTACTAATTAGTAACAAAATATTGCACTCGCTCTCTACGATCTCTAATTTGTTAATTATAAGCCTTGATGGGGATTTTATATCTGGAATTCTGAATCATGTCAAGATAATATAAAAATTGCAGGATTAAGTTGTCACTTTTAATGCTACTTTAATATTACTATATTTTTAAATCTATGATTTCCGAGATGAAATACTATTAGTCAGAAGTGATTATTCATTGGAGATTGAAAGGGTACAGGATCCACATTATAAATGGAGAAACTGTGTTTTGTATCGAACTCCACAATCTCTTGAGTCTCACCCCAAATAAAGCAAGATTTAATTAGCTATCTTGAATAGAAATGCAGGTTTAGAGATGTGAGTCTTTGAGATCTGCATACCCATAACTCGTTTGAAACAACGTTAAATATATAGTCACTATAATCGCCTTTCGTCACCCACTGACCTAGTAGGACTTAATTTCACTGGCTTCCTTTTCATTGGTTACTACTAGTTATCTCTGATCTTCAATTTAATTCTCACGAAAAAAAGGAAAGGAGTGTGACATTGTGCAGAATTCATGGCGAAGGTGATGATTTTCTGTAACTGCTGTATGTACTGTATTTATTTCAGTTTCATAAGTGAACTTATTGATTGTAATTTTTAAAATTGAAATATGATTTTTTTAGGGCCAGCAAAAACGCACTAACTTGAATCGCAAGTTGATAATTTTGTTTTCAAGAATAGCAATATTATTATTGATGGGTTAATTTGAAAGAGAAAAGATAATTTTTCATGAAAAAAACTTGAAACACAAAAAAATAATTTTATTTTTGCCGAAACTTATTTTCTTATCGCTTCGAGCCAAATTTTCAAAAATTATGCGATTCTAATAAATTACGGTTCATTTTTTTAGGAAAAAGATTCTCTACAACTTGACTATTTCCAATTTTCGAAAATGAATTCTTTAACGACTGAAATTATGAAAAAATTTTTATAAACAAATTGCTGTATTTGATAATAATTAATCCAATTTCAAAAATAGGAAACGGTCATGTTGTAGAGAATCTTTTTCCTAAAAAAATGAACCGTGATTTATTAGAATCGCATCCTTTTTAAAAATTTGGCTCGAAGCGATAAGAAAATAAGTTCGGGCAAAAATAAAATTTATTAATAAAATTATTTTTTTGTGTTTCAAATTTTTTTTATGAAAAATAATCCTTTCTCTTTCGAATTATCCCTTCAATAATAATATTGCTATTCTTGAAAGCAAAATTATCTATTTTGCCTAAGGTCTAATTTTCGTGAAGGAACTACCTTAAGAGTTTTAGAATTTCCAAGTTTCATAACATAGACTTTTTCATGAGATTTTGGGGAAGATTCTCAATAATTTTAGAAAAACTTCACAATCATGTTTGTGGGATTTTTCTTCCAAATTTGAAGGGACATTTACAAAATATGGTGCGAAATAGCGAAATTAGAGTAAATTAAACAAAAAAAATTTCATGGAGAAATTTCATAAAATTCCTGACTAAGGCGTATGAAAAATATGAAATAAAATAAATTGTTTCCTTAAAAATCAGGATGAGCTAAACATTAATCAATATAATGATTAAGTGAATAAAAATTATAAAAAAAGTTTGAGGCGATGGGTTCGACTAATTCAATTTAAGTTTGAATTTTTAAAAAAGCTTGACATTTTAAAAATAATTTTGTTTTACAATCTGACTTAACTCAATTCACAAACATAAAGATCGACTCGCACAACATAAGTTCTTGGTTACCTCTAATAATTTCAGTTAATAATCTAGTTACTGAACCCACTTAAAAACAAGACAATGCCTAATTATTACAATAATTGTTTTTTGTCTTGATTGCTAATCTCGAATTATTTGTCTTGGTTTAAAGGTTATTGCTGAGTGAATAGCTCGTAAAAATATTGAACGAAATTGCTCAAGACTGTGATAATAAAAAATAAAGAAAGGGTATTGTAAAACAACACTTAAATAAAAAAAGTCTTATGGGTTTAGCAACTTTTAAGACCTAATTGTGAAAATTTTTTATTTATATCTAATAGCTCATTATTGTGGATGATTAATTTGTTGCAAAAAAAATTTGACTCTTTTCATAAGACGCATTAATTCTAAATTATCTAGGCGTATTAACGCCTCGAGCATGTAAATTTCGATGATATACTTCAATTTATCATGAATTATTTATAATTGAAAGCGATCATATTCCACATTATAACTTTGAATAAGAGTTTTTGTATTGAATTCTAGGAAATTAATATTGTATAATTATTAGAGAGAGATTTTTCTTTATCTATCCCCACGTGAATCTAAAAAAAATATACTTGTATAGTTTCAGTTTAGATTTTCTATGAATCGAGTGCTTAATGTAATAATAAAATTGAAGGTTCGTAACATCATTATCTTAATGGAGTTTCATGAGCATTGAGTGGTCGTCGGAGTATCGTCGAATCGATAGTGATTGATTGTGGATCGAGAGATTGCGTGGGTTAAAGAAGAGATAATCTTTTAGCTTTTTTTTCAAGATGTGGTGATCATTCTCATTCGAAACGTTTAGTTTACGAACGGCCTTGCTATCCGCGCGTGATCCAGAGATACGCAGCTTTCTCTACTTTCGCTTACGCGAGATTTTAAGATGTAGAGACTGTGTACTTATGTACTTTTCACAGTGACTATTTATTGCAAGATGAGGTGAACGATGCATTTCTTATCGTCAAATCTCGTTTCAAATCTCCCCTCCAGATTCACTAGTTATAATGCAATCAAAAAACAAGTTACAAGGCTGATAGATTTGTTATTCTAAATCGCACTGCTTTTTTTCTTTTTTTTTTGAAAGGTAGAAAAAAAGAGTCAGAAGTTAATATTTTCTGTAATATATTTGAGATTTGCGAAAGAATATCAACGGAGGTTTAAATCAGAAATTTTGACTGATTCTGAATTTCACTTAATTGAAGAGATGATTAATAGTTTCTGTCAAAAAGGTTTTCTAGAAAACGATTCATGGATTATTCTCGTATTTTTATAGCGTACAATTATAAGAAAGATTAATGAAGGTTTAGACCTAAACCTTGAAAATAATTTTCTACTGAATAATGCAAATGGTAGAATGGAAGAAACTGTACTCAGAGATTGTGAGGTTACTATCTAGTTCTACTGGATACTAAATAGAGTCTTTGAAGGAAACTTTTTACATAATTTGGAAGAAATGAAATGGTTCGATTATTAATTGACTTTCTTTAGTTTTTGGAACAGTACGGTTTAGAATCTACACGGACAAACTTTATATAGCAATATATTTTTTATATTATAGTGATAATTCTAAAAAATATTA
Organism: Diplolepis rosae; assembly: GCA_030998225.1. Taxonomy (NCBI): domain Eukaryota; kingdom Metazoa; phylum Arthropoda; class Insecta; order Hymenoptera; family Diplolepididae; genus Diplolepis; species Diplolepis rosae. The sequence goes on along the minus strand of JAPYXD010000555.1, from coordinate 22,542,620 downwards.
GGAATTTAGGGAAAATCGAGGTGCAATAGTAATTATATAAAACTTTAGTATAGGTTATAGTAAAATTTGATACAATTTATAGTAAATTATAATATTTTTCATCTAAAATTCAGTATTTCACTGCAGAAAATTCTGATAATGACCCTTTTTACCCTAAATTGAAACGTAGTTTTGCAAACCTTTTAAACTTGGATTTCTCCATGTAGGGAGGGAAAAATTCATTCCCACGAGCAGAAATGCAAAATAAAATAATATTTTACAATCAATTTATAACTTCAAAAATACAAATATATTTCTATTTAAAAGTATAAATTATTTCAAATGTCCAAAAATTTTGTATCTGGCATTTGAAAGAGGTTTTCAGAGTTTTGTGTAAATTTTCCTTTACAGGTGTGACTGAGTATTTGCATCGAATTTTTACCATAGAAACTGTAGGTATAGTTATTTTATCTAGAAATTCTTGAGCATTTATATTCAAATTCTTAAATGAATTTTGGCAAGAATCTCTAAATTTCTATCGAGGAATATCCAAGTAATGTTATCAAGGTATACTTTCTAGTGTCAAAGTTGTATTTTAAAAGATTTTCTAGATTAAGAAAACTTGACACTCGCTGGAAAGTTGCTAGATGGAATTTCTCTATCATAATTCAAGTGATGCAACAAAATAAATTTATTTCTGTGAGGCAATTCACAATTTCATGCCTATTTACTGTTTAATTCCATATTTTGCATAATTAATGTCAATATTTATTCATCTATGCGGAAATTTGATTTATTTAAAAGACGGAAATTTCAAACCGTATAATAGTTAGAGGAACATTATTATTTTCCAAAAAGGGTCTTTTTTATGAATACTTTCCATTGATACATCCAGGAAAATCCAGTTTTATAGAATTTACATGAATCGCCATAAAATCGATCCTTTACTTTGAGATATTTGACATTTTCATTCCCCAGCAAGTCTCTACTTTTCCCCTTTGACCATTTATCTTCGCCAGCGAGGCATGCCATTATTCATTCATACTCCATCCTCTCTATTTTCAACGCCCGAGTTCGATGAGGTTTTCGGAAAGAAGTACTCGTTTTCCATTTACCATTTGTACTCAACCGAGATTCACTGACTCATGTTATAAAACCTTCATTGTTTTCCGTGGAAAGATAATTCGTAGGCGCTTGACGCTTTACAAAATACTGAAAGAATTCGCGAAGGCCGATAAGGAGTGATTGTCCCACGCACTTTAGGCAAATTAGAAGAATGCACCTCGAAATTGTCATAGACCTACGCTCCTGAGAATTTTGAACAATGACTTAGAGAATCTACTTTCAATCTGCCGATTATCATTTTTTTTCTTTTCGCCGATGCCGCTATAAGTCGATACGATCTCTAATGACATGGAAATGGCGCTTAGCGTCGAAAGCGCGGGAGACATCGGAATGCAATCGTCTATATTGAACAAAACAAGTTGTGCTGGTTGGCATTTGTCGAGGCTCATGTCGATGTTGGTTCTCAATCTACATTTCTCTGTGTCATTTCCCTCTCCTTTGGTATAAAGTTGCGTGAAATGATAGCACGCATTGTATGAGAGTAATTTTCATACTCTAGGAACAACAGCGGGCATCTATCTATCTAATATTCTCAATGACCCAGTTACGAAAGCAAATTTTGCATAATCAGCTGCAGCATTGCTGAAAGATACCGAATTCTGAGACAAAAAGCTGTAAAGTTTGTGTATATGGTATAATTTGAATCTTGAGAAAATCATAAATAGTGGCAAACATGGGCTAAAAGCTGATAATCCTTAGTTTTTACATAAAATTTAAAGACGATAAAGCTCTAGAAATGTAAATTTCAAGAATATTAATGTGAGGAAAATGAAAGCTGTTTGTGTTGATGAAAGTAAAACACTTTAAATGGTTTAAGGACTATTAGAATTTTTATGTTTACTGTCATTTCTTCAAAATCATTTGAATATTACTACGGCTCATTACATGTTTTCATTTAGATGCATTTTTTGATCCATTAAAATTTTTCTTTTTAGTGTTTGCCAACTTTTATTATTGGAAACAAACGTGTATTGAAATTTACAACTGTGATTTGTAAAACAGTGATTTTTATTGTAAAGTATTTTTTCTGGAAGCTTGAAAGAATTATTTCACTCTTTGCGAGTCGCGTCTCAACTTGAAAAAATAATGGTTTCCAAAAACTGGGAATTTTGTATCTAACACTGGAAATTCTTCTTCATTTATAAAAAAAATACATTAACCTTTATACGTCAATAGTCATTTCAAATAAGAAGTTTAATTTTAACATACCTTTTTGTGTCCATAACAAATAATAATTAAGGTAGGACACTTTCTGCACAATTTTTCAATCAAAAAATTGCTCAAGAAACTTTAAAAGCTCTTTTTAGATATTTTTAGGTTTAATATAATTGCAAATTACAAGCGCTCGACAATAAAATTAACTATATTTATTTTCTTTTAAATCATTGCAGAGTATTTTCTAATTTCTGTAACTAATTTTGAAACGCGATCTCATTGGTATAAATAATGCCCAACCAATTTTGTAATATGTTGACGATTAAAAGGTTATATTGGTACGTTGCTGATCCTATGAATATCTATACAAATTTGTACACGAGCTTGTTGCGTGTATCAAGAAAGGTCAGATGGAGACAATCTTAAAATGTCTGACTGTGTATCGAATGTCGATGATTTGTATCGAATAAGAAAGTCTCCAAAGTCGTCCATCGTTCAGTGTCGACGTCACAAGTTAAAAAAGACTGTTCTCGTTACCAAAAAAATGTCTGTTCTTATAAAACTCTAGTTTTAATAATCTACTTCCGCCACCCTTATTGTAACCTTGATCTTAATTTAAAAGGCAGAAATTCTCTGTTCTACATACGATGAATTAAAAATTGAAAGTTTTTCTAGAGTCTTTCATTATTTAAATAATAGAGAAAACAAAGCGTGAAAATTATTTTTCAAGGTTTAAGCCAATGTTGGAATACTAAGGCGTAAGGGGCCTTTCTATAAATATAATAAAAATGATAATATCTAACCTATACGGAACAATGGAGTGATAATTATGTCACAACTACTAAAATACTTGATATTACACAATAACTGCTTATTTTATTTGAGATACTAAACACTACCTGAGTAGTCAATCAACTATAAAATGATAATCTTTTAATAGCCCATAACTAAGAGTCTTTCTTACACAAGTCACTCTAGAAAGTAAGGTATTCAAGAGATACTATAAACTGAAAGATCTTAAAATCTATCATGAAATATTTCCAAGGAGGAAATTTATCATTGTTGATTAATCTGCAAAGGAATGATTGGGATTGGATTAAAAAGAGTAATTAATTTTTATAAGTCTTTTATTAAAGATATGTCGCTTTCTTCTCGGAACATTGGATGTCGCTTACTTTATAAAATATACATAGGTACATATTTATATTTATATAGTTTGTTTGGTTGACCCTTAGAAAAATAAGGGCATCCCGGGAAGATTTGGCGGTTGCTGAGATGGGGAAAGTGGAATGGGGAAAAATGAGAGGAAAAGGGATATAGATAAGGGTGGGGTAGCAATAAAAACAAAGGGACATGGACGAGCAATGCCAGCGCCGCTCGCGAGTAATCACTTTTGAAAAAGGAAACGGGAATGCGTCTATATTACATATCGAGTCTCACTTGCGGACTTGTAAAAGTCCGCCATTTTCTCTCCTATTTTTCTAACAAAGAGATTCTTCTCACACCCTCACGGGAAACGTGGAGATGCGGCTCGGTGTTCTTCGCTATGCGAAAGAAAACCCGGTAAACATTTCTGATAAGAAGTCGCGATGCAATCGTCCTTGACTTAATTTAAACAAGAGGAACTTTGAGCCACGTCCACGAACCGACTGAGGACGAGAGTTGCGACAATTATCGCGAATTGCGCTTTCCTTTTTTAGAAATGCTTCGTTCGATTAAAGAGGACGTGACTTAGAAGAAACCGTCTCCCGTGGGATCATTGATCCAAGGATAGTTATTGGGGCAACGAATACAGGTCTGAAGATTGATAGTCTCCCCGGGAACTTCTTTTGAGGTTAGTTTGCAGGTGTGAGGTACCCAACAGGCAGGTGGACCCTCAACGACACACTTATCCCTCCAAGATTCAAAGTTCTTGGATTCAGTCACTGTCTGTGGATTTTGGATCCACTGGATGACTTGGGTCATTGTTACGAAGTAGACATCATTGTGATTGGCCAAGATTTCGTCAATCCAGTAGAGGAAGGCGTCGAGGAATTCGGGGTTGTTTTTCAACCAGGCAGCATGGAAGTAGAGACCAAGGGGTGCTCGATTTTGTTCATAATGCCTTTCAAAGTTATGGTTCAGGAAGTTGTAAAACTGATCTCCAGTTAATATGTTGCTGCAAGAGTCCACCATAGCACATCCTGGAAGGTATTCGTCGTTTTGGGGATCTTCTCTCCTGTCGAGTTCGTTCATCACCATTTCCCAAACTGCATGTGACCTAAAAGATAAGATCAGATTTGTTTAGTGTTGTTCTTTAAAATCAAGTTGATATGCTTTTTCAGATGGATGTTTAGCTAAATTTGTTTACCTGGTAGGACAGTGTTGAAGGTTTCCATGGCAACGATGGGGCATTCTGAAGTACATGGTGTAGGGCCATAGGGGAGGGTTGTTCAGGGCAGCAGTGATGGTTGAGTCATAGAGGAAAGCTTGTTCTTCCATCATGGTGAACTGGTTGTTTCCTCCAACCCTTAGATATGGTGCTCTCACACCAACAACACTGTTGTCGGTCAAGTTGGCGTACTTTTCGATGATCACCCTCATGCCAGCCATTTCCTTCGCCCAGTCATCAACTGTTGCATCTGACCAGAATCTTTCGTCGTCGTTGTGTCTAGAGAAATCAAGCTTGGTTAAATATTATATTTTCAGCAACTCTAGAACATCGAGCAGTTTCCATCACCACAATCTGGGTTCTTTTACCTCTTTGTGCGAGTTGGTATCTTGTGGCCATTTTTCCTGCGATTAAAATTATGTAGTCAAAGCACCTTTCTCCGATTATTGACGCTATCTACTAGACACTAGAGGTTGTGCAGTTTTTACTACAGCATCCGTTGGATGAGAGGAAAGGGATTCGGACTAGGTTACTAACACAAATCCATGTCCTCATGCACATGACACTCCCCAATTAGTTCTTAGGGAGAATTACTAGGGATTGTGATAATTTAAGTAAAAAATTGTGCTAAAGGAAGCTTTCTAAAGTGTCATGCCTGGGGTCGCAGATTTGTTCATGCGTGTTATGATTAAACTAATGTTAAAATGCAGGTTTTAGGCAAGGAATTTATTATTCTTACGAGATGGAGTGGACTGCAATTTCGTGTCCTTTTCTGTGTGTTTCCTGGACTGCTGAGTAGTTGGTGTACTTGTGAGAGACAAAGAAGGTAGCTTTGATGTCACATCCGTTAGGATTTCGGCGTTTCCCGTTGAAAATTTCTTTGTAAAGTCCAATGTTGTTGTTGTTAATAGCATCATCGAAGGTGATGGTGATCATCTGTGGGACATCCTTGGAAGGCAAATCTCCTGGGATGGTTGTGCCGTCTTCGGAACAGAAACAATCGGGCAAGACACAGACGCTAGGGTCACAAGGTGGTGCTCTATTGGGGTCATTGTCCATATCTGAAGTCAGGGGACAAAATTTAATCTCATAAGTGCTGATGAGTTACATCTAATCACAACAATCAAGATTTAATAAAAATCTAATAGAATTTAAATCACAGCTAACAACGCGCACTTACCACAAATGTTCTCGTCGGATCCATCAGCACAATCCTTTTCACCATTACAGAAAAGTCCTCTTTCTACACATTCTTGGTTTCCGCACGCGAGCTGACCTTCCGGACAAAGAGGTTCCTCGGTGTAAAGGATGGGCTTGGCCTTCCGTTCTTTGTTTGTTAACTTGCAATTATTCACTGCATCTTTCCAATCACAAGTTTGCTTATCAATGTCGAAATACAAGCCAGCTGGACACCTCAAGGCCTGGATTCCGGAACTGGTACATTGGATGACATCTCGACAGTTGTCTCCATCCCCCCCTTGTAATCGGAACCACTCTCCGGCATCTTTGTCCTTGCAAAAGTCGTCCTTGACGTTATCCTTCTTATCGTCCTGTCGCTTCCATCGACTCAACAACGTTCCCTCTGAAATTTTTTGCGATCGATAACCACTTTTGCTTTTTCGTTAAGGTCTCACATTTCAAAAGGATCTTTTAATAATTAACTGTATCTTGCTCGGTAAAACTATCATTTTAACTTATTTAAATCAAAAGATAAACTATCTGTATCGATAATTATGGAAATAGTGGCTAAAGTTATAAATTTCATTCAAAAATATAAGTGTGTGAGATTTTAAATCTAATTTTATACTTTCATTTTGCAACTCGAATTTTTCCCTGTCTAAAGAATTTTACATTTATTGTGAAGTAGTTAGCGGTTTTTAGAATGGTAAACCGTAGTTATTAGAAACACGTATGGTGTCAATTACCAATCTCGCGTAACCCTTCAATTTTGTTTTTTTTTTGTCTCGGAGTGACGAGCGGGGAAAGTTGTCCCCACCGTCTTCGGGTGCCCGGGGCACGAGAGTGACGTCACCCTCTATCTGGGACCAGCCAGATTCTTAACTTTCACGTTTTAATATCTTATGCAACTGTCGCGACGGTCGTTGAATTATAATTTTAGTAGGGAAAAAGAGAAAAAAAGAGGGAAAAAAAGAAAAAAAGAGAGAGGTTTGAATAGTTTAAAGGGGAGTTTTCCTTTGGTGATGATATCTCCAAGAAATGGTACAGATGGCACTTATTACTCACCGGCAAGGGTGAACGCGACTGCAAAAAGCAGCACCAGCGAGTACTTCGGCATATTCCTCGCCCTCACCCGTGTCACGGGATTATCGTTATCCTGTTAGAAGACCCCGTCTTTTCTGTCTGGTCACTCTTCGCGGCGCGGAAGTTCTGGATTCACTATTACTTCCGGAGAGAAGGCGATGGCGCGCGTGCGCCTGCGCGATTTTGCGTGCGTGTAAATGAAAAAAAACTGATCACGCGAAACTTAAGGGTGCGGATCTTAAGAGTTAGGTACCGCTTACTAAGGACTGGCTGAGGCGCGCCATTCACTGGGCCTTATATTGCCACCACCACTGAGTGCCTTCGACGGTCCCCTCTTTTAAGGATATTACCGACGAAGACTCTTCAGGTACGTAGCATGCTTATTTCGAACCAGGATACTTTCTTCAGGCTCATTCGATAATAAAGGTTTCTATGATCATCAGCATCCTAGAATTGAGATGGAAGGACGCTTCAGAAATGTTGATGACCTTCACTTTTTATAACTGTCTTCGAAAGACCTTTTGTACTTGTTTTCCAGGTTTATTTTGAATTTAAATTCAATATTGAAGGTCCCACCTGGACCAGTGATTAATTAAATGTTTCTTGGACTCTATCAATTTATTCCTGAGGGAATGGATATTTTATGATGGAACTTTGGGAGATCTGGACGGAAGTAGATGAACCGTCCTTGAGATTGAGTAAGAACAAGAATTACTTCAACTCATCTGGAATTGCAGCAGTTGGTTTTTTTCATTATCATAATTCGAGGTATTTATCTACCTTCGTTTGTCTCTCGTCATTTCCCAAAGTTCCAGAGTGTGATTTTTATTATTTTATGAACAAACTTAGGAGAACTAAAATACTTTTCATTAGTTACGTAACTCAGATTACATATGTCTTTGAGAAGATTTTAGTAAAAACAGTTGTAGTGTGAAATGCCAACTGAAACTGAAGGTTATCAAGAGTTTTATAGAGAAATTTCTTCTCAAGATGTATATAGCGCTAAAGATGGAAAAAATATGAGATTTTTTTCTAAAAAAACGTCATTTTTGTGAAATGTCCCTTTTTCAAATAAATGCTCTTGAAATTTTGTGGATTTTATATGGAGTTTTTTGTCAATTTTAGAGGAATTCTATGAATATTTTTAAAACTATTTTAATTTGGTTACATTTAAAAATAAAAGTGCGTAAATGTCTTTTTCAGTATATTTAGTAATCACTTGTTTTTATTCTAAGTAGTAAAATATTTCTTAAAACTGATTTTGCAATAAAATTTTTAGTTTTATGAATATAATTTATTAAAAATAACCTATAGGAACTTTTCCTATTTGTATAAAAGAATGTTCGAAATTGAACATTTTTAATCATATACTATAATGTTTAGCGATAGTTGGTTCAAATAATTTCGAAATAAATTAATAAATATATTTATAGTATTCATTAATAAATATCTCATTCCTCTTTAAGATCTTCTTATAATCTTTTAGACGAAGGACTTTTTCCAGACATTAAAGTAAAAGGAATAATAAAGTAATTCAGGTAGAAAAGCCTAATGGCTTTCGTTAAAGGTAGACAGGTTGTTAAGTTACTTGGGTGGAAGTGACTTTGAACGTTAGACGCTATTGACAAATATCACCGACCCAAAGCAGTTGAAATTAAGAAAAAAACATTTTACATTATCGTTAAATAATTAAATTAAAAAAGAAAACATAATTTGCTGAGGCATTCTTATAACATTAGTGACAAGCTTGTCTTTTATAATCTAAAAACAATTTCCAAAATTAAATATAAATTTAAATATTGTTGATGTTCTTAGTTGGCTTTAGGGCCCAGAAAAAATGTAACTCAAAGTTTCATATTTTCAAGTAGTGCCAGTAGTGGTTTTACAAAAATTATGTGGTCACCTTGTTCGCGACGAAATAAAAGAAAGAAAATAAAGGAAATTTGTGATTGTGTCACTTCAATTATTTTTTTCACCAAAGATTTGTCCGTCTACATAATCAAATAACAGAAATAAATTCTCACTGATGAGGACTTGAATCTGAGTCGAAACGTTTGAAAATATGAAACTTTGAGTTATATTTTTTCTGGACCCTAAAGCCAACTAAGAACATCAACAATATTTGAATATTAATACAAAAGGTCGATGTAATTTCTGTTCATTATTAAATATAAATTACTTTTTTACAATAAAATATACTTCAAATTGTTTAGAACATTAATTGTACTTTTTAGTAATATAAAAATGCTGTTTTTAAATTTTCTTTACTTCTGTTTCCTATTTCCAGTTATAAATTAGTTGAAGAATTTGTAAGTAAAATTTTTCAACATTTGAAAAGAATTCAATGCGATATTTACTATGAACATTTTTCGATACAAAATTCTAATTAAAATTTAACCTTTAATCAAAAATTCTTACAAAATTTTTGAAATCTTTAATGAAAATTAAAAATTATCTCTAGATAAAAATCAAAAATAAGGTGATGGGTGACTAATAAACGAGTTTCTGTAGAAATTTATTAATCAGATTAAGAAACTAAAGTCATTAAATTTATTCATGCCCTACTTAAAAATATTCATAAAATACCACTTTTCAGTTAAACGAAAACAATTGAAAGTGCACTTATGTATTAACAATGAAAATATATATACGAAGTGAGAAATAAAATTATGAATAATTTTTTAAGATGACTTGGATTCGTGCTGTTGGCTCTCTCTGTAAAAACGATTCGTTTTTTAAACCACAATCAGAAAAAGGCAGATATTAATATTGAAACTAAATTTAAATGAGAGAAACCTGTTTCGGAGACGTGAATATAAAGTAAAAAAATGGTAGGAGAGGAAGTGACATAAAGTTATTATGGCTCTTATAGAGCATATTTTAAGATTTATAAGCTTCATTAGATAAATTATTTTATTTGTGATAATGCAAAGAGGGCAATGAATCCCTGAATTAAAATGCAGCCTTTCAATGAGTAAAAATGCAACAAAAAATTTATCAAGTCAACTAAAAAAACCACTGCATGTAAAATATTTAAATACATAAATAATTTGAGCGATATAAATGAGTTACTTATGTAAAATAGAAATATCTAAAGGCATGAAGTTACACAACAATAACAAAGAAAAGTAGTAAACATTTTTTTCTTACCAGTATTTATTTTTGTTTCTTTTTTTTCTGATATTAAATTTATATATAATTTTTTCCTTAAAAAGAAACATACGTGCACCTAATTTTAAAAAACCTTATTTTTCCGTTGCATGAATTAACTTTTTTTTATAATGCTGCAAAGTTTAATTGACAACAATTAAAACATATTCATATTTTCTTGGTAGTATTTTTGTAATATAAATAGTTTTTGTGCTTTTTATTTTTAGTTTACAATGAAAATTGTCTAAACTCCCGTGCAGAAATTCCTTGAGACAAGCTGACTTAGCGTTTCATAAAAATCCATAAAATGTCAGACCAGGGCCTGGTCTGCGCCATGAAAAGTAATTCAGAATGTGTGCTGAATGCTAAGAACTTTTATAAAATTGGTGCCAATTCGCTGCCACGAATGTTTATTTTTATAGGTTCTTGGGCAAAAATTGCCAGACCTGGCTTCAGCTCAGTATGAGACTTTTAATTAAGCTTGGACCCACGCAGAGACTTAGAATCGAAGATTTAAAATATCTCGTTGTATATACTTTCTAGACATTCAAGCCAAACTTAGGCTTGCTTCGACTTTTCATGTTGACCTAGAGCCAGACCGAACTAGCAACCGTGGCCCTAACCTGGGCCACAGTTTTTTGCCTAGTTTAATACAATAACTCTAAAACTATAATTCATTAATAAAATAAAATTATTATAATGACCTACAGAGAAATATTTTGAATTAAGTGAATAAATTTCTTGATCGTTAATTAATTTGACTGTACTGGTAGTCAAAGGTGAGTTGCAACGAACCTTGCAACTTGAATGAACTGAAGGTAGGGATTGCGAAGAAGCTTTTCATGCCTCTGTACAACCTGTGGTTAGCCGATTGAATCACGTCACAGTCTATAACGTGATCAGCATATCATACAGTGAACGTAACCTGCCAATCAACAGGTTCAATTTCTATTATATTTACGATGACTGACACATATGGATATCATATAAAGCGAACTTAATGAATTTTCTCATATAACCTATTGATTATAACAGATATATTGTTGATTAAGCTAAACTTAATCGCACCAAATATAATTAATTTTAAGAAATAGTATATTTTATCTGAGATAATTAATTTGGCATGGGGTCAGATGTTTAAGCAGTTTTCTATGTAATAATCATAGAAATTGGTAAAGGAATTCTATTTTTTAAAAATAAATTTATTATAGAAAAAAAAACCAAAAAAACCAAAAAAACAAAATAATTATTAAGTTGCATGGATTTTGCTTGCTTAGTTTATAATTATTATTTTTAATGCAAATTAAAGTTGTTGGCACTGAAGAGGGCCCCCATTTGTGGCCGAAACGTTTGCCTTTACCAATTTCTATGATTATTACATAGAAAACTGCTTAAACATCTGACCCCATGCCAAATTAATTATCTCAGAATTATCACTGTGGGTCAATAAAACAATGAACATGTACGGAAACATGTCACGATCTAATAGTATATTTTTTATTGGACGTCAAATTTTACCCTTACTTTTTGGAATATGCCAACTTTGGCATGTTATTGGCATTATCGCTTTTCAACGATTTTTTAAAATAAAAACTTAAAAATTAATTATTTTGATGTTATCATATAGGTATAATTTTGCATTATAATGTTTAAATTTAAAAATAACATGTACAAGTGCTCGTATAATCGCATTATTTTAAATTTTAAACATTATAATGCAAAATTATACTTACACAATAACACCGAAATAATCAATTTTTATTTTATTTTTTTTAAAAATTCAATGAAAAGCGATAATTGCGACGTAATTATCACTTGGAAAAAGCATACCGAAAAAATGCCAACAAGATGCCAATAAAATGCCAAAGTTGGCATATTCCGAAAAATAAGGATTACTATTTTGTTTTGATTTAAAAGACTCTGAAATCAAATGTTTTGGTTTTTAACCAGTTAGAATTTGTCACATTCTAAAAATTAATTATCCAGAAGCAAAGAGGTCGATTTCCTAAGAGTTGAATTTTTTCAAATGTCAAATCGTGTAGAACTTCATTGGCATTTTTTAAGTAGACGAACGATTGTATTGCACCATTGATTCGTTTCATCGACAACACGATGGTAAATGCCAAGCTTCGTAATCGAATCTGGGATTATCAGTTGAAAATTATTTGTGTAATCTTGGGAAGTTTGTAATATCAATGTCTCGTGTTGTATTGACCCATAATTATTGCTATTCAAAATTTCATTATATTTCCGCAAATAAGTAGAAAAATTACTAAATTTATATCAGCGATTAGATTAGAAGGCAATTCGTCGGTTTTCACTGCAAATTACTGATTGCCTTTCCTCTAAATTTAAATTAGTAGGGAACTGCTTATTAAAACTGTCGTAAATTTCTTTGGCTATCATTCAAATTAATAACTAGTAGTGATCTACTAATTTATAGTCAAATCCTTCTAATTGAGATACTAGTAGTTTAATTTTAACTAATTCAATCAGATTTCGAGAATGGTTGAAGATTTTATATAATTTTAATCAGTGGTTTTTTATTATTCCAGATTCGGTGATTTTTTAGGTTTTCAAGAATGGTTATGTTTGGAAATATTTTTCCTTTTTTAAAAGTTTTTTCTCAGTACACCTAATGAAAATATCCGAGAAAATCCACCAGGTCGTAGTTATTGCACGTATTCCCTATCTAAGCACAAAAAATAGTCTGACTCATCTATTTCTGTAAGCACTGCTGACATAAAATCAAGCACCAAGGGCGAAAGTACAAGGTGGTAAAATCATCCAACTATAGTTACAAGTCTCTAGAGCGATTCTTTTTCGAATGAAAAAACAACACGTTTATAAATGTGAGTAGATTTTTTCTCAATTCGATCAAAAAGGGGGTGCAAATGTTGTATTTATAAATCTAGATAAAATGCCCTTATTTATATATATTAACTTGGAAATATTATTCTCGTTATGGTTACAAATATTGAAATGAAAATTAAATTATTTCATGGCACTTTTTCATTCTCTCACTCTTTATTAGAAAAAGAAAGATAATTGTGCGCCCCTGTATGACATATGTTGTGGAGGTGAAAGGAAAGAAGCGACATCAGTATCAGCAATGGCAGAGTTAAGTCTTCAAGGAGCTTTCCCTGCCCGCGGCCAACCACCTCTGGGAAATCGGGCACGGCGATGATCTTTAAAGACAACAGGCTCCATCTGTTGCATTACTTATTCAGTGTTATACTTCTCAAAAAATATATCTTTCTTTACTTTAGGAACAGAAACCATTTTATTCAATAAAATGACAGGTGTGTTGAACTATTATTTTCAAGTTCATTTCTGGAAAAAAACTTGACAAAATTTTTATCATTTTGGTAGAGGATAGAATGTTAACAATTACGAAATTTTTCTTTGATTAATAGATAATGATTTATATTATGATCTGCGATTTCAAGAAAATGTCAATGAAAATCAATTTTTCCTAAATATGAGAGACAAAATTATTGGTATCATACTAACACGACTGTTTCTTATTGAGCACCGACGTGAAATTTCCATAATTTCAAAATTGACATTTCTAAAATTCAAATTGTTTGCAGAGACAGATATTTAGAGTAATTACATTTTTTTAAACTCGAATTCAAAATCTATTTTGAAACATGACAATATTTTCTTTGAAAACAAAAAATAGAAATTGAATTTATCACACTGATAACACAATTTTATTTATAAAAACTAGCACATCCAAACAAGTTAACTAGCATTTTGGCAATGGAGAAAAGACAAAAAGTGTTTTAAAAAATAAAAATTTACAAAAGAATCAGAAATTTGTATATAGGCACGTGCTTGATTGTTAAATAGAAGTAAAAAATTCCATTTTATATGTAAATACTATGAAATTTCCATAAAGTGGAATGGATTATTTTCATCATTTTAGTAGAGGATAGAATGTTAACAATTTCGAAATTTTTCTTTGATTAATAAATAATGATTCATGGTATGATCTCAGATTCCAAGAAAATGTCAATGAAAATTAATTTTTCCTAAATGTGAGAGATAAAATTATTGGTATCATACTAACACGACTGTTTCTTATTGAGCACCGACGTGATAATTCCAAAATTTCAAAATTGACATTTTTAAAATTCAAATCGTTTGTAAAGGCAGATTACATACATTACATTTTCATACATTTTTATACATAGAATTAAACATAGAATACATTTTTTAAAACTAGAATTCAAAATCTATTTTAAAACATGACAATTTTTTCTTTGAAAACAAAAAATTCAAATAGAATTCATGACGCTGATAACACAATCTTAGTTTAAAAAAATGTTTTTTTCAAAAGAATCAGAAATCAATACATTGGCACGTGCTTGATTGTTGAATAGAAGTAAAAAATTCCATTTTATATGTAAATGCTATGAAATTTCGATAAAGTGGAATGGATCATTTTTTCCGTGTTTCATCGACTTCGGAAGGTGATTAAAACTCGAATTTTTAATTTAGAAACATAAGTAGAAAGTGCTTTTGAGACATTTTATCACTAAGTTATTGTAGAGAAAGTTCATCTTCAAAAAGTTATTTACTTTGGAAAAAAGAACAGAGAAATGTTGTTCTTGCTGACTCATAAAGTTTTTAAAAATTTTATAAATTAATGTCAGATCGTAACTCTGTTACATTCCGATTGATTATTTATTTAATTTGAATAAATAGATGCAAACATTTGAAAATTTATAATTATATTTATATAAAGAATGTAACTTAATCTATCATACATAAGAAGCAAAAATGTTTAGATTATTTTCATTTCATATTTCCATATTTCAAAACTATGTAAATTTCGTTAGTAGCTCGGTTCAATACCATTGCAGATAAATATATTGAAAATGTGCCAATATGCATATCGCATATGATGACTTATATTGCTTTTATCTGTTGCATCGTGTTTGGGCTCCATCCCAACTCAACCAATTGTTCGATACTGGATAATTTCTATTTGCCAAAAGTATTCTGTAGTTGTGCAACGCGCATACATTTTCATTTACAAAAGAGTAAATTTACGAGCATTATCAACACTTAAATAAAAAACTATCATCTTTGATTTCTGGGCAATATTATCTTTCTTTTCACATTTTTTCTCACAACTGATGTACTTGATTCTATCCAATTTCGTTAATCAAGAAGTAGTAATAAATTTATAACCATATTATTGAAACTGAAAAAATCAATTAAGTTTATTATTAACGTCGGAGAGTTACAGAATCTATGAAATTTAGTTTTTCTCAAATTGTAGTTTTTATTTAAATTATTTATAATCTCCAGTCTTAGCTTTGATTATGAAAAGATATTTTATCTTTAGATGTTAAGAGAGAAACTTCCCAAAGTTGCTAATAAAAGCCTTTTGAATATCCATAGGTTTTAATTGCAAATTTTTGAATTATTTAATTTTATAAAGCTCTTTAAAGAGAATCCGTTACTTTATGATTTCAAGAAGAGCATTAAAATCAAAGTTCATTATTAATATTAAATCAAAGTTGAAATTTTCAACTTAACTTTTGAGTTGGTTTAGCAATATTAAATATTTAACTGAGACCACTTTTCAGTGGGTTTGGTATACTTATTACTTGATTCAAAATTTTGCGCTAAGCTTGAACATGAATATTTAATAAACAGTTTAAATGTGATTAGGTTCTATATCGGATGCATTCTGTTTTCATTAATTTAATTTGTTACATATGAGTATGCAATTAGTCTTCTGCACGTGCAACAGACATTAATAAAATATTATTCAACTCCGAGTGAGATTATTGTTGTGCAATGACAAGATTTTCTCTGTTTTATTATTGAGAGTCTGCTCCTTCGGAAGTTTTATTCTCTCCATAAATTAATGTACAAATGATTCCGATATTTGCTTTTGCTGTTCAACAAGTACACTTCAAAATTGAATTTCAATCAGGAACGATTAATATTGATTTGCGAGAAAGGGTTTTGAATGTATAAAAGTAAATCATTTACAAGCTTCAAAGTAACTTTTTGGTTAACAAATGTGTTTAAATATTTTATATTATAATCCTTAAGGACGTTCTCTTGAAAATCACTTTTCTTTATATTTCTTTCAAACTTCGTAAATAAGTACTTTTTACCATGATCTACAAAGCGGTAAAAAGATTAGCATCAAGACCGGTACTTAAAATCGAGAAATTAAGCTCTAAAGTTGAATCTCTTAACACGCGTTAGATAGGCGTAGTTCAGTTTCGCAATACCTTTCTTTACATTAAAAGCACAATTTTCTTTAGATTTTTTTGGAAAACTAGTATATTATACTAGAGATTATAAGGAATCGTATGCCATCATAAAAAATACGTGTACCGGCATAAAGATATACGTTGTTGAAACTCGCAGTTGCACAAATTCTTAGCCGGATGGCTGAAGCAAATATGGTGATTTGGCAGCACCGCATCAACAGCGCGCGCGTATGCTTACATTTGACATTGCTTCCAGAGCTTTGTTTTTACGAGCAGCTGATTTTTGTGAAATAAAAACTCCATGTTTGTTGCGAAATTTATTCGACATCTTATTAGTATTTACAAACTGTCAATAAACTCATAATATAACCTCTCTCACACCATATGCTTTCGACTCGATATGAGAAAGACAGGAAAGCGGTGTTGCCAAATCGCACAAATCGGCGCAGAAGACACATTTTGTTACTTTTGCGCATAAACGGTGCTCAATTCATTCGGTTAGAAAGTTTAACAGTAATCCCACTACCTATGATAGAGTAGGATGAGCACATCTACGCGCAAGAGAACGTCCTTAACACGGATTTGTACTTTTGAATTTTTAATTAACATTACAGACTCTAATTGCATTTACCAACCTTACGTGCTTTTGTTAATCTATGGCCTCAAACAAAAATTTTGAATCAGATATTTCAACGTGATTTTCTTTCTGCTTTTCTCGAAACTATGTTTTGACAATTTGGGGACGGGATTAAAAAAAATCTACTGAACAGATCAAGTGGAAATTTTAACTGATTAATCTGCAAAGATTACTCAAAGTACCCAATCTCTAAATCTGAATCAGTCAAATTTTCACTGGTTCATCAGTGAAAATAATATTTTGTACTGTTAAATCAGTAATTTTTTACTGTTAAATTAGTAAAAACAATATTTTCCACTGTTAAATCAGTTAATTTTCACTGAAGTAATCAGTGAAATTTGACTGATTCGCAGTAACCTTTTTTTAGCTATTTGAATCAGTGAAATTTCACTGATAATCAGTAGATGCTGACTGATTCAGATTTAGAGAGCACGCAGGAGTTTTTTGAAATTGTGATTTTTGCATTTTTTACAGCTCATAATATCACGAAAAATTTAAAAGGGTTGATTTTCGGAAAAAGACCGTGATTTTATCAATTTTCAAAATTTTGACAAAATTCTATGTGGGTACCTCGACCATTTAACAGCAAATATAGAGATTTTTTTCCGTGTTTTAGACAACTGGTTCGAGCGGAATATTGCCTACAATTTCACCATCACTTTTTGAACAGGCCACTTACAACCCTCTGAGTAAAATTACACTTTTGAAAAAATTACTCAGTAAAATAAAAAAATAAACCATCAAAATAACCTATAATTGATTAAAAAACTTTAAATAGTTTTCCCGAAAAAGCGCTTGAAGTACCGCCGACACACAGGTAAAGAGTTCTGGGTCCCCATGGAAGCTGGATGGGAGATAATTTTTAAATATTTTTTTTTTAGAATTCTGACTTTGAAGAGGGTGCTGGAAGAGCACCGAAACGTCGCGCAAGTAGTTTATAATTTTATTTTTTTTATTTTTATATAGATGCGATGGTGGGAAATAAAGGCAATAAAGGACGAAAGATTCGAACGGTTTCGAATTCTTGAAATTTTGAATTATACTTTTGTTTGGACGTTGAGGGGAATTTGAATTTGTAGTGACACGGGTTCGAATTCAATTTAGAATTAAAAAGGACCATTATACTTGTTGATTTAACAAAAAGAATGAAGAGTTTTAATTTGATGCAAAAAAATACAAACTCAAGTCAGATGTTAAATTGAATTCAATATTGGAATTTATCAGCGATTAAAGAACACAATGCATCTAAGCTCTTCAGCAATTATTTGTAATGCAAGGGCTTTAGGAAAACCGATTAGTGGTCGACTTACAATTGCAAACACGCCTCACTAACTTTTGTGTTAGAATTCTTTTGATGCCTTTCAACCATGGCAGAGACGTCGCAACGTAATTTTTCATTGGGCGGGGAGGGGGGGAGGGGGGGGGGCTTAAATGAAAAAAAGGTTGACAAGTTTTCTAAAAAACTTTTTTTCACACATAGGAATTTACACAGTTGTCACATAGCGATAGGCTCAAGATAATAATTATATTGATAAAAACATTTGTTGGGTTTCGAAAAATTTGATTAATATGACTGACTTTCAAGTGGGGGGAGGAGGTTGGCAAAATGAATATGCTGCCCCTCCGGTGAAATTTCTGGGGGGGAAGCCCCCCCCCCCCCAGTTGTGACACACTTGAACCATAGATTTCATTATGGCCTGCAAAAAATCTTTTTTTAATAGAAAAGAAATTCAAAATTCGAGTTTTGTGCTACCGCAATTGGGAATGATAGGCTTAAAAAATTACTAAAATCAAAATTGATACATATATCATTGCCGCACTATACCTTTCAAAACTTTATTGAATCGAACAAATTAAAATGACTAAAAATTCAGCAGAAAAAAACATACTTTTCCCATTTCTTGTTCTCTATGTACTATGGAATGAATTAAAATTTTATTTAATTTAGTTTTAATCACACTAAGAGAGATAAATCTTACTAAATTACTATCAAGATGCTTATCCTTACTTTAAGAATAAAATAAATAAAGATAATTGGAAATTCAGTTTATTTAGTTAAGAATAGATATTTACTAACTACAAATAAAATTCAATAAATACAACTCCTGTGTCGAATTTAAAAAAACTTTGTCTCTTGTTGACTAAAAGTATGTTTATTCACTTGTAATTAACTCAACCCTATTCGACTTATAAGACTCGACAGTTTTGAGTTAATCCAAGCACATGAAGATAGAGAATGAAATTAAATAATGTAATTACAAACGAATTTAATTAGTAGGGCCATCGTAGTGAATTATTATGTTTATTACTAAAGACCATGATTGCTTGCGTGATGCATACAGTTAACAGTCTTCATGACAAATTCAAATAGTCTGAGATGTTATATGAATTTTCTATTAATTTGATTCAGAAATTATCTTCATGCCAATTCTAAGTTTCACTCCCTGTAAGATAACTTTTTTAATTTATAGAATATCTCTGTGAAAAATTGGAAAACATCAGAAAAGAGAATAAAGCATTTCTGTTAACTTCTTTTTAGAAAAAATGTTGAAAACAATTGAAAAAACTTTTTGACAATTACAGTTAACTGTAAAATTTTTTGCAAAATTTCCACTCAAACGAAATTGACTCTAGCGTATTTTGTTGCATTTTCCAAATTTTCAGCACGATATTTTGTAAAATGGAAAAATTATCTTACTTAAATTTTTGAAGGAATTTAGTCACATGGTCTGGTTAATCCATGGCCTTAATTATCTTGTATTTAATTAAATAAAATATGCATAACTGCTATTTTATAAGATCGAGACTAATAAGTCTTAATAACTTTGTTTTCTTTTTACGTTTGATAAGGCTTAGAGTTAAATTAATCTAATCAATTATTTATAATTTTTTCATCTAGGAATTTAAAACAAAAAATCTGCCCGCTTCGCGGGCACATTCTCATCGCGCGCTTCGCGCTCGGTCTTGTGCTCTTCGCATACATTTAAGTTTATTTCTTATATTTTGATACTGAAGCTCAAACCAATTTTATAATAATATTACAGATGATGTGAATTACACATTTTCTCAAAGTCACTGAATTTCTTTTTGAATTTAAGTGTAACAGGAAATTCAATTTACTTAAGGCTCTATCGGCCTTAAGGAACACATTCTCATCATGACACTCGCGCTTCGCGCTGGATTTTCTGTATACATTTCAGTATAACTTTTTAATAAATTACATGATTAAAAGAATTTACTTTCTTCCCCATATCTAAAAAGGAAAAACAATCGTAGACTTTATTTAAGGAAACGATTTTGCAGAACAACGCTTATTTCGTATCTCACATATTTTGGTGAAAAAAATCGAATTTTTTGAAACGAACAACTTTGTATTCTTACGTTTTTTTGGTATTTCCAATATTATTGTTAAAAAATTGAATTTTGGATTTTCAATAGTTTTTTTTAATTAAAAAGAAAAATATGCATCTTATGAAAAAATGTTATAATTCAAATTTGTAGGCCTTTATGTATTCAATAATATTGTATCATAACGTTTTTTCGTATCTCGTATAATTTAACTGGAAAATGGAATTTTGATATTGACTTTTTTCGAATTTGAATATGCTGTAACATTTCTAATTTTGATTTAATCAAAAAATTTTATAAGGATAATTTGTAGAGATTTATGAGCACTATCAAAAACCAGGATTGGAATTTTTGATTTTTTCAAAAAATTATTTTCAAAAACACAAAAGTAGTGCTCCATCCCTCAATTCTGATTGGATGTGGCTGGTTAACTTGTCCTTACTTTTTCGGCTCCGATAAAGTGTACCAAAGCTCAATTCAATCTGATAATTCTATCGAGAGTTATGCCGCACACGACCTACTACAGACAGACAGACACTTTCGTAAAAACCATTTTTTCTGACTCAGGGGGTCTCAAAACGTAAAGATTTGATGAAAATTTCGAAAGTCATTTTTCACATAAAACCAATACCTTCTCATCCATGATGAGAATGTAAAAATTATCAGAGGGTTTTTTCAGTATTTTCAACAGATTCAGTGATTAATTCTAAACCTGATGATTGACGTATCTGGTTTCCTTTTCATCGGAAATATTTGAACTCATTTGTAACTTGGCCTATGCGGAAATTAATGATCTACCATTGAACAGTTCTCAATTAATTTTCTAGTCGCATCCCAGAGGGTTTTATGACATTCGAGTCTCGTAATTCACGCTTGTCATTTATCGGTATTCTGACCGAGCGGTTTGACATTTACACGAGTAGGTCTTAACTTCAGTGCAACAGGGTCTCAAATTCATCTCGACGTTTCAATCGATGTGGATTTCAATTTTATCTTTGCGTTTTATTTGATCCGACAAAGATATTTCTTAGCATAATTATGGATATTATTCGAATTGAAGTATAAGGCTCAAATAAATTTTAATTTTTAATTGAACTTTAATCTTTTTTAAAGCTAACATAAATTTACAATAAATTCAGAAGATTATTCTACACAGAACCTTGATAACAGCTGGAAATAGTTATAGAAAAAGTAGTAAAATACAAATAATTGTTTAAGTATTATTATATCCGGAAGCATTAGCTTAAGAGATAGAAATCATAACTTTATTTTACTATTCTATAGATTTCATATCGAATTCTTAATATAATAATGAGATATATAGAAATCATAACTTATTATTATATGAAGAATGCAATGTAAAATAAATAAAATTACCCATAGAACCAGAAAAAAACGAACCACAACTTTGCCATACATAAAAATGTAATGCCTTAAACGATTACCGTCAAATGAAACCCATAAAAATTCATAAATTCTGCAAGTTGGGGTGATATTAATTGAACATTGCAAAAGTACGATGTAATTTTTCATTAGAAAAAGGAGAAATGACCAACCTCGGACTATATAGAATTGTACTCCAAATTTATTATTCTTGATAACGTTTCGATGACTAAATGTAATCCTCTTCAGATCGTCATAATTATTCGAATTGAAAATTCTTTTACTCTATATGAAATAAAAACGAATTTATAGAAATGTTAACATTAATGAATACATAAAGTTAATCAATAAATAAATATTTTTTCCAAATTACCTGTCATTACAACATAACATTTACAGATACATCACAAAAATTTCGAAGATGTCAAATAAAACCGTAGTCAGAGACTTTCCATAATTTTAAAGTGACATGTTTGATGAAATGTCTGCTATTATATTGACCCAAATTCTATGATAATCCTTATTTTAATTATTCCGTTTTACAGAAATTTTGAATTAATCTTTGAATTTATGGCACTGAAGAGGGCCCCCATATGTGGCCGAAACGTTTGCCTTGCTTTCTGTTTGAGTATTTTTATATTTAATAGTGAAAATTTTAATCGAAGAAAATAAACAGAATCTGACCCTATGCCAAAATAATGAGAAATGAAGAAAAAAACTTTCCATAATGTTTCAAATTTTGAAGTAAGAAACATCATTAGAAATTATGTCACTATTAATAATTAAAACAAATTGTAGTCAAATTTATAAAATCCAATTGACATTTGTAATATGAATTTCATTTTACACATTCTTCTTAAATAATTTTTTTCACTATTTTACAAAAACGTTGAAAATATATTAATATTCTCAGATTCAGTGGCATCATTATACCAACGATCAGATACTACTAAGCATTTAAACGTAAACTAACGGAATAATAGTGGACAAAATACATTTTTTCAGTTTGACAACGAATATTATCATCAAATTTTTGGGACTCCAATGGAGTCAGATTTAGTCTTGCAAGATTTAGAAGAAGTTGTTTAAAAAAAATTAAGTTTTAAAATTCATTCGTATTACAGATATGTTGATGATACTTTTTTAATTATTCCAAATAATAAGATTAAAGATACCATAGAAAATTTCAATTCCTATCATTCACGTTTAAAATTTACATTTGAGCTAGAGACTGATAATACACTTCCTTTTTTAAATCTCTTGATAATAAAAAATCAAGATGGTACTCTTGTAACAAATTGGTTTAGAAAAAACACGTTTTCTGGTAGATATTTAAACTTTCTTTAAAATCATCCTTTTAAACAAAAAATTGCGAACATAAAAAATTTAGTTGATACGACAATATTACTGTCACATGAAAATTTTCATGATGAAAATTTGGAAATGTACAATACTTTTAATTAAGAATTTACTGATACTAAATAATTATCCAATAAATTTGATTAACAAACATATAAATATCAGAATTTTTCAGATTAAGAACAAAAATACAATTTTAGATTTCATTCCGAATAATAAACAGAGTGAAATAGATTACAAGCGTGTAGTTTCTATTCTTTATTTTGGAAATTTATCGTATAAAATTAAAAAAACTTTTAAATGATTATAATTTAACCACAGTCTTTAGAAATACATCAAAACTAGGTAAATTCATAAAATTAGGTAAAGACCCATTAGATAAATTAGAAAATTCAAATGTTATTTATAAGATTCCATGCTTAGTTTGTTTTAAAACTTATGTTGGACAAACTGGAAGATTTCTATTTGTCAGATGTGAAGAACAAAAGAAAAATATTAATCTAAATGAAAAATACCATAATGTGGTTACGAAACACAGAATAAACAATAAAAGTGATGCAGGATCTCAACATGATTTTGATTGGAATAATATCAAAATTTTACATAAACAATCAAACTACTTTAAAAGAATAATTGCAGAAATGTTTTTCATTAAAAAAGAAGGAAAAAATAGTATAAATGTTGTTTCTGATTCAAAAGACTAGAATCCTTCCAATGATATAATTTTAGATCAACTCATATAATATAAAATAATTATTTAAACAAAAGTATTAAACAAAAATATTGATTCTATATTCTATTAAATTTGTATTTCGATGATTCCTATTGCTACGGTACTGTTATCAATTTTGTCCGCTATTATTCCGTTGGGTTACGTTTAAATGCTTAGTAGTATCTGATCGTTGGTATAATGATGCCACTTTAACCCATTAACGCCCAAAATGACAGGTTTTTTAACTCATTTTTGTCCCTTGTTGCCGATGCGAAAAAGGGAATATATCATGACCAATCCTTGTATACATAATGTTTTGGGTCTCTTCTTTCGATTTATGATGTCAAAATTACATTATCGTGCACTGGAAAACCAATATTGCGGAGTTTATTAAAAAAAGTACCGAAAATTTGAAATTTTTTTTTTTATTCTTGTTTTTTCAAATGGATAAAGCATATTGATCTATTTCAAACTATGGACAAAGGTGGACAAAATAGTTGTAGTTTATGAAAAATATTTTTTGGTCCAGCTCCTTATGTTTTATCTTTTCCAAAATGGCGTTTAACTATGGAAATTTGGAAAATAGACGTTTTTTCATGACATTTCTAAGATAATTGGATGATACACGAAATTTCATTGATCAAATTGTCAAATTTTGATTGATAAATTATTTACAGACCTCTTCTAGTATATGTAATGACCTGATTAATGGCGGATTCAATATGGCGCTTGGAGAACTTGGGAAATACTGAACTTTTTCAAGATTATCGTTGATGGAACATTCTCCAACGCTTGAGTTTCAGTGTAGCAAAGTTATAGGAAATATAAAAGTACGTACAATTTGAAAAATTATTAAAAAATAGACAAAAATATACAAAAAAAAGAACATAAAATCTTAAAAATTACAAAAAAATTATAAAATCCGAAAAATTAAGAAAAAAACTAAAAAAGAGACTCTTGACCGCCCACCTTCACGTGTTAAGTGTTGGGAAACGTTTATAAGAACCGGCGAACGGGCGATATAATTCTGTATAATAATTTTTTTTGTATGTTTTTCATAGCAAATTATCGTTTATATTAAGAAAGCTAAAGCAAACAGCAGATCGTGAAATATAAATTCAGAACTTTAGGAATTTTTTCCGCTGAATCAGCGCTCTCAATCAAAAAATGGCCAGAGACATTTTTGATCACAAATTTTACATAAAATACGAAAAATTTTTTTGATTGGCACATTATTGAATCTTAAATATTTGGACCGCCATATTGGATCCGCCATTGTCGATTTTCTAACACTGTCACCGGATTTTCACATACTGTGCCAAAAAACATAGGAAAATTGAATTTAATAAAGGTTCAGGAATCTTCATCAACGATAATCTTGAAAAAGCTCGGTATTTCCCAAGTTTTCCAAGCGCCATATTGAATCCGCCATTAATCAGGTCATTACATATACTAGAAGAAGTCTGTACATAATTGATCAATCAAAATTTTTGGTACTTTTTTAAAATAAAATCCGCCATATTGGTTTTCCAGTGCACGGTAATGTAATTTTGACTTCATAAATCGAAAGAGAAGACCCAAAAATATTAAGTATACAAGGTTTGGTCATGATATATTCCCTTTTTCGCTTTGTCAACAAGGGCCAAAAATGAATTAAAAAGTCTATGATTTTGGGCGTTAATGGGTTAATCTGAGAATATTAATATATTTTCAACGTTTTTGTAAAATAGTGAAAAAAATTATTTAAGAAGAATGTGTAAAATGAAATTCATATTACAAATGTCAATTAGATTTTATAAATTTGACTACAATTTGTTTTAATTATTAATAGTGACATAATTTCCAATGATGTTTCTTACTTCAAAATTTGAAACATTATGGAAAGTCTCTGACTACGGTTTTATTTGACATCTTCGAAATTTTTGTGATGTATCTGTAAATGTTATGATGTAATGACAGTTAATTTGGAAAAAATATTTATTTATTGATTAACTTTATGTATTCATTAATGTTAACATTTTTACAGATTCGTTTTTATTTCATATAGAGTAAAAGAATTTTGAATTCGAATAATTATGACGATCTGAAGAGGATTACATTTAGTCATCGAAACGTTATCAAGAATAATAAATTTGGAGTACAATTCTATATAGTCCGAGGTTGGTCATTTCTCCTTTTTCTAATGAAAAATTACATCGTACTTTTGCAATGTTCAATTAATATCACCCCAACTTGCAGAATTTATGAATTTTTATGGGTTTCATTTGACGGTAATCTTTTAAGGCATTACATTTTTATGTATGGCAAAGTTGTGGTTCGTTTTTTTCTGGTTCTATGTATTCATTAATGTTAACATTTTTACAAATTCGTTTTTATTTTATATAGAGTAAAAGAATTTTCAATTCGAATAATTATGACGATCTGAAGAGGATGTCATTTAGTCATCGAAACGTTATTAAGAATAATAAATTTGGAGTACAATTCTACATAGTCCGAGGTTGGTCATTTCTCCTTTTTCTAATGAAGAATTTCGTTCGGACGTTAAACATTTTAAATTTTAAACGGTGTAATTTAAATTTAAAAATAAATAAATAAACTACTGTCGTAAAAAGTGGTTTGCTAGCTTCTACATTCTTCACATGATCATCAAAACTCTTGTGTCTTTTACTTCATTATACATATTATTTATGAAAGAATAGCTTATAAATTCAATTAACCATAGCCTATTTTCTGGAGTGATTTCAAATCTTGCCAAACGAAATGAAATACCTGGTAGAGAACAAGATCAGAATTTGAAAGTGAATTTATGCTTTATTATAAAGAAAGAAGATGCAGATTGTACCCAAGGTGGAAAAAAACATTTAATAGGGGTCTTATGCTCATATAAGGGCAATTTTATACAACTTTTCTATAGTGTAGTTGCGGTAAAATGTGAACTTGACGTAAAAAATTCTTAATATAAAATAACCCGACAGAAGTGCATCTTTCTGTGAAGAAATGAATGCCTGACGTCAGTATAGCAATTTTTATAGACAAATTTTCGTCGACGTCACGTCATTTTATTAACTAAAATCATGATTTTTATTATAATTTTATACTTTCGACATTACTCATCATGAATTAACCTTCTTTTACAAAGCCTGATGAGGTTGGCAAACCCATAGCCAACGAAACGTCGCTACAATTTTGACATTATGAAGAGTTTTCTTCTTTATATTTTACCTCATCGATCGCAAACCAGCATTTTTTATAATATTAATATGGAGGGTGACACTACCATTTCTTCAATTTTTATATAGTTGCAGAGTGACGCGACATAATGGCATTTTTCTGTGAAGAAAGGAATTTTTAAGACCAATTTAGCGTTTTATTTCTATTCGCAGCTTCATATATACATCATTAATTACACTGCATATAGATGAAATGACGCGATATAACGATGTATTTTTTAGAAGAGAGGAATGTCGTCATCGCACTAAACCGAAAATAAAATGGTCCATTCCAAACAGCATTAAATAGTAATCTAAAACCTTTCAAATAAAAAATTGAATTTTTCTCCTGAGAGAAAACCCTGAGGAATGGATTATCAACCTTTTACATTTTTTCCCCAACTCAATATTCCCCTCTGATGGATCACCTTTCTTGTAACTATTGGAGAAGCTTACACTACAAGCTGTGACAAGCATATAACAGAGATACCCTACATTTAAAATTCGAAATTTTTTTTATAAAATGTTATAAATTTTATTAGATGATTTTTTTTTAAATTTAAAATATTGAAAATCGAAAATTCAATTTTTTAACCATATTATGTGAAATACAAAAGAAAAGTAAGGATGCAAAATTGTTTGTATCAATAAAGTCTATAAATTTTGTCTGACACAGTTTCTGATAAAACGTATTTTTTTTCGTTCCATCTTTATAACAAAATATGTGAGATACGAAAAAAGCGCTGAGTTGGAAAATTATTTTCCTATATGAGATCTACAAATTTTCAGTAGGGAATTTTTTCACAAGATGTAAGTATATTTTATGTTTCGATTTCAAATATTGAGAATCAAAAATTCCATTTACAACCAAAATATGTGAGATACAAAATAAGTGTTATAAGACAAAATCGTTTGCTTAAAAACAGTCTACACATTTTTTTCCTTAGATATTTAGAAGAAGATAAATTTTTTCTTAACCTTGTAAATTACTAGGAAGTTAGAGAAATGTATACAGAAAATCAAGCGCGAAGCGCGAGTGTCATGATAAGAATGTGTTCCTTAAGGCTGATAGAGCCACAAGTAAATTCAATTTCCTTTTTCATTTTAAATTAAAAGCAAATTTACTAACTTTGAGAAAATATAATTCACATCT
Source organism: Diplolepis rosae (assembly GCA_030998225.1). Taxonomy (NCBI): domain Eukaryota; kingdom Metazoa; phylum Arthropoda; class Insecta; order Hymenoptera; family Diplolepididae; genus Diplolepis; species Diplolepis rosae. The sequence continues at coordinate 22,514,532 of JAPYXD010000555.1, read as the reverse complement.
ACAATATTATAAAATTGACTTGAGTTTTAGTATCAAATTACAAGAAATAAACTTAAATGTATGCGGAGAATATAAGATCGAGTGCGATGCGCGAGGTCTAAACAGAACAAAGCGCGACAATCGAATCGCGAGCTCTAGGCGCGCTCTAATTTGCGAGCTGTGCGCAGATTTTTTATCCATTTTCCATCCTCCCCTATCAGGATAAAATTTTCTGAACAGTATACATATATATATTAAATGAGCCTGCCACGTGTGTTATCTGACGACTTTAAAGTCTGACCTCAGCCTTTTTTATTACATCCTAACGCCCTAAGGTCGGACGGCACGCATCACTTGAGTTTGTGGTGCACCGGCGAACAGACGTTGCACCGGTTTAGTGGTTGAGCTGGTATCACGATCGATCGTAGGCAGAATCTGCGTTTGTAAGCCGCGAGGCTTCCACCGACACGAGACCTCAGGGCCGGCTCCATTGGCTGTGACCTTGACCTAGGGGTTGTTCTCGCGCCTGCGTCGCGTCCTCACCTCCTTTTTTCTCCCACTCTCTTTCTCCCCCCCCCCCCATCACTCTCTCTTTCTCTCTTCCTTGGTTCCCCGATTTCGCGAACACTTTATCCTGCTCTTTCAAGTTCACTTTCACCTGTCCTTATCCTCTCTCATTTCTACGAAAAATCTCTTTTATCTTTTCACTTTCTTTCTCCTACGCCTTTCTCTTTCCCAGTTTCCCCTAGTTTTATATTCTCTCCTCATTTTTCCCCGAGTATACTAATTTCCCCTTGTATGTTCATTTTGTTTACCCTATCCATTCCCCTTTTTTATTTCTTTTATTCACTTTCTTCTTTACTTTCTCATTACTTTACTTATCTTCGTCAGGTTTTATCCTTATTTTTCGTGATTCTTCTATTCTTTTCTCTTATTATTTTATTTTCATTTACTTGCTCTTTACATATCTTATTTACTCAGACGTTTTACTCCTTCCCTATTTCTTATTGCAGTCGAACCTCGATAAGAGATACTCCTCAAGAGTGTAGGGGAAAAATTTCTAAGAAAACAATGTCCCACATTACTATAACTTGAGTTTGGAATTTGCGATTCACCTTTAGTTTTGATAAAAAATTAAACAGGGAAGAAACTGGCAGAAACTCGCTAGTTCTCATCGAGGTGCGTCGATTAAAACCCGATCACAAAGTTTGGTGGATGAAAACTTCGTGCTCAGTCAAGCCGAACTAAGGGGAAATTTGCTCTTATCGAGGTTCGGCTGTATTTTTATCCTGTCCTTTTCTTTTTTATTTTAATTCTGCTTATTTTCTCTTCTATTTTCTTGATTACTTGTTTTTCTTTATATCTTCTTTCCCTCTTTTCTTCTTTTTACTTTTCCTCACTTCTCCTCAAATATTATTCAGTACTTTTATCCCCCTTTCGTCTTATCTTACCATCCACTACTTTTCTCTTGTTCTAAAATATTTCATCCCCCTTAACATTCCTTTTGCATAATTTTTATCTAGTTTTTTATCCATGTAGGAATTGCCAGGCATGGCCCAGACCGGTGATGGAACACAAGGCCTGATCAGAATTTGGGCGGTAAGTTCTGGTTTCGGTTAGACCCTGTATTTTATCTCCGATTTGGGATTTCTGTTTGGGCCTGGCCAGGGCCACAGCAATATTTTTGCACGGGGGCATTTCACTCTGCTATTTCTCTATTTCATTTACTTTTACTTTTCCTTGCCTTCTTGCTATCCAGATATTTTATTTTACTCAAGTTTCCTACATAAATTTGCTTTTCTTTCTTTTTTACCGAAAACAAATTTCAGTTGTATTAATTTGAGTAAGTTTGTTAATTTTCACGACAAACACAATGTGGAAATTGTCCAATCTGGCCCTGGCCTAAAATAAAACGTAGTGCCTGGTCAGGGCCTATCAAAGGGATACGTTTTAAGCCCCAATTTGTGCCATAGCAATATTTTTGCATAGGATGTAAAGTTTGGTTAAGATAACTAGATCAGCATTATCGTAAATATAACCGAAATTTTTAAATGTCATAAACATTTTGAGTAATTACAGTAAATGTAGTCCAGCAGTTGATATAATTCATACGATTAATTAATATAATTACAAACGGTTTATAACAGCAATGATGTAATTATTGTTAGGCTAAATAAATCATACACAAAGCAAAAAATACACAATGAAAAATTAATTATTTTTGTTTATTTTTCATTAAAGTATTTTGACAATTTCTTGCAATTGCAGAAATATTATTCATCACTAAGAAAAAAGATTTGATTGAATCTAAGTAAATTATTTGTTTGATAGACTTTCTTTGATTTAAAAAGATAATTTATTTGAATTAAATAAAATTTGTTTGATTCGAACAAAGTATGTTTAAACCAAACAAAAATTTGTTCAAATCAAATAAATTGCCACAAATCAAACAAATCATATATTTGACCATTTACGAATGCAATCATTTGTTTGTTCTGAAGAAAAATTTATTTTATTCAAACAAATATTTATTTGTTCCAAAGATGTTTTGCTTGCATTAAACAAATGTTAGTTAATCCAATTAAATTATTGACGAATAATCGATATAAATATTCATTACAATTACATTCCCAAAGACTTTTTTCAGTGATAAAAAGTGCAATTCGATTAAGGATAAGATCGCAGTTCAGTTAATCCAACTGAAAAGTTCGTTTGTCTTACAAAATAATTGACATATTCGATAGATTTTGCTAAAATTGAACTTTTCTTCATGTCCAAAACCAGAAATTCGTTTTTATTTCCTCTACCATTTCCCAAACTTCGAAAACAAAATTTTATTCATTTTTTGGACACAAAGATGTAAAATCCTAAAATCAATAAAATTGCCTATTTTCCTAAGTACCACATGATCTTAACTTGATTATCGAAAATTTTTCTCCATCGATTATCTGATTTTCTTTTACTCTTGCTTTCTTTCTCTCTAATTATTCGCAGCCACTCTTTTTCTCTCCCTCTAAGCGTCGTTCTTTTTCCGTTCCACTACTCTCACCCTTCACAGTTTTCCCTCGCATCGCACTCAAAACACCCCAACGCTATCACCCCCTCCTTAAAGCTCGCAAGCTCAACAGCGATCCAGCCGCAGTTCATCGCAGGTCGTCCCGAAGAGTGCCGGGGTCCGAGGATTCAGACTCGATTTCAGGGAAGTGATCAACACCGTGCCAACATCTGCCATGCGTCTGCCATCAGAAGCATGCAGGTGGGTTTTCCTTTTACATCACAAATGATTTTTACACTCTCATCATCAATGAGAAGGTATTGCTTTTATGTGAAAAATTACTCCGAATTTGTACATTCTTATCATCAATGAGAAGATATTCGTTTTTTACATTCTCATCATCAATGAGAAGGAATTGTTTTTATATAATATAGTATTCATTACGGCAATGAATTATTTTTTTAAAGAGTAGTAAAACATTTTATGGAATAAATTCAAAAAGCAGGTAGAGCTAGTGGAAAAGTTTAAACCCCTGTGGTGAGATCTACAATCCTACATGTTGGATCAAAGAAGTTAGCGAAGCGACTTAAACTCTGTTTTACCAACGTTGTTGATTGGAAAATTACGAGGATTATGATCCTGGAAATACACGTGTGATGCTCAAGGAAAATATTGATGAGACAGTGAGTTTACGATTTTCGAAGCGCAATTTGTTTTATTAGTAGAAGAGATTTTTATTATCTGTTTAGCTTATTCTACAGGTAGTTATTGCGATACTTCATAATCGGTAAATAGATTTCTGTAGAGTAAATGTTCTTGTTTTCTCCTTTTTAACTTCTAACATGTGGTGTAATCAATATCAAAATTAAAACTTCATGTTACTCGATAAATTAAAAAGTCAAACATCAAAATTTTAAATCGTATATTTCATGCAGAAATAAAATTTTTTGTTATTTAATTATTATATAATTTGCAAACTATTCTGAAAATCTTTTGGAAGTAAATAATATCAAAATTTTACCGTCACGATGACCGTTAACCCATTAACGCCTGAACGGACGTTTTTTCCTGCAAACTTTCCGGCCATAAAAAAAATTATTTAGAAAGTTTATAAAAAATCCAGCCAAGGTTTTTCTGAAGTCAAATTTCATCTTCTTTGAGAATCTCGCCCTAATTTTTCGATAAAACGTAAGCCTTCATTGTTATTAACAATTTTATTGAAAAAAAAGTGAAATTATAGAGATGGATCACTTTTAAAACCAACGAAACACATGGAAATCGAATTCCAAGAACTGCAGAAATCGTTTTTCTCGCGTCCATAGACATAAAACTCGAAGTACACTTGCTGTTTGTTTGATTTTCGATAACTAGGTGTCATCATGAGATTTAGTTTTCAAAAAAAAAAGTTCGGTTGCAGCTTGGATAAAAGTTGAACAGAGACATAGTTTGTTTAAACAAATTGTTTAAACAATATAATTTTTCAATAATAACTTGAAATTTGTGATCAGTGATCCTAGAAACCCCCGAGTACACATTTTGAAGTCATACTATGAACTTTTTACATTATGGTCAAATGTCAAAATCAAATAAATTATAAATCGCGTAAAGCTGTGTCAGAAAGCGCCATCTGCGCAATGTTAAAAAACAGCTAGTGAACTTCGAGTTTTATGTCTATGGATGCGAGAAAAACGATTTCTGCGGTTCTTGGAATTCGATTTCCATGTGTTTCATTGGTTTTAAAAGTGATCGATCTCGATAATTTCACTTTTTTTTCAATAAAATTGTTAATAACAATGAAGACTTACGTTTTATCGAAAAATTAGGGCGAGATTCTCAAAGAAGATGAAATTTGAATTCAGAAAAACCTTGGCTGGATTTTTTATAAACTTTTTACATAATTTTTTTTATGGCCGGAAAGTTTGCAGGAAAAAACGTCCGTTCATGCGTTAATGGGTTAAATTAAAAATATTTAAGAATTGAGAGGAAGTGCAAAATAAGTTTATATATCAGGAACTAGTAATCATAAAAAATATTAGTTTTTCTTCAAACAAAAATGATTCAATTAAGCAGAACGTAAAAAACGACATTGAGTAATTTACTTTTGTTGGATAATGGAATCAGACTCTTAAATATAGGAATATATAAATAAGTTATTACGTTATGCTATAAAGATGTGATTTTATAAATTTATAAATATTTTTTTCACGTGTACTGGTATAGTTTAAAATTACTTCGAATTGTCTTTGCACGGAATATGTATGGATTTCATAAGTAGTTTAGAGTAAAACTTTCTTTCACGCCATATATAAATTTGTAGAACATTGTTTAGTGATAATTAGAATAATAAAACATATTTTTCTACATATGCGTTTTTTTGGAAATTTATTTTACACAGTTTATAAATGTCTCATTCTTATGGTTGTTTATAAATGGAAAGTTACGTTTCCTCTGCAGGAGATATTTTAATTTTTAGCTTTATACAACTGCCCCTATTTTGGTCCCGGATTCTTTCCTGGTCAATTTATCTCGGAACGGAAACGATGGCTATCGTATAGAACCCTTGGGTTCAGATTTAATGACTCTGGTAGAGGTCTCGCAATATCGAGCTACGGATTCAAATTATTCTGAATAATGACGGAAAATCCAGAGAGAATTATCTCGTGGTGATTTATTTTTGCTTTCGTTGGTATATGAAACCGGGAACTAATTAAAAATGTATTCACGGTTAATAGTAACACGTAATACTCTAACTCTGCATTAATAAAAAAAAAAATTATTAAATTAAAGTCAGTCACCAAAATTTTGAGATAAAGTTAGTCATTTTTCATTAACTTATACGGTCAAAAATAAAATAAGTTTAAAAAGATTAATTCAGGCCCATCGCGTAATTTTACGCTGCGGTTAAAATTTGTCTACAAATTGAAAATTAAACATATCTTGAAAAAAGCGATGCGAGTGTTTTGAAAAATTTTGGTCTGAGTGGCATAAAGATTGTGTAAAGAATACGTGACCGGAAGAAATCGCGTGACAACCGCTACCTCTTAATCGTTTTCATCGATTTGAGACGAGGACAAGCCTAGTCTTAAATATAAATTTATTCCTAAAATCACGTGAAATGAATGTAGAGTCTAGACAGTCATGGAAAATTTAAATTATAATACGATTTTCAATTTTTAGACGAAGTTAATGTCCCTTTTTTACATTTTTACGAGAAACATTGCCAAAAAGAAAGAAAATAAATTCGCCAGAAAATATTGCGTGTTGATGCAAGGGATGTATTTTTATTTATTTTATTAAATTTCTTAAAATTTCTCTTTGCGTGCTGACAGAAACTGAAGCTTTAAAAACCCTCAAGGTATTCAATAATACTGTTTTGAAATGTATTACACGATTTTCATTATTCAAATTACATATTTCTCTATTCTACATTTTCATTCCCTTTACTTCAATAAGATAATAATAATTTTCTTGATGATAAAATAATATTGTCCTTTTCTTTAGAATTCCATTCCTCATTTTTTAGTGAGTTTAAAACAAGAAATAAAATAAACGGAAACCAGAAAACAGTTTCTTTAAAATACCTTCAAAGAAAATTTTTTTTTTTAATGAAAAAAAATCTATTTTTTTGAATTAAAGAAATTTTTTTTGAATCAATAAAACTTTCTTTAATTCAAAGAAACTGTTTTCTGAGTGTGCTTAATTTTGAAATAATTATAAAGGTATCAGTTCTTATTTATAAACCACTTTTGTTTTATAATTTATACGACAAAGTAGGTCAAATAAAATAATATATTCAGTTTCTTTATATGATAGCGAAGACCCTGTAATGATAATTTTATAGTCGTTTAAGAAGCTGTATTGTTAAGAGCGAAAATATCAGAATCTCTAGCCAATTCAACACTAAGTAATGTCGGAAGTTTGCATATCGCAGATCTGCATACAGAGGCTGGAAGGCAGCCAAGTTCAGAAACTTTAATGAGGTGTCTATGCAACGTTGAATGTTTCTGGAACAATTTTCACAGTTTTTATACACTTTCTATCAGGCATAATTTAAGACAAATATCCAGCGAAACATGTAATATCTCTTTTCTGCTTGCTTGAATCTCGCTAATTAAATATGTGCAATAATTAGAAAGTAATTGAAATATTTGTTAATTAAAACGGACTACTTACTTCTACTATATAATTTGCAATAAGATTAAATTTGTACATAATCTCTAAATATACAAACGCCTTAAAGCACCATCCTTGAATCTTTGATCTATTATTCATAAATTTCCAACTCTCAAATAGAATCATTAAAAGTAAAAATCACAGTGAAATCTGCTTATAAGAATAAAAAAATAAATTTAAAATCAGAGTTCTTTGAAGAAGCAATTCATACAAAATGAGTTAAATTGTAAAAGTGTCAATTAAAAAATACTGTAAGGTGTAATTGTTCTGACCTCGACATCTACACAGATCGTTACTTTCGGAAATTCAAAGATTTAACGTGAACACAAATCCAAGGAAAGCACGATAAAAATAAGGTAAAAGTAATTTAAAAAAGGATAGAGGTAACGACCTCGCCTCATTGATCAAAAGTACGTATAGCCTTTTACTGAAACACGGAAGAGGGTGGAAAATAATAAGACGAGGTCGATAAAAAGGTTCAAGTCGAGAACGTGCAGTGTTTGAGGTCACGGTCCTCATTTTATAACCCCCTTGGACTGCTTATCACCCTAACAGAATCTGAGTTCTTGATCTTGATTATGTGAAACTTGATTATGTTGCAGAAACCATTGAAAGAGTTGAGTCGACTCTGCCGTGGTGGAAATACCCAAAATAACATTGTAACCACCAACACTCCATCTGAGACTCGTGTTAGTTTACCTCTTCTTCAGGTATGGCCCAGCGAATCGCCAAGAGGCGAAGCCGATGGTCAAGCCCAGGCTTTCATCTTCCCAGATGTCCAGGAAAACGTAAACGACAGTGGCATCGAATCTATTCAGGTAGTTTTTTTTTTATTAAAATTAAAACTTCGAGGCCAGAATGACAAACAGACTCGAAGGATATTAAGGGGGTACTATGGTAATAATGGCCTTTTTTCAAGAATTTTATTTTTGCACAAATTTTTATTCTGTAGTCAAAATATTTTTGTACGTTTTAGTATACGTTATGGAGAATATAAAAAAATTTAGGTTGTTCATTTTTGTTAATATCCGGTGTAGATATAGGGGACCATAGGACGCCATGTTTAAAAGTGATGCCCACGATTTCTCCATTGTGGATGATCCGAAACATACGAAACAAATTTTATTTTGAAGTACATATAAATGGCTATCTCATGACCCTTGACCAAAAAAATATCCTCATAAATAAACAAACAGTGCAACTTTTCATTTTTTTTCTTTTTTTTCGCCTGTTTTTTGTAAATAATTGTGTCATAACGTTGTTAAATATTAACTTACAGTAATGGTCATGGGTCATTCCATAGCCAGGTGTTTTCTGAAGATTTAAAAAAAAAAGTAGGCAAATCGGCCAAGTAGACGGGCCGGAATCGTGGGCATCAGTTCAAAAAACACAGTTTTGAGAAAAACGCAGTTAAAGATTTTGCAAAAAATTATCACTATCATCATCATAAGAATGGTGATAAAAATTATTTTTTCACAACTTGAATATCGCATTATATGTTTTTTGGGTCGCTGATCACGAATCTGCTATCAAATTTATAAAATTAATTTGTTTAAACAATTTTTATAAATAAATTTTCTCAAGTATTGAAACATTTTTCAAGTTGCATATGCTTTATCCGCGCGCTCGACCCCTTGCGGCAAATCTCATTTTTTATCATTTTTCGATATCATCTCATGTACAGGGAGGTTTATACATTATACTTTAGGGTTTAAAGTAACCGAAACTGCAAAAAAAAATTTCGTTTTTTTGAGAAAAGATTACCATAGTACCCCCTTAAGACCATGGATTAATCAGACCATGTGACTAAATTATACATTTATTTGTTCATGTAAGATAACTCTTTTAATTTAGAAAGTATCTTTCTGAAAATTTGGGGAACGTAATAAAAGACAATAGAGCACGTCTGTTAACTTCTTTTCAGTGAAAATTTTTTAAAGAATTCCAAAACTTATCGACAATTACAGTTAAGGTAGTTGATCCACGAAAATTAGACCTCAGGAAAAAATAGATAATTTCGCTTTCAAGAATAGCAATATTATTATTGAAGAGCTATTTTTGAAGAGAAAAGATTGATTTCCATGAAAAAAATTTGAAACACAGAAAAATAATTTTATTAATAAATTTTATTTTTGCCCCAACTTTTTTTCTTATCGCTTCTTACCAAATTTAAAAAAATTATGCAATTTTAATAAATTACAAATCTATTTTTCAAGAAAAAGATTCCCTATTAACCATTTCCAATTTTCGAAAATGAATGAATTATTATCAAATTCAGCAATTTGTTTATAAAAATTTCGTTTTGGAAAATGTTTTTTTAATGTTTTCAGCCATTAAAGAATTTATTTTTAAAAATCAGAAACGGTGAAGTTGTGGGAAATCTTTTCTCTCAAAAATGATTTATAATTTATTAAAATTGCATAATTTTTTGAAATTTGCTAAGAAGTGATAAGAAAAAAAGTTAGGTCAAAAATAAAATTTATTAATAAAAGTATTTTTCTGTGTTTCAAATTTTGTTCATGTAAAATAATCTTTTCTCTTTCAAAATAGCCCTTTAATAATAATATTGCTATTTTTCAAAGCAAAATTATCTATTTTTGCCTGAGGTCTAATTGTCGTAAATGAAAACTATCTCAACTGTAAAATTTTTCGCAAAATTTTCACTCAAACGAAGTTAAAACACGTTCTCTATCGTGTTCTGCAGTATTTTACAAATTTTCAGGAAGATATTTTGTAAAATAAAAAAGTTATGTTACACGAACTTTTACAGGAATTTGGTCACGTTATCTGGTTGATCCGTGGCCTCAACTCTATTTTCTCACTTCTATGAGAGAGCGAAATAAACAAACTTATAATATTTTATTAAAATGTATATGTATATACTTTCGAAACCCATTACATGAGGTCGACTCTGAAACAAAAGAAAATGAAGCAGATTAGCGTTAATCAGAATGGTTTAGGGTTTTCTATATTGAGTCGAAAAGATTTTATTCATGATAGAGATAAATCAACTCCTGAATCTGGATCCTATAAAGATCCAAAATATTAACTGTGCACATTTTTCAATAATATAGTTACCAATTCAAAATTTTGTATCTAATCCAAAAATAAAAAGCAGAAAAATGATCTCCAGCTTTGAAAAAATGACTATTGAATTTTTGCTATTGAAGAGCGATGCAAAATGTAATTTTTAATTGAATTATAAAATAGAAGTCGTTGAAATTATATTCAGAATATGTACAAAAAAACCTTGAACCTTTAACAAAGTACGTCATTAAAATAAAAATTAACTTTTTGAATAAGAATTTTAAAGACGAAAAGCTCATATTTATATACTGAAATAAACAAATATTTTCCCAAAGGAAATATCAAAATGTTAGCTCATTCAACATTTAACAAAACATTTTTATCCTTTTACCAATTAGGAAACTCATAAAAGCATAGAAATAAAACTTGAAAGACCTTAAAAATTCTTTGAATCTCGAAACTAATTAAATTTACTGTTATCCCTGCACGGAATAAAGGGAGTGCTTTTGAAAGAATACAATTAAAATTTCAGTACACTTTGTTTTCCTCAAATTAGATTTCCTGCAGAAAATGGAATTTAGTTTTCTTTGCCTTGTGTTAAATGCAATTGAGGCTTTCCGTGTAAGGTGTGCTTTAAATAAAATAAAAAATGAAATTCACAACTCTTTCGTACCTCGGGGCATTCTAAATTAAACGAGTTGAGAAAAGACAATCCATTAAAATAAAACAATAGAAGATGAAGCTAGAAGTACTGGCTAATTTGTAGAAAATTGTTTTTTTAAAGGCCTCTCCATCGCCCTGTGGCATTGCATGCGTCAGTCCAGCAAACACCCCGCAGCAATCTCGTCGACCGAGTTTTCTTCATCCAGATCATGCTCGGTTGCACTTACATCATGTTCATCACAATCATCACATCAGTGGATTGAAAAATCCCCCTTCTCCTGATAGAAATTCAATCGATGAGGATCTTCCACCCATGCCGCCAAGTCCATCCAGTTCGACTACCAGCAGTTTACATTCTATGCCAAGTTCTGCAATTTGCTCGGCTTCAATGCATTCCCAAGACAGAAGAAGAAGCAGCAGGTGAGAACAAAATAATATATATATTCATTGGACCTCACGCTTTAAACAAAAATTGAAAAGAATTACCAAATTTTTGTTTTTTTCGATAAATGTTTTGATATACAGAATAAAACAAGCTATCAAAGTTTTTCATCTCAAAAAATTCTATAGAAAAGACCCTCAGAATATTTTTGTTATCTGATGTGATTTTGGCATGAAATTAAATTTTTTATTGCTGAATTACAAAATTTAAGATTTAGGAATATACAGCAATTATCAAACGATTAATAAATTGTGAAAGCTAAAATAGATATTGGATGACTTTTTATCATTTACATAGGTAGATTTTTCCATCTTCCTCGTAAATTTTATTTCTTTAGATTTTTTGAATGCTGTAACATTTTTTTTGTCAAACTAAAAAATGTCACTACGAAACACTACGAAACACTACGAAAAAGTGATACAAATAATTTTCAATTTTTTTAAAAGTAATTTTCAAAAATTTCAATTTTTCAAAAGGTAGTTTTGAGAAATTAGAATTTTTGTTGGATATTGGCTCAAAACTAATCTGATTGTAAAGATATTTTTTAGGGATGTCGCGTATTTATAATAAATTCTAATCAAAAATCGCCCCCAAGTTCTAGAAAATGTCTTGAAAATGAAGAAGAACATCGATAAATGTTAGTTGTTTTAGAAAAATCCTTATTTCTACTATATTTGATACTTACCCCATTGAAGATGTGATTTTAAACTGAAGTTGCAATCGTCATTTTTTGTATAATTTTTTAATAGTTCTATTAATTTAATAACATATAAAAGTTCTCAATTTTTATAATATATAATGTAAATTATTATCCTTGAAGTACCATGAAAGGTAATAAAATTTTGTATTTTATGATTTAAAGACGGTCTTTTCATTTATTATTAACGATGATATTGTAAAAGAACCAAACATTTAAAAGGTTTCATGATTTTTGTATGGCTCCTGAAATAATCTACTTTTTTAAACTTTATTGGCTTATAAAGGTAAATTTGAATAAAATAGCAATAAAGTATTAAAAATATTGCTATAATTCTTTCTGTATACTGTCAAAGTTACCATTCAAAATAAAAAAGTTGCTGAAATTCAAAGCATTGTCACACTTCGAAAATTATGAAAATTGATTATTAAGAATAAAATAAAAAATTTCAAATTAATTATCCAATCGAAAGACCTGGGCTCGAATCCCAGCGCAGTCGAAAGCGTCATTTTTTCCACAGAAAGATTTTCAAATTCTTTAAAATAAAAAATCTCGCAAGGAAGTGCATTTAAATTATTTTACATTTAATCACAATTATCACAGTTTTTTAAAAATTTCTGACATTCTTTATAAAATTACCTTTAAAATAAGTAAAAAAATCTGCCCGCTTTGCAGGTACATTCTCATCGCGCGCAGTTCGCTTCGCGCGCAAGTTTGAGCGCGCCTAGAGCGCGCGATTTGATCGTCGCGCTTCGCGCTCCGTTCTATCTGGACCTCGCGCTTCGCGTTCGGTCTTGTGCTCTTCGCATACATTTAAGTTTATTTCTTATAATTTAATACTGAAGCTCAAACCAATTTTATAATATTAAAGATGATGTAAATTACTCATTTTCTCAAATTCACTACATTTCTTTTTCAGTTCAAGTGAAACAGGAAATTCAATTTACTTAAGGCTCTATCGGCCTTAAGGAACACATTCTCATCATGTCACTCATGCTTCGCGCTCGATTTTCTGTATACATTTCAGTAACTTTTTAATAAATTACATGATTAAAATAATTTATTTATTTTCTTCCAAATATCTCAAAAAGGTAAAACAATCGTAGACTTTATTTAAGGAAACGATTTTGCAGAACAACGCTTATTTCGTATCTCACATATTTTGGTGAAAAAAATCGAATTTTTTTAATATTAAAAATCAAAACCTAAAATATACATCCTGTCCCGAAATGTCTTGATGAGAATTTGTAGACCTCATTTAGGCAAACAATTTTCCATCCAAACGTTTTTTTTGTATCACATATTTTGTCTAAAAAATGAAATTTTTAAATTTTAATCGTATTTTTTGGAATTGAAACGAAAAATATATGTTTTTTCAGAAACTGTGTGAAACAAAATTTGTAGATCTTTTTGAAACGAACAACTTTGTATTCTTACGTTTTTTTCGTATTTCACATATTATTGTTAAAAAATTGAATTTTGGATTTTCAATAGTTTTTTTTTAAATTAAAAAGAAAAATATGCATCTTATGAAAAAATGTTACAATTCAAATTTGTAGGTCTTTATGTAGAAAATAATATTGTATCATAACGTTTTTTCGTATCTCGTATAATTTAACTGGAAAATGGAATTTTGAAATTGACTTTTTTCAAGTTTTAATATGCTGTAACATTTCTAATTTTGATTTAATCAAAAAATGTTATCAGGATAATTTGTAGAGATTTATAAGCACTATCAAAAACCAGTATTGAAATTTTTGATTTTTTCAAAAAGTTATTTTCAAAAACACAAAAGTAGTGTTCAATTCCTCAATTTTGATTGGATGTGGCTGGTTAACGAACTTGTCCTTACTTTCTCGGCCTCGATAAATTGTGCCAAAGCTCAATTCAATCTGATAATTCTATCGAGAGTTATGCCGCACACGTCCTACTACAGACAGACAGACAGACACTTTCGTAAAAACCGTTTTTTCTGACTCATAGGGTCTCAAAACGTAAAGATTTGATGAAAATTTCGAAAGTCATTTTTCACATAAAACCAATACCTTCTCATATGATAAGAATGCAAAAAGTTTTAAGAAGCTTATTATTTTAGCAGTTATACAACAATTATGAAATCTTTTGAATGTTTACTTTTTTTGCCCTATCTTTATTAACAATAAATAAAAGTAATCTGTCTTTAGGTTCTTAAGGTGGCTTGATCGTTTTTGAAAAAAATTACAGACTGCTCTGAAACTTAGAGATTATCTTAATAAAATATGCTAGATTCATTTGGAAAAAAGAAATACCGTGGTTGACGATGTCATTGCCTCAGTTTAACACGTAGTCTTATGGGATTCCTCGTCAAAATCGGCGAAACTCCGGAAAAAATCACAAGTCCCCATAAATCAAATATATACTAGTAATTTCAATTTCGAGGAATCTATTAGTATTATAAAAACGAAGGGTTGACGACTTCAATCAAGAGAAAATTGCGAAAAAGGTACAGAATATAGAAATCGCCTCGAGGTGAAACTAATAATTTTTTACTATCGCTTTTTTTCGGGGACATTTCCGCGATTTCTTACCCTTCTACTCAGATGTTACTATAATACATATGATTATTAAAAAAATAAGTAGCAATGAGCATTCATGTAACACGTGCCCCCACGGTGCCCCTCACTTCATACGACACCAAACGCTCAAGCCACCTTAAATGCAAAATTTTATCACCTTTCATGTTATTTATGTAATTTATGTTAAAATAAACCCCGCATATATAATTAGGGTGAAAAAAAGTATAATTAAAAAACTAAAATTATAGAAACGTGTATGAAAAATAGAAATCGTAATTGTAAAATTGTTTCTAGGTACAGTATGTTCGATACGTTGGATTTGGAATACGCACTTCTGCGCGCTGCAGCACGAGGATCAGTTGGTCCTTATTCGCTCTCAGAGTCCTTGCACAAGTTGACCTTCACCCAGAGTCTGGCGTTCCCAGCTCTAGCTCGTGGCCTAGCCTCTAAACAGAGCATCCCTACCAGGAGACCTCAACAGCACGTCGAAAGTGGAATGAACGCTTTTGCAAAGGTTGTTACAGCCCTGGTATTAATGTTAGTGAGTGTACTTGTGTTCGGTGTGGTGTATAAATTTGTAAGGACGTGAGGGTGGCTGCTGGTACCCGGCAGACATCATGATTCCTCTCCGGACTTTCAACGAGGAGATGTCCTTACTTCCGGTACCAGCAATTAGCTCCATCACAACGCATATTAATTATACATGAACTTACACAAAATCACATCAACTCCGGAACATTATTTATGTATTGTAAAATGATGTAATATGCCAATCAAGAATAGTTTTTAAGAAGTATCGAAAATCGTTACCAATGACGTTGGCAAATTTTTAATTTATATCAAGAACTTTTATTTTATTTTCAGAAAAAAGAACAGATCTAAAAGTCAAAGTTTCATATTTTTATTATATACAGGGTTATCCAATTAGAGGTTTAATTTTGATTTATAAGAAAAACGTGTCTTATTTGTGAAAAATCATTTGATTTTTATTTCATTGAATAGCGGAAGGTTTGCCATTAATAATTAAAATTAATATCATTGATATGGCCTCGATGGCACGTTTTCATGAAATTTTCAATAATCATTTTTGGGTTTTCCGAGTCCCAAATGCGACAATTCTGCTTATTTACGTAGCCTCCAAGATGAAAATGAGCCTCATCGCTCATAATGAATTTTCGGTGAAATTCAGGTTCATTTTCTTGCATTTTTGTAGTGAATTTTAACAATTTCAATGCGTTGTTGAAGCGTGTATCGTTCCATTTTTATTAATGGCATAGTTTTTAGTTGTCATTAGTCAAAAAATGCCACCTCTTATTATGACAGCTGTCAAAATAGCGGGCTATTCAAAATGAAACCTCTAATTGAAAAAACCTGTAGATAGACATTATAAGTTATTTTTCTGGGTAATTCGAGAATACGCGGTTTCATAACTGATATGTAATTGTTACGGAACTGACAGTAAGAGATTTGTGAGAGGTTACTTATTTTAAATATATAAATTCATGAAATGTAATTATTCGAGCCGAGTTCTGTATTAGCTTTAGAAGAATGTTTTACTGGTTCTGTGACGAATCTGTAACATTTGTGTACAGTTTTACCCTTTCCTTTAGAAGATATGTGAATCTTTTTAAAAAGCTGGAAGATTAGTGTTATAGAATGCAGACATAACTAATGTAACAAATTATACAGAATATCTGTGACTTTCGACATCTGGAACTCTCATGTAACAACACTTAAATAGTGATTGTAAGCTGTGATTTCTTCAATTCTTGTATAACTTTATTGTAGTAGTTTCATAACACATCATAATAGTAATGTACACTGTTACAGAAAAGTAACAACTCAATTGAAACGAATGTTATGGTACATCTGGATGACTGTGGTTCTGAAAAACTTATGAGGTGGCTATTCTTTATGATACTGTTATGGAATCTGTTTGATAAGATGCTAAAATTAATTTTTAAGACTGAGATGAAAATTTGCCTGCGTCGTTGATAAAAATACTATTTTTTAAGATTTCTGACAGGCTGATGAACGTGCACTCATTTACCTTGCTGTGCCTTGGTCGTGCAAGCGTTAAAATTGTTCCGTTTTACTAAAATTTTTTCATTCAGTTTTTCCACTCCTATTCAAAAACGTCTTCAGATTCTTTAAAAAATATTTGAAGCCTGTAACACAATGAAAGCTTATAATTGAACTTGAACTTAACAATCCATATAATGTATATATATTTTTTTTTTTCAATAAGTTAATATATACATTTAACATATTGCAAAAAATCCCATTTAAATGAATATTGGCTTTTAATAAATTTAAATATTTTGTAAGCTTTGACAAATCCAGGAGTTTTATGTAAAAATTGTCTTAATTAATTTTCAATTCTAAAAACGCTTTTTATTTTAATTTGTAAATCTCATATTTTGTAATAGACGCTTTTATCATACAACATATTTAGATTTATAATCCAGTTGCCTATTTCCAGGGATTACTGATATTCTATTTTTTCTTATATTACTGGAAGTATATTGACAATCAAAAATTGAGGAACATTTTTCGAAAATGATTGTATTTTTGGATTTTATATGCTGTAGGTATGATTCTGGAAGTATTGGGTATTATTAGAGTTAAGGTTTTGAGATATAAAATGAGATAATTTGTCCATTTAATCGACTCTGTAAATTAATGTTATTTCACTGTCGCATTTGTGATCTTTCTAAATCTATAATCTTAACTTTCAGCGGCATCAATAATTCTATAGAATTTCCAGAATATAATATAATTCTATCATAGCTAATACAATTTTTTATAAAAAAGTGTCATACTTAAAAATGTAAAGAAACAAGAATTTTGTATGCTTAATCATTCAAAATTCTATTTTGAACTTTTGCTGAACGATGTTATAAAGAATGTAGTCAAGAAGTAATATGAAAAATAATATTTTTAATCTCTTCAGAGTTATTTGAGCGCTTTGAACTTTAAAACAGATGACAATTGCTGGAGAAAATTCTTACTCTTTTCTATTACTCCGCCTCTATTAGTGAAATTTTTACGTTAAAGATTTGCAGAGACCATAGGAAATTAAAGAAAGTGGAGTATCAATTCTAAATTTTAAATATGAAAAAAGCCTTTAAATACAACTTATGAAATGTTTGTAAAATAAAAGATCCCTTGACGCATACAAACGAATAGAAATGTTTAACAATTTTGCTAAAATTTAAAAAATTTACTTATAACAGCTTTGGCTTATTCAAATTATGCTACCTGCAAATTTCTTATTGTCTGAAACATAAATAATAAGAGAACAAAATTTACTTTTCGGAAAAACACGATCTGTGTTTATACCATATCTTCTCTCGAATACAAAGTAATTTTAGACCAAATTGTCCTATCCTTTTTCATAAACTTAAAAGAGTTTCATATAGCTAAAAATAGAGAGAACAAATAATATTTTTTTACATGTATAAGCGAAGTAATGTCAATCGTCAGTGAATACACTCATAAATTATTCTGCGCGATTTTATTATCAAACAAATCTATCTTTTGACATGCCAGTCGAAAAAGTGGCTTCTCGTCAAGCAGTAAAGCTCAAACTTTTACTCATTACTTAACAAGTATTACTGATTGAATATAGCTTTTGCTATCAACGACAGAATTTGCAGAATTTTTTTTGTCAGCAATTTCAAAACAGATGTAATTGAAAACTACGTTCGTCAAAAATAAACTATTTTTAGACTATAACGATTCCCAGAGTTAAAATTATTTCCTTGGATTTAATTTCTTTAATCTTATAAGTTTAATAGTTATCGGTAATCTTTCTATAGAAATTAGTAAAACTTAATGAATCACCGTCCCAATTAATTTCAACCAATTAAAATTTTCAAATAGTGAAGTACACGTATTTCTTTAGACAAAAACATTGAGTTGAATTTTACAGAAACTTTTATTTTTTCTTCTGTTAAAAAATCCCTCGTTATGAGAAAACAGTTTAAAATTGTAAATACTATTCAAGGAAAAAGAGCGAGATATGGGTCATGGAATTTGATTCAGTCTTTTTAATTTTCAAGTAGGTCGAAAACAATAAGATTTTCATTCCAGGAATTATGAAAAAGTTTCTTTTTTACCGATCCAACGATCTTCAAACCACTTCCTTTCATAAAATTATGCTTTAAGGTAGTTAACGTGCAAAGAAACAGGTCTTTAAAAAAAATTTTCCTATGATTTTAATATTTCAGATGATATTATCAGTCATGTCTTATGAAAGAAAAAATATTATTTTTTATGAAAAATACTTAAAACTTCCGTATGTTGATCTTTTTACGTCCGAGAATATTAAAAATTCAAGTGTAGTACACATCAAATGTGTTTGAAAGAAAAACGACACTTTCGGACCAAGTCATTTTATTTTAAAAAACAGTTCCAACGTTTCGAGAACACAATGTATCTCCTCATCAGGGAATAAAAGCTCTTCTTACATTACCAACATTAGTATTACATTTTTAAATCTCTAATAATAAATTGTTTTACAGCGATTGTAACAGATATTATAAAAGTATTATTATAAAAAAGTATGTACCTTAAAAATTGTAAAAGTAAAAATATAAAACATGATAATTTACAAACATTGTAAGGTTAAACAAGTATGAAATTTTGTTTGGAAGCAAGAGCACACGGCTCTGCTCCCGACTTAACTGAATTTTAAAATTATCATTTACTTATTACTATAATATTACAGGAGCGTATCGTCGAAATTTAAAATTACGGAGTCAATAAGAAGTCAAATTTGTTTAAAACTAAATAAAATTTTGGAAACAGCATAAGATAAGATGAGATTTTTTTCTTCAGCTTTTTTTAAACAAATTTAAAATTAAAATTCTTACATTCATTTATAAATTAAGTAAGAAATGGAAACCAACACATAAGTAAGTGGAAAAAACAAAATAATTGTATTTTTTTCAACTTTTATAAAAGGAATTCCAAAATAGCATTATAAGATTGGTTAAAATCTTCCAAATCTGAGACCCTGTTTAGACCATTGTTTTTTTTTCTTTTTTTATGAAAATCATTTCTGCGAAAGATCTTTTTTGAAAGTTTTTTTCTTCATGGACAATTTTGAAATCATTCCACAAAATTTCATGTAATGAACTATTATTTTCATTTTCAAGAATGTGTTTGGAAATGACATTATGATATTTTGGGTTGAGTTTTATGTTATTTTTATGCTCATCTCTACGAATATGTAAAGGTCTTTTTGTCTGTCTCACGTATGTTTTACCACACTTGCAATTAAATTAATAAACTGCATTATTTTTCTCTGATGAAGATACAGGATCTTTACCTAGTCTTACAAACCTGTTTAATTTAGAATTTGTTCTGTAAATGGTGTTTATTTGATATTTGTTTAAAACTCTCTTTATATTTTTATTTAAAATTTTATTTAGTTTTAAACAAATTTGACTTCTTATTGACCCCGTAATTTTAAACTTCGACGATACGCTCCTATAATATTATAGTAATAAGTAAATGATAATTTTAAAATTCAGTTAAGTCGGGAGCAGAGCCGTGTGCTCTTGCTTCCAAACAAAATTTCATACTTGTTTAACCTTACAATGTTTGTAAATTATCATGTTTTATATTTTTACTTTTACAATTTTTAAGGTACATACTTTTTTATAATAATACTTTTATAATATTTAACTGTTACAATCGCTGTAAAACAATTTATTATTACAGGTGTAAAAATTTAATACTAATGTTGGTAATGTAAGAAGAGCTTTTATTCCCTGATGAGGAGATACATTGGGTTCTCGAAACGTTGGAACTGTTTTTTAAAATAAAATGACTTGGTCCGAAAGTGTCGTTTTTCTTTCAAACACATTTGATGTGTACTACATTTGAATTTTTAAAACTTCCGAAAAATGATACTTTCAATAGAGTTTTTTGTAATATATTTTTTTCTTACTGTCGCTTTTTATCAATTATTTAAAAACGATAAAATTTTCATACATCACGGTATATTTTTTCCAGGAAAATATTTTCTACAACTCCAACATTTACAATTTTGAAAATAAGTAAAGAATCTTCAAATATAGTTATTTTTCTTTAAAATGTTTCTTGTAACAAAATTGTTTTAACGACTTCAGCCACTGAAAACTTTACTTTCAAAATTGGAAATGGTAGAGTTGTAGAGAATATTTTTTCCGAAAAAATAAGCCATTATTTATGAAAATCCAATCATTTTTAAAAAATTGATAAGAAGCGATAGTAAGGAAAAATTCTATTACAAAAAACTCTATTAAAAGTATTATTTTTCAGAAGTTGTAATTATTTTTCATAAAAAATAAGACTTTTTCTTTCATAAGACATGACTGAAAAAAAAATTTCATCACTCAAAATCATAGAAGAACTTCATTTTCCAGAACCTATTTTTCGGCACCACAACTACCTTAATGGATTTTAACAAACATCTTTGAATTTTCTAAATAATTACCAACTTTAAATCTTTTATCTTTTCTAAAACTTCTACTCTACTTAGCTAAATCATATAAAACAAAATCAATTAAAGGGAGGGTGAGGAAATGCAATATCATTTTTTTTTCACATCGATGATGCTCTTTATTCGTTTGACGCGGAAATGGGGTTTTTCTGAACCTGTTTTCTTTTCCTCATTAAAGTTATACTCTGTTCCCTCTCAAATCCATAATTCCTATGCAGATATATATATATTTATATAGGATATCTACAGTGATATTTTTCCTTCATAGAAGCACACCATCCTTCTTGAAACAGAATCCTCTAACGATTTGTTTTTATTGTTATAGTCATTAATTTGATGAGTAATCCATTTAAATATGTACACGACATTTTTATTTCTAATTTACAAGATTTATGTTCGTGTAATATTGTGGCAATGAGGGTGTGTGAAATTGAAGACGACGAAATTTTTTCATTTTTCTCTAATACTTCAATCTTCTTTCATTCTCCCAAAATCTACTTTTCTCGATCCTTCGTTCACAAAACGCGCCTTTGCGCTTAGGCCGTTTCTTTTTAGCAAGATTCCTTTTTTCATCCGTGTATTTGTATTTTCCTGATTAATATATATTCTTTGTTTACATATACATATATATATATATATATATATATATATATATATATATATAGGTATATATAGGGTCTGTGATAACTTTGTACTTTGTGTAAAAAAATAAATTATCGGCGTTCTTGCCCGAAGTCTTAAATAATGCTATAGTTAGATTTTAGTCATTTTACGCGACAAGTTTCGCAAAATCAGAGCTACAGGTACACTAAAGCACCTTTCTAGCTACCATACCTTGCATTTTCCGGTATATCGTAAGTATCTACCAGTACATATCGTTACGCTACTCGCGACGAAGTTATCACAGACGTGAAAATGTTTCGTAGTTTCCTTCGCACGACTCTGCAGCAATCAAAGATCCTTTCAAAATTCGAATTTCACATGAATCTTGAAAAATGTTGAGTTTTTCAAATTTCACAAAAAATTACGAATTTAAAATAACTTTGATGTACTGAGTAACGACCTCGTATGAAGATAATGAACAACAGTAGCAGTTACTTATTTTGTTAATAGTCATAGCAATAACAGTGTAGTAATAGTAATCGCTATAAATCCAATTGTCCAGGTTCAAATTTCCTCTAATTGATCTTTTGTAAGAGACAATCGCACAGTAATTTTCTACTACTAATGGTTGATTTTTGGTAGGAGATCAGATTTTTCACTATCGCAGATAATCAATCAATCAATCAATCAACAATCCTAGACAACCATCATACTCTGGAAAATGATGATACTTCTCCAGAGAAAGCGTAGCTGTGACATTTGTTTCGATGACACAATATGAAGGTACATTTGCAATGATACAGAAGACGCAAGAGTGATGATGAATTCCACTGATCGGGAATCCTTAGGATATCCAGGTCAATGTCCACTGGATGTCCTTTAGACATCTACTTTCTAAATAGATACATTCGATATGCAAAAAGACGATAAAGGAATTTCTTTTACTCAATTTCACGTAGAGCAAATTGAATTACAAAAGACTGAGAGTTATTTGAATTGACGTTGAAGAATTATTCTTATTGAAAGAATACTTGAAATTTCTAACAGAGCTAATAAATACTAATTCACACGTTTCGATTATAATTATTGGAAAATAAGCTAAACATCTTATTCGATACATCCTTTCAAAAGGTATAATGAAAAATTATTTCTAATAGGTATTCATCCATCACATGGGACAATACAATTTATAACAAGATTTGAGATCATCACTACAAGATTTTACCAATTATCTTTCATTTCCACTAATTCTAGAACCTATGAAACTAACTTTGACCCAAATTGTATAAAAAACCATACATAAATCATGTCAGGTACAGCAGCACATTTTCCACTCCGTTAGGTTTAGATGAAATTTTAATGAGGTCTAGTGGACAACCAGTGGATATTTATAAATTATATATTAATTTATGAATGAATTCTTGAAATTCGACTCTAAAATTTTAGACTGCCTCGAAAGCAGTTACAGGGACAGCAGAGATATTTTACACCTCGTTTGATGCTTATTTTTAGACGATAATGTCGTAGACCGAGTCACCTCGATCGAAGTATCCTTTACTTTTGCGCACAGAAACGCTGTTTGTAGATGCAGTATCGCTGATTTTTCTTCAAGCTCCATTCTTCGCCACAATGAATGACAAAATTGAGAGGAAAACTCCTTCTAGTATCCTCGGTTAAATGATTTTTAACGGGTATCGCGACACTATTTTACTGGTAGATAATTGGATGAGTTGGTTCAACGGGCAAATCACTATCAAGCTTCAATGGCACTCCATGCTTTGTCATAAGATAGTGTGTGAGAAGCTGACCTTTGCCCTTGACAAATACCATTCCTCGTTCTTCAAATCCAAATCCAAAAGGTTCCAGGATCATCCGGGTCTCGTCAGTCACCTTGATAAATTATTAATATTAAATAATTAATCAATTTTAATGATAAGTTATTTGATTCAATAGTTGGGTTTTTGCCCCAGAATTAGTAAAATTAACAAATTCGTGACCAAAATTTACTTACATCTCAATCAATTTAAATAGAAATTATGCAAAGTTATTATGGATTTTGAAATTAAACTTCTATGGAACACACTACTTTTTTGATACTACAAAAAGATAAATATTTGTTTGGTACAGTTATATATATTTTTCGATTCTATCTTTTGAAATACAATAAATGTTTTAGTTCAAGTCTTTAATCAACATATTCGGTTCATTTATTTTATTGTTTAAATAAAATCTGAAGTAGAATGCAACTATTGTATTTGGTTTGGTTTTACCAAAATTAATCATAAAATATGAAATTTGTAGATCTTGGAGTTTTTAAAAATTACCTGTATATGACCAACTTTTCCAGTACTTTCCATTCTCGAAGCTACATTTACAGTATTTCCCCAAATATCGTAGTGTGGTTTCCTAGCACCAATGACACCGGCTATTATGGGACCATGATTAATTCCCATTTTAAGAACAAAATGATTAAAACTCTGCTCGTTGATACTTGAGAGGGCTTTTTTCAACTCTAGAGCAAAATCGACGAGTGTCGAAAGATGTCCCCATCTTGGACCATTTTCGTGATTTGTTGAATCCATTATTCCAGATGCAGCCATGTAAGTCGATCCAATTGTTTTAATTTTTATAATATCCTTAAATTCTTCTCGATCGAGAATCTGGAAAAATAAATTCATTTTACAATCATTGAATGAAAAATTAATCTAAATTATATACAGAGAAAAGTCAACAATAATATAAAGTAAAAAATGTTTATTGAAAATCCTATGTAAAAATCCTGTAGTTTAGAAAAGTCCCGCTGAGTCTTTTTGAAATATTTATAAGGGAATTCTTATGAAATTCCAATGCAATAAAGAAGTCAAATAATTTAAGGACGAATTGCACGGAAAGTCGGAAAAAATTAGTCGAACTGGCTATTTCCTTAGTTTTATTCATTTATAATTTTCTTTTATCAAGTCTTTTAATTAAAGTGTGGAAAATGTTATCCCAAATAAAACTAATCATCAAAAGTTTGAATCAGTTAAACATTATAGAATATTTTCCCAGAAAAAATAAGCCATGATTTATGAAAATCCAATAACTTTTTCAAAATTTGTAAGAAATGATAGTAAGAGAACATTTTATTACAAGAAACATTATTAAGAGTATTATTTTTGGTGAGATTTAATTTTTTATCTTTCATAAATTACAACTAATAATATTGTTTCAACACCTAAAATCATAGAAAAACTTGTTTTCCAGAGACCTAAAATTCAAGAAGGTTCGGCCATGGATAAGAAGCCCTAGAAAAATTTGTTTTATTATCACTTTCAAAAATGTTAGTGCTTTTAAGGAACGACGACTAATTTTATTTTTTGAACAATTTTCAAAGACCCCACTGTCCTAACTTTTTAAACTAATCTCTTATTTTCTAACTACAGCAATTTGTTTATGAAACTTGTATAACATTTCTGATTAGTAGCTAGAAAATGAGAAATTAATTAAAATATCTTAAATCGTGGAGTTCTTTAAAAATGTTCAAAGAAGAAAATAAGCCATCATGCTTTAAAATCCGATCATTTTTGAAGAGTAAACTTGGAAAAACTACATTGAACTTTGCCCTACAGTAATTGTCATTAAAAAGACGTTTTTATATTTTTAATTTTTTCCCCGATTAAATAAACATTTTTCCCTAAGAATATGTATAAAATAAGAGCTCAAATAGTTTTTAAACTAGTAATTAATTAATTTTTGAAAAGCTTTCTAGCCACAGTCAAGTGGCACAAACTGTTTAAAACAATAAAAATCTTTGTAAATATTACTAAAATTTATTGAAATAAGATTTTGTTTCAAAGCCGATTTTATGGTAGAATCTAGGGAAAATTTTATACAAATTTCATGAAGAAATACAATTTTTTTAAATTTTAAGATTTTCAAAAGATCTGAATACGCATTTATTCATCAATATTTCCTCCATCAAGAAGTATTTCTTGTATAATTGAAGATGTCAGAAACAAAGATTACAAGTGGGTTGGATCAAAGAGGGTTGGATGTACCGAACCCTTAATAAAAGGTCTAGTATATATTGGGTTGTGCCAGAAGTATTTGCCGATTTCACATATAGATGTCTTTGACCATCTTTTTGAATGGCTTCTTTCAATGTCATGATTTTTTCCTTCTGGTATTTGTTAGCTGGAACTCTTAGCTTGGTCTACAAACAAATTACTTGTAATTTCGTTTACAGTTGTTAGTTTGGCATCAACTTTAAAATGGAGTGTAAAAACGAGCATTTTCGTCATATTTTGCTTTTTTATTTCCGTAAAAGAAAGAACGCAGCACAGGTTCCTAAAAAGTTATGTGATGTGTATGGTGAGGAAGCCTTAAAAGACAGACAGTGTCGAAATTGGTTTGATAAATTCCATTCTGGGAATTTTCATTCAAAGATGAGCACCGTTCAGGTTGGCCAAATTAAGTTGATAATGACCAAATCAAAGCCATAATCGAATCGTGATGTAACTGTGCATGAGATTGAAAAAATGTTAAAAATACCAAAATCAAAAATCGACCGTTATATAAAACGTCTTGGACTCGTTAAAAAACTTGATATTTGGATTCCACATGAATTAAAAGAAATTCATTTAACAAAACGCATCAAAACTTGTGATTTGCATCTTAAGGTAGTTTTCATCCACGAAAATTAGACCTCAGGCAAAAATAGATAATTTTGCTTTCAAGAATAGCAATATTATTATTGAAGGATTATTTTGAAAGAGAAAAGATTATTTTACATGAACAAAATTTGAAACACAGAAAAATACTTTTATTAATAAATTTTATTTTTGACCCAACTTTTTTTCTTACCGCTTCGTACCAAATTTTAAGAAATTATGCGATTTTAATAAATCATGAATCATTTTTTCAGAGAAAAGATTTTTCACAACTTCACCGTTTCTGATTTTCAAAAATAAATTCTCTAATGGCTGAAACCATTAAAAAAACATTTTCCAAAACGAAATTTTTATAAACAAATTGCTGAATTTGATAATAATTTATTCATTTCCGAAAATTGGAAATGGTTAAGTTGTAGGAAATCTTTTTCTTGAAGAAGTGATTTGTAATTTATTAAAATCGCATAATTTCTTAAAATTTGGTACGAAGCGGTAAGAAAAAAAGTTGGGTCAAAAATAAAATTATTTTTCTGTTTCAAATTTTTTTCATGTAAAATAATCTTTTCTCTTCCAAAATAGCCCTTCAATAATAATATTGCTATTCTTGAAAGCAAAATTATCTATTTTTGCCTGAGGTCTAATTTTCGTCGATCAACTACCTTAAACGCAATGAATTCGATCCTTTTTTAAAACAATTTATCACTAGTGATGAAAAATGGATTGTTTACAATAACGTCGTTCGTAAACAATCATGGTCCAAGCTTTATGAACCACCACAAACAACATCGAAAGCAGAATTGCATAAAAAGAAGATTATACTGTCTGTTTAATGGGATTGGAAAGGTGTGATATTTGTTAAGCTGCTTCCAAGGAAGCAAACGATTAATTCAGATATCTACTGCCGTCAGCTGAACAAATTGAATGCAGCGGCCAATGAAAAACGGCCAGAATTGGTCAATCGTAAAGAAATAATTTTTTCCCATGACAACGTTACACCACACACATCTTTAGCCTTTCGCCAAAAATTATTAGGGTTTGGTTGGGAAGTGATGTTACATCCACCATAAAGCCCTGACCTTGCACCATCAAATTACAATTTATTTCGATCTTTGCATAACTCCTTGAATGGTAAAACTTTCAATGATGATGAAGCTGTGAAATCGCACTTGGTTCAGTTTTTTACCGATAAAGACCAGAAGTTCTATGAACGTCGAATCATGTATTGGATCTATAACTTAATTCGTGCGGTTTGTTTTCAAAATTTGAACGTTTATTCAAGAAAAATATGTACAATAGTATTATTCAAAGTATTGCGACCTAGCTGAGCGAACGTGCCAAAAATCGTTTGCACGATTTAAAAGTGGTAATTTTGGCTTGGAAGACAAAGAACGTCCTGGGCAGCCAAACAAGTTTGAAGATGAAGAACTGGAAGCATTACTCGATGAAGATTGTTGCCAAACACAAGAAGAGCTCGCAAAATCTTTGGGAGTCACTCAAGCAGCCATTTCTAAACGTTTAAAAGCAGCCGGATACATTCAAAAGCAAGGAAATTGGGTTCCCCTAGCGGACCCGTGTGAGAGAACGGTCATAGAATACTCTGACCGTTCTCTGACTGTTCTATGACCGTTCTATGACCTCGCATTATTACGGCTAAGAACGGTAAAAAAGATATTAAAAGCTTTGCAATTATGATTCTGTGGCGAAATTTGGATTAGAAGGTGAAGCAATAAATACAATTATCTTATTTTTCAGCGATAAAAACTAGGAATACATCATGTACCTGTCATTGAAGGTAGTGCAGTGGTTCACCATTTGCGGAACGTCTCCACCAATAGTAAACCTTCACGGTGGAGACGTTCCGCCAATTGTGAACCACTGCACTGCATTCAATGACAGGTATTATGTTTTTCTAGTTTTTATCGCTGAAAAATAAGATAATTGTATTTATTGCTTCACCTTCTAATCCAAATTTCGCCACAGAATCATAATTGCAAGCTTTTAATGTCTTTTTTACCGATCTTAGCCGTAATAATGCGAGGTCATAGAACGGTCATAGAACAGTCAGAGAACGGTCAGAGTATTCTATGACCGTTCTCTCACACGGGTCCGCTAGGGGAACCCAATTTCCTTGCTTTTGAATGTATCCGGCTGCTTTTAAACGTTTTGAAATGGCTGCTTGAGTGACTCACAAAGATTCTGCGAGCTCTTCTTGTGTTTGGCAACAATCTTCATCGAGTAATGCTTCCAGTTCTTCATCTTCAAACTTGTTTGGCTGCCCAGGACGTTCTTCGTCTTCCAAGCCAAAATTACCACTTTTAAATCGTGCAAATGACTTTTGGCACGTTCGCTCAGCTAGGGCATGTTCACCATAAACTTCCACCAAAATACGATGACTTTCGGAAGCAGTTTTCTTCATATTAAAGTAATGAAGAAGAACTCTCCGCAAAAACACTTTTTCAGACACAAAGTTCGAGATATTTGAATTAAAAACAAGTTTGAGCGCGCCTAGGGCACGCGATTCGATCGTCGCGCTTCGCGCTCGGTCTTGTGCTCTTCGCATACGTTTAAGTTTATTTCTTATAATTTAATACTGAAGCTCAAACCAACTTAATGATATTAAAGATGATGTAAATTAGTCATCTTCTCAAATTCACTAAGTTTCTTTTTCAGCTTAAGTGAAACAGGACATTCAATTTACTTAAGGCTCTATCGGCCTTAAAGAAAACATTCTCATCATGACACTCGCGCTTCGCGCTCGATTTTCTGTATGCATTTTTGTAACTTTTTAATAAATTACATGATTATTGATAAATTTATTTTCTTCCAAATCTTTTAAAAAGGAAAAACAATCGTAGACTTTATTTAAGGAAATGATTTTGCAGAACAACGCTTACTTCGTATCACATATTTTGGTGAAAAAAATCGAATTTGTTTAATATTAAAAATCAAAACATAACAGACAGACAGACAGGCACTTTCGTAAAAACCATTTTTCTGACTCAGGGGGTCTCAAAACGTAAAGATTTTATGAAAATTTCGAAAGTCATTTTTCACATAAAACCAATACCTTCTCATCCATGATGAGAATGTAAAAATTATTGTTTACGCTTCAAATGAATTACATATACTGAAAAAGACGCACAATGACAGTGATTTCCAACGCATCTTCG
This sequence comes from Diplolepis rosae, assembly GCA_030998225.1. NCBI lineage: Eukaryota > Metazoa > Arthropoda > Insecta > Hymenoptera > Diplolepididae > Diplolepis > Diplolepis rosae. The sequence continues at coordinate 22,485,086 of JAPYXD010000555.1, read as the reverse complement.
GAATATTGGAACGATGGAATAATAATCAAGTTACGCCATCTCTTAGCAAACCGCACGAATTAAGTTATAGATGCAATAGTTTCCAAAAAGATGGCAAAAGGTCATTGAAAAACGTGGAAAATATACCATTGATCAAAGTTCATTCCTTGTATTTAAAAAATGTGTTTAATTTGTATGAAAAAATCGGCAATTACTTCTGGGACAACCCAATATAATTAAGTGCACTTTTTAAATATTTAAACTCACTGCATCGAAATCCGAGATGACCTCATTCAAGAACCTGAGGCATTCAAGACCTTGATTGTTGATACTCTCCTCGCTGTAAAAGTCGGCAAAGTTGGGCATGCTGGCAAAGAGAACACCGACTTCAGCGTAACTTTGACTATATAAATCGTCATGATGCCTGGTAGTTGACAAAAAGTAAGCAGCCACATGAGGTGGAAGAATGTTGTATATCAGAGCACCATTCCTTCTTTTCATGTCAGCAGCTCGTTCCCTTTGGGCTACCACCTCACGCCCTCTAAGGTAAAGTATCCTTCTCGCTTTTTCTGTCTGTAAAAAAAACATTGTCTGTTCGATCCTCCACCAAAATCTTATCTGGTTTTCTAAAGCATTCGCGATATTGCAAATGCTGTTGATAAAACGGCTTTTTAATGGAAATACACACGGAAATGACTCGTTATTAGCAATGCTCGATGAAAACGCCCACCACCCCCTCGGCTAATAACCTTTCTCTCAATTTTGATTCTAGGGAATTTCAATCTGACAGTTAAATTAATCAAAACTCAATCTCTTCCAAATCGTTTATATTCTACCTGCTGTTTTCCAATGATTGATTTTTTACCGACTTTTCCTTCTTCATAGAACATGATCTACTTGGGGCTTTTAAACAATGGTTTTTGTACATTTATTTAATGAATTTTGACATTTTAAATATACAGTAGCAAATAGTGATGTTAGTGGGAAATTTTTTATTATCAATTGATGTTGAATGTTTACAAATTTAATATTTTGTTATGTAATAAATACAAATTTAAATGTCATCGAACAACGTGCTCAAATTTAATTCATATATTATTTATTAAATTCTCTTTTATTGATTAATTTTACAGTACAAAATTCTATGAATATTATGAATAGAAATCCACGTGGAAATTCCGTTCAGTGTAAATTTTGACCAGAAATAATTTGCTAGTTGTAAACATTTATGAGGGAATATCATGAATAATTAACGTAGATTATAAATAACAGCGAATAAATTAATCAGATGAGTACCTAATTTTCTATGTATTGGTTCAGCATGAATTAAATCTTTATTTACAAAATTATTCTTGCATGACATTTTAATTATTTATCAAGCAAAGTTAGTCATATTTTATAAAAAGAAAAGCGTTACTTTTCAGCCATTTTTCCGATGAGGGAGGATTAAATACGATTTAAATAATTTACTTCTTGATTGCACCTATTTTCTTTCAATTGATTATTCATTGAAATATTTTCAGTATGAAACAGTTGTTTCCTATTCTGCTCATAATTTCGAAATTAGTAAATTTTAGCAGTGAATTAAATAAGCTTGTTTTATCCTAGCAAACGAAATTTTATTGAAAACATTCGATTTAATTTATGGAAGGTTTTCTGCTAATCTGCTTTACAGAAAATACGAATTGCGGCACGACGTTAATTTTTTTCAATTCGATAGTACACGCAGAGAAAAGATCAGTAAAATTTACAGGAAGTTCGGTACTTATTTGGATAACATGACTTTTCAGTAAATTTTACCAGAAGTTGAGTTCAATTAACAGATTTTCTGTACGTTTCACTCAGCGTCCAGTAAAATCTACTGAATACGAAAAAATCCGAGTTAAGTTGATTGTACTGTACGCTAAGTGAATTGTACAGAAAATCTGTTGATTGAACTCAACTTCTTGTAAAATTTACTAAAAAGTCATGTTGTCCAAATAAGTACCGAATTACCTGTAACTTTTACTGATCTTTTTTCTGCGTGTACGAATTCCTTTCAATGATAGTCAATTCGATTTAATACGAAAGAGTTAAAATCTATCTCAAACTATTTTTTATACGAAAGTTTGCACTCGTTCAAATCTGATTCGTTTTTAGTTGGTTTCAATCTATTTTACCGTAAAAGAATAATATATTTATAATGAATATTAAATAAGTCAGTTTTGGGATTCGCAAAAGGGAGCCACTTCAAGGGTTTTTCATTTTCCTATAAAATTAACAAAGAGCAACAATTATAAAGGTAATTTATAAAAAGCCACTTGTATGTATAAATACCTTAATGAATGTATTATTTAATAAATTCCATGGATATTTCAAATTACCACTGCACAAAGTACATCCTAGTAATATTTACTTGAAAGTTAATTGGAGAACTGAGAAATGTCTTTGGCAGTAGTTCCTAGTGGGAATGAATCTTGATTGGTAAATAATTAATGAACAATTAGCTACTTACGTATCTTGTGACAACCACCAAAGCTAGAGCAATGGTAAGTAGAGTGGTAGAGAGAGAATATTTGAGAGGAAAGGCCACAGGTCCTGGCGGTCTAGAGGAGCCATCCTCTCTGTCTAAATTAGGTCCTAGGATTATGTTCAGTCCACATTGTGCTCCAGCTAACATGAACATTAACAAGGATTTACCAAGGTAGCTTATGTACACGGGCATGGATATAACTATTAAGGCAAGAACGCCAATATAGGAGTAATAGGAAGGGTATGGACATTTCAATGGTCCATTTGATGTTCCATCAGTTGGTTGTTCGACCTCCTCAATTGTAGCACAATTAGCCTGAAACAAGTTAATTGCAATTATTATTTCCCAGTCTCAATAAAAAGGCATGAACGAGATTATTAACCAAAATTTGTTTAAATGAACTCAATATTCCTGCTTTGTTTTTTTTTTTGCTACTTTCAAGATTTTTTTGAAACTAAGACTCTTATAAATAATTTTAAAAAGTAATATGATTAAAGAAGAAAGAAATTATCTGTTGTGCTCTGGCTTAATTCGATTGACCCAGTCAACTATTTTTCACTAGCAGAAAATTAAGTTTGTCAGGTGAATTTGTTTCAAAGCTAATTAACAACTGGAAAACACCTTAATAATGTAATTACATTTATGTAATTTATCTTTAGTTCATCATCAAGTTGCACTTGAGTTGGTTTATACTTAAATCTTATTAAATCTCCAGTTGCAAAGGATCATTAGGAGCATGCTTCAAGCACCTTTTGTGAAACATAATTCTAGAATTTGTTTTGCTACTTAAATGTACGCGATTTAATTATGAAGAGATATAATCATGAAATCGCTTCTCTTTATAATGGTAAAGAAGTATTTTCAATAAGCTTAATAAGAGATTTAAAGGTAAATTATTTCAGTTCAGCTAATTTATAGGTATTGTTCCTAACAGGCAACATAGCATCAAAAGAGATACTTTTATGGCTTATGAGTCCTTAGAACAAGAAATCTTGAAGTGATATATTTTCTTATACAGACAATATCCTTCAGTGAGAGAAGATCGTTTACTGCTTTATGGTTTTTTAACCCAATTAGTATGTAATCTCATTAGGAAATAGTTGACATATTTTTCGTTTTTATTGTTTTTGCACATAGTAGTTTAAAATATATATCTAGTAATGAAAAAAAAATTAAAAATAATTCAAGGAATTAATGTTTTAAACTCGTGTGAATATTGTTTACGGCGCATTTGAATTAAAAAAAAACTCGTCTTTCAAGCGGACTCGAATTATTGCATAAATAGAAGATTAGGGTATTCAATTTGCTCGGTCTGATTTTTAGGAATTGCAAGTCTATTCTACCTTGTATCTGTCACAAAACAAGATTCACGGAGGTTCTAAGTTAATTACACTTAGCTTTCCTGGACTTTTTACCAAGATTTTAGGGAACTTTCTTCAAATGTTTAGGGTAAGTGTGCCAATTACTGCGGATCGAAAATCAAGACGGCTTTTAAAGTTAAAAAAAACGATTTTGAGATAAAAAAGTCGTCACGAAATAATTTTTAAAGCAGTATTTGGTATTATGTAAGGAGCATGCAGTCCTTAAACCCTGAAAAGAAACTAGATTTACTTAAAAAATGCGAATCTAAAAAAAATGTTCCATGTAGGTATTACTGCGGGTTTGCATGAATTACTGCGCGGGTAATACTGCGATATTATTTTGAGTGAACTTACAATTAATTTAGGAGTGTTGAAAATTTTATTTAATCTCAATTATAAAAAGTAAACACGACGAAGCATTCGTAACAAATTAAGATTAATAATTTTATTAATTTTATTTAATTTAACTTAAAATTATATCACTTGAGTTCCTCTTGCATCTTTAGCAACGATTAAGGAGTGTTGAACATTTTATTTAAACTAAATTATAAAAAGTGAACATGAAGCATTTTTAACAAATTAAGATTAAATAATATTATAACTCTTATTTAATTTACCTTAAATTATATTACTTGACTTCCTCTTGCCTCATTAGCAACGATTTTGGAATTTTCAACATTTTGTTTGATCTCAATTATAAAAAGTAAGCATAACGAAGCATTTGTAATAAATTGAAAGGTTATTCAGTGCCGCCTGACAGATCGCTGTAATTCATACACCTATGAAAATCATGTACCAGATACTGTTTTGGTAAAAAAATGATTAAAAAACGTATTTTTTGTTATTTTGCATAAATATTTAGAAAAATAAAATATTTACTTTGCAGAAAGTAATATCACAAGAAATATTTTATTTTCAGAAACGGAATTATAACAAGTTTTTCAGAACGTGTTCATGACCTTTCAACAAATCTAAGCATTAAAACTATGGGAATCGGGAACATGAGAGTTTTAAATTGCAATCAATTAGCTACAAATATCGTAACTATTGATAATTCGTTGATACTTATTATGCTTGGATTAGAAATTGATTGTTTTTAATTGTTCTGTAGCGTTATATATCTTTAAAACATTGTATATCATTAATTTTATTTGAAAGCGCAGTAACTGGGGCATCCACAGTAATACCCACACTTACCCTAGTGATTTACTAATTTCCGGGATTTTGGGGAAGGTTTCTCAGCAAATCTTAATAAAATACAAAATATTTGAATAGTAGGGTAAATGTGCCAATTACTGCGGGTCGAAAATCAAGACGGCTTTTAAAGTTAAAAAAAAAGATTTTGCGATGAAAAAGTCGTCGCGAATTAATTTTTAAAGCAGTATTTGGTATTAAGTAAGTAGCATGCAGTCCTTAAACCCTGAAAAGAAACCAGATTTACTTAAAAAATGCGAATATAAAAAAAATGTTTGCATGAATTACTGCGCACCAATTACTGCGGAATCCCCAATTACTGCGCTCCAACTACTGCGGAAACCCAAATTTCTGCGCGCGTAATACTGCGATATTATTTTGAGTGAACTTACAATTAATTTAGGAGTGTTGAACATTTTATTTAATCTCAATTATATAAAGTAAACACGACGAACCATTCTTAACAAATTAAGATTAATAATTTTATTAATTTTATTTAATTTAACTTAAAATTATATCACTTGAGTTCCTCTTGCATCTTTAGCAACGATTAAGGAGTGTTGAACATTTTATTTAAACTAAATTATAAAAAGTGAACATGAAGCATTTTTAACAAATTAAGATTAAATAATATTATAACTCTTATTTAATTTACCTTAAAATTATATTACTTGACTTCCTCTTGCCTCATTAGCAACGATTTTGGAGTTTTCAACATTTTGTTTAATCTCAATTACAAAAAGTAAGCATAACGAAGCATTTGTAATAGATTGAAAGGTTATGCAGTGCCGCCTGACAGATCGCAGTAATTCATACACCTATGAAAATCATGTACCAAATACTGTTTTGGTATAAAAATGATTAAAAAACGTATTTTTTGTTATTTTGCATAAATATTTAGAAAAATAAGATATTTACTTTGCAAAAAATAATATCACAATAAATATTTTATTTTCAGAAAAGGAATTATAACAAGTTTTTTCAGAACGTGTTCATGACCTGTCAACAAATCAAAGCATTAAAACTATGGGAATCGGGAACATGAGAGTTTCAAATTGCAATCAATTAGCTACAAATATCGTAACTATTGATAATTCGTTGATACTTATTATGCTTGGATTAGAAATTGATTGTTTTTAATTGTTCTGTAGCGTTATATATCTTTAAAACATTGTATACCATTAGTTTTATTTGAAAGCGCAGTAACTGGGGCATCCACAGTAATACCCACACTTACCCTATATTTATCCAATCAAGTAACAATTTGAAAGAAAATTTGCCATGATACATGACATAAATATATTTCATTTAAGTCCTGTCGTAAAACTGGCGCGATGTCAAAATTGCACTAAAAAAAGTCTAGTTAAAATAACCAGAATTCTGGTTAGGACATTTTCAACAATCTTTTCTCGTTGTTTTTACAAGAATTCTAATTATTTTAACCAGATTTTCTGATTAATGTTTTTAATTTTGGTAGAAATGACCAGAATTTTAATTATGTTAACCAGAAAAGAAATGTTAAATATTTCCTAACCAGAATTCTATTTGTTTTAACTAGAATTTTTTTTGAGTGTCGTTTTAACTGCTTGTCTTAAAATTTTTCAATTTTCAACACATTTTGATAATAAATTTAACACTATAAATAAATAAAGTACTTTCTAATTGGATTCTAACTTTCAACAAATAGAATAAAATATCAGAATTACCTAAACAGGAAAAAATTTCGGTCACGACATACTCACTGTAAGTATCAAACAAATGATTGAAATAAATTCATAAGTACACGAAGAAAAATATAGAACTGACAAACTTTTTTTTGCCGTCTCAACAAAATTTTAGTTCTCCTTACAAAAGGTTTTATCAAGCTAAAAGCAATAACAAACTCTTTTGTTGGTTCAACAAATAGGTTTGTTGGGAAAACTGAAAATTTGTCGGGAAAGCAACAAAGTTTTGTCAGTTCTATATCAACAATCTGGTTGGTTAATACAACAATTTTTTTTTCTGCGTGTACTTTTTAATTTTTTCTTCACTGAACTTGTATTCATAATATATTCTATTGTGCGATTCGAACATATTTTAATATTTCGTTAAATTATAAAAAAAACCATTGATTAACTTCTTGCTTCACAAACTTGCTTCTATGAATGTAAATTTTTTTATCATAAAGGATGAACATTCTTAAATAATGATGAAAAATTAAAAAAAAAATGTACAACATATTTTTAAAAATAAATGCGAATAATGCGCGGGAGTGTTCGACCTTTTTTTTTAACGTAATGCTATTTAATTTTTGTTGTTAATAAAAAATATATGAACAAATTTTATCAATTTCGTTTTTCTAAAATCATCATTTTAATTACTACCAAAGCTTTTGTAAAACCTTAAAGTACCCATTTATGAAAATTTAAAGATGTTCCTGGAATACATATGACCTCAAAATTTAATAATCTTTAAAAGGGTTTATAAAATCGCCAAAAATAAGTAAATAATTGGATTTAACAAAATATGAAGAGTAATTATGTATTTACATACAATGATGAGTTGTTTGAAGTTTCACTTTAGATAAAAATGATAATTTTTGTTCAATTTTTATTGCTGACAGCTTATTTTATTCTCGATAAGATTTTCCAAAATTCAATTCGTGGGAGTTTTATTGGGAATAAGGTAACCAGTTCTTATTTGGAAAATTTATTAACAATTTGTTTCGAATAAATTAAACTTATGCAAAACTTATATAATAAAACTCCCATGAATAGAATTGATCCCTTCATCAACGACCGAAATTTTAGGAATTAATTAAATCGAGACTCCAGTGTAGTTAAAAATCGGACATGTCTTTATATTATATTTCAGATTTATTATTCTTTTTCTGATGAAGACAGTGACTATAATCGAAACGTCAATTAAAAAAAAAAAAAATGAACAACTGAGATAGAACATTTTTTATCCACCAATCAGATAGAAGGTGTTACACTCACCATATCGAGGAGCACGAAGACGCTAAGAGAAAATATCATAAGGAGGGCCAAAATCCTTCGAAGCCACCTCGCTCTCACGGCGCTACCCAGGCAGGTCGCACCTGCTAAGACAATTGCATAAAGCGTGACAATTCCTGCACCTCCATAAGTGAACCGACTTGAGTATTGGAAATTCCAGACTGGAGCTGCACATAGCAATACCAGGGGTCCACCGAGAAGCGAAAGAGGTGAAAATGCCTCTTCTGCACTGTGAAATCCTTTTTCCAATTGGGGATCTTTGAAATGCAACGTTAACCACGAGGCGTGACCTTTCAGCTCTGTTCCACCAACTAAGAACAACAATTATTATTACTTACGCTGAGTAAGATTTATCACATTTTATACTTCGAAATTATATAAGTCCAGCAATGATAATTCAAACTGGAAAAACTGAATTGGATTTTTGGAGGAATAAGAAAAATATTCGGTTGAAATACTCTCTAAATCTGAATCAGTCAAATTTTCACTGATTGGATCAGTGATTTGCATTTTCACTGATTCATCAGTGAAAAAATAATTTTCACTGTTAAATCAGTTCATTTTCACTGATTCATCAGTGAAAGAAATATTTTTCGCTGTCAAATCAGTCAATTTTCACTGAAATAATCAGTGGAATTTGACTGATTTACAGTAACCTCTTTTTAGCTATTTAAATCAGTCAAATTTCACTGATAATCAGTAAATTTTGACTGATTCAAATTTAGAGAGTAAACTGTACGATGAGAAAATAAATTGTTTGCTTGTTATCCCTGCCGGAAGTAAAATGATATTTGAATCGTTAGGACTGATCTGGATGGAAATATTATATCCAGATTTAACGAGCACGTATCCCCGAGAATCTGTTTCTGCCTTCTCTGCATTATCAAACTGAATTTTCTGCGAGGCTATTTTTTTAAATTTCATTTTATTTTTGTCTATTACTATGATCTCACTTTTATCTCTTGTTCAATTTAAGTTACCTTATATTTTTCTATACAAGTTTATCTGTCGCTCATCGCGATCCAAGCGATTCAGTTAGTTCATGTTAGTCGATATAAATCTTCCTTTAATTCAATCAATTGATTCCATTGATTTCAACTCACGATTTTATATCCAAGTTTATACTATTTGAAAATGAATTCTTTAAGGGCTTAAATTATAAAAAAACAATTTTTCAAAACAAAATTTTTATAAACAAATTGCGTAATAATTAATTTAATTTGAGAAAAAGGAAATGATCATGTTGTAGAGAATATTTTTCTTAAAAAAATGAACCGTGATTTATTAGAATCGCATCATTTTTAAAAATTTGGCTCGAAGCGATAAGAAAATAAGTTTGGGCAAAAATAAAATTTATTAATAAAATTATTTTCTTGTGTTTCAAATTTTTTTAATCAAAAATAATCTTTTCTCTTTCAAATTAGCCCTTCAATAATAATATTGCTATTCTTGAAAGCAAAATTATCTATTCTTGCCTGAGGTCTAATTTTTGTGATGGAACTACCTTAATCGAATTTAGTATTTTTTTATAAGGTGCGCAACTAAGTTCCCGCTGTTTTTTTTTATGAAAATGCATCTTTATTGTGAAAAAATGGTCAAAAATGAATTAACTACAACTTTTGCCTATCTTTCTGGTAGAGTTCGAAAAGCGTTACGGTAAAAGTGTTCATCTTTTGAGGCTATCTATGAATCAGGCCATTTTTCGATGTCTCCATATGAGCGGAACTGATGTTCAGTCAGACCATGTGCCATCGACCGGAACAAGTAATAATCGGACGGCGCAATATCTGGGGAATACGGCGGGTTGGGTAGGACTTCCCATTTGAGCGATTCCAGGCAGGTTTTCACGGGTTTGGCAACGTGAGGCCGAGCGTTGTCATGCTGTAGAATCACTTTTATGTGCCTCAGCCGCGGAAACTCGTTTTTCCGTTACAGCTGAGAGTAAAGCAATGTTGTATATTCCGTTACAGAGGAATACAATGTAGAAATTGAACTGCGCATGCGCATTATAGTCTTACAGCGGAACGCAATCTATTTCTTATTCTTCTTCTTCTCACTTCTTCTTCGTACAGCGTTAGCACTGACTACTACACAAGACCGATAAAATCAAAATGGCCGGGACTAGTCGCCAATTTGCGCCCGCTTCGTACAACCAGCGCAGCAAACAACTACAATAAGTACTGGATTAGATTCCAATGTACGCATAAAAACTCGTATCCGCACCACAGTCATATAAAATAGAATATGTGCCAATGCACACAATTCGGGACATTGCGAGATTCGCAACAATGCAAGCAGGACTGATCGCGCCTCGGATTCGTCTCGGCTTTGTCTCGGCTTTGCCTCAGCTACGTCTCGACTACGCATCAACTACGCCTCGACTATGCCTCACCTACGCCTCGACTACGCCTTGGCTTCGATCTCCTGCGAACATTGTCGCTCGTCACGCAATCACCCTCATTGTGTGCCTAGGCACATAATATACTATTTCGTGCCTCTGCTCGTATTGTGGCCGTTTTTCGCGCAGTGCTCGGCTCAAACGCATCAATTGCGTTCGATACTGTTCCCCAGGGATGGTTTCGTTCGGTTTCAACAGCTCATAATAAATAACATCAGTGTCTTCGAAGGTTTTTGGTCTTCCTTCACGCGGACGGTCGTCAACGTCGAAATCACCGTCTTTGAAGCGACGGAACCAATCACGGCACGTTGTTTCACTTAGAGCAGCATCTCCGTAAACTTTTTGCAGCTCTCGATGCGCTTCAGCCGCCGTTTTCTTCGAATGGAAGAAGAAAATTAACACTTCCCGCAAATGACGATTATTTGGCACAAAATCAGACATTTTTGCACAACCAAAAGTATATGACGCCAAAACAAATTCACTAATTTGTCAAAACGGTTTGTTTATCATATGTCTAATCTTGGTTTATGACGTTTTGGATATGTCAAAATCGACTTACTGCTGGAGTCATCTATTCACAAACAGCGGGAACTTAGTTTCGCACCTAATAATTTCAACAGTATTCTATACTCTTCACCTTTTTTCGACACAACCCTATCAGTCAACTTCCAAGTTTAATCAATTTTAATACTTTTTCATTCTAAAAATATATTCTTTGCCATTTTTGAGGTATTGAAAAAATACGTGAAAATAACAGAAAGAGGAAAGGTAAGGATTGACTTTTTTTGAAGAAATTTAAAGTAGTTGTGCCAAAAATCAGGTCTTTAGAAAAAAAAATTTTCTTTGATATGAAGACTTTTATTTAAAACTCTTTTATGAAAAAAATTCAAAAGTTACTTCTTAACAATTTTTTTAAAATGATTGGATTTTCATGAATAATGGCCTCCTTTTTCAGAAAAAAATATTCTCTGTATTTAAAAATACCTTACTTATTCTCAAAATTGGAGACAGTAGAGTTGTGAAGAATATTTTCCCCGAAAAAACAAGCTACGATTTATAAAAATCCAATAATTTAGAAAAAAAACTGGCAAAAACGATAATAAGGAAACATTCTATTACAAAAAAATTGACGGGCCTCTATGTCAAGAAAAATATAATACATGACAGATAGTATATAGATAAAAAATAATAATCTTTTAAGTTTGCGAAGCGTAAAATTCTCAAGGATAGAAAATCTCTATCCTTCTGTTTCATTTTCTATCATATTACTTCTAACAGGGATGCAAATATATTAGTTACTCTCTAAATTCTTCATTCGAGTAGCTCGGTTTTCACTCGAAGAGAGTAAAATTTCACTCTATTTGAGTGAATTTTCGCTCGAATAGAATAGAACCCGAAAAAATTGTAGAGAGCAAAAAAAAGTGTGGTTGATGAAAGCCTTGATTAGAATATATATTATATAGTATTATATGCTATACGCACTTCTGCTATCAAGTTCCTTGCGAAGTCGAAGTCTAAAGTCTTCAGAATCCTCTTTGTTTCTACCATCTGTGCTGGACACAACATTAGGTGAATATTCAACATCAACCAGAGATGCAAGACTTTTGGTTAGCGCTGGCTTGAAAGGCTTAAGGGTTCGGACTATGAAGTACGTGACAAGGCCAGCTTTTTGCAGTGCCTCCTCTCGTCTCTCGCCATAAGCTGGTTCTACCTCAAATTCGTCGTTTAGAAAGCTCAGAGTTGCATTTGAAATATGAACCCTCCTACAAAGGAATAAACAAAAAAATATATCGTAATTTTAAAAATTCACAACAATAAAATAGGTTAAATAATCCAAAATTCCGACTGAAAAAAACCTTAAAGTTACATGTAATTAATTCTCTCTTGGAAATAATTTAATTTCATGAGAAATTATTAGAAAATTTCACCAAATGATTTATTGTTATTAACTGAAACTCAGTTAATTCTGTGAATGAATTTCTGCTTTAGTAATTAGTAAAAAATAATTTTTCGTGTATAGGGAAATGATGGGTAACTCGGCGCTCCCATTTATACAAGAAATGGAAAACAAGGGGAAACTGAAAACACTTTTATCCTATTTATTTACATTTCAAATAATAACGACCGAAAAATTATTGAAAATGATCCTTTTGACCAAGTTTCATGGTTAAAGAACATTTTTTGAGATTCTGCTTCTGTTGTCTGCATAATATTTGAATAAATTATTTATTCACACATAAATGTATATTTCAAAAATTATTATTGAAGCAAGAATTCAGCTGTTAAAGTTATTAATTTGTTAGTAAGTCTTTATTAATGCAGATTTAGTAAAAAAGTTTCCATTCAATTTTAAACAATTATCACTATAAGTGATAGTTATAAATAACTAATGAGTCGATTCGATCAACCACCCTCTAAATCTCAATCAGTCAAATTTTCACTGATTGAATCAATGAATTGCCTTTTCACTGATTCATCAGTGAAAAAATAATTTTCACTGTTAAATCAGTTAATTTTCACTGATTCATCAGTGGAAACAATATTTTTCACTGTCAAATCAGTCAATTTTCACTGAAATAATCAATGAAATTTGACTGATTTACAGTAACCTCTTTTTAGCTATTTGAAACAGTCAAATTTCACTGATAATCAGTAGATTTTGACTGATTCAAATTTAGAGAGCAACTAGCGATTATGTTTATGATTATGCATATAAATCATTAAATTGCAATAGTGGATAATGACATTAATCATTTTCTATTTCATGGATGCAATTTGGTTTTTCTTGAATTTATGAAATACAGCAATGGAACCAATTAAAAGCCAAATTAAATTACTTACGATGGCGTTGTTCAAGAAACTAGGGCTTAAATTTCTTTTAAAATTATGATCAATTTTTTTGGAAGCTTCATCAATTCAGCATCTGCTCTAGAATAAAAACCAAGGATCCCATGAAAAATTCAATCTAAAACAATTATAAAACGTGCTGAATTTTAAAAATCGTTCTCTCTAAATCTGCATGGAGAAAAATGGATGTTCAACTACTCTCTAAATCTGAATCAGTCAAATTTTCACTGATTGAATCAGTGATTGGCCTTTTCACTGATTCACCAGTTAAAAAATATATTTGACTGTTAAATCAGTTGATTATCACTAATTGAATCAGTGGAAAAATATTTTGATTGTTAAATAAGTTAAATTTCACTGAAGCAATCAGTGGAATTTGACTGATTTACAGTAACCTGTTTTTAGCTATTTAAATCAGTGAAATTTCACTGATAATCAGTAGATTTTGACTGATTGATATTTAGAGAGCATGGGACAGCCATCTTATATGTTCAATTGTATTATCTAGATGTTCAACTGTAATATCCCAGATATTAATCTCTGCATAATTTAACATCTTAGATATTGCAGCTGAATATCTAGATATTACAACTAAATATATAAGATGGCTGTCCCATAGTTAAACATCTAGATATTAATTCTAAATATCCACTTTTCTCTGTGTGAATTGATGAAAAGTACACTGAATTGAGGGGTAACACCACTGTAGAATTTTCAAAAAATCATTTTTTCTTTTATTGGCTTAAAAGATGCTTTGAACCTTCTAAAATATGAGGCAAAAAGTCCAATCCCTGAAAAAAAAATTGTTATATGGAATTCCGAGAGTACAATTTTTTCATTTGTTCATGTCTATAATATATTTCAAAACTTCAAACGCGTTTTTCTCGAAATATGATTTTTCAAAACGGCACGCAGCATAACTCAGACAATTTTCAATATTTTTAATCGGGTTTTTTTCCTACATCTTCATAATAATATTTCAATGAGAAACACGTACGAGATTTTCGACAAATTAATTTAAACAATTGTTATAAACAATTAAGTGCCGTTTTTTGGTCGAAAAATGACTTTTTTTTCAAATGCTTGCCAATTACACAAAAATCAATATTTTTTAAATCCCCTACGTGCTTGCCTAGCTATTCTCATGTAGATTAAAAAAAAAAATTTATTTTGTTCCGCATTAAATTTTGCACCCTGTGTGCTGCGTGCCGCGGAGCTCCTCCAAGAAAACACACATTACGGAAATGTCTCCAGTGCTGCCATTTTGTAACATTTTTTATTGAAAATTTGTAATTTTTTATTTCAATATATAAATAATAACTTCCCAAATCATTATACATTTTCAAATTAAATAAATTAATTAAATAAATTTAATTAATTAATTATAATTCTTTCCATCAAAAAAAGTCTTGAAAAAACGTGTTTTTTTTGGCGTTTACAGTGTTGTTATCCCTTAATGAAAAGTCGTCCACTAATGTACATGGATGAAAATTGCTACTAATTATTATAATCATTTGTTTACTAATTACCTGTCAAAACGTTTACAACTACTAATTGAATTACTAGAAAATGACAAATAATTGATAGAATTTTTATCAATTTGAATTAGTGGCCAACTTTTCATTAATTCAAATTTAGAGAGTTCAGAAAATTGCATCGTTAATTGATTGAAAACCGATAGCAAATCGCGATCTAATCGATTTCACCACTGCACCGTGTCAACAGGGGCCTAATTGATTTTTATTATGCCGTTTACAATGTCTTCCTAAGCGATACATCAGATAAACTTTATTGATTTCAGATGCCGACAGAACATAGTAATAAAGCTTGTCAACGCCGATCTCAAACCAGCTATGAGTAAAAAATTAAAAAATCAATACTCTCAGTTGAATCAACGAATGAAAAATTAATTGATTCAAGCACGAGGAGGAAATTTGCGATAAAAATCGAATTAGCAAGCCACTACTGAAGGAATAATTTCCCTTTCGGGAAAATAAAATATTCATGCAATAAATCAATTATTTCCTCATTACATATTCGGATGAGAGTTCAATCTTAATTTTTTGAACTGAACGTTATGCCCATAAATTCATTCCAGTAATTTAAAATTTTTCGTAAAAATATCCACAAGAAATATATTTGGTTATTTATGTTGCGCAACCATATAATGATATACAAAATGTTTATCGGATTGGTCCGAAATGGTTTGGAATAGCTCTGATTCGATCCGAATGAATTTCAATCCGATTCTATACTCGATAATATATTCGTGTAAATAGAAAAAAAAATCATACGTTTACACGATATTTGAAAATTTGTATATACCGTAGCTCAACGAATTCTGCCTTATCTCGACTTCCTCTCACAGCCTCTTTGAATTATCCTTCACGACACGATAGCACTCTTTTGTGTACATGTCTGTTTATCCTACACCACAAGGACTCTAGTAAATTGACTTAAACTTCCTAAAGGTTTCGCAATCTCGGCCCTACGTTTCGGCTTCACTCCAAAGCTTTGCACTTGCGAGTTAATAGATAAAAGGAGTTTCCTTCAGGGACAATCAAAATCACGTGGAGATGAAAATGGACTTTTATGTTTTGAGTGAAAAAATTACAATTAATTTTTTTTGTATTGGTAAGCATCTATTTTATATAAATTAGAAACATGTATGATACTAAATCGAGCAGTTGATAAATAATTAAGGGGGGATTATTGTTTTCTATGTTCTGATATTGATTACAAAAATAATGAACACAGACAATATCATTTCACAAATGATACGAAATTATTTAAATATCAGGACAAAAATGTTTTTTTGATTCAAATAAACTTTTTGTTTCATGTAATTTCCCATAATTAACTAAATACCTAGGAGAGATTTGATTAATATCAAAATAAAACTTTTTATGTCTTATTTAATTAAATTGGTACATTGTTGAAAAAATTAGCTTTATGGTTCATAAATGATTAAGTCGATTTAATTAAAATACAAAATTAATGATTTGTACAGAAATACGAGTTTTATTTGACATCAAGAATATTTTTCTCTGGGTAAGATCTTTGAAAATGATTTTGGACTCTTTAAATTAAAATCCTCCTTGTACCAAAAAAAGTTGTGAATTCAACCAAATCTATCATTGAAAATCTATATGATAATTTTCTCTACTTCTGTAATAACTTTTCACAAAACTACTTTATCTCAAGTTTATCTCGCGGAGAATTTCACCATCTTTCGTGAGAATTTACATTTTAATTTTATCTTTTTCAACTCAAAAAATAGTATAATCCACACATAAAGTTAGTATAATAAAACTTTTTGACTGTTTAGATTCCACTATACAATATTCTTAGAAAAATTAAAAAGAATTCTAAATTATTAGATTGAAAAGATTAAACAATTTTTTTTCAGAATATTTCTTCACAACTTTAAATCACCCTTTTATATTTTTATATTCTTCTTACGAATTTCAGGAAGGGACTCACTCTCCCTTATCTTTCTTCGTACAATAGAAGCCACAATTTTTCTTACAACTTTCTGTCAACCCCAAAATACTTTTCAGATTTCAAAATAAAGAACCATAAAGGAGGACCATAGATACTCGCGATAGAGAAAAAATATGAAAAAGTTCTTACCCAGCCATTCCACTGCTTTCCATTTTGTTTGCCAGCTCAACATCTTTACTGTAAACGTCGAACTGCCACTGCCTTTGGCCAAGTACGCCAGCAAGCACAGCACCCGTGTGAATTCCTACCCTCATGTCTACAGGACTATTAGTTTTCTGTTGGACATATTTAATTGCATCCACCATGGACAATCCCATATGGACGCAAAGGACGGCATGATCGGGTCGCTCGATTGGTGCTCCACTTATGCAGTAGTAACAGTCACCCAAAATTTTGATGCGCAGCTGTTCATACCTGTGAAGGAAAAAAGAATGATGCGAGGGCTGAAACCTTTCATTGAAAAGTTGGAAATGAAACAAGAATTTTCGCAATACCTCTCACATCGCTTGAAACTCTTCATTTTACTTTTAAAAGTTGTTTTCACATACCACAAAATGTTTTTGTTGATATTTGTCTATAATTGGCTCATTTTAAGCAATCTAAACAAAGTTAAATCGTTTTTTGAAACTTTGTATACTTAGATCCGGCAAATTCAGTATGTTAAAAAAATATAAACCTTTTTTGTAGTTATTTTCCGGTTTAAGGTAGATGTGCCGAAAATCAGGTTCTGGGAAAAAAAATTCTTCTACACTGAGAAAACAGTTTTGTCAAATCAACAAAAATATTTGGATAGTATTTAGCTAACAAAATTCTTTTGTTGTGCCAACAAAACATTTTACAATATCAAACAAATTTTGTTACTTAAACAAAATGTTTTGTTGGGACAACAAAATATTTTGTCAGGATAACAAAAAAAGTTTTGTTGGATAAATTTTTTTCTCAGTGTATGATTTTAAGAAGAAGTGATATCAGTTGTGTTTTATGAAAGAAAATATATTAATTTTCATGAAAAAAAATTAAAATTTACGAAAAATAATACTTTTGATAACCGTTTTTGAAATAGAGTTTTTCTTTGCTCTCGCTTCATACCAATTTTTGTAAAATGATTGAATTTTTTCAATAACTGTTTTTGAAGATTTTTTTACATATTTGTAAAATTGGAAACAGAGTTGTAAAGAATATTTTCTCCAAAAAAATAAGTCATGATTCATAAAAATCCGATAATTTAAAAAAAAATTAATTAAAATTTTTGAATTATTTTAATAAAATGAATTTTAAATTTTAAATTGCAAAGTAAAATTGGTAATAATATTTTTACTTTCATAAAATACGACTTTTAATATTATTTCAAGTCTTAAAATCATAGAAATTTTTTTTTTCAGTGACCTGATTTTTGGGACAACTGCCTTAAATAATTTGCAAGTTAACTTCCACTCGTAGTAAGTTTCTATAATTTTTTAATATTTTCATTTTTTTCTATATCAGAGCTCAAACCTAATTAAATGTTAATTTTAAATATCTATTTTTAGAAATAGAAATGATGTTTTGAACTTTTTAATCTTTTTATGAAAAATTTCAATAAATTTGAAAAGTGTCAAGTTTTCATTTTACTAAAATAAATTTCATAAAAAATGTTACATCTCTAATCATCAATGTTCTGAATTGTTCGAATCGATCGCATGCTGGAACGAGGGAATTCCGTCGGTTTTCTGCACTAGAAATGCATAAAATTGCGTGATTTTAGGTAGTCTAGTAATATCCGCATACTATTGGAAAATTTTCCAGTTTGAAACCCTCTTCTAATTAGAGACATTGACTTTCCAGGTACATTTTTTTGTAAAGATATTTCGTTGATGTAAGAATTCATATAAATTTTACGTGAATCAATAAATTGTTTAATGTAACCAATAATCTAGCATATTTTATTAAAATTTTATGATATCCTGTAAATACATAAACATATTTTATGAAAAGATTAAATGTCGGCTAACCAGGGATCCTAAGTAGTTTCAATGGATAGAAACTCTACATTCAAATTATTTATTTCACTAAAAATCAAAATTTAACTGTAAATCGAATGATTCTATTAAAAAATGTAACTTTTTTACTTAAAAATACTTAAAAATAGATGAAAATAATTAAGTCTATTTTTATTAATGAATAATGGAAGGTATTTAATTGCAGTCAAAAAATGGCCAACTTTAAATCACTCCTGATTGGTTGATAACCAATATACCGTTGGTTTATTCATTTAGCAGAAATCTCATTTTCCATAAATTGATGTCATTTTCCCCAAAAAAGCGCAGGATTTTATCTAAGATTCATTCTATCCTGTATTTTTGTAATACTTGCTTTTTAGCTACTAACCATCTAGTAACTTTTCGGAAAAATGATATTTAGAGAGAATGAGATTTTTGCTACATGAATACTAACCTACACTGTTTATTGAAGCAACCATAATAAAAAAGATTTAATGTTAGCTTGATTTTTCGTCTAGCAATTTTTTAAATAAATAATTTCCAATAAAATCTAAATAATTAGTAGGATTTATGTAACTTTTTTCTTTTCAAAGAATTAATCCAAATTGACTGAGTCAGTTAGAAGATTTAGATTCAAAATTACATGATTACACGCTTGGGGAAAATACAGGTTAACAGAGGTTTATATATAATGATACAGAAACCCTTATTTTCCCCGAAATATTATCAGAACAAATCTGGCCACTTATTTAGATGTCGGAAACAAAGTTCGAAGAAAGCTGAGAATTTATTAAGAATAAAGTAGTTATTTTTTACGCCTTAATTGTAACAAAACGTTTTTAATTTTATTGCATAACTTTGATTATTTTTGTAAAATAATTAATTTTTATTACCGAAAATTCTAGTGGATGAATCTACATTTTCTGTTTTAAGGATATAAATGATATTCGTTTAAAAGATGTTTTAAGAACAGAGTTTAAAATTCGAGTCCATTATCTTATTTCGTGCACTCAGCAAAAATACCTTTTTCAGAACTGATTATGAATATTTTTGCCACCAGTTAAGCTTGTTATTTTGATAACTTTTGATTACTTTAGGTGCTATTTTCGATAAATAAATCGCATCAGCAAATCTGCTTCTTTATATTTTTTCTGATTTGATAAAGTGAGATACATTTAGTAAATGTACCTCATTATCGAAGCTGAAAGTTTTATCAACTTAGAACTAATATTTCTAATGAAGGCATTGAAGCTGAAAAGTTAAGGTGAACTTTTAAAGTACAATTTTCAAAGTTCGCACTTCGAAACGTACCGTATACATAAACAGCAACAACATCGATAATTATATAATGCAAGAGATAAATAATTTAATAGAATCATATACAATTTAAACCATTTCATAAAACCTTTACTCTAGTCGTTTGGTCTTTCAGAGTAAATCAAGGTTTGGATTTTTTATTAACTTCAAATAAATGTTGTAATAAAAGGACCAATAAAGGCCACGAACTGATAGGGTTCGAATCCCAAATCACGTGCTTGGTCAAACAGCAATAAAAGTACTGTAATTTCCGAAATCTATAGCCGCATAAAATATTTACCCGGAACACAACATTTTTTCTATCACGAGCTTCAAACGTTTCAAATGCAAGTATCTTAGCATTCGATAATTGGTGACTAAAAAAAATAACTTTTTCTGAATTTACTAAAAAGTAACTGCATTTTTTAAAATTTATCTTAATTTTACAAAACATGTAAAGGGCTATGCACAAATTATGAAGGATGTTTTTTGAAAATTTTAGACCCCCTCCCCATTCAAGGCTTTTTCTGTAGTAAATGCATGGCCTCTAATTGAATAAATTTTCCCATAGAGTTTTATCAAATTAAGGAAAATATTTCTAAAAGTGTGTGTGAGGTGTGTTCAGAAAATAACGGGAATTTTTTAATTTCGCGGGTTTGGAGAGTCCTATTGTCAATTTTTACATTCTCATCATGGATGAGAAGGTATTGGTTTTATGTGAAAAATGACTTTCGAAATTTTCATCAAATCTTTACGTTTTGAGACCCCCTGAGTCAGAAAAAATGGTTTTTACGAAAGTGTCTGTCTGTCTGTCTGTCTGTCTGTCTGTCTGTAGGTCGTGTGCGGCATAACTCTCGATAGAATTATCAGATTGAATTGAGCTTTGGTACACTTTATCGGAGCCGAAAAAGTAAGGACAAGTTCGTTAACCAGCCACATCCAATCAAAATTGAGGGGTTGAGCACTACTTTTGTGTTTTTGAAAATAATTTTTTGAAAAAATCAAAAATTTCAATACTGGTTTTAGATAGTGCTCATAAATGTCTAAAAATTATCCTGATAACATTTTTTGATTAAATCAAAATTAGAAATGTTACAGCATATTCAAATTCGAAAAAAGTCAATATCAAAATTCCATTTTCCAGTTAAATTATACGAGATACGAAAAAACGTTATGATACAATATTATTGAATAAATAAAGACCTACAAATTTGAATCGTAACATTTTTTCATAAGATGCATATTTTTCTTTTTAATTAAAAAAAAAAATATTGAAAATCCAAAATTCAATTTTTTAACAATAATATGTAAAATAAGAAAAAAACGTAAGAATACAATGTTGTTAGTTTCAAAAAGATCTACAAGTTTTGTCTGACACAGTTTCTGATAAAAGATATATTTTTCGTTTCAATTCCAAAAAATACGATTAAAATTCAAAAATTCAATTTTTTAGACAAAATATGTGAGATACAAAAAAAACTTTGAGATGAAAAATTGTTTGGCTAAATAAGGTCTACACATTCTTATCGAGAAATTTCTCGACAGGATGTATATTTTAATTTTTTGATTTTTAATATTGAAAAAATTCGATTTGTTTCACCAAAATATGTGAGATACGAAATAAGCGTTGTTCTGCAAAATCGTTTCCTTAAATATAGTCTACGATTGTTTTTCCTTTTTGAGATATTTGGAAGAAAATAAATTTATAAATAAGGGCAGATTTTTTTTATGATGTTGGTATACATGCCCCTGAAGTATGATAAAATCTTCAGCTGTATTCATTGTTTACTTTGTCTGTGGCAGTCGCTAAGGTTAGACGTGTTTTTATGGGCTCGGCGATTATCGTTTGTTAAAAGAAATGGATCAAAGAATTTGTATCAAATTAGTTTCGACGTCATATCCGTAAGTCCGTGTTTTGTCACCTGTTATAATACGTTTCAGTAATTCTGGATCGTCGTTGACTTCATTTAGTGACTTCTGAGCAATTTTGGAACAAATTTTGCCGCCACGCGTTTCATACCCAAAACATTCGAAAAGATTTCACAGCATGAGCCAATCGATATGCCAACATCACCAGCGACTTCTCTGATTGTGACTCGGCGATCGCTCATAAACATTTCTTGTACTTTTTCCACGTTTTCATCAGTTGTTGATGTGCTGGGGCATCCGGGGCGTTCGTAATCTTCAACGTCTTCACGGCCATCTTGGAAACGTTTATAAAGGGTGATCAATTTAGAGGTTTAGGATTTTAAATTGAAATAAAACAACGAAAATTCAAATTGATAGGGCAATCTTTTCTATTTTTGTGTAGAACCATTCACGATATTTATTTTTTAAAGATAACCCCTTTCAAATGTTAGCCGCAACTGCGCTTTAATTCGTTCATCCGTAAATACCAATTTTGAATGACTCGCTCGAGGACTTCGGTCGGTATCTCGCTAATAACTTCAGTAAATGTTGGCTTCCAATGACTCAATAGTAGCTGGTTTATCCACAAAACATTTAGACTTTACATACCTCCACAATTAAAGTCCAAAGGTGTGATATCACACGATCTTGGAGGCCAATCCACCGGTCCGAGACGAGAGATAAATTGCTCACCGAAACGACTACGCAGTAAATCCATTGTTTCGTGGGCTGTATGACATGTAGCGCCGTCTTGTTAGAACCAAATGTCGTGGAGATTACGGGCTTCAATTTTCGGCATCAAAAATCGCCCAAGTAGTGCCATAAGATATGCCAAGTTGTTGAGATCGGCGTCGAATCGATTCTTCCGGGTCTTCAGTTCGGGCTGTACGTGGTCTAATCGGTCGAGTATCATCCAATAATGTTAAATTATTCTCGAGTTTGCCAATGGTATGCCGAATAGTGCGTTCGGTAGGACGATTATGTACACCATAAATTGGCCTGAGCGCGCGATAAACACTTTTCACGGAGCGTCCATTTTTGTAATATAATTGTACGATTTTTAAACGTCGTTGAGGCATAAGTCTTTCCATGACGAAATGTCAATAAAAACTGAATAAAATTGTGTATTTAGTTTGACAGTAGTCACGCGTGACATGTCAATAAAACCCTATTGGAAAAAGTACCTCCAATTTGATCACACTTTATCACTCGTAAACTCTTGTTTTACTCATAGCAGACTCATTATAGGCCTTTTTTAACATTTCACACACTTTATTTCATTTTTTACGCAAAATTTGATACAAATTCCTTGATCCATTTCTTTTAACAAACGAAAATCGCCGAACTCATAAAAACACGTCTAACCTTAGCGGCTGCCACAGACAAAGTAAACAATGAATAGAGCTTAAGATTTTATCATACTTCAGGGGCATGTATACCAACATAATAAAAAAAAAATAACAATAAGATTCTCCAAACTCGTGAAATTAAAAAATTCCCGTTATTTTCTGAACACACCTCGTATAAAGGAATTAGAATTGTTTTTATCTATCAAAACATCATATTTCCAATAAGTCATACGCTTTTATGAGCATTCTCAAAAAACTTACGCCCTCTTTTTATGAAGGTGAACGTAAAAAAGGGAATAAGAATCTTATGTACATTTTGAGCTTGATGGGGTTGTTTTATGGCGACGTGACTTTTCACGTCAACAGATCTCATTGACATAGAAAGGTAAGGGTGAAGCGAAGCGAGAGAAATTCCTCGTGGTTATACCATGTTATAAAACCACTTTCATTCATACCTACGGGAAATCTATTTTTGCGTAGCGTTGGTGTTGACAATGTGATATAGACGGTCGATCGTTACAATATAATATTTCAAGCTGCAAATTCTCCGTTGCATGTTCTACGGATCAGTAAACTTTTACGCACTCATGATACTTTGTAAACCACTACATTCAGTCCTGTACTGTTTCCACAGTCATGTTATCTTACTCCGAGCATTAAAGAGAATGTAAATGGTGCCGTATCTGTTATTTTCATTGTACTGAGTCACTATTGTTTGAATTCATTGTGATTCAGAGAATAGTGCACTATGTAAAGTTCAGGGTGTAGTATCTTATTTATTCTGCAGTCTTTTTTGAATTGAGAAAAATTAATTGTTGCCAAAAAAGTTGATGGTATTTTCTAAATATCAACTTTTATAATTTAGCATCTTAGTTTCCATAAAAATATGAGTATCCCTTGAACTGTTAGAAATGTTTGTGTTTTTACAATGCATTAATAGAGTTTTATTATCAAAATTTAATGTAAAATTACATTACGCTTTGGTAATAAACTTCTATTAGAGTATTGCGAAATTACAACTGAAATATTTTATAGTTTACTTTACTTTAAATTCCAATAATATACAGAGATATTGAAAATTTTACTTCTCATCTGATCCATAGATTCGATATAAAGAACCGGAAATATTTTTTATTTTGATTAATAAACGTTTTTGTTTCCAGGTTTTCATATTGTCAAGATATCTTATTTTTACTTTCTAAATTTAACTACTTCCCAACTTTACATTTTAAATTTATATACAATTTCGATGTTCCGATTCTTAAATCTCACTATAATATTCCTATATTTTCTTTTTTATTCTTTAAACTTCTAGATTCATAATTATTATCTAATAATGATTGAATTAACCGATCCTGTTCTCTGTGAATTAAAGTAATTAGTCGAGTTTCGCTGATAACGAATCATTGGATGAAAATTCAATAATTAGCTGACATATTTTTTCAGTAGAAAAAAATGTAATTTCAGTCCAAATTTCCATATATATAAGTCAATATTGATAGATTCTTTGTAAAAAATATTGCTGTGATTTTGGACCAAATAATTAAACTGTTAATTTTGTCAATTTTCAATATAATTAAAATTAGAATAATTTATAAAATTCAGCATTAGTCAATGTATGCTAATTAATAAAACAAAGTGTGAATGGATTAAATGATTAAATTTTAAAAATAAAGCGGCTGAAATATCAATAATATCAAATTCTTTTAACCTTTCAGTTTGCAAATATTAAACACAATCATACATAAATTTCTGTAAGCTCCAATTTGGATTATTGTTCAATTCAATAACATTTAAGGTAGTACGATCACGAAAATTAGACCTCAGGCAAAAATAGATAATTTTGCTTTCAAGAATAGAAATATTATTATTGAAGGGCTAATTTGAAAGAGAAAAGATTATTTTTTATGAAAAAAATTTGAAACACAAGAAAATAATGTTATTAATAAATTTTATTTTTTCCCAAACTTATTTTCTTATCGCTTCGAGTCCAATTTTTAAAAATGATGCGATTCTGATAAATCACGGTTCATTTTTTTAGAAAAAAGATTCTCTACAACTTGACCGTTTCCTATTTTTGAAATTGAATTAATTATTATCACATACAGCAATTTGTTTATGAAAATTTTGTTTTGAAAAATTGTTTTTTTATAATTTCAGCCATTAAAGAATTCATTTTCAAAAATTGGAAACGGTCAAGTTGTAGAGAATCTTTTTCCTAAAAAAATGAACCGTGATTTATTAGAATCGCATTATTTTTGAAAATTTGGCTCGAAGCGATAAGAAAGTAAGTTTGGGCAAAAATAAAATTTATTAATAATATTATTTTTTTGTGTTTTAAATTTTTTTCATGAAAAATAATCTTTTCTCTTTCAAATTAGCCCTTCATTTATAATATTGCTATTCTTGAAAGCAAAATTATCTATTTTTGCCTGTGGTCTAATTTTCGTGATCGTACTACCTTAAGTCTTCGAAATTCGTAAATAATCTAAATTTGACTTTCGTACAATATCAACTAAAGTATCATTTCAAAAGTATTTTTATGATCAAATGTCAAGTATTCTAATTTGAACATTGTAAAACATTTTATCTTTCATGTATTCTTATTATAACGATTTTGAATTTCCTAGTTTCTTGATTTTTTTTCTTGTAACATCATAATCATTAAATCATCAAACTTTTTATTTAAAATTTTTCAAATTCTGATTGACATTGCAATTTCAGTTCTAATTATGTTCTAATAATCTATCTTCGATTCAGTAGTTTAAAATTAAGAAAACATATTTTATGTTGCTCTTATATTATTCCGAACAATTTAAATCATATGTTATATAATAATGAAAATAAATTTACCCTGAATTGCATCTGGTATCATTCTTTATTCATTGTAATATAAGTTCCTGACATCGTACTTTATGATTTCCTTAATGAATGTTCTCTGAATCTTAGACTCGAGTGATGAATTGTGCTAATCATTATCTGTACCAAGAAATGAACAAAGACTTTTATGCAACCCTGAATATTACCCTCGAGAAAAGTGAGAGCTATTATATAATTTCCAGAACAGAATCCAAGTTTCAGAATAAAGATTTTAATTAAAAATTAAATTTCATACAATTTTATCTCTTAAAATCCACGTTCGTTTCAATCATTTTTTTATAAATTCTCACGGGAAAAAATAATTAAAGAAAAAATATTTCAAAATATATCTGGTAAGTATTTTTTTGATTTTCACATCACTGCATTCAATATTTTCAGGATATTTAAAATTCTCAGAAAAAAATGGAACTAGAAGAGAGAGAAGGGTGAGAAAAAAAATGGGAACTTTCTACAAAACTATGAGCTAAAATTGCTTTTATAAATTCTAATACTTAAAGAACAAACTTGTAGAATGAAAAATGTACCAGTTATTCTAAAAATTCTCTTCCTCCTTGTTCAATTCTTAAAGAGAATCCGGATCTGAATTTCATGTCTTCTAAGAATTACCATATTTTTTGAAAATTCCTTTTACAGTCTCTTCACCAATATTTGCCTACATTTCAATCTTATTGTGCAATAACTTGTAGTAAAAATTCAAAAATAATTTTCAAAGTAAAATTTTTCGCAAGTCTGAGGAGATTTTCAAACAGCTGAATAATATGTATCATTTCCTAATTTAATGATCTCTCTATGATGAAAGTTTCGGATTGAAGTTCAATCCGACCGAATCAAAATTATTCCGATCCACTCCAAAAAACTTTTTAAATCTCGTTCGATGCAAATCAGTTAAAAGTCAATCTGATTAATTTCGCTTCAATCCGGGCTCGGATTGATCTTAACTATATTTTCAATTCAAATCAATGCGAATTAATCCTCTATCGGAATGATTCCGATTGAAAAATTACTTCGGATTAATTTGGATTGATTTTTAACCAATTCATATCAAACGAATTCTAAATGGTTTTTCGGATTGCTTCAGAATGATTCAAATTCTCTCGGATTAAATCTCTTTCCGAAACTTTCGCCAGGGCTGTCACTTGTTGATTGATTGGTCACGATGTGCGTAAAATGTATGATTTTATGGAATATATTTGAATATTAAATGTTTTTTTATGAACTTTAATGGATACTATACCTTTCACTAAGTTGATCGAATCGAGCAAAAAGTTCATTAAGGATCTTGACCAGTTCGCTGGCGCTATAAGTGGAAGAGATCGCAGTGAAGCCCACAATGTCAGCATAAAGTATCGATACGTTCTCATGCCTTGACATATAGATTTTTTTGAACTGTGTGTCAAGGGAGGCGCCAAGATCCTGACGCATCTTCACGGCCACGTGTTCTGGAAGTACGCTTAAAAGTAATCTTTCTTGCTCTGCGCTTTGTTCCTCGATGATCAGTTGGACCTCAAGACTTTGCCTTGTTTCGAGAAAAGCTCTCCGTTGTTGGAACTCTGCCAAAGAGTAACTCGAGGCACCCAGAGCAACGGCACCCAATGACAAGGTCATCGTCAAGATCTGTAAAATATATTTTCCCTCATTATTGAAATTGCTTCTTCGAATTTCAGATCTTACTTTAATACCCAAATTATTATTTCCCATTACTAACTTTTCATAAATTATCTGCCGAAATACAAAGCAGGACCTCAACTCAAGATAAAAAATGAATGAGTCATTAAAATTGAGTTGATGTTATCAATCATAATATTCCTGCAAGGGAAAAATAATATGGAGTGTTTAAATTCAATTTTTTTTCTATAGAACTAAATATAGATGAGGTGAAATTTGTATAAAAAGGTTGCTTGAGGTTTGTAGAGGTGAGATGATTTTTTAAACTTTTAAACTTGAAATTAATAGAGTTGTAACAAAGATGATTTATCTTCTATACTTCGGATTGAAATGGATCAAAAAGGAATTAATCCAATTTCATCTTTCACGTATATAATATTTTTTAATCCATTTATTCCTACCTACTTCAACCGTCTTCTATATCTTCTCCAAAATGAAATTATCTTATTTTTTCCTATCCATGTTTTTTCACTTTTGCTCAATGTGATTTTCTTTTATTGTATGGGAAATTCTGTTAAAGTCCATTTTAAGGAAAACTTTGAATCTTGAACTAGAATATTTAGTTTGAAAACCACAAAAATGAGTTTACTAATACAATCTTATTTAATGCAGGAAATAGAATATTCCAAAAAATACAAACCACCAATCAATGGATAAAAATAGAATTGTAAGATAAAAATTTTGTAGTTCAAGTGCCTAATGTGATTTAAAACTCGATTTTTACGTTAGTTATGGAGTAATCGATTGTAGAAATTGCATTACGTTGTGATCGGAAATTTGTCGCTCGTTACCTTAATCACGGATGCAGGAACATAAATCTGTATCAAAATGTCGATCGTGTGTTCACATCGCGTGTCTCTATTTTAAACTACCATTGACCGGTCTTTACTCATGTGTTACTAACGAACACGTGCATGTTTCTAGTGACATTCGAACCATTAGCATCTCGCGATGTAGGTAATTTTATTTAAAATGAGTAGATTTATGAAACGGAAAAATACAAACACAGATAAATCAATTTTTTACAAAGGAAAATTTATCGGTGTTGATGTACATTTCCAAAATTTAAGCACGTAAATTAAAATTATACTATTTCAAAACAAATTACATATAATTTATCCACTCGGTTTCATAGATATGAATCTTTACGTTTAAATTTTACAATTTTGCACAATTTCGTTCATTATTTAACGCTTCTCGATATTCATTACATAGAATAATTTATTATAATCCAATAAAGAAAATTATTCGTTTAAACTATTGTAAGATTTGTGAAAAATATTGTAATAGTGTGTAAAAAATATATATAAAGTGAAGTTTTTTATCCAATTTTTAAAGATTTAATATTAATCTGCATGAATATTTAATGTTCAATATAATGAGATTCATGATCTTGCATATGAGTAAACTTCGCTTTCGATGGTAATCCCTTCAACTTTCCTTAGGAATGAATAAATTGGAACACATTATAGGATAACTTCAACAAACTTCGCATATTTTCAGAATATAATTAAATGCTTCATATAATATATTCACTGATAATTTGAATTCAGATTGAAGTTTTCAGCTTTCTTTTTAGTTGAATTTAAATACTTCCTGCAATTTTCTGAGCTGATTCTTAAACTTCATGAGATTTATAAGATTATTCAAGTTTACATGCAAAAAATAAAATAGCTTAAAGTGCCATTTTAAGTTGGCAATTTGAGCTCTGAAAGGCAAAATAGTAAGTAATGCATTCTCTTTTTTGAAAATGTAGCCATTTAAATTGCACTATATTTATCATTCGACTATTGTCCAAAAATGAAACAAAGTTTTAAATTGTGGTAAAATAAAATGTATTACTCACTTTTTTCCTTTCAGGGTATAAACTGACTATTTAAAATGGCACTTTGAGATATATAATTTCGTGCATGTATATAAAAAAAGTTGAAGAAATTTAATGTTCTTGAAATTTTCAATCGTTGGTAAGGTTATAAGTTTGCTTTAGATTAAATAACATGGAATTTGTTTGATTATAAAAAGTACGAATGGCAAAAAATGATATTAAATAATAATTTTTCAGTATTATTTATTTACTTATATATAACGAAGAGAATTGAACATTTCATTTTTCTTTATTTGAAAAGCCTTAATTTCTAAGAGATACTAAAATAGTAAGTTTTTGTGAGTTTTTTTCCGTATCCCTAGCTGCCTTATCAAAATAATCATAATTGATATGTCAATACGTTCATGCTAGTGATCGATTTATTAATTAAAGTAATTGCTTCTTCAATAGGTCACCATAAATTTCATCCCCCATATCTTAAAATTTTCCACCGACGAAAAACTCCTACAAAATGATTCTAATTTTAAACAAATATAATCCGTTTCATCATAAAATTGATATAAATCTTTATAAATAAATAAAAAAATTTAAATACCCTTAAGTAAAAAGTATCTTTAAATAATTATCATCAAACGCCATCTTATTTTTTTAAAAATCCTCTCCTTTCTTCAACAAACAATTCTTCATCGCCATATGCTTCCAAAATTGAAATATCACTCCATACATTAATAAACCTCACATTTTGAAATTTGTTTCCAAACAATCCGAAGATTAAGAATTCCGAACTTTGATTCAAACAAGTTTACAAATACATACACCGAATAAAATAATCCTTTTAAGTTCAATGAACATTTCAGCACTTTGGACGAAGTTTTAAAACTAAATTTTCAAATTCCATAACTTTATTCTCATTATTCCCTAACACTTGACTATTTTTCACCAAAATTTTCTAAAAATTTCCAACTATTAAAAATCCCTTCAAAAGTGCCGAACTCTTTATGAAATTTAAATATAATCATTTTTTCCGTGCAGTAAAAATAAAAAACAAACATAAAATAAAAATATATTCTAACTTGTCTCCCAACCACACACTACAACATAATTGCATTTTAAAGGTGATATTTCACCCCCTCAATCCCCCTCTCCCGACTGCAGTCTGAGATAACAGCTTTACAACCCATAATTTCAACCCTTGGCAACTCAACAAGCCAGGAAGGGAACCCAGAACTTTATGAAACTCACTGTACTCCATATAACCCTTCCAAGGCACGAGATTGACTTACACACCTATAGCGAAAGTATCACGCAAAGTAAAAATAAGATTTCCATACCAGGACATCAATGTCAGAAGTAGCTGATGACTTGGAGAGGCCAATGATAGCTACGATGTAAACCAGCGCGGTTCCCGTTGCCAGGAATAAACAAAGCGGAAGTCTCAGTGGCAGAGTTGCGAATATCAGATACAAGAGGAGCAGCAACCACCCTAGACCATCTCTGTAATTGACATCCGTGGACTTGAGAAACAGCTGAGTGAGTATCTGAGCGGTAAACAGCTGCCAGGCCACGTGAGGCATCACGAACCAGAGATACCCTCTTGCCTTGATCCCTTTCAACGCCCATGCCAGCAATGCCAAGTTGAGTCCAATGAAGACCACAGACAATCCTCGTATCAACAAATCCACATCCGGAAGGACCAGATTGTACGTGTCATAAATCACTGCCGAGATCAAGAAACATTTAAGCCCATCCCTTCTCTGCTGCAAAGACGATTGTCTATAGAGCTTTTCGAGGTGAGAGCTGGAGAAACTCGTCTTCAGGAGATTCGAAGGCCGACCTGAATTCAGGTACGACTCCTCGTTTGATGTTTCCGGCCTCTGCGACATGTCTAAAATTTTGCTACCCTCGTCAATGCCAATCAGGACTTCCTTCACTTGCCAACATCTCTTCTCAATTCTCCAGCCAGAACCAAAACTAGTTTTCGATCGAGATATTAGAGTCTTTTTCCAGTATCCTGGATCATGCTTTTTTAGAGGAATCCCCCAAATTAGGGTTCAATAAAAATCTTGGATCAAGGCCCTTTTTCACTGAGGTAGAGAAGTAGTCCGAGTACCGGGACAGGTGAGACACTCCAGGTGAGGAGACATTTTCCCAGGAGCCGTGCTTTTGTCTCGAAGGGTTTGAAGGTCGATCCTGGTCAGCTGGATTGAATCACTTGACGCGGATCACCTCACCGAGGCGGGCGAGCGGGTCTCACCCACCTCTTCGGCGAGGTGCAGAATCGAATTCGTGGCAGCAGGTCGTGGTCCTCAAGCTGATGACAGTTTGCTCGAGCCACGAGTGTAGGATGCACCGCCCGCACGCGGGGGACTGGCCGGGTTACTATCAGCAGTTCTCTTCTCGGCTTCGGCGGAAAGCAAGCGATTTCCAGGCTTGCGCCATGGAAGCTCACCCTCCCCGGGTCGATATCAAGCACCAACCCCAAGCATATCCACCCTCGTTCCCTTCGACTCCACTACCCAAGGAGTTATCCTACTATTTTGTCGCGACTTCTCTCGCATCACGACCTTCGGATAACCGAGGCAAAAAAATGTAAACCACGAGTCTTTTCTACTTGTGGCCTCTTTTCTTCTCCTTTTTTTAACTTAGCTATTTCATTTCCACTTGCACTGGTTGTCGTTTCGCATATCGGAGACGATAGACTCTTCCGCGTGTGCGTGAGTTTGTTTGCTGAGACACGCACTCTTTAAAGGCTAAAGTTGCTGACTGATCGTTTTCCAATAGTCAATTATTATCACTGACTATAAATTTCTGCAGAGATGTCGGGGCTTTAGCTAAATTGAAGGGGAGGATGTCTGATGAGATGTTCTATTTCTTGTATGGTTGCAGGTAGATTGCGGTCTTGGAGAGATTAAAAAAAGCTTTTTAGGTTCAATTGATTTGTTGAGGCTTAAAAGTTGTGAGGGTCTCAATCGATTTGGATGATTGATAAGCTATTGTAGTGAGCTTCGAATGTCCACTTGGTTGGTAACCAATACGACTTTGAAGGATCGGACTTGCAATTTTCATCTGAGTGAGATAGGTAAATTTATCATTTGCGTTTTAGGATATTGGATTTCAGGAGCCTTGTTTGGATGGCAAATTGATTGTCGGTTCGGGAATATCCGCCTTTGCCTTTCCATCTCGCCGATGATACTTGTACATATGTTTGTATTGGATCGAATCCTCATAAAATTAAAAAGTCAATAGCAATGTCACGAAATTCCCCCATTTACTTTTTTGATTTAAGGGAATAGTCGCGTGTGATAGGTGAAAATAATGAAATACATTTTTTTTTTGCATAAATTGCTTTTATAACATTTCTAGAATATGTCCATAAAAGGATTTTTTGATATTCCAAGTCGTTAAAAAAATGCAGACGCGGGACGGAGCAAGTAAATCTATCGTAGTTTTTTTTTATTTAACTGAAAATGTCGAAAAAATGACGAAAATTGTGCTATAAATAGAATTTTTGATACTTTGACTTAATTCTAGTTGCGACTATAGCCACAGCTCTACAGATTGATATGCTTTTTTATTTTTACATTCTCATCATGGATGAGAAGGTATTGGTTTTATGTGAAAAATGACTTTCGAAATTTTCATCAAATCTTTACGTTTTGAGACCCCCTGAGTCAGAAAAAATGGTTTTTACGAAAGTGTCTGTCTGTAGGTCGTGTGCGGCATAACTCTCGATAGAATTATCAGATTGAATTGAGCTTTGGCACACTTTATCGGAGCCGAAAAAGTAAGGACAAGTTCGTTAACCAGCCACATCCAATCAAAATTGAGGGATTGAGCACTACTTTTGTGTTTTTGAAAATAACTTTTTGAAAAAATCAAAAATTTCAATACTGGTTTTTGATAGTGCTCATAAATCTCTACAAATTATCCCGATAACATTTTTTGATTAAATCAAAATTAGAAATGTTACAGCATATTAAAACTTGAAAAAAGTCAATATCAAAATTCCATTTTCCAGTTAAATTATACGAGATACGAAAAAACGTTATGATACAATATTATTTTCTACATAAAGACCTACAAATTTGAATTGTAACATTTTTTCATAAGATGCATATTTTTCTTTTTAATTTAAAAAAAAAACTATTGAAAATCCAAAATTCAATTTTTTAACAATAATATGTGAAATACGAAAAAAACGTAAGAATACAAAGTTGTTCGTTTCAAAAAGATCTACAAATTTTGTTTTACACAGTTTCTGAAAAAACATATATTTTTCGTTTCAATTCCAAAAAATACGATTAAAATTCAAAAATTCCATTTTTTAGACAAAATATGTGAGATACAAAAAAAAACGTTTAGATGGAAAATCGTTTGCCTAAATAAGGTCTATAAATTCTCATTAAGACATTTCGGGACAGGATGTATATTTTATGTTTTGATTCTTAATATTAAAAAAATTCGATTTTTTTCACCAAAATATGTGAGATACGAAATAAGCGTTGTTCTGCAAAATCGTTTCCTTAAATAAAGTCTACGATTGTTTTTTCTTTTTGAGAGATTTGGAAGAAAATAAATTATTTTAATCATGTAATTTATTAAAAAGTTACTGAAATGTATACAGAAAATCGAGCGCGAAGCGCGAGTGTCATGATGAGAATGTGTTCCTTAAGGCTGATAGAGCCTTACGTAAATTGAATTTCCTGTTTCACTTAAATTCAAAAAGAAATTAAGTGACTTTGAGAAAATGTGTAATTCACATCATCTGTAATATTATTATAAAATTGGTTTGAGCTTCAGTATCAAATTATAAGAAATAAACTTAAATGTATGCGAAGAGCACAAGACCGAGCGCGAAGCGCGACGATCAAATCGCGCGCCCTAGGCGCGTTCAAACTTGCGAGCGAAGCGCGCGATGAGAATGTGCCCGCGAAGCGGGCAGATTTTTTTATTTTAGATGAGTAGAACATCCGGAATCATGTCAACTGTCAACCACCTTTTTTTCACATATATGTTTTACGAAAGCTCAAGAGTCAATTTCATTCTATATTCTGGCTTTTAAAAAATTAAAACGATTGTTGAAACGTTAATAAATATGTACTCAAAAAATCGAGATTGTATATTTTTATGGTTTTATAAAATATGGTTTTTATGAAATCATGCATTTTTTATTGTGTGTGCAATTATAGATTATTTCAAAATTGTATTTATAAAAATTAACAAATCGTCATTTATTTGTATTATCAAGACATTTTTGCAGTATAATCTTTTATTATTAAGCGTATTTATTATTTTATCTGTTTATATGCTTGTTGATATATATCTTCCCCTCATGCAATTTATCTTCTTCAACTCACACCCTCTAATGTGTAACATATGTATATGATGTTTATTTATAAGTGTATGTATTCCTATTTCTGTGCACTTAATCACTACACTTTAATTCATCCAAATCCACATCACATTCCATCATCTTCCCTCTGTTAAAATTGCATTTACAATCGTTTTTCCTTCAAACTTTTCTTCCAGTCTCATAATTTCAAGCCACGTGTTTTTACCCCATCCTACTTTCATGTGCTCTATTTCTATTCGTCTACTTACTACTATATTTGAAAATTTTCATTTCACCGAGTATCTGTTTTATTAATGAAATAGAATCGATCATTTTCTTCCAAGTGAATTATTTATTTCTTTGATGAAAGTTAGACGCGCAGTATGATTGTGGATAATTCATTGGTACCTTCAGATTTTTACTTCAATTTTTTTTCTATAAAATCAAAAACATGGAAACACTGATTGTCTCATGAATTTTAAATTGTTCAATTTCGTATTGTACAATTATTTTTTCATGCCAGCAGCAATTAATAAGTAATAAAAGATACCAAGGTTACATTAAAAATAAACTGTATTTTCGACCTTATAACATTTTTTCTGATTCGGTAAAATAAATATTTTATTTAATTAAAATCACTTTACAATGTATGGAATATTTATTGGTAAAATTGTTGAAAAAATAACTACAATTGAATTAACAAGAAGCAACAGCTTTTACCTTGAATTGAGACAGTTTTATATAATCTATGTGTATATTTTATATAGTCAGCATATAGTCATAAATTTTAGTAGAAAATCACAATTGTGACTTTATAAATTTGTTAAATTTCTTAATTAAACAAACTGCAATAAAAATTTTCAAGAGTATCTAATCGAATTCACAAAATCTGAATTAATGAAAAGTCGGTCACTAATACTAATTTTCATAAATTCTGCTAAAAATTAATCATTTTCTAGTAATTTAATTAGTAGTTATAAACTTTTTGACAAGTAATTGATTTACTAGTAATTACTAATTAATTAATTAATAGTAGTTTAATAGTAAATAATTTACTAATTATTAGTCATTTGTTTATATGACTAATAATTAGTATAAATTTTCATCAATGTGAATTAATGGCTGACTTTTCATTAATTCAAATTTAGAGAGATTAATTTTTACTATAACTGTATACGGGAATCTAAACTATGTAAATGTAACTCTTTTTTATAAAATGTAGATTATTTATTAAATTTAGAATATAAAAACAATAATTTCAACTATCTATTGTAAAACATCTCCTTAAAACCAGAATTGACTATTTCGTTTATAATCCATGTGATTTGAGTATTTCTTCAGGAATTACATATCCTAATTGATGCATCTCTTTGACGACTGCAGGAACTTTACTAAGAGAATCAATCCATTTATAATATGGAAGCTCTTCTCGAGTTCCACCATATTTTTTTGGCAGATGCGTTGGAGACACATAGCGATGAAGGCTGCTCATGTCATGACCATGAAAATGTATTTTATCTTGCATTCTCGAATCCATAAGGGGCTTGAAAACTGCAAATATAATATCGAATATCCAAGATTGGTGAAGAATATGAATGGCGTATGTTTTCATTGGAAAAGCGGAAACCATCAGGGCAAGAACCATGTTAGCTACCTGAAATTTTAATTCAAGTATTAACATCACAATATTTTTCTCTTTCAATGCATAAACCATTTTAGTTTTTATCAGCTAGAAATAATTATCCTACAACTTTATCAAATCTTTTTTAGAATCAGATGCCATTAAAGAATATCTCTTTAGTAGGCAAACATAATAGAAACAGTTTTAACGAATTTTAAAATTATATTTTTAAAGAATGATATTATAAACGCACGATAAATTCGAAGCCTTTTATATAAGTTTTCGTATAATTTATTTTGGATTTTCAAAAATGCACGTTTTCGAATCGCTCATCTTTTAAAATTTTAATTTGTCTTCTAAAATTTAAAATTGTTTCCTCTACCTTGGAAAAATTCTTATATTTACAATAACTTTTTGAAATAGATATATTATTTATTCAAAAATTTTAACTTTATTAGGTTTACAGAAACTTTATAAACTCATCCTATTTGTTTCAGGATAAGTTAAAAATATTGTGGAATAATTAAGTTTATATATTGATTGATTTTCAGTTTTGCGAATTAAATTTTTAGATATTGATAAGTTAAAAGGAATTTTCAAGACTAAAAATCAACTACAAATATGCTATTTGCAGGAAAAACTGCTAATAACAATTTTTTTGTATAAAAGAGGAAAACTTGTGGAAAAGAAATATATAATGAAAAAAATATTAATTAAATAAATTTAGATTATTTTTATTTAAAAACTACAAATTGTATTTTGCTGGAAAAAGATTGATATCATTATCATAAAAGGTTCTTTTTTTACAATTCATGAGAAATAAAAATGTTGAATTCGAAACCTGAGGTGTGATTGTCCAAGCGTGTGACATCGTGATTCCTTCAAGGTCAAAGATAACGACGCCCCCGAGGATCTGGGCACTTGGTTCAAGAATTCCCAATTCAAGGATGATCAGGGTGGCCTTGAATATCTCCTCTACTGAGTATTTTCTTGGATTCCAATTGCCCATTCTATAGATCATCATCCTCCTTCCGCACTGAGTTCGATAAGCAGGAACCGTCATCACATCATCGTCACCAATGTGTCTCATCTCCAGAGGATTTACACCCTCGTGTATTTCGGGATGTTCTTCTTTAAAAGTATAGTAATTTACTATCTGAAAATTGTCAAAATGGTTATAACCTTAAAAGTGATAAATAAAAATAGAATTAGATTAAGTTCTTTCAGATAAAAATTCGTTTTGTGTAAAAATATTTCAAGAAATTTAAATAAATTTTGTGTGTTTGATAAAATTTTGAATATTCTAAAAGATTTCAATTTTTATTGTAATATTAATTTCTATACATTATATTTAAATTTATCTTACTCAATTTTTTAGATTCTGATTCTTATCAGCATATTGACATTTAAAAAATTATTTAAAAAACTTTAATGCAATTATATTATAACAAAATGTATAACATGAAAATATTATGTATTTCTATGAAAATCCGCGAAAAAAATAGACAATAGAAAATTATGGAAACTTTTGATACAAAAGTACTTGAGCAATTAAATTTCATATTTTCAGTTAAGCAATCCCGCAAACACAGGAGTAAAATCGATTGCCTGCAGCTAGGCGTTTGTTGGTTTAAAAGGAACAATTATTAAGCGTTGACTCCAATTATAAAATTCTCATAATTAACCTTTATTCCGATCTCAAATGAGAATGCTTTTCAGTTAAAACCTGATATTTGTAGTTACAAACACTGAAATAACAAATAACATTTATTTCTAGAAAACATATTGTACTTTGCTCTACATTATTAATTTTAATTATATTGCATTAATTTTAATTATATTAAAAATTGAACTAATTGATGATACGAAAATAGTGTACAAGTAGAGTAATAAATAAAATTTGCAAAGTTATTTTCTTCTAATTTTCATAAAT
Source organism: Diplolepis rosae (assembly GCA_030998225.1). Classification (NCBI taxonomy): domain Eukaryota; kingdom Metazoa; phylum Arthropoda; class Insecta; order Hymenoptera; family Diplolepididae; genus Diplolepis; species Diplolepis rosae. The sequence continues at coordinate 22,446,507 of JAPYXD010000555.1, read as the reverse complement.
GTTCACTTCCTTCTTTATTCTTTACGAATAAAAACTATTCTTTTACTTTTAATCTGTAGTTTCATTACTAATTTCATTCATGGACTTATTTCTAGTCAGTTAATGAATGATGAAAAAAGTGTTAAATTGAATTAAAAATAATACCTCTTTGTTTGTAAAAAAAGAACTACTCCCTTGACTTTAATCAGCAAAAATTTTTTACTAATTCAATTCACTCACTTAATTATAGCTATGTAATTAGTTCATTTTGATTGATTCTTAAGTGAAGTGCATCAAAACAACACATTGTTCAGTTAGAGATCAATCACTAATTGAAATTAGTAAAAAAGCCATGGTTGAAATGAGAGCACTCTCTAAATTTCAGTAATTACAAAACTACTAAATAAAATAGTGCAAATTTGTCCACCAAGTGCATTATGCAGCATTTATAATGAGAATTTGTAGTTTTTTTTCACTGATTTATAATCAAGTTTATCTAATTGGATGAGTAGTATTTTCATTTCTGCCGATTCATTTGATAATCAAGTGGTGATACTTATATCATTTTTCTTGATCCCTTAGCCGAAACTACGGTCCTCCCGGCCGCATTTCACCCCAGAAACAACGACTTTTGTGGCCTTCTTTTGTTTTTTGCGGCTCAGTAGTGCCGCTAAATTTATCGTATAATTCGTATGTTTACTTTAATTTAATGTGACTTCATGCAGTTGCATGAAAGAGCAACTCTTAAAAAAGAAAAACAAAAAATTTATGTACACGGTTTATTTTGTATTAATAATAATTAAAAGTAATAATAAAAGTAATAATAATTATTGTAATAAGATTAGTATTACTGGATGTGTGATGTTCAAGTTACTGTTGACCAATATTAATATTGTTATCTAAGAATAAATTTTCTCTGCTATTTGTTAATTTTAAACAAAATTCTAATTTTCAATTCTTTTTTTTGCAATTATTGTATGATTGTATTTTATTTTAAATTTGTTTCTAATGCCCGCCCCGACCAGCAAAAATCTTGGCTTCGCCTCGGTTTTGGGCGTACTTTCGGCTGGAGATCAAGAAAACTACTCTCTAAATCAGAATCAGTCAAATTTTTACTGATTGAATCAGTGATTTGCCTTTTCACTGGTCACCAGTTAAAAAATATATTTCACTGTTAAATCAGTTGATTATCACTAATTGAATCAGTGGAAAAAATATTTTCACTGTTAAATCAGTCAATTATCACTGAAGCAATCAGTGGAATTTGACTGATTTACAGTAACCTCTTTTTAGCTATTTGAATCAGTCAAATTTCACTGATAATCAGTAGATTTTGACTGATCCTGATTTAGAGAGTAGTATACGACCCACGGCCAGAATGTCGTAATATACTATTTATTAATTTATTGGATAAACAAATTTTTAACAAATGAATTTTTAGAAACCAAGCTAGTACCAATTAAATCAATAGAATTTGAGTACGAATTAGTTTCAAGCTACTAGTTATCAGTAGAGATGCTTACTAAAGCAGTTCGAAAACGATTTTGCGCTACTTTATTTAACAGTTCCCTACTATAATTCAGACTTTGAGAATATATTTATCTAAGTTAAGATAGAAATAAAATAATCGTCTAACGTGCTGGCATACGTGCGTAAACTTGCAAATTGAAAGAGTGATTGGTTTACCTTGGCACGATTGTGTAACTATCAAGAGAGAGAAATAATATAACGATTACTGTAATTTCCTATAATTTACATGTTGGTATCTATCTCAAATAACCATTTTTATCGGTATATTGTAAGGCATTGGACTTATTGGACATTTGCAACTCACCAATCGATGAGCTCGATGCGTATTAAAATTTCTAGCTCTCAGGAACCTGATAAGAAAAGCATCATCCATTCGATGTGGTAGACATTCTCCCTTTTCTGAAGAAAAAAATTATTATTATAAATCATCATATGAATACGTATATTATCTTTTACGCATGATTAATCGACTTTTATCACCTTTGTTACTTGAGAAATAACATTTTACATTTTCTTGGGAGGAAAAAATTTAAAGAGCTAAATCTGGAATTTGATTCAAGTGATTTGAAAAGTATTAACTAGAATGACAAATTAGTTTATAGACAGTTATCGTGAGTTAATGTCGGACTTTATAAAATAAAAACATAATTAAAAAGAATGGCATAACAATTTATAAAAATATTAATGCTCCAATTTTATACTTTCAATCACCTTCGTGACATTTTGTGTTAAAATCGTAATTGATTTCAGAATAAAAAGAGTTGTAGCACCGGTTTCTGGACCTTTGTGCCTAATGATTATTTATTTAAATGGAATGTAAAAGTCAACATGTCAGTTGAATGAATGACAAATAATCAGTCTATAAATACAAAATATATTCTATGATTGAAGTTAATGTATGGACGTATACTTTTATTGTCTAATAAATAATATTTAATAAACAGATGTCAAAACAACATGAAGTTTGATTTAATTCATTCTTGAAAATGTTTAAAAAACTAAGAGAGGTATTTTATATGTTGAAGGAAGAATTTATAAATGAAACATTGAATAAATGATCAAAATCAATACACTATTAGAATTCAAAAGAACTTTTTCGGAAAATTACATTAAATACACGATTACAAAGAAGAGAATATAAGTTTTTAATTATCTTGCAAAAATATTTTATCCTAGAAGACAATATATATATATGTATAAATCATAATTCAAGACATTATGTGAATCATAAAGAGAACTTTTAAAGGTATTTTTCTATCAATATTTTCTTTAGAACTGTCTCAGGATGAATTCTATGCAAGTCTCAGTGTTATTCTATGCAAATTCTATAGAATTTGAATGGAGTAACCATCTGAAGATTTATCAGTACATGATATAATATTGATACAATTTTTTATTTTCAAGACTAGATATTAAAAATAGGAATAGATTTTTGTCAAAATAAGAATATATATTAGCAATGACATACAAAATTTGCCAAATGTGGGAATATTCTTTACAATATTCCTTGAATAATCCCTGTAAAATTTCTGAGAGTATTCCAAAGAAAAATCTCCAGAATATTTTTTGCTAGTTTCCAGTAACATTCCATCTAAATATTCCAGTTGTGAAACATCCTCCACAGGAATGTTTCTGGATCATACTTGGAAATTGCGAGTTTTTGGGTTTATAATGATAATATCAGTATCTGCATAGATATAAGCAGTGGATTTTAAAATTCAAATATTTTAAAGGAATATTTTAGGAATATTTCGATAGAGCGTTTACAGAATATTGTCCATTTGATTTTTTTCACCTTCTGGAAACCTTTCGGAATTATTCTTCGGATTGTCTTACTCTTTAAATCTGAATCAGTCAAATTTTCACAGATTGAATCAGTGATTTGCCTTTTCACTGATTCACCAGTGAAAAAATATATTTTACTGTTAAATCAGTTGATTATCACTGATTGAATCAGTGGAAAAAATGTTTTCACTGTTAAATTAGTTAATTTTCACTGGAGCAATCAGTGCAATTTGACTGATTTACAGTAACCTCTTTTTAGCTATTTGAATCAGTCAAATTTCACTGATAATCAGTAGATTTTTACTGATTCATATTTAGAGAGTATACTCTTCACAGGTTTTGTGCTGGAATACTTTAAGAATATCTCGCGCTATTTAGAATTTTACACTGAGAAAACAGTTTTGTCAAATCAACAAAAATATTTTTTTGGTATTTATGCAACAAAATTCTTTTGTTGTGCCAACAAAACATTGTACTATATCAATAAAATTTTGGTTACTTAAACAAAATGTTTCGTTAGGACAACAAAATGTTTTGTCAGGACAACAAAAAAAGTTTTGTTGCATACATTTTTTTCTCAGTGTAATATTTAATCATTGCAATCGATTAATAAAATAAATAAAAAACTTGAAGAAAACTCTTGACTGAATTAAGAATAATAAATTGCATGACGCAGCGTTGAGTTTCTTGTGAACCACAAAATCTACTTTTTCCCGTGCTTTTTAGCGGAAGGTTTCCTCAAGCTAGGAAGAGCAGATTGCATGTAAAATTTTAAATTACCGTATATCATTTCGCGCAACTCGTGAAGAGTCTGACACTTGACCTCGTCGTTTTCGCCAAGTTCCCTCCTAGCATACTCCATCACTTCTGGTGAGAGTTCCTCGAGGTCCAGGGTGAGATCCTCGTCATCCGGCACCTCCCGATCCTTCACTTCTGAATCTTCCCCTAAACTATCTCTTTCCTTTCCTCTAGTGCATCCATTATCAGTAGCATTTTGAAGTTTTTTAAATGAATCGCAGTCGATGGAGGAATCGACTTTTTCCCTAATCGTAGAGGTTATTGGGGGGTTGGAAATTATCGATCGATTCAAATTCTGTCCATCGACATTCCCTTCACTACCATTTGAAATCTTTCGAAGTTCCTCGTTGGCATTTACTTCCCCGTTTCCATGGACATTTCCCCCATTTAGGGAACGAATAATGCTCTCCTGGAATAAAATATTCTTTATTTTTCATTTGCCATTTATCGATTTTGAGAGATTTAACAAACCCATAGATTCTCTTGAGGTTTGGTATTTTTAACATGCATTAATAGGGAAATATGCAAATGAGATACAAGGACAGTTGTTCTGTTTAAAAGTTCAGTCCTCCTTCCAAAGTACGGAAAATTTTGATACGTTAACCTCAAGGAAACACATCTTGTCATTTTAAAACAAATGAATTTACATTTTTTTCTAAACATAAAATCCATGCACTTGCTAGTGCTATGAATTTTCAATATCGTATTAATTACTAGTTAATTTGTTATGTATACATATAAAGTTTCGTTATTTCAATGATCACCTTTTTTACTAATTTTATTCAGTGACGCATTCCTAGTTATTCAAACCATTTATTTGGATTGATTTCTCAGTCACTAAATAAAAGTGAAGAAATAACTATACTCATTGAGACATAAACTATTTTTAGTAAAATTTCAAGCTTCTGTAAAAAGTTACTTTTTATGTTTTAATTGAAGGAAATTATTTATGGTCGTGAACTGCATCTGGAAGATAACTATATTGAGCAACGAGTGCGGGAAGTCGCTGATTGCCCCGCACGAGTTGCTCATACTATTTTTTTAGAAGTGTGTAAGAAATGCTACACTGAACGTCTGTTTATAGCAAGCGACGCTACTGCTATATAGGTTGTTAAAAATGATAGAGAATCAAGATTATTTTTTTGTGCAAAAAATGTAATTATTCACGCCAATCGACGTTGCTGCCATCTGTTGGTATGTTAAAAAAGAATATAGAATCGATCGCGGGGAATTGATCATTTTATGCTTACTAAACAGGCGTTCAAAGTAGCATTTCTTATGCACGCATAAAAAAAATTTATTTCCTTTTTGTTTCATTGGTTACGAATATACATCTATAAAATTTATTTTCTAAAATTTTTAGAGATCGCTTTAAAACAACTTTTTGAAGCTTATTTTTCAGAATTATAGAAATTTAAAAGCAAAAATAAATATACTCTCTAAATCTGAATCAGTCAAAATCTACTGATTATCAGTGAAATTTGACCGATTCAAATAGCTAAAAAGAGGTTACTGTAAATCAGTCAAATTTCACCGATTACTTCAGTGGAAATCAACTGATTTAACAGTGAAAAATACTTTTTTCACTGATTTAATCAGTGAAAACTAACTGATTTGTCAGTGAAAAATATTTTTTCACTGATGAATCAGTGAAGAGACAAATTACTGATTCAATCAGTGAAAATTCGACTGATTCAGATTTAGAGAATATAAACTATCAAAATACTAAAAGTGTGTGCTTCGTAACAAAGTATGAAATTCCACTATTTCACGGTACAATCATTTCAAGGTATATAATTTGCGGCTTTCGTGATGTTGTCACGCGGCAAAAATAATTTATCAAAATTGTCTGTACAGTTTAGGATATGAGTTTGAAATTATAGATTTTTATAACTTTTGGCAAAAGATGTTAAATTATTCAAAAGTAGTAACTAAAAAGTTTCAGAAAAATTCAATAACAGTTCATCAATACTTCAAGATTTTCTGAGCAGTTAATGAAATTTTCCTGAACTGACTCATTATTACTTCTGAATAGTTTAACATCTTTTACCAAAAGTTCTTGAAAATTTGAAATTCCCAAACTCTCCTCCAAGAAGGACAAACTGCTCGTGAAACAGATTCAATTGATTTACTCAATAAAGCTGTGAAGTGAGCATGATAAAAGTAAAAACCATCAAATATTTAAAAAATAAATAAAGAAATCAAAAAACAATTAAATCGATAATTGAATGTCATAACGAAAAAATTTTGTAAAAATTGCAAAGCAAAATTGATGTCATTTTATTTTTAATAAAGTGATACTAGAAGCAATGATGTAGACAATGAACTTTATAACTTCATTCAATTATTAGTATTCCAAAGCACAGAGAGATAAACTCATAAGATTGTCATAATTCCACACATTAATAACTTTACTTGAACATGAAACGCAGTGGATATTTAAAAATATTATCAGCAGCTTAACAATGTTAATTTTTATCTAATTATAATATTGTTAGATGCAATGCTTACAATATTTTTGATAATAACAATAACATTCTTATCTTATGTTAAAAAAATAGAATCTTACTCATATTGCTGCAGAATGAATTAGAATTGATAACTTTTAAACTCTAATAATTAATATGCATTTATACCATCAGATCTTTTTTGACAGCGATGAAGAAATTTTCAAACAGAACGACGATTTTAAATGGATTTCAGCTTAAACATGTCATTATCCAAAATTTGAACCGGTAGCGCTCCGTGGTTGAAACTTGGCGGGCGATGTTAAAAGTTAAATACCAATTGCCTTATTAAACTTGTAAATAGGAATTCTCCCAATTATTATGCACAGAAATGGAAAAAAGTGAGAAATTGATGAAAATGAAAGGGAAAACATAGACGGAGGAAACAAGACACAAAACTGTCGTTGGTGGAGAACCGAGTTCACAACATTTACAACCGAGAGTCAGTGATGCAACTGAATTTACGCGGCATATACTGCGTCCGTAAAACGCCACAACCAGCCACAACGAAATCAGTATTCCCTCTTACCACGACGGCAAAGGGGCCTTGTGAAACAAACATCGTTCTTGCATTGCTATCTGTAAATCGAATACACGTGCTGTATTTTAAGCCCTCGACACGGAAACAAAAACTATTACAGTTGGTAATAAGTGTAAGCCAAAAGATTAATTATTATAGTCTGGGAGAAAATGTATGCAGCTTCGGGGAAGAAAAAGCAGACCGAGGTACTTGCATAGTTAAAGTAATGAATTTTAAACGGTGCATCCAATATGGCGGAGAAAATTTATTTTTTTATTTTTTCCAATTAGATGTTTTTGCGATGTACGTTTTCAAAGAATTTTTTACAATAAATATACCTTTACTACTTTTTTATTTGCAAGTGTCTTTTTCTCGAGAACTCTGAATACCAATTTTTAGTCAAATTAGACTGTATTTTACAATTTCCATCTGACATTTTGAAATTTATTCTGCATTGGTAACTAGCGATTCTAGAAACATTTTTATTACCAAGTTTCTTTCGAATGTAAATATTTTCAGTAGTTTGATTTCCGAAACGTTTTATTTTTTATTTCAGATTCGAAATCATCACCTTTAGCTAAAAAGAAAATAGCTAAGAGTGCCATTTTAAATTGCCAGTTTGCGCTCTACACGCAGAGAAAAGATCAGTAAACTTTACAGGAAGTTCGGTACTTATTTGGACAACATGACTTTTCAGTAAGTTTTACCAGAAGTTGAGTTTAATTAACAGATTTTCTGTACGTTTCACTCAGCGTCCAGTAAAATCTACTGAATACGAAAAAATCCGAGTTAAGTTGATTGTACTGTACGCTAAGTGAATTGTACAGAATATCTGTTTATTGAACTCAACTTCTTGTAAAATTTACTAAAAAGTCATGTTGTCCAAATAAGTACCGAACTTCCTGTAAATTTTACTGATCTTTTTTCTGCGTGTAGAAGGCGAAATAGTAAATGTTATATTTTATTTTTCCAAGTGTTGTGACTTGAAATTCAGTATTTATCATTCAGCTATTGAAAAATGAAATAAAATAGTGAATAGTGCAATTTAAATGGTAGCACTTGCAAAAGTAAAATATATTACTTATTATAAAACTATAAAATGGCACTTTTAGCAAATTATTAACTAGGAAGCTTATCTTGGAGCATCGCGGTAGTGTATCTACTGGAGTGTTAAAAATGCATTTGCAGTGGTACCGGTGAATTGCGAAAACTGGTCAGGGTCACCCTGTTACATCCATCGTCTATCTGATGCTTTCACTAACCATACCCCATGATTGCCAACCGGACTCGCCAGGTGTGGATGTCTCATTTCGTATTTCTTTGTACACGTGCTACACTTCATTTTGAACTTGTGGAAAAAAAGTTAAACGGACCAGACAGGGTTAAAATCACGCAAAAAAAAGAATCGTAAAATTTACACAAAGTTCGGTATTTACTTTTACAACTTGACTTTTTGGTAGATTTTACATGGAAAAAATAGTTCAGTAAAGTTTGTAGAACTGTTTAACCCTTTGAAGCATACATTTTTGTAATTGTCCAATGATCGTGAAAATGTGTACTCGGGGGTTTTCGAGGTCGCTGATTACGAATCTGATGTCAGATTTTCAAAATTAAAGATGGCGGATCCAATATGGCGAATGCCGAAACGAATTTTTCAAGAAAATTGATGAAAATATTTACTAAGGGGTTTTTTGGGTCGCTGATTACGAATCCGACGTCCAATTTTCAGAATTTAAGATGGCGGATCCAATATGGCGGCCACCGAAGTGTTACTTTTCATTGATATTCTTGAAAAGTAACGTTCCGATGTCCGCCATGTTGGATCCGCCATGTTGGATTTTGAAAATCTAACGTCGAATTCGTAACCAACGATTCTAAAAGCTTATTCTCACCAAATTTTAAATTATTATCTTGGATAGATTCTTCAAAAATGAATTTTTTCGAAAAAAGTACAATTTTTTTCAGTTTGTTTATTTATAAATCTAATATTATTAGCAATTCTGCTAATTTGACTGTATATTTATGTTATTTCATGACTTAAACATCTGAAAGTAGCAGAAAACCAGATCTGAATACATTAAAAAGTATTCGAATAGCAAAAATAAAAAAAAATATTTTTGCACTGATGAATCAGTGAAAAGGCAAATTACTGATTCAATTAGTGAAAATTTGACTGATTCAGATTTAAAGAGTGGGTTACCACTATCATGCTTCAAAGGGTTAAGAGTTAGAGATACGGGCATTTATGAAAAGAAATTCCGGAAAATTTACAGAAATTTTCAGTATAAGATCCAGAATTTTCAGAAAAAATTATTGACCGTTGCGCATTCTTTACTGAAAAATTCTGTACCTTTTCCAGAACTCTGTTCCGTACGCGGAGAAAAATATTTGTCTAAAATCATCAAACTATTTGGAAACACATGATAAAATTGAGGAGTTATATTCAATAAGGCGACAGGCGCTCAAAAACCTGTAAAAGTATTGTCCGCCTCGTGACGCCATAGTCAAAAATTGAAAATCGAAATTCGAAAAAACTAAAAACATGGTTTTATAGCTCGTGAAAAATGAATGTTAGTTTCCTCTTACAGTTTTTTTATAACGTTGCAAATTTTCGAGTAAATTAATAAAAAGTGTGTTGGTTTTAAAGCATAGAAACCATGTTTTATTTCAATCCACTCGCCTCGAAAAATTCATTAATTAACGGATTGCGAATTTTTTTTTTGCGTTCTACTCGTGAATCTCTGGCGGAGGCGACAGTGCTTGCAGTAAATTTTTTTGTTCATTGTTAAATGGTTTTTTTTTAATCCGAAGAAAAAACTATGTTTTTCGAGCTTCGGACCGAAAAAGTAAGCGAGGAAGTTTGAGCTACAGTAAACTTCCCGTGAACAAGTTGATCATTAGTATATGGAGCAACTTTTTTGAAAATATCAACTCAATTGAACAATTACTTTCGAAAATACAACGAGTTGAACGCAAATGCGAATTAGGTTTTGACGCTCATTTTCATCGCATGCCACTCCTACTCTCTTTCTCTATCTTCCTTCGCTTCTACTCATCGGCGCGCCTGCATTGCTCGTAACAAAACCGGTAAAATCGCGTCAAAACCTAATTCGCATTTGCGTTCAACTCGTTGTATTTTCTAAAGTAATTGTTCAATTGAGTTGATATTTTCAAAAAAGTTGCTCCATATACTAATGATCAACTTGTTCACGGGTTTTATAGGTTTTCGAGCGCCTGTCGCCTTATTGAATATAACTCCTCAATTCTAAAGCGACGTACTTTTTTCTAATAATTCACATTTATTCGGATGTCTATTATCGAATATGCTATAAATTACTAATAAAAATTCCCGTCTAGATGGTAAAATAAATTGAATTATTAGAAAATGCTACCATCTAGATGGGAATTTTTATCGGTAATTTAGCGTATTCTATAATAGACATTTTAATAAATTTGAATTATTAGAAAAAAGTACGTCACTTGAGAATTTCAATATACGTTACCAAATAATTTAGTAATTTTAGAAAAATATTTTTTTCCGTGTAAATGTCTGTATCTCCAACTCTTAAAAAGTTCTAATAAACTAATAAACTTTACTGAACTATTTTTTCCCTCTACAAAAAGTTCAGTTGAATCAATAGATTCCTTGTCGGTTTCACTTAGCATCCAACAAAATCTACCAAATACGAAATAGTCCAAGTTTAGTAGATTTAATTGGATGCTCAGTGAAACTTACAGAAAATTTCTTGATCAAACTAAACTTATTATTTAATTTACTAAAAAGTCCATTCGTAAAAAAAAGTACCAAACTTTCCTGTAAATTTTACGGATCTTTTTTCTGCGTGAGAAACCGAATTAAGTGATCTAGATTGCCTAATCACATGATTAGTCCAGTATTGGCCGAACATTGCCAGGTAAAACTAAAGTAGACTTTATATACCGCTTTATTTATTAACTTGTTTCTCTGTAAATCTGAATCAGTCAAAATCTACTGATTATCAGTGAAATTTGACTGATTCAAATAACTAAAAAGAGGTTACTGTAAATCAGTCAAATTTCACTGATTACTTCAGTGAAAATCAACTGTTTTAACAGTGAAAAATATTTTTTCATTGATTCAATCAGTGAAAATTAACTGATTTGACAGTGAAAATTATTTTTGCACTGATGAATCAGTGAAAATGCAATTTACTGGTTCATTCAGTGAAAATTTCATTGATTCATATTTAGAGAGTGGGTTTATTAATTTAAACACGCTCGTCTCGACCATTTCTGTTACGTTTCTTCAGTTACCAAATAGTCATCATAATGTTATTATTTTGATTCGGGAGAGTAGAAAAGTTTCACCATAAATGCAATTTAGCCGTTTTTATAAGATTGAAGATATAAACATTTTATGATTGTTTTGGAGAATTTTTTCCCGTGAATTAATAGCCATTTTTTTCTTACGTAAGTTCTGAAGATTAAAAACAATCAATAGGCGTGACAAATTCTGCAGACATATTGACACATAATTAATGATTCCATCCTGATCTAGATTGGAGCGATCACTATATCTCTTAATCCAGCTATCAATCCTAGATCGAGAAAAGCCTCGGCTTGAGCTTAAATTGATAGCCTCGATATTCCTCTTATCGTTTCTGCAGGGGAAATATGCTCATCTAGTATGACAATTATTGTATTCGAATTGTACTTAAGTCAAATGAATCCTCTAATCACTGTATTTATTTTAAATTTCCTATAATTAATTAACTAAAATGTTATACTATTTTCCAATAGATTATATTATGATCGAAATAATAAAGTGGATTTTTAAAAATAAATCACAATCAGTAAGAAATGTACATTTTAATTAAAAAAGGAAAAACAATTATTATAAAAATTCTAAATTTAAATTTCAAACAAATTTAATTTTTTTGGAATTGTACATTCATGGGGAACATATTCCAAGCAATTTTGAATTCTAGAATCTTACACAGGAAACACGTTCTACTTATTTTTCTCGACGTCCCTTTCACAGGATATAAGAAATTCGAAAATCAGTCTGAACTATCTTTTTACTCTCTCTCGAAATGTGATTCTACTGTGATAAATAGTTAAAAAACATGGATTGATTTTGTAAAGGGCTTATGCAGACTCAATCAAATATTTGAATAGTAAAAAGTCGGCTAAATTTTCTTATAAAAAAAATTGATTTTTTTCTTCTATAATATCTTTAAAAAATCTTCATCAAAATTCCAAGTAAAATTATTCCGATTAATCTAAAGAAATTGGATTAAACACGTAAGTTTTATATTCTTTTAAGAGTACTCTCTAAATATGAATCAGTCAAAATCTACTGATTATCAGTGAAATTTGACTGATTCAAATAACTAAAAAGAGGTTACTGTAAATCAGTCAAATTGCACTGATTGCTTCAGTGAAAATTAACTAATTTAACAGTGAAAACATTTTTTGCACTGATTCAATCAGTGATAATCAACTGATATAACAGTGAAATATATTTTTTAACTGGTGAATCAGTGAAAAGGCAAATCACTGATTCAATCAGTAAAAATTTGACTGATTCAGATTTAGAGAGTACACACTATTTATCCACAAATAACATACAATACCAGTTCAACATTCTTGGATACATAAAATATAAGTTCTATATTTAAAGATTTATTACAGGAAGTAAACAATGACTGTAGGCTTATCAGAAGAATATTATACATGGGACCATTTAAAGGATTCTGTAACACGTCCATTGTGTCTATTCCACAATGCGTTGTTAAAAATATTGCATACCTTGTTCTGCGGACTTATGGAGACTGAGAAGCAGAAGAGGAAACTATTGTGTTTGTCACGCAAAACTTGTAAGGCTGTCTCTACTGGTTGTAAACAAAGTGAAAATAATATTTGATTATAGAATTTATAGCGATAAAATTGTAAATTAGGTATTTAAGAGTACTCAGGTTCTCCTCAGGAGAAAGTAAAAATAATTTCAGCACATTTTTAACCTTTTAGTTTTGCCTCCAGTCAATTCACCATGACAACACATTTTCTAGAGAAACTCCTGTCAGAAATATCAACAACTTTGAATCCTCCATACAAAAACATGGATTCCTAATAATTGTTTGTTAGCAGTTATTATCCATTAAAATTTTACGAGTTTAGAACTTATTTTTAAAATATACGTGATATGATAAACATTAAAGTTTATCGAGCATAAGCTTGAGAAGAAAGTTTTAAAAATCTTTGAAAAATATTATACAAATGACGAACATAAGTAAACATCAGTTGTTTCTATCATCAATAAGTCCTAGAAATGAGTGCATCTAATTAGTATTTCATAATATACTTCTACGTAGAATATATCATCTTTTTGATTCAAAATAAACAATTTCAATACTCTTTACTTGAACGAGAGACATAATTAAATCCAAATTTCTTTTCACTCACCACCAACAGCATGATTTATTTCCCAGGTGGTATCTTTGATTTGTTACGAGTCTTGCATCTTGAAAATGATTAACTCGACAGATGTGATAGAAAATTATGCATCTACTCCCTTTTTTGCTGGAAAAAAAATTTGTAAAGTTTCAAGAATCTAATTATGAAAATTAAAATTAAACTTCAGATTCAATTTTTGGAAAAGTTGAAAAAAATTTGTAGTTTAAAACTTTTATCCCTGTTTTGTCACTTGTTTGTCTTCTCTGTTACCCGTGCAGAAATTGCCCAATTTGTTTCCAAGTTCCGATCCGGGCCCGATTGAATTTTCCACATGTGGCCGCAGGGGGGCACATGGTGTGGCCCGGGTTGGAACCACATCGGATTATGATAGACAAGATTATTTCCAAATTTTGTGTTGTGGTCCTGATACTGTAGTGACATTATTGATATTAAAATGCCAAAAGGAAAAAGTACATGGCGAGTTCGGAAGCATCCGCATTATAGATCAAACTAAGTTAATTCACTAGATTCATTACATAAATCCTAACATTGTAATTAACTAGATTATTACTTGAAATATTTTTTTATTAACGGTAATTTGAAAAGAAAATTATAATTTTAAGTGTAGAACGTTATTGTGTTTCATTATTTTTTAAATCGTATATTCAATTTTTCAAAGTGAATTTTTTAGAAAGAAAATGATTAATAATGTAATTTATTTTTAGATACAGAAGAATCGAATAGTTCTACAGACTACGAAAATGGGTTTGAAGATTATATAATAATACTATATAATATAATAAGATTATATAATAATTTCAAATTAATTAGTTGAGTTTGAAATTTTTGTCACTGCCTACATTATCGGAGGATCACTAGTCGCGTATCAGATAGGATACGTTGTCGACAGGTGTCCTCGTAGACAATTTCAAACTCTTATATCGCAAATAATGCAAATAAATTCAATATTTAAAGAATTTGAAAATCTTTCGGTGGAAAAAATGACGCTTTCGACTGCGCTGGGATTCGAGCCCAGGTCTTTTGATCGACCGGCAATCGAAAGACCTGGGCTCGAATCCCAGCGCAGTCGAAAGCGTCATTTTTTCCACCGAAAGATTTTCAAATTCTTTAAATATTATATAATAATACTATAATATTATACTGTTTTTATACTTTTAATTATACTGTTGCATCACTAATCTGAATTAATGAAATAAATTTTTTTGAACCAACTATTTATTGTTATTAAACGAAAAGCCTTTAAATTTTACTATTTTTAAAAATACTAAATTAGAAGGGGCAATATCTGGACCAGATCGGGCCCCCATTTTACAAGCCCAGATCTGGGCCCGATCGGGTAGGGCGTTTCATTACTGGTCTGGCGCTAGACAGATTACCCTATCGGGGCCACATTTTTCCCGATCGGGGCCCGATCGGCGCCCCACCAAAATTTCCGCACGGGTAATTTCAATTAGATACTAATTTTTAACTATGCAATCAGTTTTCTCAATATTTCAGTATAATTACTTTCGCTTACTGATTCAGTATCAAATAATAGCGAAAGAGACTGAGTTTCACCCAGAAAAAATATATTTGATCTAACCAAACCATTTTGTTAAAGGGACGACGATCTTTTGTTAAGTCTAACAAAATTTGGTTAAGGGGGATCACCTGTGTGAAATTTTCGAAAACTCGAATTTTTTTTTTTTTATAACAAGAACATCGTGAACACTTACAAGAACAAGAAGGCGAACTTTACGGTACTGGAATAGCAGACTAAATGTAAGTCACTAAAAATGATCATTTTTATGTTCTTAACCTTTAAATCCATTTTTCTCGGAATCATGTTTTTTTACAGTGTGCAGGATTGCTCAGAGTCCACTCCACGAATTTGCATGAAATTTGTTCGTTATGTTCCTTGAACATTTTGAAAGGTATTGACCCAACGGTTTTGCAAAATATTGTTTCTTTTTTTTTTTTTGTAAAATATAGCGGAAAACAGGGCAAAAATTCGTAATTTTCGAAAAAAAGGAAGCCATTTTTTAAATAAACAATGTATCAAAAATTGCATGGGTCAATACCTGGAGGACACAAAGACAAATAAAAATTGGGTACAATTCATTATTTTAGATCACCACGAAAGAAGAAATCGTGCACACCGGGTGACTATCACTCTTCTCGGAGGTTGAAGCAACGGACAATTACGCCATGCTCAAAATTATTAACTGCAAAATAAAAAATTGTATAAAAGCAGCACAAATAAATCATACTTTAAAAAAAAAAATTGTTGAAAAATCTTTTTTCGTCGCAGAGAAAAAAATTCTTGAAAAATGGGTCAAAAATTGGGTATCACACAGGCGATCCCCCTTAAATCAAACAAAATTTTGTTGTATCAACTAAAATATTTTTTTGATTTAACCTAATCATATAAAAAAAAGACCTTTGGTTACATGAAAACTATTCTTTGGTAGAATTAACCACAAACTTAGTCAACCGTATAATAAGCAAATTCATTGGTTAATCAATCTAAATTTCAATTGGATTAAAAAAATATTTTGTCGAGCGTTTTAAGGCCACGGATCAGCTGGACCAAATGACATCGGTAATTTCAATTACAGTATGTAAGTTTATTCAAAAATTAATATCTTAAATAGATTTTTTTGTATCAGACAGACATAAATAAAAGAACCAAGAAGTTCTTTCTGGTACCAGAAATCAATTTTAGTTATTCATTTTTGAATAACTTTACATACTTTAATTCCAATCACTGACGTCACGTGGTCCAGCTGATCCGTGGCCTTAAGTTTTCAGCTCTTTTAATTAAATGAGTAGTTTTTTAACCAATTTTAATCAGTGACTGAATTCTAGCCATGAAACAATTGATCTTAACTGATTGTTTGGTTAACATGACTTAATAGAACTGATTGTATAGCTAGAATTCAATCACTGATTGAAATTAGTAAAAATGCAACCGATTGAAAATAAGAGAGACCACTTATGTCAATGACCAATTTTTTCCAAACTAATACATGCTTTACTACAAAAACTAATGGTGATCTGAGATTTTTATATTCCTCGTAAGCTTCTTGGAAGAAAATGTGGATAAGGAAATCGGGATTGATTACTGAAATTTTGGTAAAAAAAAAATTATGTTTAGTTTTTATTTATTGATTCCCTTGCAAACAGAAACTATTGTATATTTATTAGAGAATCGATTGAAAAGAACCAAACGTAGATTTTTTTACAGAAATTTCAACAATCAATCCCGATTCCCTTACCTCTATTTTTCTCCGTTTTTGCCCTAAGATAAGCTTTTTACAGTTAAGGCACCTAGGCGGCTACCTTTGGCTTTAAAATTTGAAATTTCCATAAAATAATTGCTTGGAAATAATACTGACAGAGCAAGCTTGTAGGAAATGCACTGATTTGAACTTTATCATCAAAAACAATCTGGTCTCACGGTTAGTAGAATTTCTATCAACCCTTCGGTACAGCCGCCGATAGGAAACTGTATGTAGGAACTTGTAGTTCGTCTTAAGGAGTTGCAATGTGCATTCTTACTGTCACTGCACGCGATGCCTACAGTCCTAGCAACCGGTTTCCAAATGCGTTTGCAAATAAAACTAACTCAAACGTGACTGGACTTTTATTTGCAGTTTTTTGTTACAACTATTATTTTTCCTCGTTTTGTCTTTTTTTAATTTTTAAAAAATCTCTTCATTTAAATATAATTCTTTGAAACAAGCTCTTTTAATTTTAATTAGTAGTTGTTTTTTTACTAATGTTATTTAGTGACTTATTTCATAACGCATTTGAATGAGTCACTGAATTGAATTAGTGTAAAAAGGCTACTGATTGAAATTAAAAGAGTGTCATAAAAACTGATGTTTTAAATAAAACTGTTTAATGTTTTTCACTAACATTTGTTTACAGATTGTGGACAAAACTGGTCTATGAAATAAACACCGGATTGATTTCCACTGGTCCACACAAATATGCAATCTCCCGAGAACTGTCGATGAACTGAGTTCAATCGCGTGGTAAACCCTTTCCGCGTTTTTAATTCGTATGCGAGAAAGTTGCATGACAGCGTCTAATCGCTTTCTATAAGAGCAAACTCTTATGTAGCAGCGTAGGTTTGTTACCCCATATCAACTAGTCATATGATTCTTTATGGTGAAACAGCGTAGGTGAATGGTTAAGGAAAGGGAAATTATTTAACTTCAGGATCGGATTATATCAAGAAAAAGCGAAAAGACTCAAAAGTGTAGAATGACAGTGATAGATTTGCTTTGGAGGATTACAATAATTATAAGAATATCAATCATTTGTGTGTCTTTCAATCATATCTGTATTTATGCCAAGAGTTGTAAGATATATTATATTCATAATCATTTAATTATATTATATATTTATTTAGTTTCATCAGTTCAAAAATTATGTAATTTTGAGATAGTGTAAATTTGAGAATAAAATTACTTAATCTAACATCCATACTTTTTTCATTGAATAATAAATAAAGGATTCCAATGCAAAAGAGGATTTTTGACTCGCTATAATATCGAGAGTCAAATCAATACATTTTTTTATTACCATATTTTTACTCTCTAGACCTGAATCAGTGAAATAGTGACTGATTATATCAGTGAAAATATATCAACTGATGAATCAGTGCCCTGCTTTGATTTCACTGAGGAATCAGTGAACGCTCCACGTAAACATAACTTTTGAATTCGAGAAGCTCTTGCGAACGATACACGCAGAAAAAAGATCAGTAAAATTTACAGGAAGTTCGGTACTTATTTGGACAACATGACTTTTTAGTAAATTTTACAAGAAGTTGAGTTCAATCAACAGATTTTCTGTACAATTCACTTAGCGTACAGTATACAATCAACAAAACTCGGATTTTGTCGCATTCAGTAGATTTTACTGGACGCTGAGTGAAACGTACAGAAAATCTGTTAATTGAACTCAACTTCTGGTAAAATTTACTGAAAAGTCATATTGTCCAAATAAGTACCGAACTTCCTGTAAATTTTAATGATCTTTTCTCTGCGTGTAAAAGTATAACGATGGATCTTTAATTTTTAATTATACGTAATATAATTATACACAATAATAATTAGAATATATATAATAATAATTAAGAAATTTCTTTATAGTAGTGTTTAATCTAAATTAAACGAATTCATGGAACGTTAAAATATATTGCTGTTTTTATTCTTCACACGTGAAGATTTCACCGATTCTTTAAGTGAGCTCAATCTATTTCACTGATTCATCAGCCGAATTTCACTGATTTTCAGTGAAATATTATAGCTCCTGCCATCAGTGAATAGTCACTGCTAATCACAAGGAGAAACTTTTTATATCAATTTTTACTATAGTATTTTTCAGTTCAGTGAAAAACGTATCACTTTGAGAATTTTTGTTAGTAAAAATACTAAACTTTATAATAATGATATGAAACTTTAGTACACACAGAAAAAATATTTGATTGAAACAAAAAAATTATTTGTTTGAAACACTTTCTTTGATGTAAAGAAATGTTTTGATTAAATGAAACAAAATTTGTTTAATTCAAACAAAATATCTTTGGACCAAATAAATATTTGTTCGAATCAAATAAATTTCTGCCTTAAATTAAACAAATTCTATCTTTGACCATATATCAATGCATTAAATTCTCTGTTTCGTAGAAAAATTAATTTGATTCAAACAAATATTTATTTGGTTCAAAGATATTTTGTTTGAATCAAACAAATTTTATTTCATTTAAACAAATCATTTCTTTAAATCAAAGAAAGTCGTTCAAACAAATCATTTTCTTTGATTCAATCAATTCTTTTTTCTGAGTGTATGAACTATAGTAAGATTTGCTATGAACTATGCTGGAGTTTTATATCATTATTATAAAGTTTAGTATTTTTACCAACAAAAATTCTCAAAGTGATACGTTTTTCCCTAAATTGAAAAATACTATAGTAAAAATTGATATAAAAAGTTTCTCCGTGCATTCATTCACTCTCTAAATTTTAATCAGTAAAAATCTACTGATTATCAGTGAAATTTGACTGATTCAAATAGCTAAAAAGAGGTTACAGTAAATCAGTCAAATTTCACTGGTTATTTCAGTGAAAATTGACTGATTTGACAGTGAAAAATATTTTTTTCACTGATGAATCAGTGAAAAGGCAAATCACTGATTCAATCAGTGAAAATTTGACTGATTCAGATTTAGAGAGCAGGTAATTGCAATTACAGATGTGATAATATTTGAAAATTATTAACTAAAATGGATTTATGGTACCAGATAGAGCATTCAAGCTCTTTTGTTTACATCCGTCTGGTAGCAAAAATCCATTTGACTTATTAATTTTAGAATAACTTTACATATTGTAATTTTAATTACGGAGAGCGCGTGGTCTAAATGATTCATGGCCTTAAAAATAGGGTAATATAAAAAATGTATTGTTTTGACACTGTCGGTAGTCCACTCCAAAACTTTAGCAAAAAAAGTTATTTTAGAAAAAAAGTTGCGAAAACTAAACTCAGTAAATTTTTTGATTAATAGTCATGTGATTAATAACATTCGACATTCTTAATAAAATAATCGTTATAAAAAATTTACTGGGTAAAATAGCAGGACATAAAAAGGTGAAGTATCGTTGTCTTATTGGGGAAATTTGTCAAAGTTATTATTTTATTCAGTGAACCCCTAAATGCAAAACTTTTTATCGCATTTGATACTAAAAACTTTATAGTCGGGGGATTTATTGTTGAAATAATCGATATAAGAGTTTTTAGTTTTTTGTAATCATAAAAGACATAGCAGAGCATTAATTTCAACTGCGATATACTTTTTGTTCATAAATAAAATTAATTCAATTACATTAACGGTAGCGTAATCTGTTATAGAATATTGGAACTACTCACCAACTGTTGGTAACTCAACAGGAAACAAATCCTTTTTTTGGTTGATAATTATTGTGGAAGTGGCTCTGATATACCAATGCATTTTAATAAACATCCAGTCAATAGAGATATATACACTCACGCCTCATTTTTCGATATTTGTTAACTGAGGTTGACGTCATCATACGTTAACTATTGACACATTTTGAACAGGTGAAAAAAGTAGGACGCAACAAAAATAAGGTCATCTATTATGTGTAGATGTAGTAAACGAGACAATAAAGACTAACGAATTTTTAATTAATATATAACTATAGAAACGATTTTGAATTTTTGAGTCTAAAAACTGAAGAAAAACCAAACACTTTCAACGTCAAAGATCTTTTTAGTATTATTGAAAATAAGTTTTATAATTACGTGTAGCACAAAGGATTATTGTGAAGAGTACACAAAACACGTCAATGAAAAAATATTTCAATCTTTCGACAGATTTTGAAATTTTCACGGATTGTAAAACGAAGTTTTATTCGAACCCATATATAATTATGTACGCTTATGTGTTTATATGTTTGTGTTAGTGTGTAAAAACTGTGCAGTCACGTAAAAATTACAAACAGCATTTGTTTCTGGAATTTATGATCGCCTCTTTTTACTAGATGTTAACTTAAGATTTGCTCGCCTCCGTTTCAACTCAAATCCCTACTAAATTTGAATTCTTTTATAAAGT
This sequence comes from Diplolepis rosae, assembly GCA_030998225.1. Classification (NCBI taxonomy): domain Eukaryota; kingdom Metazoa; phylum Arthropoda; class Insecta; order Hymenoptera; family Diplolepididae; genus Diplolepis; species Diplolepis rosae. The sequence continues at coordinate 22,425,308 of JAPYXD010000555.1, read as the reverse complement.
TCGGTAATGAAGATAAAATATGAATTTTATTCATAAAAGCATACGTAAAACTTCAATAATATACATGAAAGCTATTGTTATAACATAATGATGTTTACAGATATACACATTTACGCATTTATATGAAAAATGACGTTAACATTAACAGCACGCAATATTATTGAAACATTACATGAAAATATTGGCCATATTGTTGCAATAATTCCACAATGAAAATTCACCAATTTTGCTTGATAACTCAGTATGCAAATTTCGGGCGCATATCTAGTTGCACATTTTTTATGTATTTTTATTTTTGTTTTTATCACTAATATTTTATTATTTTTCAGATAGTCAGTATGCAAAAACATGCAGCTACACATCCGTTTGAACATAAAATTTTTACATGTTCATTTAAAATTTGCAAACTGAATTTCTGAAATAACAATATAAGGTAATATCGTAAGATATATGTTATGGTTGAGACAACTAATTAAAATCTATTAACCATATTTGACTATTTATGTAGTTACAACCATAAGGGAAACTGTATCTAAATCGGTCAGTTCGATAAAATAATCAATCCTTATTAATTAATTAGGCAAAGTAAATAAACTTCAAGTTTTAATTTTTTTTTTAAATTTAATTTTAATTAATACAGAATTATTGTTAAATGAGATTAACACTGATAGCATGTCTTTTAGAGTATTGATAATGAAATTCAATTTTCAAGTAGCATTTTATAATCAAGTAGAGAAAAATTAAATTTACATTTTAACTTGATAACAATTTGAAATTATGTTTCGAGTAACTAAAAATAAAATAAATATAATAACATACTGATTCGTACAATATGGTCACAATCCTTTGTGTGTAAAACGATCAAGCAAAAGTGATTTTGCGCCATCGTCATACTTCCGGGAGAACTATTCTCGCGGTTTCTACGAAATCTCAGAAAGGAAAATGTGTAAGTAGGTTATATTTATTTTCTTAAGATTAAGGATTATTTTGATTAAATAATTTATATTGGCCCATATATCTTGAAATAATTTTAAATTAGATTCTTGAGAGTAATAAATAAAAATTTAAGAAAAATAAAACGCTCAAAATCATTATTTAATGTGGCACATAGTTACTGATTTGGGTATAAAATTTTATAATTCACTCTCTAAATCTAAATCAGTCAAATTTTCACTGATTGAATCAGTTATTTACCTTTTCACTGATTCATCAGTGAAAAAATATTTTTCACTGTTAAATCAGTTGATTCTCACTGATTCATCAGTGAAAAAAATATTTTTCACTGTCAAATCAGTCAATTTTCACTGAAATAATCAATTTAATTTGACTGATTTACTGTAACCTCTTTTTAGCTATTTGAATCAGTCAAATTTCACTGATAATCAGTAGATTTTTACTGATTCAAGTTTAGAGAGCACTTTTCTCCGTGTAATAAATAAATACTACAATAATCAAGGATGCAGTGCCGGAAGAAATGAAGTTTAAGCCTATGATATCTATTTCAAGAAAATTATAATTTTTAATTATTTAGTGCAAAACAAATTAATTTTCTAAAACCATCTCTTTAATTTTTTATTTTGACAAGAATAATTTGTTCATGAATTAATATTTTATTGTACTTTTAACCTTAATACAACCCAATACATTTCAATTCATATTTTACATTATTTCCTGAAATTTATAAAAGAAAAATGCTCCGATAATAAAGAAAATATTCAAATATATCATTTGGCATATTTCTTAATACACTCAGAAAAAAGATTTGATTGAATCAAAGAAAATGATTTGTTTGAAAGACTTTCTTTGATTTCAAGAAATGATTTGTTTAAATGAAATAAAATTTGTTTGATTCAAACAAAATATCTTTGAACCAAATAAATATTTGTTTGAATCAAATTAATTTTTCTTCAAATCAAAGAAATTAATGCATTGATATATGGTCAAAGATACAATTTGTTTAATTTAAGGCAGAAATTTATTTGATTCGAACAAATATTTATTTGGTTCAAAGATATTTTGTTTGAATCAAACAAATTTTGTTTAATTTAAACTAAACATTTTTTTACATCAAAGAAAGTGTTTCAAACAAAAAATTTTTTGATTCAATCAAACACTTTTTCTGAGTGTATAATTAGTTGATAAATTGAAATGTTTAACATAATTCGTTAGGACTGGCCATTTTTTCCGAGCGTATTGATAAAACTCAAAATGCAAACCTTTGCATTTTGCAATTCTTGTGAAAAATTTCACTATTCACGTGTTTTAATTTATTCTTAACTTTGGACATTTTTGATGCCAATTTTGATCTATTTTCGTTCAAAACTGCCTTTCAAAATCTACAATTGGGTCACACAAAGGGGGGAAATTTCACGAGACAAAAATTTTTCTTTAAACGACCGAATGCATAAAAAAACTCACGTTTTTTATTATTTTCAGAGAATAAACTATTCGGGAACAAATCCTGGGATTCGCGTCTCAGGATATACGGTCCAATTTTCCGGGAATCTAAAATCAAAATTCGCGTTATTACGATAGAATTATCAGATTGAATTGAGCTTTGGTAAACTTTATCGGAGCCGAAAAAGTAAGGACAAGTTCGTTAACTAGCCACATCCAATCAAAATTGAGGAACTGAGCACTACTTTTGTGCTTTAGAAAATAACTTTTTGAAAAAATCAAAAATTCTATTACTGGTTTTTCATAGTGCTCATAAATCTCTACAAATTATCTTAATAACATTTTTTGATTAAACCAAAATTAGAAATGTTAGAGCATATTAAAACTTGAAAAAAGTCAATATCAAAATTCCATTTTCCAGTTAAATTATACAAGATACGAAAAAACGTTATGATACAATATTATTTTCTACATAAAGACCTACAAATTTGAATTGTAACATCTTTTCATAAGATGCATAGTTTTTTTTTAATTCAAAAATAATCTATTGAAAATCCAAAATTCTATTTTTTAACAATAATATGTGAAATACGAAAAAAACGTAAGAATACAAAGTTGTTCGTTTTAAAAAGATCTACAAGTTTTGTTTCACACAGTTTATGAAAAAACATATATTTTTCGTTTTAATTCCAAAAAATACGATTAAAATTCAATAATTCCATTTTTTAGACAAAATATATGAGATACATAAAAAAAGTTCAAATGAAAAATTATTTGCCTAAATGAGGTCTACACATTCTTATTAAGAAATTTCTCGACAGGATGTATATTTTATGTTTTGATTTTTAATATTAAAAAAATTCGATTTTTTTCACCAAAATATGTGAGATACGAATTAAGCGTTGTTCTGCAAAATCGTTTCCTTAAGGTAGTACGATCACGAAAATTAGACCTCAGACAAAAATAGATAATTTTGCTTTCAAGAATAGCAACATTATTATTGAAGGGCCAATTTCAATGAGAAAAGATTATTTTTCATGAAAAAAATTTGAAACACAAAAAAATAATGTTATTAATAAATTTTACTTTTGCCCAATTTTATTTTCTTATCGCTTCGAGTCAAATTTTTGAAAATGATGCGATTCTAATAAATTATGGTTCATTTTTTTAGAAAAAAGATTCTCTACAACTTGACCGTTTCCTATTTTTTAAATTGAATTAATTATTATCAAATACAGCAATTTGTTTATAAAAATTTTGTTTTGAAAAATTTTTTTTTTTATAATTTCAGCCATTAAAGAATTCATTTTCAAAAATCGGAAACGGTCAAGTTGTAGAGAATCTTTTTCCTAAAAAAATGAACCGTGATTTATTATAATCGCATCATTTTTAAAAATTTGGCTCGAAGCGATAAGAAAATAAGTTTGGGCAAAAATGAAATTTATTAATTACATTATTTTTTTGTTTCAAATTTTTTTCATGAAAAATAATCTTTTCTCTTTCAAATTAGCCGTTCAAAAATAATATTGCTATTCTTGAAAGCAAAATTATCTATTTTAGCCTGAGGTCTGATTTTCGTGATCGTACTACCTTAAATAAAGTCTGCGATTATTTTTTCTTTTTGAGAGATTTGGAAGAAAATAAATTATTTTAATCATGTAATTTATTAAAAAGTTACTGAAATGTATACAGAAAATCGAGCGCGAAGCGCGAGCGCCATGATGAGAATGTGTTCCTTAAGGCTGATAGAGCCTTAAGTAAATTGAATTTCCTGTTTCACTTAAATTCAAAAAGAAATAGAGTGACTTTGAGAAAATGACTAATTTACATCATCTTTAATATCATTAAATTGGTTTGAGCTTCAGTATTAAATTATAAGAAATAAACTTAAATGTATGCGAAGAGCACAAGACCGAGCGCGAAGCGCGAGGTCCAGAAAGATCAGAGCGCGAAGCGTGACGTTCAAAAATTTCGGAGCGCGCAGTGCGACGATCGAATATTACGGAGCGCGAAGCGCGACAATCAAATCGCGCGCCCTAGGCGCGCTCAAGCTTGCGAGCGAAGCGAGCGATGAGAATGTGCCCGCGAAGCGGGCAGATTTTTAGTGTATAAGTTTGTAATATTTTTGATCCTATTTCAAGTGTAACCTATAAATGTGAATAATTTTCACAAATGTACTGCAAATTGGGCATAGATCTTGAAAATAAAGAAAAAATGATATCTCTAATTAATTATTTTTAAGTATTTTGCCATCTCGCAATATTTGTCATGAAAATTCGTCAGCCATCACCAATTGATGTTATTGACATAAAAAAATAGTCTCTGTGAATGAATATACTCATGCATTATGTTCAAATAATTGTCAAAGCTAACGATATTTTGACTATACTCAAAAAAGTTAGCCCAGGAAATGAAAAGATGGCGTTACAATAACGAGTCGAACTTATGTGTGCATTAACGCACATTAAATCTACATAATACTCTCTGCGTACACATTTGTATATTTCTTTTTAAATACGAATGATTGTCATACCTGTTTTTGTATTTTTGCACCTTGTTTACGGACTTGCAAAGTATTGAAAAAGTTTTTGAATATGATGTCTCTTTGATCACATGAATAATACAAAAGAATCCTTTTCACAAGATGGTTACAGAATACAGAATCTAAGTGGAAAAAGTTTTACGTCATAGGTCATGGCAATTCAGTAATAATTCTCATGCTAATTGTTTACGTTATTTTATTATTATTATTTCAATACGTGCTCTTTGTATTTTAAATTCACACTTTTCAATTATTTTTAATATCTACATTTATTATTGGTCAAACGAATAGAGGAATTCAATTTATTATATATTTTTCAAATTTCTTGCAATCTTGATACAAAATGTCACAAGTTTTCTTCTTTATCGACAAAGCCCCTGAAAGCTTACTCTTGACTTTACACATCTGTAATTCGGCTTGCATCACACAAGGCCAAAACACCCTTCACTTTTTGTGTTAAAATTCTAAAATTTATTTTCATTGCATAAGAATTGTAATTCTTTGACCTCCAATTCAGTCAATTCACTTTCGATGCAGATGTTTCGTAATGATTTATGTTAAATCATTCGAAAAACTCTTATAATATTTCTTTCAGCAAAAAGTATTAAAATACACATTATCTGCTCTATTTTTTAAATTAAGCTATTGTTAGATAAACATTGGTCTTTGAAGAAATGTTAAAGATTTCACATTCACTTTGAATGATTATCCGGTAAGAAATATAATACAATCTTCAAGATTTCTCTACTCCAGGAAATTCAGATTGTCAGTTTTAACCTTTCTGTATTTTTTCCAACAAACATTGTGTTCTATAAATACATAAGATATATGCTTAATTCTGACAGAGATAATATAATTCATTAGTGACATCTAGGAGTTTCATTGATCATCAATCTTAATGAAATCTCCGATTCCTTATTATGACGTTTACTATACTTCAAAATACGTCATTACTGTATTCTAAATTATTATCTGAGACTTTATAATTATCATGCTATTAATTACTTACTACTTTTTCGAATCAAAGAAGTCAGTCGTAACATATGCAGAAATAATTGTCTTGTGAGCAAATCTGTATAATGAACTGAATGTTTTTAATCTTTCTTGAAATTACGAAACTTTACTGAATTTTCCTAAATTTATCTTAAAATTAGTCAATAGTTTCAAAAAAATTTAATTATCCTCTTGCACAAAATGAAATGATTATAATAATCCAGATTCCTTTTTCAAATATTGTTCACAATCAAATCACTTTAATGATTTTGTACTCTGAAATCACATGTTCGTTGAAAATGACATATTTTTCGTTTTCCTAATTTTGTAAAATAATGATAAGTGGTTGGAAGCATTGTGTAAACAATTTTTCAAGAACGTCTACTTTTTTCTAATATAAAAGGTATCATATTATAGTGAGGTTAATTCTCAGGTGAAAGTTTATACATATTAAAATCTCTTGGCAAGGATGAATTGCGTTAAAGTTTTAATCAGTAGTATTTGATTAGAATAATATCTATTTCAAAGAATATATTTATATATCCACGATAAAATATTTATTAGAATTTATATGTGTGTATCAATGTGGGTTACAACAAATAGAGTGAGTTAGTTTGAATTATTGCTGTTGACCTTTAGTCTTTTATACGGGTTTTTAAGAATAAGTTTTGCAGGAGATAACATGGGCACGTGCATAAACCTGAAAAGAACGATGAATTTTTACTCTTTTCTATTTTTCAAGCTTTACTTTTTTTCGGTCGTTTCATTTCTTTTCAACAACTCGTTTCTCTTAGATAGCTTCCACTCTACTTTACTCTCTTTTTTTCACCTGCACAAAATATTAAATTAAGACATTGTGAAAAGTATTTATGTTTATTATATTATATTTCTATTTATATCATCATCATTAGTTTTTTTTAACACACTGATTTGATGCAAAATAACAATATTTTAGTTTATATATGTTAGATAAAATGACTAAAATCATAGTTAATAAATCATTTTCTTTTGAAGGTATTTAAAAAAAATATGAATTATATATTTCCATAATTAAAAGAAGCAAATTCAGGTGTTTCAGTTTTGAATACATTATAATATTTAATTGAATAACCTTAAGATATTTTCATATATTCAAAATTTTCAAGTTTGTATTTCATTAAATAGAAAATGATCAATTGCATTCGAGAAAATAAAGGCAGCAAGTCTTTATAATTACGAACACTTTGCTACTTAAAAAATAAAAATATTGCTTGGTAAGCTATTTTTATATCAGCAACTTACATAGTTCCTAGAAATTCAGATCGTGCGTAAGCAAATCATTATGCATTTGCAAAGTAATAGTGTCTGGAAAAAGTTCAAATCGCATACAATCTTGTTTCACACAAGATTTTTCAGATTATTTATTCTCATGTCTAATTATTTTGTAAGTAATTTTGGTAAGGAGAAGAAACATTAAAGCTAATATATTATAGTTTTATTTGAATACGTTTTAGAAAAATTATAAATTCAAATCAATCCCTTTTTCCACAGAAAGATTTCAAATTCTTTAAATTTGAAAAATTATAAAGTTTCAATTTTTTTATTCTGAATAAATTTTAACGGAATCTCTTGCGGATCTAGATTCATGATATTACGTAATAGAAAAACATATAATATATACAAGATATCAAATAAGAAAGTGTAAAAAGTTCAATTCTACTAATATAATTGATTCATAAAATGAGATTTGACTTTAAAATCAAAAATATATTACATCACTAATCCTAATTATAAATAACTTATACAATAAAATATCAATGATTGAAATATCTATTTAAGTTTATCAGCATCACTGTAACATATTGGAAAATATCGGGGATTTAATTTTTTCAATGACATAATTTTACATAAATCTACTAATATCCTATTATTTACAATCTTTCCAATACGCATCTTGAAAGGCAGCTATATTTAAATCCGTCAAATTAATTGAGCGTTTTCAATAAAATATAAATTTAGCAAATCATTCATATTTCCGTGTTTTAATTCATTGACAAAGATATGTCATTGATTTCCAGATGTCCTCACATTAAATTTGTTTTGTTAGCATAACCAAATAGTTTGATGCGTCATCGCGTTTTCCTATCTATAAATGGAAACATTTAAGTTTTAAAGAGTTGAAAAATAAACACTTAATACCATTGGGTTTTAAAAATTGTCACAACATTTATACTGGTAATTTTAAATATTTTCAATAAGATCATTAGCCTTGAAAAAATTCCTCCCAAAAGAAGCAAGTATAGTTGGGGTTACAAATCACAAAATACAATAAATACAGAATCTGTTAAAATTTGGTATTATGAAACATTAATTTTTAATTTAGCAAAACAGAATATATATGTGTCGTTGCCAAAATGTTGTAAAATTTAAGTCCCATCAGTTTTACGCATTTTATCCATTATTTAATACAAATTTTTTAAAAATACTAGGATAAGCCAATCAATCATCCATTATTAAAATTTTATATGCTTCTGCTTAAAAGTTGTAAATTAAAATGTAGCCAAAATCTCTACTCGTAACCATTTCCAGTAATGGAATAAAAATGTTTTAAAAAGTTAAATAGAGTCCAAAAAAATTAATTTTTACAGTATTTTAAAGAAAATTTATCGCCACTCAATATATTTCAAAATTAATTAAAAAATCTGTTATCCTGCGTTCATTGGGAAATAATTCATCTTCTAATCCATCGAAACTTTTTTTTATTCAAAAATCAATATAATTATAGAAACAAAACTACAACTAATTCCAAAGACAGTAAAATTAACTAGATAAGTTATAACTAAATTATGTAACAGTTATGCAGTTATTTTCCTTTTAACAAACTTAATAGAAAAGTTGATCGTGCTCTAATTTTTCAAGAACATTTTTATTCCTATACGATTCAATTCTGCAGAAATGAGACCCAAAATCTCTTATCCACTCAAGATGCTCTCATCCTCAAGTTGATCGGACTTGGCTCGAAAAAATTCCGCTCGGTTGAAAAAAAAATTATAATGACCAAGGCTCCGCCTTCATCCATCGAAATATTTCCTCTTTCAGTATCAAAACCCAAATCAATGTTCAGGAGCAATCAGTCGTTAGTGATGAGCTTACCTCAAGCATTACGATCGGTACATAATAATCGTGACATTGTTGTTAAGATTCTAGATTGGTGGAGGCCCGAGGGTCAGAGCTCAAACAGACCCCTTCCCGTTTATATATAACAGGTATCGCTTGCTTATACCTGTCGATCATCCGATGGATTGCGATTTTCTAAAGTTCTCGCGGTCGCGTGCATTATCTTTGTTATAGCCGTCAATCGTTATTGCCAGTACCATTGCCGGCGTTCACACTTTGCAGACGACAGTGCTACAGTTCACCAAGTGTAAACGCCTGAGTCTGTTTCTATACTTTCCTCTGGTACACGCGATTGGTTAATCAATAGACTGGTGAGTTCACCAACCTTCAAGCGACATTTAAATTTACATTTCTTGGGCTTACCCAATTACAATTCGAACCCGCCAGAAACTATTCGAGTGCCAAGGTCAGTGCGAGTGCCGATGTCAAAAAATACTTGTTGGAATGCTCAGTCTTGTTAAAATTGGAGAAATAATATTTAAAAGTAGGATTTTATCTATACACGTGGATTACTAAGAAGAATTAAGACAACTTTAGTTTTCTGTATTCTTTTCTTTTGCTTATTTCTTCAGTTTGATACTAATTTTTTCGAATATTGTTTTGTTTATTTTTCAACTATTTTTTGCAAGTCATTTCTATTGGTGCGCTACCTTACCGTCTAAAGTTAATCGATTACTGGTTTATATTCACGTAAGTACGTGAAAAACGGTTCCAGCGTCATCATTCGTAGACTGTGTAAAGGAAAATAAGTTTTTTCAATCGGTAAGTGACCGACAAAAATTAGAGTTGGGAATGAGAACGATTTACGTTTTGGGGTTTGAAACACTTGTTTCGGATTTCAATATAAAAACATATGATATGTGTGTCAATGTATAAGCCATAATCAAATGTATTGAGATCATAATTACCACAGGTTGAAGATTAAGGAATACAAAGCTTCGAGATTAGTAAAACATATTTTCAATGTAAATTATTTCAAGATTTTGTAGCGAGAAGTATAAAAGAGTGTCTTGAAATTTTGTACAATAAAGTACCCATAATAATGTCCAAATGGTATTTAATGTAATGTACACTTCCTTTATTGTGAAGATGGTGTAAAGTAATTTGAAATTTTTGTTTTTAATTGGTCGAAAAAGGCATCTAAATTTAAGAGTTAAAATGGTCTTTTTCATAGTGCATTTTTATTGCAGTCTGACAAATTAAAAATGTTTATGCTCATTTTAATAGTAAAATATTTTAATTAACTACTATTATCATAAAATAATGAATATTGAGTGCTTTTTATTCTTTTTAATATGCTTAGTCCGTTATTACTTACAAAAAAATTTCAATTATATGTATAGTCACACGATTACCGTTTCAATTTATATTATAATCTTTTATACACATTAATAGTTTTTGCAGATTCTTCATATTTCTAAACTTAATCATATTATTCGATTCGAAGAAAAATATTGACTCAACTGAAGTAATCTACATAGAAAGAACATATTTTCCTTATTTTATATTCTTCTAATCTTAATTTGTTACTTGAGAATCAACCCTACTACAATGATAAAAAATAATAGACAATAAAAATATTTATAGGTAACAAATGAATAACAGAAAAGAGAATATAAACGCATTTAAGTAGAAAAGGGATATTCTGGCAAGACACTCAGACTCGGAAATATTTCTGGCTTATAACCATTGCAAAACAAATTTTTATTGTTAATATGTTCATATAATCGCAATTTGGTAAATTGTTCCTGAATATGCATTTTATTTATTTTTCAAAATAAATAAAAAATCTCGTAAGAGTCGGACGTAAGCATATAAAATATCGTGAAGGGGAGACTTGTCTCCACGTACTTTTAGACCGGTTTTCTTAAAAATCAAAAAATGAGTCAGAACGGAAATATACTTGTTATTTATCGTTTACGAACTTTACACTCTTGGAATGCCATCATCATTTTGAGACTTGAAGACTTTAAGTATAGTTTTGATGTAAAATATCAGTTTCTTGCATCAAAAATAAGTTAAGCCTTGAACTCACTATTAGAGATGAATAGCTGATGGTCAATAAAATGTACATTCTGTCTAGTACCAAGGTAAACTTAAATTCACTTTTTCCTTACATTGATATTAGGAAACTCCTCCAAGGAAAAATTCCTAATGTAAAGTTGTAAAACTTACAGTAGAAGTATATAATGTTAATATTTGTACACGCAGAAAAAAAACTGTAGAATCAACAGATGTCATCTGCTGGAATAGGGACAGCAGATTTTTTTGTAATATTTACAGACTTTTCTGTTGGATTTACAGATTGTTTGTAAACTCAACAGATGAACCTGTAAAATCTACAGACATGTCTGTTAGAATTGCGGATTTCAAGAAAAAAGAGAAATCCGTAATTCTAACAGACATGTCTGTAGATTTTACAGGTTCATCTGTTGAGTTTACAAACAATCTGTAAATCCAACAGAAAAATCTGTAAATATTACAAAAAAATCTGCTACCCCTATTCCAGCAGATGACATCTGTTGATTCTACAGTTTTTTTTTCTGCGTGTATCAAGTACATGTATATCAACTTTTCTTGAACTATTTTGTAAATAAGAACGTTTAATATTTTACCATTTTTCTTAATTCAGAGCCATTAATGTATATATTAACAGTTATTTTGAAAATCTCTGTTATATTTTTTTATAATCGGTGTATTATAACGTCTAAAAGATTTTCCGTTTTCAGTTGATGTGCTTTCCATATTTAGGTTGATTTATTTATATGTTCGTGAGCCTATATATAAGTTATTATTATTCTAGCTACGTATATATCTGTTTCTTCCTTTTTTGTTATGAGAATAAAAAGCCAAATTCAGTTAAATTGTGAATATTGAAATGACTATAATGTATTTTGCAATTAAATTGATTTTTATTTCAACTTTTTCTTTTAATAAGGAAAATTATTAAACGTATTTTTAATTTGAAAATCTAAGGGTTTATATGTGAATCATTGAAATAAGTCTGTCAATTAGAAAACTTTCAAATTTCTCTTGAATAATTCACCATTTTTAAAAGGATTAAAAAACATTATTGTTATTTTACACTATATATTTTTTTAGATTTTTCTCAAATTCTTGAGAAATAATAAACACTAATGTCGGTAATTTTCCAAAAAACAATTGAGTTTATCTGACAAAACATGAGTAATGTCACTCATTTGAAGCCCAAAGAGATTTAAATACAAAGTTAAACTGCAAAGCTTATTATTTTACAGGCTTTAATTTTATTATTATTTCTGTTTTCTGTTCCTTGAGTTTTTCAATTACACTGTAAAATTTTTCGAAATTTTAATAGTTTATTAATATATATCTAACTATAAATAAATAAAATTTCGAAAAGTTAGGGTTATTACTTGGCACACTATTTTCGGAAATATTTTCGAAATGTTTTTTACAGTGCACGTCTAATACTAATTAATTTTTTTTACTACTATCTCATTATTTATAATCCGTGCCCGAAATACGTTCAACCAAACCCCTAGCATTGAAATGTCAAAATCGAAAAATATCCAATAATTTGTGGCAGAAAACAAAGAAGTACAATTTATAGAAATAATACGCGGTTTACGAAGATATTTTCATATTCTGAACTCACACGTGTGTGTAACTTGTAAATTTTCAGAGACAATCTTTGAATCGTTTAATTATAAATGTTAATGCCGAGCAGAATTAATTGATACGTGAATAATAAGAAACGTATCTAAACTAAGGAGGATAATTTTCCGGATTTCCATATTCCTTGACAGGATATTTCTCATTTTTCATTAAGATTGCCTTGTTTATTTGACCTGAATATCCTTGATACACGCGACAGGACGAGGCACAATAATATTAACTGCACGTTGAGACCCAGATCCCTCTCTATCTTTCTCAAATCGTAACGTCGAAAAGCAACTTGGTTCCCTATATTCTCTGGATTTCCAGACCTCGAGCAGTGAACGTTCATATAAGAGTAGATCCCAGACAGGTCGCATCAGCATTTTGGTCGTATTCGAACTGAGGACCTCTTCGCGTGGTGTTGTTTGCCTTCAAACCTTAACGAAGATTGTGTCGAAATTTAATGTGAGACTCGAATAATTGTTACTCAGCCACAAACATTTTTCATTCGACCATGGCTCCAATCCAAAGTAAGTTTTTTTAGTTTCTTCTCAGCTTTACTGGCTTCAAAATGCACATGTGGCTTTGAAAAAACAGTCTGTGTTTGCAACTATACATGTGCTTCGTAGTTCAGTGATTTAACATTATGCATGTCCTTGAGTGAAAATAGTTTTGTTTTTTATCCAAAATTGTGGTTTCGTTAAAATTGAACCGTGCTGTTAAGATATGAGAAAAATATTTGATCATTCAAATAAAATCCTTTCCATCATGAAAAAAATTATCTTAAAATAAACAGCTTCTTCAGTATTATTTTTACCTCTGAAGTTTATTTCCAGTTTTCAAATGATTATTTCAATAATCGAAAGGAAATACATGACGTGTTTACATCTCATTAAGGTATATCAAGGGAGATTTGCATTGTAGAAGTATCACTGATTTGCTAAACTCAATCTTCTCGTTATAACAGAATTGTGTTTGAAAATACTTCAAACAAGGAATACAGATTTCCCACTAAAAGATTGTTATAAATAAATAAATTATTTTTGAGAATTAGAAATACTTCAAGGCTCTGGTGTTTTATTTCAAGTTCAAAAATGTATTTGTTAATTTGATTTATTATTTACTATTTAAATTTTGCAAAATTTCAAAATCGAAGATTTTATTTCTTCATATTAAGGAATATGTCAATTTAAAAGAGATACATAATACAATATAAAATAAATGTATCCCGTAGAAAATAAGAAATGACGAAAATTTTCCAAACATAGAATTGATATACGTGATGCAGTATTTATTTCAAATTAGTTTTGTATGCATGTCATGCTTGTTGAAAGATATTATTGTTACATTCAATGCTTTAGAAAGTAGACTCAGATCCTCCGTGACTCGAAATGATTAATTATAAAATCTGTTGAATGCTTCTCTTCAATATTTACTTGAATGAGTATATAAGTGTTGAATTGAACTTATTTCATTAGAAATTATAAATATTCAATTAAAACCCTTATTCACTAAGAATTAATCCAAAGCTGACCAACAATACTCGAAAAAAAAGTAGATATCATATTTCAAAGTTGAATTGTAATAGTTGTAATTTTGAAATTCAAATAAATTAAATTTTATTTTAAAATAAGTCTACTCTAGTTTGTCAGATGCTTTTCTACATGAGTCAACTGAAACTTAGTATCACTTAGGTCATTTTTTACGATAAAAACTTCCGTTCTAGTATTATGTAAAAGAATTTAATTGACTTTTTATGAATTCTACTAGAAAAAGACTTAAATAAAATATGTGCTTTACTTTGATGTTATTCACATCTGATATAAATTGTGAATTTCCTCAACTGTTACACAACTATTCCTGAATTTAATCAATTATGGAAGGACTTTTTAATCTGTATAATACAAAAATTAGTACCGAGAACAAAATCAGTTTAATAAATAATAATATCATGAATATAACATTGAATAGAATTTGGGTAGTTCTCCAAAATAAGAAAATAGTTACTTTTACAGTTATTGATGAAGAAAAAATTAACTTACATGAAAATAAGCTGAAAAAGCAAAATGTTATTATTTTGAATTTCCAATTAAATTATTCGTTTTTAATAACAAATTAATACAGAATTTTGTAAATGCAAGTAAAAACTTGAAATACCGAAATTCTGATAAAACGATTTTATTACATTGCGTAAAAGAAATTAATGTGGAATTTAATGTGATAAAATCAAAGGAATTAAAATGTAAGTGTAACAAAAATTTTGTTTTCAATCCCATGAGAACTTATTTGAACTTCTGAAGAAAATTGAAAACGAAATTATAAATTGTACGCGTAGAAGTTAATGGTCTTTCTATTTTAGTTAGAAATTTTCATCCTGAAGAATTTTTTTTGACTTTCCTCATTTTTGTAGCAAATCATTTTGTAAACTCATAAGTTTTGCAGACTGCAGTCCTGTAAGCGTAGAATTACTCATCACTTGGTCCATTATGTTCTTTCTAATCCTTTTTGTTACTCGTAATTATTTTTCGGAGTCCAAATTTCCTTTACTGATTGCGAAAATATGAAAACAATCTGAGCAACAGTTTGGAAAATTTTTTTGATACAAATAAACACGTATAAATCACTTTGAATAAAATGAAAGCGTCAGTTGTCGCGATAATAAAACATGATATTAGATTGCAAAAAGTTCCTAGTCTTTAGGAATGTGTAAACACGCCATTATCATTTTTTCATGAGTGAAAAATATAAAAAATTGTTTTTGAACTTTTTAATACGGAAAAGATAGCTACAAAAATACTGATAGTTAAACATTTTTGGGATATTAAACCGATTATATCTTCTTCAGTAAGACATGTTAGAATAAACATAATTTTTCTCTAGAAATTTTATTGATGCAATGATGCAATACCATTACTTTAGTGTTAATTTTTAGAAATATAAATAGAACTTCGAGGCAATCGAGTAGCGTTCTTGATGTTGGCAGAATTAAAAGATCAATAAATTAATTAAATGCGGTTCTAGTGAATAACATTAGCACTCATAGAATATTTTTATTCGAATGATTCTTTTGACTATAACAGATAAGAAATGTTAAAGTTATTACAAGCATGCTGCTCTTCATAAGTATTATTCGGATTGAATATTTCATATTAAAGGGTAGTATTGTAAAAAGGGAAAAAGTAATAGTTTTGCTAATGAGGCAAAATTTTCATATATTTACAGCTGACCAAGTTTGTAAAAAACTATTCCTACTAATTTGACACAAATCTCCTCTGCTTGATACAGATATATTTATTTCCCGTTATACTATATAGGAACAACAAATATTTACTTTTACTCCAATTATGGTATAAGATTTGCCAGTTACTAAAATTAATCGAACTCGAGATGATTCATAAATTACCTATTTGATTTCATAATAAAAATTAAAGCATTGATTAAGTTCTCTACATTAATTTGAAATTACAGAAAATATTATTTAGAATTAGTGAATTATCATTGGATTGACAGACATAACACAGTTATGTAATTTATTCTACATTAATACGTACTCTTTGACCGATAATTATGTTTTTTCATCTTTTTCCACTTCTATCTTGACATTACCTTGTAATTAGTTACAAGAATGAAGTTAATTTTTGCGTGTGTTCTAGACCTTGATCTTTTGTTCTTGCGAATGTATTATTTGATGTAAATATTGTTGCGGAACTCATGTTCTTTTCGATTATTTTGAAAGAGATAATAATAATAAAGTTGCTGCAAAATTTTTTTGGATATCGCGAAAATAAAACAAATTTCTACGTGTTTTATCAAAATAACATATGCTTTGTCAACTTACAGTTTATTTCTCCATAACACACGCTGTTTTTGATTTGTTTTCCATTTAAATATCTCATTACTTACATTCATTTTAATTTAAAAAATAAATTACAGAAGTTAAACTTTTTCCAATCATATAATTGATAGAATGGATTTTTATTGATGTAATTCTTGCCAAAGATTAGGAAACAATTTATCAAATTAATATAACTCAAGAATTTGATGCATTTTGTGTTTTATCTTTTACGCATGACTCTTTTGTATTCATGTGTAAATGTATAATAGTTATCAGTCGCCAATTTAATTATATACAAACTCAAATAGAATAACTTCCAGTATAGACCGGAAATAAAATAATATTATTCTAATTTTCCCAAATCATTTCAGTCGATTATGTCGATCATTAGAAGAGTGTATCACTATCAGTGACAACAGAACTCTACAATATCGACCTTATCAACCTATGATTTAGAATTAATTTAACGTTATTTAAAACAAGATGGGATTTTTCAATATAAATTAAAGAAATTTTCTGTGAAAAAGGGAACGCTTCCATTCCGCTGGGTATCGAGCCCAGGACCTTTCGATTACCGGTCGAATGCTCTATCATCTGAGCTACGGAGGTTCCACACAACTTTTCTCACAGAAAAAAAATAATATTAATTATAAATAAATTAATATGCTATAAAAACAAAGATAATAAAGGAAAACACTTTGTTTGGAATGCAAAGATTGAACTTAGTGTGATTAAAATGCCATACACCTGTTTTTGATAATATAATAATTAAAGAGTATTGTAGCTATTAATTAATAGATTATAATACAATTGTATTATTTTCTAATAGTTTCAGATTTGCTAAAAAACTTGTGGCTTTTTGTAGCTTAATTTAAAACTAAATATTAAGTTTAAATTAAAAAAAATTATTATTTTATGATAATTCAAATTCAGCAAGTTTGTAACGATTCAATTTATGCAATATTGTAAAAACTCAAAAAGTTTATAATGTTATTTGAAAAGTTCACATTGGAAAAAACTGATTTAGGAATCATGCCTAAATTCATCATTATTATAATAAATACATAAAATTTGTTTGCTGAAACTTGGGAATTGGTATTTTTTGTGCGAAAATTATTGTAACATTCATTTCTTTCAACTCAAACAGTAATTAAAATTCGAAAAATCTCTCAATGGCAGTTTTGAGAGAAAAAAATTGGAAGTTCCGAGTATTAAAATGCTATAATTTTTTCTTGAATTTCAGATTTAAATTTGAATATTTCCAGATCGGCTTTTTTAATAAAATTTAAGTCAAATTTTAAATGTTTTAAATGCTGTATAATTGAAATTATCACTTTTTAAAAATGAAATTCCAATTAATATAGGCTGATTAAAATGCATTTATTCTTGACACATATTTTAATCACTTGAAAATGTTCTATTGTTTTCTCAACGTATTATTATTCGTATGATCAATGAGGTGAATGAAAAAAAACTTCGCCCATTCATTCGTTTTATTCTGTGAATAAAAAGTCAAGTATCATTTTTACGTACATGCGATTTCGGAGTACCAAAACAAGCTATGCTAACTAATAAAATAGCTGAGGCATATTTTACAAACCGAAGTAGTTGGTTTTACTAACCATTTTTTACATTCTCATCATGGATGAGAAGGTATTGGTTTTATGTGAAAAATGACTTTCGAAATTTTCATCAAATCTTTACGTTTTGAGACCCCCTGAGTCAGAAAAAAGGGTTTTTACGAAAGTGTCTGTCTGTCTGTCTGTAGGTCGTATGCGGCATAACTCTCGATAGAATTATCAGATTGAATTGAGCTTTGGTACACTTTATCGGAGCCGAAAAATTATGGACAAGTTCGTTAACCAGCCACATCCAATCAAAATTGAGGGATTGAGCACTACTTTTGTGTTTTTGAAAATAATTTTTTGAAAAAATCAAAAATTTTAATACTGGTTTTAGATAGTGCTCATAAATCTCTAAAAATTATCCAGATAACATTTTTTGATTAAATCAAAATTAGAAATGTTACAGCATATTCAAATTCGAAAAAAGTCAATATCAAAATTCCATTTTCCAGTTAAATTATACGAGATACGAAAAAACGTTATGATACAATATTATTTTCTACATAAAGTCCCACAAATTTGAATTGTAACATTTTTTCATAAGATGCATATTTTTCATTTTAATTCAAAAAAAAAATATTGAAAATCCAAAATTCAATTTTTTAACAATAATATTCGAAATACGAAAAAAACATAAGAATACAAAGTTGTTCGTTTTAAAAAGATCTAAAAATTTTGTCTCACACAGTTTCTGAAAAAACATATATTTTTCGTTTCAATTAAAAAAAAAACGATTAAAATTCCATTTTTTAGACAAAATATGTGAGATACAAAAAAAACGTTTAGATGGAAAATTGTTTGCCTAAATGAGGTCTACAAATTCTCATTAAGACATTTCGGGACAGGAGGTATATTTTATGTTTTGATTTTTAATATTAAAAAAATTCGATTTTTTTCACCAAAATATGTGAGATACGAAATAAGCGTTGTTCTGCAAAATCGTTTCCTTAAATAAAGTCTACGACTGTTTTTTCTTTTTGAGAGATTTGGAAGAAAATAAATTATTTTAATCATGTAATTTATTAAAAAGTTACTGAAATGTATACAGAAAATCGAGCGCGAAGCGCGAGTGTCATGATGAGAATGTGTTCCTTAAGGCTGATAGAGCCTTAAGTAAATTGAATTTCCTGTTTCGCTTAAACTGAAAAAGAAATTTTAGTGAATTTGAGAAAATGAGTAATTTACATCATCTTTAATATTATAAAATTGGTTTGAGCTTCAGTATCAAATTATAATAAATAAACTTGAATGTATGTGAAGAGCACAAGACCGAGCGCGAAGCGCGACGATCAAATCGCACGCCCTAGGCGCGCTCAAACTTGCGAGCTGCGCGCGAAGCGCGCGATGAGAATGTGCCCGCGAAGCGGGCAGATTTTTCAGTGTAGGTTTAAAGGAGCATTCCACGTATACGATATTTGAAAGTGGAAAGTACAAGGTCTTCTTGCATTATTTTTCGCGTAGGGATTGTTAATGATGCACGATGATAAATAGTTTGAGAAACTTTACTCAACTTTTGAACAAAGTTAGGACATATAGACCAGTTGGCAGTTATTTAAAATTATTGTAATAATTTGTTAATGTACATTTTGAAACTTTACTCTTCACTTATAAAGTTTACCGAACTATGATGCATTTTTTAACATTTAGTAGGTCACAAATTATGTCAATATTAAATGAAACTCAAACTTGTCCATGTGTTCCAACTTCGCTCAAAGTTGAGTTTAAGTTACTCGAATCATTTTTCTTCGTGTGCGAATTATTCTTCTTATTTTGACATACTAACCATTGAATCTCGTGATTTTCCATGACCTTGATCATATCTGTATAGTAAAAATCTATCACGCAAAAGCAATAATCTATTTCAAGAACGCATGAACGCAATGAAATCGTTATCATGTCTTGTCGCATTTGTTGAGAATTAAAATGATGTGAATTTGACAATTATTTTAACTTGCCCTAATTTTATAACTATTGCTCCTATTATACAAATGAATATAATCTTCCCAGAGCAAGGTTTTATCGGGTGATTTTATTGACATCGAATCGAGATTATTATGTAAGAATTTTTGTGTCAAGGGCATCTACCTTTCAGGATGCAAGTCGAATTCATATACATTTTAACTTTAATTTTTCAAGGTTAAATTCAGAAATTAATTAATTATTTAATTAATTTACAATTATATCAATAATTACTTTAGTTAAAAAAAGTGAAAGTTAAGTTTAAAAGTTAAAAAAAAAGTGCAATCGCTTCCATTTAATAGTTAAAGTAGTTATTCTATGAGAATATTTATTCATAATGCATATAGTTATTCATATTTGCTTCATACTTTGACACTTTCAGTTCATATCATAAGAGAAAAATTGCGGTTGAAGTGGCTTTGCAAATAGCAATGATTCACACTTTCTTCATAAGTGGGTTTTTAAAAAGTTACGTTTGCTTGTTAAATGTCATTTTGGATGCTGCATAAGTGTCATCTTAACTTATTATTTATGCACATTAAGCACTCTACTACAAATATTAGCTTTCTGAAAAAATTTGACATCAAGAAATATAATTAAATGCAAGTGTCTAAAAGATTAAAAAAAAAAAAAAGAATGTTTTGTACCAATGGGTCATAAAGTGGATTTTATTGTCCCGTCAGGGACAAACAAATCCATTTTTTAACCCCCCGGTAGAAAAAAAATCGTATGTGACACGGGGAAAACATTTATTTTACTCGTGTCGTTGTTACCCTCGCTTTGATTGGGCATCAAACTTCACACTCGCAAAATAATTTTTTTTTCCTTAGTTGCACAATATACTATTTATTCCAATAACAATAGGAAATATTCTATACATTTTGCCTCTGACGATTAGCATCAATTTGATAAAAGATATTCATGAAAAATATATCAGTGATTGAGTGAAAAATCCGCTTTCTCAATCATCAATAAATATAGTCAACGAATATAATAGATAAAAATGACTATCATCTATGGAATTGATTAATCTCGTTATAAATTGCCTATGAAGAGAAAATTAGATCATTTATTAAAAGTAAGACGAACTTCAACACAACTTTTTCTCCATTGCCATATTTTTTATTATAAGTATTTAACAATCAAAATGAGTATTGTACTTAAGATGACTAAAGTGTCTTCTCCAAGTATGTAAATATATGTTGCAACGTAACTTTAGTATTATTCGAATTAACTTATCTCTTTATGTATTAAGTTCAATCGCTTAATATTATTAAAATTATTATTGACGTCTGGATGCAGTTTCTCTTTGTTTCGATATCTCTACAAGGTGATACTTATTTTGCAGACACAATGTTATCGGATATGGATGAACTTCCGTCCATCAAGCTTGGGGACTTTGTCCTTGAGTTCGAGCTTGGTCCACCGAGTCCTGAAATTCAGGAAGTTGCGAACAAGGAACTTAGAGAATCTCCAGAATTGCAAAAGGAAGCAATGTCTCGACTGAAAGAATTGCTTAGAGGTAAATTTAAATAGCAATTTTATAAAAACAATTATTATGTTCAAGGATAATTTCATTAAACTTTTTGCAGCTGAACCTGACCTGACCTGTCCATTGGACAATGAGGCCTGGCTCATAAGATTCTTAAGGCCATGCAAATATTATCCAGAGTCAGCATGCAAACTAGTGAAAAATTATTACAGCTTCAAAGTCAAGCACGCAAACGTCTACACAGGCTTGAAACCGAGTAACGAGAGGAACATTTTTGAACACAACATTCTTACTGTTTTACCTAATCGGGATCAACATGGACGGCGGATTTTAATTATAGAATTAGGGAAAAAATGGAAGCATAATAAATGTAGTCTTGATGAAGTTTACAAGGGGTGTGTGTTGTACTTGGAAGCTGCGATGCTGGAACCAACTTCTCAAATTGCTGGCGCAGTTGTCATCTTTGATATGGACGGATTATCACTTCAACAAACTTGGCAATTCACACCACCTTTTGCTAAGAGAATAGTTGATTGGCTACAGGATGCTGTGCCTTTGAGGATTAAAAATATACACATTATCAACCAACCTTATATCTTCAATATGGTCTTCAACCTCTTCAAACCTTTTCTAAGAGAAAAGTTGAAAAGCAGGGTGGGTTTGATTATACAATTATTATTTCGCAATATATTTTAAATCATGTCTTATGTTATATTCACCTTCAGTAATTAATTGAATAAAACATTGTATATTGCCATAGAATCAGCTAATTTTGTCGTGGGAAAAAAATATTTCTTAAGTCCAGGATTAATATTTTAACACGTTGACAGAGATTTCTAACAGTAATTCATTTTGTTTCTTTACGAAGGTTCTTTTTCAATATTTTCCATTTTCTATTGACTTTATACTAGGGTGTTTGATATTGACGTGATAAAATGAAAAAGAATTCATTTTTTTGTCAAACATCTGTTTTATTTCTGAATCTACTCTCCTTTTAGCTCAATACAACGAGTCCTACGATCTTTCAACTTTTCTATGCCTTCCAAATTTGAAACCCAATTCATGCTTTTTTGCCTGTGCAATGTTCGATGTGTGAGATGGTGCATTGTCATCATGAAAAAGGACTTTTTTCTTTAAATATGACCGTTTCTTCCTGATTTTGTCAACCAATTGATCCAATAATGCAGGATAATATGCTCCATTAATCTTCCTTCTTTTCTCAAGGTTGTCGATGAAGATTACTCCATGTGCATCCCAAAAAACACTACACGGAGAAAAAAAACTGTAGAATCAACAGATGTCATCTGCTGGAATAGGGACAGCAGATTTTTTTTGTAATATTTACAGATTTTTCTATTGGATTCACAGATTGTTTGTAAACTCAACAGATGAACCTGTAAAATCTACAGACATGTCTGTTAGAATTGCAGATTTCAAGAAAAAAGAGAAATCTGTAATTCTAACAGACATTTCTGTAGACTTTACAGGTTCATCTGTTGAGTTTACAAACAATCTGTGAATCCAACAGAAAAATCTGTAAAGATTACAAAAAAAATCTGCTGTCCCTATTTCAGCAGATGACATCTGTTGATTCAACAGTTTTTTTTCTGCGTGTAGTCATAACTTTCCTAGCCAATTGTTGCATTTTCGGACGCTTTAATGTATTTTCACCAGGTTTAACCCACTATTTTGACCTTTCGCGTGATTCCAGAGCATGGCGGTGGATCCGTGTTTCACAGAGCTTTCTCATGCACAAATGTGTATGCAAAATATTAACCACACGCTCAATTGAGATGGATACGATCTCACGCACTTTCACTTTCGGGTCTTTCAAAACAATATCATGGATTTTATTGATCATTTCTGGTGTAGTGATCTCATTTGGACTAGAGTTGCATACCGAGAATCTCTTATCTTTCGTTATGTTTTTCCCGATTGACGACAGTGCTCCCAGATCGTGGATGGAATTTACCCCCTCCATTTTGACATTTAATTGAAAAAAAGCAAATTTTCAAGTATAATTTGGGCAAACTTTCAAATATAATTAAAGAACAACTTGAAAAAGTAATATACTTCAAAAATTTCCCCAAATTATATTTGAAAAATTGTTTTTTCTTGCAATAAACTGGTAGAGTGGAGGGGGTAAATTTCATCCATGATCTGGGAGTTCTGATTGACGAGAACATCTTTCGAACGAGCTCATCTCAAGTCATTTGTTCATTCCCGCTCGTTCTCGTCTATATTCACGAGCATAGTTCTCGTTACTTGGCTGACAGTTTAGAAGTTTTAAAATGTCTAAGAAGCGAAAATAATTATATATTTCGAATATTCGAAAAATTGTGTACTTTTTCAATTTAGTGCAAGTCATATTCAAAGTGTTAACTCTCTAAAGAATTTGAAAATCTTTCTGTGGAAAAAATGACGCTTTCGACTGCGCTGGGCAATCGAAAGACCTGGGCTCGAATCCCAGCGCAGTCGAAAGCGTCATTTTTTCCACAGAAAGATTTTCAAATTCTTTAAATATTGAATTTATTTGCATTATTTGCGATATAAGAGTTTGAAATTGTCTACGAGGACACCTGTCGACAACGTATCCTATCTGATACGCGACTAGTGATCCTCCGATAATGTAGGCAGTGACAAAAATTTCAAACTCAACTAACTAGTTAACTCTCTAAATCTGAATGAGTTAAATTTTAGTTAAATTTTACTGATTCAAATTAAAAGGGTTTAAAAATATAGACAAACCTTTTGAATCATTTTCGAAAACATTTTGACGTTCATTTAAGGCGTAACAGTGTGAAAAATATTTCGTTGGACAAAAATTTTTGAATCACAATAACTTTTTTCTTAAACAACGCTTTTGTTCTTACGATTATAAAAGATTTGATAAATTCAAATTTTGTAAATCTGGGAGTTCAAAGAAGTGGTCTTCACGTTATTTAAGAAATTTAGGTTCATTAGTAAGGCCTCGTCAAGTGAGAGTACAGATTTTCATTTATGACACTGTTTTTTCACTAATTTTTTATGCGATTGAACATTGATTTTTCATTCTTGAAACAAAAATTGGAAAAAGAGTTTTTTCTATTCTTGATCGTTTTTGTTTACATAAGATGAAGCTCGTTTAATTGAGACGACAGGAGACGAGATTTATAAAATTCAAACGAGAATTATTCTCGTTCATTTCTCGCTCGTCTCGCTCGGTATGCAACTGTAATTTGGACGACCTAGACTTGGTACTAATGAATGGATTTGGCTCAAATTTTGACAGAAGAGATATGAAGGATGGAACTTGTCAACAATGATAGCGGTTTATTATTAATGGCGATCTCTTATAGAAATATCACGATAATATCAAACACCCTAGTATTTTATGATTAAAAAGAGAATAAATAAAAGTTACGGGATTATATATCCAGAAAACTGAAAACTTAAGAACTCATATAAGATTTGAGAATTTTAAGAAGCGTAAGATGGAGTTTCAAAATTTAAATGCATTAGAGAATTTGTAATGTGAAAAATTAAATCTCTTGAAATTTTGTCAAATTTTATTTCTAAAAATGGTAATAAAACAATTTTATAGTTAAATATTTAAAAATTTGAAAGTAAATAAAGATAGAATGCTAACAAGTTGCAAACACTGAAACACTGAAAAATTTCATAAATTGAA